>JAULJL010000045.1:11133438-12333438 GCA_030761205.1 Fremontodendron californicum
TATATACTGATAATACATCAAATATAAATCATTTTTTTATCCCTTTCTTTACTTTTAAAATTACCCCATAACCAATAGACAATCCTCTTAACACTTATCTCTTGAGCTTGACGTCTTAAACTAATTATTAATCATTTTGTTCTCGTAATTATGTCACCAAGGAAAGTAACATTGGTTTCCTACTTTCCTTTGATTATGTTTTTCTTACACTCTCACCCTATTATTTGTTTAAGACCAATAATATTGTTTAATGTGAAATGGGAAGAGAATGTTGCATTTAATTTTTTTTTTTATTGAAAGCAAACAAAAAGAAGAAGGTTTTGCATTGGAAAATGAATTTTATTAACAAGTGTTTTAAGCGTATTTTTTAAGATTATTATTTATAGTAATATTTTTATTCAATGTATTAAAAATGATGAATAAAATTATCAAATACTGCATTTAATACAATATTTTTTCTATAAATAATCTATCAACTAATCTTAAAAAATAATTAATAATTTATCAAATATTAAAAACACTCGTTAACAAATCCCTTGAAAAATAGCTCATGTTTTAGCTTTGTATCGATCGAAATATGTCAAAAGTTGGTCGAATGAGTTAGGTTGCAATCGTCATTCCTCCTCATCAAACCTTGATTAAAAAAACAAAACAAGTGCTTTGTACACGTTATCGTAATTTAAAAGTGTTTAGAGATAGATAAAAATAAAAAGATTTTGTTAATGGTATTTTTTTTAAAGTTAATTAATATTTTATTTATAAAAAAATATTAATTAGTATTTAGTGACATTATTGGTTAAAGTGATATTTAAGGAAAAAATATAATTAATGAATTATTTTTTAAATTCAATAAAATAATGCATTAAATATAATTTTTTTTAAAAAATAGTAATTTATTAATCTTTAATCAGTGTTTATAGACAACCCGTTAACCTGACCCTTATTTATAATAATAACATATATACTATTATAAAATAAGTGACTGAATGTGTATCATAAGTCAAGTGACACCAACTCAGTTACTGAATGTACAAAATAATCAAATAAAATTAAAAAATTAAATAAAGATAATGATGTCTTTTAATATTTTATATAAAAAAATTTATCTATTTACTTTTAAAAAACTATCCACTTAAAAAAATATCTTGATTTGTATCCAATTTTTAAAAATATTACCCATTTAAAAAGATTGTCCATTTTTTATATTTAATTTTTTAAACATAATTTATTTAATTTTTTAAAATATATTTTCACTCACAGAACGAGTGTCGAGAATTTTAATTTTATTAAATGTAATAGTTAACAATTTTATTTATCATTTTTAATATATTGAGTAAATATATTATTATATATAATAATTTTAAAGAGGTTACCTCTTAAATTCATTATCCAACAATATGAAAATTTTCAAAGATAATGAATTTAAGACATAAGCTCAATGTTTGTGAGAGAAAGGAAACTTTAATTCAAATTGCTAAAAAAAAAAAGAGGCTAATTTAGTTGATCCATCTTATGTTATTGGTCCAATGGCTAATCCAATTTTTTATGAAGAAACTAATACTAAAGTCGAGTTTGTGTCATAGACAAAATATTTATGATTTGGGTGGATTTCATTAAAATAAAATGAAAGAAACTTCTAAAAAAGATTTAAATAGCTATTTCTTACTTATTCCATTTTTTTTTTAATAACAAAATTATGTTGCAACACATTGATACACCGAAATAAAAGAACAACAATCAAATAACATGAAATCCACAAACCCAACAAATCCAATTAGGCCTACAACTGTTATTTTGAATACATTCAAAGAAGGGAAAAAATAAATTTGCATGTTACTTGGTGATTTTGATTTTAACCTTATTCGGACACAATCAATTTTATCTGAGCTGTTTATGGATCAAACTCGTATAGTAAAATAAAATTATTTGTCTAAAGCTCAATCTGTCGGATTTGAATAATTTATTTTATTATTTAAAATATTTATATATTTTTATAATTAAATTTAATAAAAAAATATTTTTATTGATTAAATAACAATTCAAATCAAATTAAGTAAAATCCAAACCTAATATATCATATATCAAATTCAATCTCATTCAAATCCAACTTTTGCTAGATCATTATATAAGTCTTCTTACAGGTTACAACAAAGATTATGCTTATTTTTTACATTTCACATTGTTTTTTCTCCTTTAAAAGCACAACGAATTTCTCTTCTTCTTTTTTTTCCATTTTTGAACTCAAAATTAAAACAATTCATTAATTGATTTTTTTTTTTTTTAAATTTCATTCTAAAACTTTCAAAAGCAGAAGATTCTTCTTGCTGTTATTTTGATTTTGAGTCTCTCTTTCTTTTTCCTTTTTTGGAAAAATTGAGTTATGATTAAAAAAGCAAAAAAAAAAAAAGTGCATTGTAATCTACGGCAAACATGGCCTCAACCTCATTCATAAAGTTGAGAAGGGTAGGCTATTAAAATAAGTCCACGTCGTTTTCCATCAATTTCCAACTTTTATCAATTTACATCTCATCTCCATTTGTTATTTTACGCTTTTAGTAACGCATTTTTTTCGACCCAATTTACAAAAATAATCAGTTAATTAATCATCAAATAAATCAAAATAAAAAAAATCAACAATTAGCTAGATCTGTTCATGTCCGAATCGCGACTCAAAAAATATATATATTTTTTTCAAATCTATTTGGTTTGGACCCAAATCGATTTTTATAAATCCGTTTTATAATTAAAAAGTATTAAAAAATAATTTTTATATTTAATATTTATATATATTTTATAATTAAATTTAAATAAAAATATTTTTATTTAATAAATAATAATTAAATCGAATTAAATTAATTTAAATTATAAAATACTTTATTCAATTTCGATTTAATACGAATCAAACGAGTTATTCGAATTGTGAACAGATCTACAATTAGCCAAGAAGCTACGTCGCATTTCCTGCTTCGTCGTTATCTTCCAATCTCCTTTCTTTTATTTTTACTTTTATAATTTCTCTTTCCAAATTAAAAAAAAAAAAAGAAAAGAAAGAGAAACTGCAAAAGTTTCAATCGACGGAGAGTGAGTAGGGAAAGAGAGAGTGAAATCATTTATCCAAAAAAAAAAAAAAAAAAAAAAAAAAAAGAGTGAAATCTCGTCGATGTTCATTTACTGTAAAGGGAAATTAATTTATTTTTCTTTAAAAATATATCCAATTGATGTTCATTGGCGGTAAAAGAGAAAATAGAGAAAAAAAGACGCCAATAATTTTTCATTGTGGAGCTTTTTCTTATATAGATGATCGATCGAGAGCATGCATTTGTGAAATGGAGATTGCTTCGAATGGATGAAGTGTTTCGATTTTGTTGCGAATCTGAGTTCCAGATCGGCTCGTTCATGCATTGAGTTTGCTTTTATTTATTTCTTGAGGTGGAATCGGTTTAATTTATTTTCTTGGGGGAGAAAACAATGAACAACGGTGGTGCAGTAGCTCCGGGGAGAGGACCACAGTCGCTGGAGTGGAAATTCTCGCAGGTGTTTGGAGAACGGACGGCCGGAGAGGAAGTACAGGAAGGTGCCATATTTGGATTTATTCGATGCGATTTTTCTTAGGGTTTGATTGTGTCTCACTCTTTATGAGTTATCGAATTTTAATGCTCTTTATCCTTATAGCTCCAACTTTTATTATATTATAAACGCATTTCTTCATTGCTTAAATTGGTAACACGTGAGTTCAATTTGATGTATATTCGGTTGGATTACAGTATAATGTTAGGATCTAGGTCTAGCTTGATTACTGTGTAGCTTCTCTAAGTGTGATGTGAAGTAATGTAATTTTGGTTTATCAATCTGTTCGTGTTCTATAATCATCGGTTGAGTTTCAGGCTGAGATTAGTTGTTATTGAGTGAATGATTGAAATAATTAATTCAATAAACTGTATTTTGTAAATGCTTAGCCATTGTTTTCTGCAAGTTGATCTAATTACTAGGGTCTTGGAGGCTTGTGCACCATGAAAAAAATGTACTAAACAAGTCTTTGCTGGTAAGAGACTGAGTTTGCCTGCATGATTGATGCTCTTGACTTTAGGTTGTGATTTCTGGACTAACATGACAAATATCGAAGTATACTATTACTAGTTTCATGCATGTGTTTATTGCAATGGTTTCATTCACATACGAGGGGTTGTAGAAAATGGAAAAAGGTCCAAGTGAACTAATCAAATGGTCTGACTTAGAGTCTGGCCATGTGAGTGACTCGGTCTATGAGTTACGGTTGTTTTGGGCTATGTTACTCAGACTCGGGTGTGAGTGTCGGACACGGGTATGTGTCCGACACAGGTATTTTCAATTTTTTTCAAGATTTTCATGTATTTAGAGGGACCTTGAAGGATCATATTCTCATACCCATGTTCGGACACGAGTGTCTGACACGGGTACTTCAAGAAAAATGAAGAGTTGGAGCAACATAGGTTTTGGGTCGGTGGGAAGTGGGAACCATAATTTCATTTTGTGAACCATTTTTGGCTGGTCTATTATAAACTTTGCTCGTCATGATGCCTTCCTTTCATCGTCCTCAACTTTAAGAGGGATTAAATTGAAAATTTTAAGGACATATTATTCTCCATGAGGCTCTTTGCTTGATGATTCTGCTTGCATGAAGAACACAGTTGTGGGCATGATGTGCTTGGTGCTCTTTTGTCTTTCATGTCCTGCTTCCTCTGCTCACTTCATTTACATGGCCTTTTTTTCAGTTGATATCATATCCGCTATTGAATTTGATAGAACTGGCGATCACCTTGCTACCGGAGATCGTGGGGGTCGGGTGGTTTTGTTTGAAAGGAGTGACACTCGAGATGTATGTCTTCTGACTTTTTCTTGTTTATAGTTCTGAACTTAGGTTGTTTCACTCACTGTGTTGCTCCAGTGTTTTGTTGTGACACTTTAAAATAAAGTTCTTTGACAAAAATATTTTTTTTGTAGCATGTTGGACATCAAAGAGATCTAGAAAAGATGGATTATCCAATCAATAGCCACCCTGAGTTTCGCTATAAAACAGAGTTTCAGAGCCATGAACCTGAGGTATTTATGTTTGTTATATGGCTTACATAAACGTAACGATTGTTTGCGTTTACATACTAAAACATTTCTGGATATGAATATTCGTTGAAATGGTCAACTTTATTGGTTTAATACAGTTTGACTATCTCAAGAGCTTGGAAATTGAGGAGAAAATTAACAAACTTAGGTGGTGCCAGTCAGCTAATGGTGCTCTGTTTCTTTTGTCTACAAATGACAAAACAATCAAGTTCTGGAAGGTAGGTAAAGACATCTTTTTTATTCTGGATTTTACAATCAGGAAGTTATACACAGATTAGTATTGTGATAATCTCCATGTATTTTCTCTTTCATAGGAACATCAATATCCCAAAATCAGCAACACAACAAATCTACAAATCTAACCTTGCTATCCTGTTGGTCTTTTCTAACATCATTTCAAAACTTGGACAGGTACAAGAGAAGAAGGTCAAAAAAGTATGTGACATGAATGTGGACTCCACCAAAGCCATGGGAAATGGTCCTATTGTTGGTTCAAGTATATCAACAAGCTCCAAACAATACCTTGCAAATGGAGGATGCATAAACAATGACTTTTCATACCCAACTGGGGGTTTCTCATCTTTGCATTTGCCTGTGGTAGTTGTAGTCAATCCAGAATGCTTATTTTCTAAGAATAACAATTAGATTTTCTTATATTTTGATGCTTCAGAATCTATTGTGTCATTTTTGTCATGTTTCAAAGGTTGAAGCAATGTTTAATATGTAAAATATTATTGTATATATGATTTGCTCATCTAACACTTAATTCTTCTGTTATAATTAGGTAACCAGTCATGAGACGAACCTTATGGCCAGATGTCGAAGAATATATGCTCACGCCCATGACTATCATATTAATTCCATATCCAATAACAGGTGTGCTTACTTATTTGATTGAATTTAGCCCCAGCCGTTCTCCTCCTCTTAATCCTTATATAAATGATACATCTCTTTTTTTCTTGGGGCTGAATCTTTTTCATTTGCTCTGTGTTGGTTTGGGGGGAGGGGAGTAGCGTATATAGGAAGATCATAAATTGAGAGAGTAGTAGGAGTTGCTGCTGCTAGGCTTTTGAACCTGAAATGCTTGGTCTTCTAAGCTTGTTCATGATTGATTTTACCAAATACTTATTGTTCCTTTCTACTTGATTTGTAGTGATGGTGAAACTTTTATTTCGGCTGACGACCTGCGAATTAATCTCTGGAATCTGGAAATTAGCAACCAAAGTTTTAACATTGTTGATGTGAAACCTGCAAACATGGAGGATTTGACTGGTGTGAATCCGTTTGTAAATGGCAATTATGGATATATTTGGATTTTTTTTTTTAATCTTCTATTGCTTATGGGTTGATTGGTAAAAGAATCAATTATTTCTGGTTTCCCCATCCCTCTTTGCTTTCCCTTCTGTTTTTTGGTTTATCTATCTGCAAATTTTTCTTCTTCTTTTCACCACCCTCTTTATTTATTATTTTTTTTTTGGGGGGGGGGGGGAGGGAGGCAGGGGTTGAAGGATGGTAGGGCAACGAAGAAGGGGCAGTTAAATTGCTTCTTCTTCTTCTTCTTGTTGTTATTCTTTCTCTCTCTCTCTCTCTCTCTCTCTCTCTCTCTCTCCTGTTCTTCATTGATTCTCCTCGTCTCACTCTTTGGGTTTCACAAACATTAGTCCTATCAATTTATGATGTTTCCCTATGAAAAAAAATAATACTATATGTATTTTTCATCTTTTCATGATTCATTTGCTTGAATTCATACTTGCAGAGGTGATAACTTCAGCAGAATTTCATCCAACACACTGTAATACGTTAGCATATAGTAGTTCAAAAGGTTCAATTCGTCTTATAGATATGCGACAGTCTGCGTTGTGTGATAGTCACAGCAAATTGTAAGTGATCTATGGTATCTGTGTTTTTTCTTGGTTTATTTATTATGGTGGTTCGAAAAGTCATCGGTAGCTTTAGATACTTCTGTTGTATTTTCTTTTGTTGTTTTCTCTACGGTTTTATAAGTTTTTTGATGGTATAGGTTTGAGGAACAAGAAGCTCCCGGCTCCAAGTCTTTTTTCACAGAGATCATAGCATCAATCTCAGACATTAAGTTTGCCAAGGATGGAAGACATATACTAAGTCGTGACTACATGACCCTTAAGGTTGATATGTTCTTATGTGAAATCGTTCTTCTCCTTTGAGCAACACTTTGCTGTTTTGTCATAGCTACTGGATATGATTCTAGTATAATAGCTGAATTTCTAAATTTCCATATCTATTTACTCCTTCGTCCTCTTATATTGTTCTGTAACAAAGTTTTGATTTCTTGGCTGTCAGTTGTGGGACATAAATATGGATTCCGGTCCTGTTGCAACTTTCCAGGTTCATGAACATCTTAGACCTAAGGTAACACATTCTTCTAAGATTCTTCTGTTGGGTTTAGATAATGTTTAAAAAGAGACTATATTTACCCCATATAATGAATGTTTGTCTTTTTTTTTTTTTGTGTGGATCTTGAGCAGCTTTGCGATCTGTATGAAAATGATTCCATCTTTGACAAATTTGAGTTTTGTGCAAGTGGAGATGGACTTCGAGTGGCTACGGGTTCCTACAGGTACATGTTATATATTTTAGTGATTGTTTTTATCATCTTAAATAAAACATCCACAATATGCTAGGACCTGGATAATTATATAAGGGTTTTGTTAACGAGTGCTCTTAGGACACTCTTTAAGGTTAGTTAATATACTATTTATAGTAATAATATTATATTAAATGCAGTAATTGATTACTTTATTCATTATTTCCAATGCATTGAATGAAGATATTACTATATATATGGTAACCTTAAAGAGTGCCCTTAAGGCACTCGTTAACAAAATTCTTTATATAATGTAGTGTTTTATGTGATTCCAGCAATCTGTTTCGGGTGTTTGGTTGTTCTGAAGGTAGTACAGAAGCAACTACACTGGAAGCCAGCAAAAACCCCATGAGGTATGTTCTTAAGTTGTTGGCTACTTGGCTATTGTAAGATATAATGATGTGACTAGCTGTCAAAGGGACTTGTTTGACCTTTCTTGGTTCAGTAAGTCCTGAATAAAAAAAAAAGTCTCATCAATTGTCAGAAATTCCCTTTTTAATTTATGTAATGAATTTCCAGGAGACAAGGTCAGACGTCGTCAAGGCCTTCAAGATCTCTTGGTAGTTTCACTGGTGTCGTCAGACGAGGTATGTGTTTCAGATCCTTGTTTCATACTCCAAAATTTGAGATCTATATTGCTTCGACTCTTCATTGTTCTTGAAGTATCCGTGTTTGATATCTATGTCTAACGCATACCCGGATATGGGTATGAAGATATGATCCTCCAAAGATCCTTCAAATACATAAAAATCTTAGAAATAATGAACATATCCGAGTCCGAGTAACATAGTTTGAGATATCTTAATTTGTGTTCCATAAGTTTAGTTTCTTCCCCCTTATTTTTGCATAATAAATTCTTTGTCGCTAGTTTGCGATTTTGCTTGATTATTAGTGAACTATGATTATAGCATTTTTCTAAAGTAAGTAGTTTTCGAACAATTATTGATTCATGAAAAGCATTTATACTTTGTTGATGCAACTTTCGTTTCCATTGTCAGTTAAAGGAGCAGATAAGACGGGAGTTGATGCAAACGGAAATACTTTTGATTTCACAACAAAGTTACTTCACCTTGCATGGCATCCAACCGAAAATTCTCTTGCTTGTGCTGCAGCAAACAGCCTTTACATGTATTATGCATGAAGATGATCCAACAAAGCTCATTGATTATTTTACTGCTTGCTTTGCCTTCTTCCCTAGCTAATGATGCTGAAGCTGCAGCCATTAATCAAACTCTTTGGTGATTCATTGAAATTTTTCTATCATGTGTTCCAACGGCGCAGATCATTTCATGCCCACTGATTTAATATTCTTTGTAGGGATAGAAACAGTGTTGCTATCCCTATTCTGTTTTCTTTAGGTCGAAGAAAATATGATAGATTAGCAGTAGCATTCGCAACTAGGGGTGTAAACAAGACACCTGTGCTCGCAAGCTACTCGAGTTCGACTCGAAAAAAACTCGAATTCGATTTGGTCATTATCGAGCCGAGCTCGAGCTCGAGCAGCTCGAGCTATCGAGCGAGCCGAGTTCGAGTATCTTAATACCCGATTTGAATAGCTCGTGAGCCTAATCGAGCTTTTTTTATTTATAATATTTTTATTATTAATTTACTATTTTACCCTTAATATATATACATACTTAAAAACCCTTAATTCGAGCTCGAGTATTTAAACGAGCCTAATCGAGTCGAGCTCGAATAGTTCGATTTTATCTCGAGCCGAGCTTAAAAAATGATACTCGATCGAGCTCGAACCGAGCTTCGAGCCTCGAGTTTCGAATCGAGCTCGAGCTCGAGCTTCTCAGTATTCGAGCTCGGCTCGACTCGATTACAGCCCTATTCGCAACTACTGAAACAAAAAGCGTCTAATTAGGCTGCAATGTTGCTGCTGGTTTTGAGACTAATCATGGGATCTTAACCAATTATCTTAAGGAAAAAGGAGCTATGTTGGTGCATCAATGAGAGCCCTTGTGTTGTTCAAATCTTAATCTTGTACCATTTCAACTTTAAATTTAACACTTATGAAATTTAATTATGATTATTGTTTATTTAATTTCTAACTATTCTTTCTCTTCCTCCACAGAGTTGCTGGTTTTGTGTTGGTTTTGGGATGAAGTAGAAACTAGAAGGCACTCCTCTAAATCCATTTTATGACCTCCAATTCCATTTAAATGATCTAAACTTGGGACTCCAAATATTAAGAATATCTTAAAAATTATTTTTGGTTTTTATTTTTTAGTTTTTCAAATATTAAGAAAAAATAAATAATTTCTTTTTTAATTTTAATTTTTTTTAAATGGCCTTTTTATAAATTTTTAAATTTTAAAAAATAAAATTAATTTTAATTAATACCATGTTAAAATGATTAATGACACGTTGTTATTAATCATATTTGTTATTAAAATCACACATTATGTAAATGTAATAAACTAAACAATCTTAACAATGTTAATTAACTAATGGTTAGACCAAAATTAAAAACTAATAATGATAAAAGGAATTAATTTATATAAATAATTATAAAAGAAGAGAATTCTATTTACATTAGTATATATATTTATTATTTTTTATATAATTAATATTTTAACAAATTAATAATTAAATTTAATAATATAATTATATTCATTATGTACGTAACAGTATAATACACCTTTAGTATATCAGATAAAAACCCATAAATAAAATCCACCGGTATTTTTATTAGCACTACACTTACTATATTCCCCACTATCCCTCTAGGGTTTCTCTCTATCTGTTCTCTCACAAATGGCGGACGAAGCACAGTACTCTTCAGGTCCCGACGCCGGCAGCAACTAGCGCAAATACGATGACCAGACACTAACGTCTTCTTGTGGCAGGAGGCCGATAGGGTTCTCTTCCTCAGATTTGACTCCTCCTTCATACAACAGCGTCCTGCCACTGCTTGACGGCATCGAGATGGCCAACCAGCGAGCTCAGGAGATTGCTGCTCCGCCTTACTCTATCCGCCGCCTCCGCTGGCGCTGAGGCCAAGCGCCCTCGTGTCGAAAACGGCTCTGGCGGTGGTTTTGATAACGAGAAGTGATTTAGCTCCGTTCCTTCTTTTTCTTTCCTTTTCCTTCTCATGACATGTGTTCTTGAATAGTAAAAATATTCATGGCTATGGATATGATGGCTGAAAAGTAAAAGGTCTGAGCAAGAAGCTTATGTTGGTAGTTGATAATGGTGTCAAAGTTAAAAGGGAAAAAGGAGAGGGCCCCAGTCCTTGTTTCTAGTCATTGCATTGTGAATCTCGCAACCTCTCCTACAACAATCAATTTCAATGCTTATGCTTAAGCATGGCTGCGGGTTGAAATAAAAGGCGTGGGCTGCGTTTTAGTATTAAACGCCAGTCTAGACTTCTCCCAACATCATATATTCATTTTTCCCCCTTTGCCTTTGAACATCTATCAACTGCCCTAATGCTGCTCCTCTGCGTTGATCAAAAACCTTCATGCTGATCCATTGAATTTGTTGCTTCGTTTACCAACAGTTTCCCCTTCTTATATCTTTACTGATATTACTCATTGTTGACGTTTAAAACAGCTATAAGTAAGAAGGTAGTGTTGTTTGGTTGTGATTTTCTGTGCTTGTAATCTACAATTTATCAAATTTTACTACTGGGTTAATAGCTTTTGATGATATGTTCTGAATTTGATGCAGTATTCATGGTCGTTATGAGGCTTTTTAGAAGGAGATTGATTATGTCAAGCATATGTGGAAGAACAGGAAGGAATTGACGATTGAGGTAGGCATTGTTACTCTATTTGGGTTTGAATGTTTTGCTTTGTATTGTGCTGGAGAGATTGTTGGTCGAGGGTTTCACCTTCACCGGTTAATATGTTCTAATCGAGTCAACAAGAACAGCTTCTGAAATATTCTTTTTCTTGATGTTTTTGTAATAACATACGATTTGCTGTTGTGTAAGAAGAATTAAACTGAGGTAGCAACAACCCATTTGTTTCAATGATTCTCTCATTCCATTTTCCTCCTTTGCATGAATGATGAATCTCATGATAAGATATACCATTCTTTATTGCAATTTCACCAATTGAAGGCATTTCTATTAAGAAGCTGTATGAGGTTGAAGAAAGATGGTGCTAAGTTAAAGCAGGCATTAACCCATATTTTGGCTGTTAATGTCCCTGTTACGTGTAGGTTAATTCTTCAGTTTTCATTCTCTCTTGAAGCAAATCAAGTTTTACACTGATTGAAGAGGGTTTAAATCAGGTTTTGGAAGGTTATTTCTTCAGTTTTCTTTCGTTTGTTTCATACATGATTATGATCATGTGTTTGAAGACCTAAACTGTTGGTAAGATCTGGATAGTTACTAACTTCTTTAGATCATGTTATTGATTTATATATTTATGTTTAAAATCTAAATGACTGATCATATCAGGTGATATACTTTTGAAGTTATAGGTGATTCATCAATGGTGAGGTTGTGCTGAGATGTTTATCTTGAGTTTGAGCGTCTACTCTGATTGAAGAGGGTTTAAAGTTTAAACATGCAAGTAAGTAAAAACTTATCAAAAAAGAAAAAGAATTCCTCTGTTACAAAATTGCAATTGAACATCTTTCAAAGGCAATCCCACCTAGCCCAAGCCTAAACAAAATCACAAAATTGCAATTGAACATCTTTATGTATGCCAAAATTAGGTGGCATCCAAACAAGTCTCAGTAATTTTTATGTTAAGTCGAGGACAACTCCTTAGTATGATGAACAAATTTTTTCTGTCCCCATTTGGTGTCCCTCCAATGTTTGTTTGACATGCGTTGAAAGTTATCTGTTATTCACAAACATTGGAGGGGCACCAAATGGAGGCAATTGACCCTGTATTCTCTATGAACATAAGCTTTCTTTTAATCTTCATTAAAAGAGATGATTCCTAAATGCAAGTACCAGCTTTGGTGTCAATAGTAAAATGAATGCCAAGATTGAACCAAAGAACAACTTAACAAGATATCTCAAGGGGTCATATTCAGCTTCTTCAGCAGTGTCCCTTAAGGTTGACAAGGCTTTTGCTGATGGTAGAGCTTCAACTACAGCATCAGCTAGATCTTTGATGAATGAAGAGTTGCAACCTAGAGCAGGTACACGACCCCAATTCTCTATGCCAGATTCAAGAGCTAAATGTTTATATTCCATGTCAATCTCTTCAAGAGTCTCTATGTGCTCACTCACAAAGCTGGAAGTAAAGTTAATTTTTACTACATTACATAATCGAGCATTTAAAAGCACACATCAAGAACAGATACTTTAAACTATGAGTCATGCACCTTATGGGAACAGCTAGAAGACTCTTCACACCTTTCTGGCCAATCTCAACAAGAACTTCATCAGTATAGGGCTTCAGCCATTGCACAGGCCCAACTCGACTCTAGAAAGATAGCATGAAGTTATGTTACTCGAATTTAGGTGTGAGTGTCGGACACGGGTATGTGTCCGATATGGGTATGTTCAATTTTTTTTCAAGATTTTCATATATTTGGAGTTTACTTGGAGGATCATATCCCATACCCATGTCCAGATATGTGTCGGATACGGGTGTCGATACGAATACTTAAAAAAAATGAAGAGTCATAACAACATAAGCATGAAGAAGAAGTTGAGTATGACAGTTACTATTTTTCAAGTGAAAGCAAAAACTTGGTTCTAAAACCAACCTGGTAAGCAAGGGTATGACCATTTCCAATTCCTCTAGCTTTCAGCTCTTGCATAATTAAGTAGATGCACTCTTCCATTTGATCTTTGTATGGATCTCCAGCATCCTCAACATAACTGACAGGCACCCCATGGGCACTAAAGAATATCATTACCTGAATTTCAAAAGAATATTAGAAATAGTTGCAATAAAATCGATCAAAGAAGGACCACAATTTGACATTATCAAATTATAATTAATGAATTTGATTAACTATAACCAAACAAACCTCTTCAGGCTTTGCAAATCTACCCAACTCTTTCTCAATCAAATCAGCCATAGACCTAATATAACCTTGTCGTTGATACCATGAAAGAATGACAGAAACAGGTAGTTTTGATAAATATGCATCTTCCCTGAAATATAATCCCGCATTCAGAGCCATTTACAGAGGAGAACATTAATGGATGATTTCAAGCAGAAAGGTGTAACACAAATTATCAAGACCTACTTGAATATACGCTGGAGAACTCGGATGCTGGACCCAGTTGTGGAGATGGAGAACTGAGGATATAGTGGCAGCACAACAAGCTTTGTTATTCTGTCCCGCTTAATCTGTTGCATAAAATAAATGCTTAGCAATATAGACCTATATTCCTTCAACTCTTCATTTTTCTTGAAATACTCGTATTCGACGCATATCCGGACAAGAGTATGGAGATATGATCCTCCAAGGACCCTCCAAATACATAGAAATCTTAGAAAAGATTTAACATACCCGAGTCCGAGTAACATAGATATAAACTCAATGCACTTTGAAGATAGATCATTCAGTGTTAAACAGATAGTTCCTTATTAAAATATGAGGTCTAATTTCAAGTTATTTGAAGGCATAGTCATAAAAGACAAGAACTTGCACAAAAGGCATGTCAATTCTTTCTTTTCTCCTCACTCCCTATATTAATCCCTTATGTAAGGATTTGATCAACTTAACAATAAACCCTCAATATAGCTCATTCCTGGATATAGTATCACAAAAGTTCATAACTTCACCACTGGTCTCTGAAGAAAATTAAAAACCAAGCAAATTTGTTTGACTATCAAGAGACTCACCTGCTCAATTGCCTCCTCAGTGAACGGGAACCAATATCGCATTCCAACATATACATTGGCACATACATTCTTGGCCTCCAAAGCCATTCTAAGAGCATCCGCCTGCAACAAATTCTTCAAGTTACACTTATCACATGCAAACAACAAAAGGATTACTATAAAGCATGAACCCATAACATGGTTCACTTCGAAACAAATATCCATACAAAAAACCTATGTTACTCGGATTCGGGTGTGAGTGTCGGACACGGATATATTCAATTTTTTTTAAGATTTTCATGTATTTGGAGGGTCCTTGGAGGATCATATCCCCATACTCATCCGGATATGCGTGAGTACTTCAAGAAAAATAAAGAATCGGAACAACATAGCAAAAAAATATATATATTCACTTTCACACAGCACTAGCCTAGAAGAAAGTAACAAGCCAGTTTCTACAATTAAGGGATTTTACCTGTTCATCAGTTATTTTACGCAAAGGAGAGCCACCACCAATTGCAGCATAGCCTTCTTTACTTTTGGGAGCCCGAAGAACAGATACTAACTTTGCCAATGGTCGTTGAAGAAACTTAAACAGCCTAGGCAGCCGTATTATATCCTACATAAAAAACATTATCACCATCAGCTGAAACTTAAAACCCAGAAATGTTTATATAAAGTGCATAAAAAGGAGGGAGAAAACTAACATACAGGATCGGCAAACAAGTTATACAGAAACGGTTGAACATCGTTAAGAGTCTCTGGCCCTCCAAGATTCAAAAGTAGGACCCCAAGCTTCTCCTCCGCAGCATGTGAGTAATGGGATTCTACAAAATTTTCAGGGAAAGTGCAAATCCCCACCGCGGAATTCGCTTGTAAGTTCAGATTTCTCTTCGGAATTGGTCCACTACTGAGATTGGGTCCTTTGAGAACGCTATGATTTTGAGTATTCGAGCCAGAACTTGAGATGATAAGGGCTTTAGATGAAGGTTTATCAACATTATTGAATCCCTCAGAGGAATGGCATGAGGCAGAAGCAGCATATCTGCCCCGAGGAATCGACCTGAAAAACAAAATAAAAGAAATTAACAAAGACGTAAATTTGGGAAACATTTGGTCCAAAAATTTAATCTTTGTTCACAAAACAAAAACAATAAAGTATAAACCTTTGAATAAAACCCCAAGAAAACAAAAGGCTAACCTTGAAAATCTATAATCATAATGGCAGAGACTGGAACTAGATAAAGATGCTGCCTCCATGGTTTTGATCTGAAGAATTTGATACGTGTCTATCTTTTACATAGTCTTTTTCTTCCAGCCATTTTATTATTTCTGTTATACCAATAGTACATGCATTGTAAGTTGGTTTTATATTTATGTAACAAACAAGGGCATTATAGTCTTTAGGTCCAAACGGTTATGTGGGATCATGTGCAGCAGTATTGTATACAAAAGAATATATTGATGAGGAAAGCATGAAATAGAACTTCCAGAATTCCATATCTCTCTGTCTCTCTCGTTTCTTACTCTTCTTCTCTGACCTATCTCCTTTCTTCTTCTTCTCTTCTTCATCTCTTCTATTATTTTCCCTTCTCCCTTGCTGAATTACGGTTCAATACTTGAACCATATCATTGGTATCAGAGACCTACACTGGCACCTATGGCAGACGGTATCTCCACCAGGCTTCAGAAGGAGGTTTATCAGAAGCAGCAAGAACTTAATCGGATCCAATCCGATATGCAGCAGTTGGATAAAAAACTGGAGGACAAGTTGGATGGCATGAGAACAGAGATGCAGCAAGAATTCAAAAAATTCTTTGAACTCTTAGCCTTGCGTGACAGCAATCGCCATGATCAACCAGGCATTCTTCCTACACCTCCTGGCTCCACTTCTACCACCCCAGTGGTACCACAACCACAAGGTGATCCTATTCTTCCATTTCCTCCAATGGCACGACAGATTGGTAGTTTTGACTCGACTCGTGGTTTCAAGATTGAATGTCCCAAGTTTCAGGGAGATGATTTCCAGGGCTGGTGGCTGAAAATGGAACAGTATTTTGAGGCAGAAAGGGTCCCTAATGAGTTGAAACTCCGAGTGATGATGCTGAGTTTAGAAGGCAAGGCATTGCAATGGCATTAATTTTACTGCAGGTCTAAGGGAGGCTTTGACAGATTGGAATGGCAAAAATATGTGGGAGAGATGAAGTATCGATTTGCTTCAGAAGAATATGCGAATCCCATGGCTGACTTAGTCGAAATGAAACAGATGGGTTCAGTAGAGCAATATTACGATGACTTCCTAGGTACTCTCAACCTTCTTCAACTCACTGATTCTTATGCTTTAAGCATTTTTATTAGCAATCTTAAACCTGAGATCTCCCAATCTGTTAAATTGTTTAGACCCAGAAACCTTAACCAAGCCCTCTACCTCGCCAAACAAATCGAATCCATGCTGTTCCCTGCTACTAAAAAGCCAATACAGTTTACAAGATTCAATACACCTTCCACCTACAGTCCCACTCTTAATACAACTAAACCAAGTCCATTACCACCATTGTTGCCTGCACCCAAATCTGGCCCTTATACCACTTCTTTCCCTCATCCTAGTTCTAAACCTTTTCCTTCCACAATTCTCAGGAATCCTTACCCCAACAGTATACCTCATAGAACTGTTCCCAATAAGCCTTCCCCTGCTGAGATTGAGGAAAGGAAACGTAAGGGATTGTGCTTTTGGTGTGGCTTGAAATACTCTGCTGATCATCAGTGTGTGAAATCTAGGCTATATCATATTCTTACTGATCATATGCCTGAAGAACAGGATCAGGAAGAATTCTCTGATTGCACTGACAATCCAGATGTCTTGTCTCCTAATACAGATAACTGTGATCAACATGTCATTTCATTGCATGCCATTCTTGGCACGTCTGGTTTTCAGACTATGCGCGTCCAGGGTATCATTCATTCACGACCCTTAGTGATGTTGATTGATTCTGGAAGCACTCATAATTTTGTTGATTGTGGGGTAGCCAAAGTTTTGGGCCTTCCCTTGAAATCCCAGGAGCAGGTAAGGGTGACTGTGGCCAATGGTGAAAGACTCAATACACTGGGAAGCTGTCAGAATGTTGGTTGGTCAGTACAAGGCCTGCACCTTTCAGCTAATTTTATGGTTTTACCTCTGAAGGGGTGTGATGTTGTTTTAGGTATTGAATGGCTGGTCACATTGGGCCCTATTCTTTGGGACTTTTCAGCCATGACTATGCAGTTTCAGCTAAATGGTCAATGGCATACCTTGCAGGGCATCTTCCCTGGCAGAATTGAGTTGCCAAGTAAGAAACAGTCAGCTAAACTTCTCCAGATGGTTGTCAACTCCACTCAACGCCCTTGTACCTTACTTTTGACCGATGGTCACCTATTACAGCTCAATACCATGTCATCTGGTGAGACAATCGTACCTGTGCAGCTGCAGCTTCAACAATTGTTACAGACTTATGCCAAGTTGTTTGAGACTCCTACAGGGTTGCCTCCCAGGAGACCCCAGGACCATAAAATTCCATTAAAGAATGAAGGTCAGGTGGTGCGCATTCGACCTTACAGACATCCTTCCATTCAAAAGGATGAAATTGACAAAATGGTCAGTGAGATGTTGGACACAGGGATCATCAGGCCCAGCAGTAGTAGTTTTGCATCCCCTATTGTTATGGTTAAAAAGAAGGATGGTTCCTGGCGCTTGTGCGTTGATTATAGGCAACTCAACCAATTGACTATCAAAGACAAGTTCCCTATTCCTCTTGTGGATGAATTACTTGATGAGCTGGCTGGTGCACACGTTTTCTCTAAGCTTGATTTACGGTCTGGTTACCACCAGATCCGAATGCAGGAGGCAGATATCCACAAAACAGCTTTTAGAACTCACGATGGTCATTACGAGTTCTTAGTGATGCCCTTTGGCTTAATGAATGCTCCTTCCACATTCCAAAGCCTTATGAATTCTCTTTTCAAGCCTTACCTCAGGAAGTTTGTCTTGGTCTTCTTTGATGACATCCTCATCTACTCTCCAGACTGGGATTCCCATTTGGTTCAATTGAGTACAGTCTTTGAGGTCTTATGGCATAACAAGCTCTTTCTCAAGCACTCTAAATGTGACTTTGGTGCCTCTGAAGTAGAGTATCTTGGCCATGTCATATCAGGGCAAGGAATCACCATGGATAAAACCAAGGTCCACTGTATCCTGCATTGGCCTCAACCTAAATCCTTAAAGGAGCTTAGGGGGTTTCTGGGCCTCACTGGCTATTATAGAAGATTCATTCAAGCTTATGGGATGATTGCTCGACCTCTGACAGATCTTCTCAAAAAAGAGGCTTGGGGCTGGAGTGACAAGGCAACACTGGCCTTTGAGCAATTGAAGCAGGCAGTCACTACTGCACCTGTCCTCAGCATGCCAGATTTTTCTAAACAGTTTGTGGTTGAGACTGATGCCTCTGGTAAGGGTGTTGGAGCTATTTTAACACAACAAGGTAAACCTATTGCTTATTTCAGCAAGGCCCTAGGTCCCAGAAACCAAGCCTTATCCGTTTATGAAAAGGAAATGTTAGCAGTCTTAATGGCAGTTAAAAAATGGAATGCTTACTTGGTGGGCAGGCATTTTCAGATAAAAACTGACCACCAGAGTCTCAAATTCCTTTCCAGCCAACAGACCACTACCCCTGCACAGCAGTTGTGGGTTGCAAAAAATGATGGGGTATGATTATGAAGTTGTCTATAGGCAAGGGTCTTCAAATATAGTGGCTGATGTTTTTTCCATGAGGGCAGATGAATCAGTCAATCTGATGGCCATCTCTACTCTTTCTTCTGAACTCTTGGCACGCATATATGCATCTTGGCACCAGGATGCTGAGCTTCAAACTCGAATTCAGGAACTCATACAGGGTCCCAGTACTCACACTAAATTTACTTGGCATGGGCAACAATTGCGTAGAAAAGGGAAGCTTGTTGTGGGGCAGGATACTGATCTTAAACGAGATCTCTTCCAATATTTTCATGCTAGTGCAGTTGGAGGACACTCAGGAGTTCACTCAACCATTCATCGACTGGCTGGCATCTTTTATTGGAAAGGAATGAGAAAGGATATTAGGCGTATGGTGCGAGAGTGTATCGTTTGTCAGCAACATAAGTATGATCGAGCAGCTAACCCTGGTCTCCTCCAACCACTCCCAATACCTGACAGAGTATGGACTGAAATCTCTATGGATTTCATTGAAGGCTTACCTAAATCTGGGGGTAAAGACTCCATTCTTGTCGTGGTTGACAGGTTAAGCAAAGCTGCTCATTTTATTTCCCTTGCTCATCCTTTTACTGCCCTCAATATGGCCCAGCTTTTCCTCGATCATGTGTTTAAGTTACATGGCACACCTACTAGTATTGTCTCTGATCGTGACAGGGTCTTTATGAGTTTGTTCTGGCAGGCTCTCTTCAAGAAGTTGGGAACCACTTTGAAGTTCTCTACTGCGTACCACCCTCAGACGGATGGACAGACTGAGGTCGTGAATCGTTGCCTGGAGTCGTACTTACATTGTATGACCAGTGAGAAGCCAACAGAATGGAATCAGTGGCTGCCATTGGCAGAATGGTGGTATAATACCACCTATCACTCAGCCACCAATACAACTCCTTATGAAATTGTGTATGGTCAACCTCCTCCCACACATTTGCCTTATTTGGCAGGAACTTCCCCTGTTGACACTGTGGATCGCAGCTTACAGGCTAGAGAGGCTGCCATTCGAATGTTGAAATTCTATCTCCATAGGGCACAGACTCGAATGAAACATTTTGCAGATCGTAAAAGAAGTGAACGGGTGTTTGCAGTGGGTGATTGGGTGTATGTTAAGCTGCAACCCTATCGCCAATCTTCTGTAGTTAACAGGAATAGCTTGAAACTATCTGCCAAATACTTTGGCCCATATCAGATCATTGGTCGAGTGGGTCAGGTAGCTTATCAACTGCAACTTCCTCCTAACTCCAAGATACACTCTACTTTCCATGTGTCACAATTGAAACAGCATGTGGGGGCTCAACCTACTCAGTTCCAGCTTCCACTTGTGGCTGGGGATGGCACTATTTCTAAGGAGCCATTGGAGATCCTGCAGCGCCGTATGAAGAAGAGAGGTAATCGAGCTGTTACTGAAGTTCTTGTTCGTTGGTCCAATTCTTTTCCAGAGGACGCAACTTGGGAAATTCTCTACGATCTGCAGCAGAAGTTTCCTACTTTTAATCCTTGAGGACAAGGATTCTTTTCATCCGGGGAGTATTGATACGTGTCTATCTTTTACATAGTCTTTTTCTTCCAGCCATTTTACTATTTCTGTTATACCAATAGTACATGCATTGTAAGTTGGTTTTATATTTCTGTAACAAACAAGGGCATTATAGTCTTTAGGTCCAAACGGTTATGTGGGATCATGTGCAGCAGTATTGTATACAAAAGGAAGAATATACTGATGAGGAAAGCATGAAATAGAACTTCCAGAATTCCATATCTCTATGTCTCTCTCGTTTCTTACTCTTCTTCTCTGACCTATCTCCTTTCTTCTTCTTCTCTTCTTCATCTCTTCTATTATTTTCCCTTCTCCCTTGCTGAATTACGGTTCAATACTTGAACCATATCAGAATTCTCTTTCAATTGAAAGTGCAATAGAAACTGATAAGCTGATGAAGAGGGAAGTGAGAATAAAAAAAATGGAATCTGGGTTTTAGGTGGATTTGAGAGAGATTTTTGTATGGGTTAGTTGAGAAGAAAATGGCGAATATTTGTTTATGAAAATCGAAAAGTAAGTTTATCGGGTATATAAGTTTGCCAACAAGCTCTTGGCTGAGTGGCTAAGAGTCTTGGGGGCATGAAGTCTTGGGTTCAAACCCAAGCAACCCCTCCCCTTACCCAATTATCAAAAAAAAAAAAAAAAAAATCGAAAAGTCAAATAAAAATTGCGGTCTCAAAGAGTAAACGTATTATTAAAGCTATACACTAAACATTTTTCATTTACACGGTCAAAGGGAGACGTTGATGGGATGGAGGCTTAAACCTCCATAGAAGCATCCAAGAAGGTAGGAGTTAAGGCGGTGTTTCACCGTTTTATACTTTTCTTCTTTTTAATTTCTTTTCTTTTTCTTGCAAATTCCTTACTTGGATAGTTTTTTTATGTTGTCACTTGTGAAGGAAAGATTGAGCCATTCCCACGTCGTTTAACGTGGGTTAAAAGTCTCTACTATAGTCTATATTAGATATGCTCATAGATCGGATCATGATCTTATTTTTTTTCAATTTCTTTGTTCAGATCCGGTCCTGGGTTGGATAGGGTCGGTAGGTCCGAATTTACTGTTCATCAAATTAAAAAAATATTTTTTTTATATTTTTATAATTAAATAA
The DNA here is from genome assembly GCA_030761205.1 of Fremontodendron californicum. Taxonomy (NCBI): domain Eukaryota; kingdom Viridiplantae; phylum Streptophyta; class Magnoliopsida; order Malvales; family Malvaceae; genus Fremontodendron; species Fremontodendron californicum. The sequence goes on from JAULJL010000045.1 coordinate 11,155,331, forward strand.
AATAATATTATTATAATAAAAAATTGTTTCGGGTCGAGCCGGATCGATCTGAAACAAAAAAATTCTATTTAAATCCGATCCAATATTAATCGGGTGGGCTGCCCGACCATGAACAGGTCTAATCTATACCACCAAAGTGAGCAATTGGGTTGGGTGTGCCAACTCCCAATACCCAAATTCCCAGTTCCAACTAATAATAATAAGTCAAAAATTTAGATGATATTTTTGAAAATTTATCCAAACTCAATTATGAGAAAATTAATATATGGCTTTAGTAATTAGTAGTAGTTGACTTAAACTAGTTTTCTTAAATCTAGATATTTAATCTAACTACTATATTTAAAAAAAAAGAAAAAAGATTATAGGTTTTTTTTTTTGGTTAATTTGAAAAATATGCCCTCAATAATTATTTTATTTTTAAATGATCTAATGTGATAAAATTATTTAAAAAATTAAAATTAAAAATTGTTAGAAAGGATATTGTAAAGACAAAATTATCTTTAATGAAAGAAAAAAAATTCCTTTCTTCTCCCATTAAGGAAATATTATTTTTTTAAAGATTTTAATTAAAAATAAATTTAAAATATTTATTTTTTAAAAATTAAAAAAAAAGTTAATTTAAAAAAAAATAATTTTATTATTTTTTAATTAAAAAAAAGTAAACTAAAAAATAAAAAATATTTATAAATTTATTTTTTAAAATTAAAAATTTTTATTTTCAAAATTTTTATTTTTTTAATTAAAAAAGTAAACTAAAAAATAAGAGGAGAAAGGAAGAGAAGGTCTTTTTTATCAAGGGTAATTTTGTCTTTACAATTTTCTTTCTAACAATTTTTTATTTTTTTATTCATCTTTTTCAAATAATTCTTACTTATTATACCAATTAACAATTATTGTATTGTTGACGGTATGTTTTTCAAATTTACCTTTTTTTTTTCAAAAAAAAATTGCTGAAAATAATAAAGGGGATTGTATATATTGAGATAGTGAGATTCGAACTCCAAACCCATTGAATGTCACCTTTTATGGGTAACTACATGAACAAAGTAGATTAAATCTTTGGTTCTAAATAAACATGTTTTTAACTAAATAACTATGGCTCCATTTGGATGGACCATGGTTCCAGTGAGATTAAAAATAGTAGTGGAGGTGAGATTAATTACTGTAGCGGTGAGATTGGATACTGTAACGGTGAGATTAAAATTAGTGGTGGGATTTGTATTTGGATGCAAACGCAGCGGTGACGGTGAAGTGAAATGTAATGTAATGAAAATAGAAGATGATCATTAAAGACATTAGATTAAAAATTGTATATAATAAAAATTTAAGATTATTTGACATTTGTAAAATTAATAAATAATTAAAAAGTATTAAATTATATTTATGTCAAATAATAATTTTATTAATAAAATGATAGTAATATATATTATAATGTTTTTATCTTTATTTTTTTTATTATTGATGTAGTTATTTATGTTTTACTTAAATGATTATTTACATTAATCTAAAAGTGTATTGATAAATTACTTTTATGTATATTTTAATGATATTTAACATTTAAATTTTAATAATATTATTTTATATATTTATTTAAACATTTTAATTAATTAACTAATTGTTATATAATGAATAAATTGATTTAATTGGATAATTTTTTAATACATGAAAACATATTAATTTATTTAATTGGGTGGATCTCTGTTATCACAAAGGCTGAGGGGGCAGCTTGTTAAAGCTGTACGAATGCTTAGAGAGAAGACGAGAAAGAAAAGAAAAATGCTAGGGTTGTGTGATTAATGGCATTTTAGAAAATAAAATAAATGCTTAGGGATAAAAATGGTTGTTCAGCTGAGGGTCCAGTGACTCACTGGAGCCTCCTACCACCAACTGAAAAAATAGGATCCGATGGCCCAAACGCACGATTATGGTGTTAGGATAACACCATAATGGTGCGTTTGGGCTAAAAAATAGCCCAAACGGACTGAATTGGAGGTTCAGTCTATTTCAAATGAGGCATATGTAAACACATTCCCTTAACTGAAGATGTAATATATAATAAAAATCTACTGACTTTTTTTTTTTTATAAAAGAAGCAATAATTTTTAAAAAATAAATAAATTATAAATATTGAAATTTAAATTTAAATTTTAAAATTATTAAATATTATTTTTTAAAAGTAATTAACGAATAACTGAATTAAATTCGAATTCTGATACCTATATGATATAGATGCCTAAATAACTAAATCCCTGTCCACTCCTATCATTTAACCAAAGTCTTCAACCTTATCCCAAGTTTATAAATAATGAATTTAACAATTTCAAGCAACATACCACCTTGTCAATTGTCAAGCAATTGTTGAATTTATACATATTTAAGGTATATATAAACATATTTCACTTACTCACATGCATGATATGTGATAAAATTATTACTTTGAGCAAAAAATATTAGTTTTTAAAAAAAAAAAAAATACCGACGAAATCACTGTCTATTTAAGTAATTATACGATACGAACATAACATGAGAAAAATAATTAAAACACGATATGACACAAAAAATAATATGAACATGACACAAATACACGAACGTGTCAAAATTTACATAAAACGAATTATTAACGTGTAAAAAATTATATAAATTTATAATATTTTAAACACATGATAAAATAACGAACATGTTACGGACATACAATTTTTCTCTAAATTAAATCATTATAACAAATTATGCAAAATATCAGATGAATTGAGACACGACATGAACACACTAAATTTTCTTTAAATTGGATCACCATGACAAAATATGCAAAAGTATTTGGATGAATTGAAACACGACACGAACATATGAAAAAAAAAAATTAAAATACGACACGACTCAAAAATAACATGAACACAACACAAATACACGAACGTGTCAAAATCTACATAAAATGAATTATTTACATGTAAAAATTTATATAAATTTATAATACTTTAAACACACACAAAAAAACACGAACACGAAAAATAATATAAACACAAACGAATATCCAAACGTGTCAAAATCTACATAAAATGAGTTATTAACATGTAAAGTTTATATAAATTTATAATATTTTGAACAGACGAAAAATAATACGAACACGACACGAATACGCGAACGTGTCAAAATTTACATAAAATGAATTATTAACGTGTAAAAATTATATAAATTTATAATATTTTAAATAAAAAATATATAAAAATACAAAAATGACACAAACACGTAATTTTTTTTTTCTTTCTTTCTCTCATTTATTTGAGGGGTTGTTTTTATAATAAGTTAGAAGTCATAAGTTACATCTCTGTCTTCCTCCTCCTCCTCCTCCTCCTCCTATGCTTATTTCCCTTTCTCCTTTTATCTTACCTATATTAGATTTCAAACTTTATAATCGCACTCGTTGTGTACGTAAAATTTTGAATCGATCCGATATCTATATCATATCAATCAAAAATATCGTATTTTTTGTATATATTTAACATTGAAATCTTTTGTATCGAACAAATAGTTAAATATTTTTAATTTATTCGAAATTTGACGTGCACGATCTACATGACTAAAACATGAAATACAATAATCAAATTAAAACAAATATAAATCATATAAAAAATTATAAAACTAAATTATATATATATATATATATATATATATATATATATAACCCTTTGAGCCCGGATGAACCGTTGTCTACAAAGGATTAAAATATTCTTATTAGGGGACATTATGTTTAACTTAGTCATGCAATTGGTCGATCGCATGACTCTCTAGATCCCAAACGAACAAAAGGTAAAGTCGTAAATAGCTTTTGCTAAAGCCATCTTATCTTAATCTAATTTTTTATAGTCTAATAATGATTATATTCACATATATTCAAGTTCAATTTTTTCATTTTTTGTCATGTGCATTAATAGGAACTTATGAAGTTCAATGATTTTTCTCAAGTTTATCCAAAACTACATCGATAAAGTAGTTCATCTTTGTCTTTATGCATAGTCCAACATTATTTTTGATAGAGAAAAAACAAAGAACATGAAATTGAAAAGGAAAAAAAAAAAAAAAAAACTTAAAAAGCTTTTGAAAATCGCACACAAATCAAATTCCCAAATTCCCACGCAATTCTTAAATACAAATGCAATGCCAAAAGAAAAAAAAAAAATAACAATTAAATTAAGAAATCAAATCAAACTCAGGAATGAAAGTAAGATCCAAGCTTTGACATTTTTTTTTCGTGGAAAGAAAAATAAACAAAAAAACTTCAATAACCAAATATATGCAAGAAATATTCAAAAATAAAAAAGCAATTTCGTTACTGATGAAGTCACCACAAAACATAAAAAAAAAAAAAAAAAACCAAAATTGGAGAAATCCAAAATCAAAGAAGTGAATTATCCACACAAAAAAAAAAAAAAAAAAAAATCAAAGAAGTGAAAGCTTAGTTATTCGTTTTTGAAATCCATCAAAAACAAAAATCAAAATTCCTAATAAAAAAAGAATACCATCCCCTAAACTTTTTAAAACCAAATCCATGATTTCATAATACCTCAAATTTGCAACAAAAAATACCTAAATTTCAACATACGGTCCACCATAATTTCGACAAAAAAGAATTTCGAAATTGTGTGTGCAAGTGTAAAAATAAAAATAAAAGGGAGAGATTTTGGCAAGAGAAAAAAAAAAAAAAAAAAAAAAAAGAGAACTGAGAAACGGCTAAAGAAAGAAAAAAAAAATGAAAGGATGAGGGAAAAAGAGTAATTCCAAATCAGGGAGAAATGGAGACGGTCAAAACAAAGAGAAAAGAAAAATATATATAATTTGACGTTAACACCAAAAACAAAGAGAAAATAAAGACCTCATTCACTTGTATTATTTATAAGGAAAAAAAAATGATGTGAAAAAATGTTTTTAAAGGGAAAAAAAGTTGAGTAATTTATGATAAATATGATAATTTATTAGAGAGAAATTGGATATTTTTTTTAGATATATGTGAGTATTTTTTTTTTAAAATACGTAATTATTTTAAATCTATATCTATACCTATCTAAACCTAATCTATTAAAAAAAAATCTCTAAAAGTGTGAAAGCTTGACACATGTCAAGCTTTCTTTGCTAGACATGTGTCAAGTTTTTAAAAAATTATACTTTTCTTTTTTAGTTTTAGTTTATTTATTTATTTATTTATTTGTATTTATTTATTATTTTATTTTATTTTCAAATGATGTATTTAAAGGGATCAGTCCGGACGTTGACTCACGGATCGATTTAGGATCCGTACCCGATCCACTCGTAAAAAAATTAAAAAAAAAAATGAATTTGCTGTTAACCAATGTGAGCAAGCCGAAAAATTCTCTAATGATCACCTGGAAGCTTTTTTATATTTTTTTTTAGTTTTAAGTTTTTTTTATAGTTTTTGTTTTTATAATTTATATTATATTATTTTTAAATGATGTATTTAAAAGGATTGATCAAAACGTTGACTCGCGGGTTGATTTATGATTCATACTTGATCCACTCGAAAAAATGTTTTTTTTTTAAAAAAAAACTTACTATTAGCCAGAATGAGAAAACTGATCAATCGAGAGAATTAAATATAAACCATAATTTTATTTTAGTTATTTTTTATTTGAATAATTAAATATGCAAAATAAAATATAAAAATGAGTTAGTAGTTCATTAGTTTAACAAAAAAAAAAAATTGCTGCTAACTTATTTGAAAAAATCAACCCAACGAGATAATAAAATACAAACCACAATTTTATTTTGTTATTTATTATTTTCACCTCCTATAAATAAATATATACAATTAGATCTAAATATGTTTAAAAAATGCATATAAATAATAATTGAAAATGCATTTGTATTACGTAATTTATAAATAAACAATTTTCATAAATTTAATTTTCATAATTAAAAAATATATAATTATAGTAATATTATTAAAATTTATAAATAATTATTATTTAATAAAATTTAATTTAAAATTAATTTTTTATTTTTTACCTTCCTATATATAAAAATATGCACTATATAATAAGATCTAAATATATTTAAAAATGCATATAAATAACAATTGAAAATGATTGTATTATATAATTCATAAATAAATAATTATAATAATTTAATTTCATAATTAAAAAAATAATTTTATTAATATTATTAAAATTTTAAAATAAAAAGTAAAAAATTTAATAAATTTATCATTTAATAAATTTATTTTAAAAATTTATTATTAATTAATTAAAAAAATTACAATTTTTTTAAAAAAAATCCACTTGAAACGGGGGACTTAATTCTAGTCTATAACATTATATAATATTGACTACATGAAAGCACCCAGTGCTGACATGTGTCATTTTAGTTTTTTTTTTGGAAAGAAAAGGAAAGAAAGAAAAAAAAAAAAATTTGTGTGTTTGTTTTCGTATTATTTTTGTGTGTATTTAAAGTATTATAAATATAAATTTTTACATGTTAATAATTCGTTTTATATATATTGTGACACGTTCATATATTCAAATAGTTTTATGTTATTTTTCGTATTGTGATTTAAATTTTTTTTTTACGTCTTATTTTTATTAGGTCTCGGTCATCTTGTTAATATAATGAGAATGATTGAGTTGGTGTAATTAAGTTTTTAAGTAATTTCTCTAACTGAATTGGTGTTTGGTTAATTCGTGATACCAACTCAATCATTTTTATTATATTAATATAAATTATTTTTAAATCGTATTTAAATTTATCAAATTTATTTAACCGTCGTTAAAAAAAATTAAAACAAAAAATAAAAAAATAAAAAACAATTTTTAAATATAGAATTTATTTTATTTTATTTCAGCGTTGTTTGAAGATTTCGCTCGATGCCTCGATCTATTAACGCCGTGAGTTAAAAATACGGGTAGCAAGGCACATGAAAATCCCGTAACGGGGGATTTAGATAGACGGAGTTGACGGTTCGAAAGAGAAGGCGATAGGAGCCGTTGGATTAATGATTAACGGTTAGGAATTCTTGGTTGTGAGGCTCCTCATAAAACGCACCCTAATCTTCCCAACTAGTCTTCCAAAGGGAGCCTTGAACCTTTGTGCTGTAACGGAGGTATAAAAATTGGTTTTCAAAGGGAGAGAGAGCATTTCGTTTTATCAGAAGAACGAACAGCCTCCCTTGTTACTCTTTTGTTTGTTTTTCTTTTTCTTCTTTTCTTCTCTGCTAATTTGCTACTACTTTCTTCTTCTTTCTCGAGAACCAAACAGAGAATTCCCGAGGAAAAACTAAAAACTGATGGTAATTTGACGAATAAATGTTGAGGATCTAAATTCTAAACCAAACGAGCGAGACAGAGAGAGGAGGAGAGAAGAATCTGATAATTTATGGGGTGTGTAATTGAGAGCTGAGATTGTTTATATTTTGATTTACTTTGATGAATTTTTCATTGTCTATTTTCAATGGATAACTGTTAACGAATAATTTTCGATTTTTTGTTTGTTTGTTTATACAGATACATTTGAAGAGATTGGAGGAAAGTTTTTGCTGGTTCTAATAACTGATCGTGAAGATTTCTTTTGCTTTGTTGGAGTTTTGAGAATCTGTAAGGAAAAAAAGGTAAACAAAGTTCAAATTGAAGAGATTTGCAGCAAAGGTCATGTTCTATTCTCGTCTATTGGAAATGATTTTCTTTTTGTTCGATTTTTTTTTGACAGATGCATTTCGAAGATAGCAGAGCTACTTTCGGAAGAAATTTTTGACTGTATTCATCTGCAAATAGGCAGATCAATTGCTGACATATCAAAAGATTAGAATCCTTACATCGCATGAGAGTCGGAAGAATTGGCTTGAAATGTCATTATTTCGTTGAAAATCCAAAGTAGATTTGTGTTTATACCAAAGGACTAGAAGAAGCAAAGTTATAACGGCAGAGCCAGAGTAATTCAGGTATGAGAGTCATTATCTCGCCGATAAGATCAGGAATCTGACTATCTGAGTACGGATTCTAAATCTACCTAAAGATGATTAACTCGCCATTGATACACCAAGCTTTTTGTTCAAAAGAAAAAATGGCCCTTATGTTTTTCTTCTTTCCAGCGTCTTCTTCGTTCTTTTTGATTTTTTATAGCACGCTCAGTGTTTTAGTAATCGGTTTTCTCTAGTTGGATTTGATTGAGAATCAAAGGTTTCTTTGACAGAGTCGATTTTTTTTTTTTTCAAACAGTTTGTAAGATTTTCTTTCTCTAGCGACCTCCACTCCATCTATCTGGAATCTGGATAGCCTTAGGAGTCTGTATATTCAGATTTTAATTTCACCTTGGAAGTGTTATTTGTTTTGTTTTTTACGTCTCTTATAAGTTTCTTCCTAATCCTTCAATGGCTTTTTTCAAACAGTTTAATGAAGAACTTGAACTTTTTCGCTAAGATTTTCCCTCCTGATTGGATCTTTGTTTAGATTTTGCTTTATTCTGTCTCCGTCTTCAATTTTTGCTTCTTTAAATCTCCACTGCGAAACGTTTTTTCTTCTTTCCTGTGATGTTCTCCCAATTCTGTTGAATTTTCTTTTCATGTCTTGTCCTTTTTCTTTTTTTTTTCCGCTGCTTGAGTAAGCGGTGCTCTAGTATGAGTTATCTCGTTTCTGCTTACTCATGACTTTCTGTTTGGTTACCGGGAAACCAAGAGAAAAAGAAAACCTCGAAACTTGTAATGAAGTGAGAGTTGGTTTCATTTTATTTTTTTTTTTGGTTTCGAATCTATGATTTTCGCTGGTACTTACATTTCAACTGCGACCAAAAGACAGCTTCGCTTGCTCTGTTTCTTCTAAGTAAGCCTCTTCGAACACCTTAACTATTCAAATTATTGCGGCTATTTCTTGTCTGAATTTTCTCAACCCAACCTAAAAATTCTCACCATCTCCGTTTTCCCTCGTTAATCCATTCATTATCTTATAAAAATCGCTCAATTTCAGTTGCTGACTTTCCGTTATCTTTTTTTTTTTCTTTTTCTTTTCCCCTCAAAGATGCAAGGACCGTTCGATGTTTGTCCTTCCTCAGTTTTTCTTTTTCGAAGTTTCCGCGGAAATTCCTAGCCGTCCGATGCACATATTCTAGTGATAAACTGAGACAACTTTTGTTTGAAGCCACATCCAAATTCTCCTAATCTCTTCCTTTTTAATCCTTTCGGTGCTTCCACTTTAATTCTGAAGTTGAACCCACTATTTAATGGAGAGTTTAAACCAAAATTATATTTGGGATATGTGTGCAGAAAAGGATGGAAAAGGACTCATTAAGGACCAATATCAATGGTAATAACACCAACTACAGCAGGGAGAGAATCGGAAGCGACGGGGGATTGTTAAGATCCAGCTCAGATCCGGCCAAGCAAACGGCGTCGTCGTCAGGTTTTGGTTTGCAGTGGGGAAACCGGAAGCGTCTCAGGTGTATGAAGATCCAGGTCAAAGACGATCAGTCCGGTCCGGTTAACCGAACCACCGTACGAGTCGATCGCCGGGTCGTGAGGGCCAATAAGGACTCTTCAAATCAGCCAAGCAATAATAATAATAATCACGGGAATGGATATTTTAACCTCCGTCAACGGCCTGCTTCTCCTCTGGCTCCGCCACCTCAGCGTGTTCTCAGGTACTGTGTATTTACATTTTACACTTTTCTATGAGTTCATTACTTTTATTTACCTCTTCTGTTTGGGTGTTGGGCGCGTGTAAGATACGCTCCCTTGAGATGGGGGATCGGGGTTAATAATGGATGGTATTGGATAGTTTTGATGTCAGGTTTCTTTGGCCACTTGGTTTGGTTTTGCGTTAGGTTTTTAGTTCAAATTATAAAGATTTAGATCCGCCATTTGCGAGTCCGACTTCCTTTAAAAGCAGAAATTACTTTTGGATTAACTTAACTTATTTGACTAATATATAACGTTTGATGAAATAAGGTTTCTGAGGTCAAAAATATTATCGTAGGATCACAAATTTTTTCCCTTTTCTGTGGAGATTTTTCAGTTTTACCAGCACGAGAATTTGACATCCACTTGATCTAAAAGAAAACCTTCTCAGTCATGCTACAAAGTTCCTCAATTTTGTGAGAGGCATAAGTGCTCAATCTGTTTCTCAGGTTGGATCATATGTTAATTGATTTGTTTGGTTTTGATTGACAACTATCATTTTTTTTTTTTTTTTCGTGAAAAGGTCTGTTCCAGGAATGTATAGTTGGTGCCATTGACACTCCTAAAACCTACACAAGTTTGGATGGATATTTCCATATGAGCCTTTTGACTAGTTGGTGATGGCATTATATGGGTCTCCCATATTATAAATTTAAATAACATTTCAGCCTTAGATTTGCTATTTTTAGTGCTGTAGAGGTTTGTCGAAATCTGGAATCATCATCAGAAGATTTTAAATCTTTTTTTCAAAAATTATATTATTGATGCATTCAGGGCTGAATTATTTTTATGAGGCTTATATTTGTGCACTCTCCAATTGGTCAGGTGGCCGCCAGTGTATATGGTTCAGGAGAAACTCATGGTGAGTTTATGAAGGCTCCTTCTATGCTTGAGTTTTTTTTTTTTTTTCTTTACATCTTACTCAAGCAGGTTGTTCATGTTAATTTAGTGATTATTTTCTTTAAATAGACTCATAGACATATAAGAATCATAGGTGGAAGCTCTTGCATTTCCATGAAGATCTTAACAATTAATATGATAAAAGAAACAAAGTTGTGCTTGCTTCAAGAAGGTTCTGGTTGAATACATATATTGTCTGTGTTTTCTAAGTAGTTCCTTAATTGTGTGATGTTTGAGTCATCAATTTCTAGATTTTAATCTACAATATTGGAAAATTATGCTTATAGTAATGATATATTGAGTTTTTTTTTTCTTTTCAATCTTCTCTTTCTGATTGCGTCTTGTTTGTTTTTTATTCTTTGATTTTAATGGTTGGCCTAAATAATAGTGAAGTAGTCCTCTCCCTTTACATAACCCCCCATCTTTGATGAAAACAAATTTTAACCCTTGAGATTCTTGCAGAACAATTTCTGAACCTTTTGACAGTTTTTGACAGTTTTTGGGGATGAGTGGATTAGAGATCTAATAGACTTTTATAAGGGAAAAAGAAGGTTTTTTGTAGGTTAAGGATTTACAGCTTGAGAGTTTTGTAAGCTGGACCTTATCTTCATCTGCAATATAGGTAATTTCATACAGAGAGGAATTTTTTTTTTTTTTGAGACATTTTTTCTAAATGGGCAATTATCTAATAAGGTGATAGAGGCTTTAGTTTGTAGTGGTACTGGATTCCATTTGAGCAATAGTCTCTTCCTTTATATTCTTGATAAGAAATAACTGGATTTGGGTGTTATGGCTTTTGATATCAAATAGCAGGGATGAATCTGATATACTTTTGGATTCATAACTCTTGTTCTGCACCTTACCACACCTGATCCTAGACCTGGTATTCTGGTCCAGGATGCCTAACGCATCCGTCCTAACCCCATGGATTCCTTGCAGATATGGAAAGGGAAGTTACCTCGCCATGTGTCTACGAAAAAGTCTATTTTTATCCAAACCCTCTTCAGCCGTCCGATCACAAATTGGATTTAGGAATCTGGTCCACTTTATCCCCCATACCAGCCCATATTTCGACACGTAACCTTAACTTACCAGAAAGGCAAAAAGCCCTTAAATCAAACGGCCTTAAACCGTCTAAAAAATAACCAGATGTGCACCTTAGAAATAGAATCAATCCTCTCTTCTTTCAAACATCTAAACTTATCATCAAAACAAAGAAAGAAAGAAAGAAATAAATAAATTAACAACTCCCTATATAAAAGCCACAACCCCAAAGTCTCACTCTTTCCCTAAGAAAAGCCAAAAACAATTCACGTCTCCATTTTCTACGCAATACTTTGTCCAGATTCTAGATCACTCCAAGGTTATATTTGTAATTCAACATATAATATATTTTTTTACTTTCCCAAAACTCACATCACTTGATTTTGTTTTTTCAATTATTTTAAAAATTTTATTTTACCATTTTCTTTTCAAGGTATTTGTCTGTGGTATTCTTATTATGCTATGTGAATTCTTGTTAATCTTTCCAGGAACTCTGAGAATTCCAGTGCGATGAGAGCCCAAAGCAACGGTGGTGTAAGGGGATTGGACAGGGGTGCGCACGATAAGAGAGGTGGTGGCAACCATAACAATAACAACTACCACCACGCCAACAACAATGATATTAACAACCACAACAACAACAACAACAAATCAGCGGCATCTTCGGATACGGCTCACGATAGCAAAAAGGGGGGCTCCTCTTCCGGGAGCGGTGAGGCTGCTCCACCCGTTTGGCCGCCGAAATTCGTGATTGCTTTAACGAATAAAGAGAAAGAAGAAGATTTCATGGCCATTAAAGGATCTAAGCTGCCACAAAGACCCAAAAAACGAGCCAAGTTTATTCAACGTACCCTCAATGTAAGCAAGCCCCTCCTCTTACTCCTTTCCTTTGAATGATTCTTAATTTCGTTTAATTATCGGTTTTGTTTGAAATTTTAAAATCGGGGCGAATTTAATTTTACTCAATTGGAGCAGGCTTTGATTTGAAAGTCAAATTAATTTACTATTTGTATAGGAAATAGATGAGGTAAAACATTTTGAGCAGGGGAGTATACTTGGGAAATACGTCAAATGAAAATGATAACAATGGCTTTAGCTAAAAAAGAAAAACAGAAAGGAAAAGAACAGAATAGAATAGAATAGGCTAAGGAGTGGGCAAAGCGACAGTACGTAATAGTATACGTGTCAGTCAAAGAGTGGATGAGCACCTAACCTAAGTTTGTTAGCGGCCCACTGGAAAGCCTGTGACCGTGAGGCTGTGACACTGATGGCCAAGACAAGATAACGTTGTGCGTTGTGCCCTGTGTCACTGTATGTGTACTATGCTGTAATTGCGCAATGCGCGCCGACCACCTAGATTTTTAGCATAATAATAGAAATTAATAATATTAATAACTAATAGGTTTGGCTAATTACTGCGTTTAGACAGTAAATTATTATTATTTATATTGAAATTTATCTAACTTGAAAACATAATAGTATAAGACGTTAATGTCTTCCTATAAAATATTTGAACGAGACAGCTTTTCTATATTGCTTTTTGTTATTTTTATTAGCTCTTTTAGATTTTGCTTTTTTAAAACAACAAATGATAATAATCAACAACTGCGTTAATAAAACTTTTTAAATAATATTAGAGTACTAGTATTATTCAAGATATTTTATTTCATTTACTATTGAAAATTATTGCATTTCCCTTTAATATTTAAGGTGAAATATATATCATATTCATATTGTTCAAATTTTTTATTTTTTAAAATATTTGTATATAATATTTATATTCAAGATATATTCAAATATAATTTTTTTTGGATATAAAAAAATTTAAAAAATAAATATATTCTGTGTATATATAACTGAATTGAACACACGTGTCAAAAGAAAAAGTTACTAAAAATATTTTGAAAATGTAAAAGAGGACAGCCGAACGAAGAATGTCTTGAAAGAGACAAAAGGTAAAGTTAGGAGACTTGAACCTGAGAACAGCGGTTGATGGTGTGACAGACAGGTGTACGTTAATGATCTAAGACACGGATGACAGTAATTTTTATTATAAAAAAGGAAGATGAACAACCAGACAGAAGTGAGAACACATAGGAGTGTTCACTATTTGGTTTTAACCGAATTAATCGATTGAAATTTAATTCGATTCGGTTAATCAGTTAACCGAACAAAATTCGGTTCGGTTAACGATTAATGATTTTGAAAAATTTCGGTTAATTCAGTTCGGTTAAGCGAAAATAATTGAATTACACAAATTAATCGAAACTATGTAATGTTCATGTTTTATCATGCTTTCTTAATTGTGTTTGTTTGATATTTGGATTTCATAATATGTTTTGCTTTTGGATTTTGATTCTGATTGATTGACTTGGATAGATTATTTGGATATAAAATCATGTATTAAAAATAGGTTAGCAAAATAAATTAGGTATTTATTTTGGTTAATTTGAAAATCGACAGAATTAACCGAAATAATTTCGGTTCGGTTAATTCATCGTTTTAACTATTCGATTCGGTTAACGGTTAATGAAAAAACACATTCGGTTAATTCGGTTAATCGTAATTCGGTTTGATTATTAACCAAATTAATCGAATGAACACCCCTGAGAACACCCCGTTGCTCTCGACCCATCCATCATTGTCTGGGCCTTATCTTTATCAAAATATATTTATATTAATTTTAACTTTTGAAAGAATATTGATGTTTATGAATTATGATCCTAGTTTAATATTTTAATATGCCTTTGAAATTTGAATACTAATTTTGGAAATTTGTTTGTTTAACAGCTGGTAAGTCCGGGGGCATGGCTATGCGATTTAACCCTTGAGCGATATGAAGTCAGGGACAGGGAGAAGAAGATCTCAAAGAAGGTACCTAATAGTAGTAGAAATCTTTTTTTTTTTTTTTTTTTTTTAAGTTTTATTTTTAAGTTTTAACTCATTTACATTAATTGGATTTGTTTTGCTGATCTTTTATGCAGAGACCAAGAGGTTTAAAGGCTATGGGTAACATGGAATCTGACTCTGAATAGAGAGCATTTTAGGTGTTTGTTTTTGAGTATTACAATGGTGATTATGATGATGATGAGATGTTCAAAGGCAGGGCAGTTGGTTTTTTTTTTTTTTTTTTGGTTTTTATGAATTGAACTGTGTAAATGATGACCTTTTTAACTTTTAGATGAATGAAAGTTAAATTAAACCAAAATTTTTATTGACCGACTCACGAGCTCAAAACTTTCTTACTTACTCCATAGTATTAGTTGGATGTATTAATTTTAGATTTGATAATATTCGATATGATCAATTAAATGATATAAAAATAATAACTAAAATACGATATAATATATGATATGATATGAAAAAATAAGATAATATGAATACATGAACGTGATAAAATTATTTAACACAAATTATTAATATGTTAAATTTATATAAATATATATTATTTTAAATATGATTATAATATATAAATATAATATGAATATATAAATGATCTTAATCTTCTTAATTTCATCATATACTTTTCATTTATCTGTGAGTAGATCTGTAGTTTTTTTTTTTTTTATAAATATAATCATATTTAAAATTATATATTTATATAAATTTTGATATGTTAATAATTTATATTATATAAATTTTAATATATTTATATATACATATTATATTTATATTAATTTTTATATTATATTATAATTATTATTTTTTATTATATTCGTATTGTGTAATTGTATATCGATTTAAATTATAAACTTTACTTTTGAGCGAGGACCGGGAAGTCTATGACTATGAGAATGAAAGTACGAGTAAATGCTTGGGAAAATATGAAAAAGATGCACTCCAATAAGAATTATTGTTAAATGATATAATGATTAAAAATTATTTGAAAAAGAAAAATAAATAATTAGAAATTATTATAAAGGATATTGTAAAGATAAAATTATCCTTAATGAAAAAACTTACTTTTCCTTCTTCTTTCATTAAGGAAATATTATTTTTTAAAAATTTTAATTGAAAATAAATTTAAAAAATAAAATATTTAAATATATATTTTTTTTTAAATTTAAAAAAATTTAAAAAAATAAAGAAAAATTAATTTTAGGCATATTATTTTTATTTTATAAAATTTTTTGATTAAAAAAAGTAAATAAAAAATAATTTTTTTTTTTTTAAAATTAAATTTTTTTATTTTCAGAATATTTATTTTTTAATTAAAAAGTAAATTAACAAATAAAAGAAAAAAATGAGGAGAAGGTTTTTTTATCAAGGATAATTTTGTCTTTACAATATCTTTTATAACATTTTCTAATTATTCATTTCTCTTTTTCAAATAACTTTTATTCATTATACTATTTAACAATAATTACTATTGGAGTGCATGTTTTTTATATTAACCCTTTATGCTTTAGCCAAAAAGTGGAAAAAAGAGTAACGTTCACGTGACTCGATAAAGTTGAAAAACTTGAAAAGAAAATGAGATTCCTTAGAGGAGAATGCAATGGACGGTATTTACAAAAAAAATTATTTATTGTTTAAAAATAAATAAAATAATATTATTATAATAAAAAATACTGTTTCGAGCTGGGTTACGAGCCGGGTCGGTCCGAAATAAAAATATCAAATCTAAACCCAACCCAGTACGGATCGGACGGACTGCCCGACCTATGAGCAAGTGTACTTTATAATATGAAAATATGAATGAAAGAAAAATAAATACTATTGGATCAGAAACTATTTTCAAGGAGGGAAAAAACCCTTGTTTTACGCTCTTGTTGGATTCATAAGATGACTTAGGTCTATAAAGATAAGTCGACACAGTCGAATCCTTACTTATTGGACATTTGACGAGTTTGTAGTTGTTCAATAATTTCGTACTTAAAAGCACTTTGAAATTCTATCATATCATATCATATCATTTTCATGTTTTATTGATTATTTTTTGTAATTTTTTAATTTTAAGTATCTTTACGAAAACATAATTATGATACATTGATAGTTTCCTGTCTAATTAGCAAATCTATAGAAACAGGACAAGCAACCAAACTAGAAGTTGACATATTGCTCATATGATAGTTTATCTCCAAATTAACTTCATTTTGTTAGTTCATAAATTGGCAAACTGGCAATTAAATACTACTCTATGATTAGTTGATTGGAATAAAATAAGCATAATTTATTGCTGAAAAAACTGAAGAAAGAAAAATGGGCTTTCATTCTCATTTCTCAGTGGAGAATAAGAATAAGAATAAAAATCGTGTGGGATTTTAATCATTTATGATTGACTTCAAAATATCAAATATGACAAATAACAACAATCTTAAATTTTCTAAAATACTTGAATTATGATCTGTCCCATAAAACTAAATAAGACTCACCAACCAACATGTGAGGTTATTATTAAACCACAGTTAGTTTGGTATCGAACCTCGTTTAGACTTTTTTTTTTAAATTTTATTAATGATCAATTTTAATATTTGATTTTTTAAAAAATTTTATCAATTAAATTGATATTATTTTATCCGTGGCATCAAACTCAATCAAATTTTTTGTAATTAGTATAAATAATAATATTGTATTAATACAATAATTAATAACTTTATTAATAAATTAAAATTTTAGATAAAAATATTATTTATATATAATAATTTTAAAAATGACTTAAACAAAATATATATTTTATTATAATAAAGCATATAATACTAAAAAACTTAAAAGAAAAAGCAAATTCAAGAAATTAAAACCACTTGTAATAATTGCCAAAGAACATTAACTTTTCGGGAACATCTCGAATCATTCATTGTAAAAGAAAGTAGAAACTGGCAATCTACAAGTGCGCATCGACGCAGCAAACTTCCAGACTTGCAAGTTGGAACCCAAAAAGAAAAGAAAAAAAAAAGCTGCTAAGGCCAGGCTTGTGTAAAGTTTAAAAGTTATTTTAACATAAAAAATTCTAAGGCACATCATTCATTATTTAGCAGGAATATAATACGATAAAAATATATTATATGATAAAAAATATATATATAAATATAATATAAATACATAAATATATTAATTTATAAAAAATTATTAATAATATCAAAATTTAAATAAATATATAATTATTTAAACATTAAAAATAATATAAAATTCTAAATACAAGTAGTCAGTGGTGGCCATTGGTAGGGATGTTCACTATTCGGTTTTAACCGAATTAATCGACCGAAATTTAATTCGATTCGGTTAATCGGTTAATCGAATAAAGTTCGGTTCGGTTAACGGTTAAAGGTTAAAGGTTTTGAAAAATTTCAGTTTTCGGTTAATTCGGTTCGGTTAAGCGAAAATAACCGAATTACACGAATTAACCGAAATTCTTCAAAACGGCAGTCTTTTATGCGTTTAGATAAAAAAAAATTAAATTAATTTATATATTAATAAATTAATAAATAAATTTTTTTTATTGGTTGGACTTGGATGGATAATTTGGATACAAAATCATGTAAAAAAATAGGTTAGCAAAATAAATTTCTTATTTATTTCGATTAATTCGGAAACCGACCGAATTAACCGAAATAATTTCGGTTCGATTAATTAACCGAACTAACTATTCGGTTCGGTTAACGGTTAATAGAAAAATAATTTCGGTTAATTCGATTATGAGTAATTCGGTTCGATTATTAACCGAATGAACACCCCTAGCCACTGACCATCATTATTGCAATATTTGTTTATTTACCGAGGTTTCATTTAGATACATGATGAGATTAATTTCGGTGAGATTAAAAATAACGATTAAAATAAAATTAAATACTGTAACGATGAAACATTATTGAACAGTGACCCGCTTAAATTCAAACGGGGTCTGAGTGAGAACCGTTAAGTATTGAAGGGTAAATTTATCTTTACAGTCTGATCAAACTTCAGAGCAAAGTAAGGGCAAGCAGTAAATCATAAAAGTCCAATGTAACATAATTCTAGAGAATTATGTGCTGCAACTATTGTTTGGCTGCAGAGAAAACGTAAGAATATACTATACTAAATAAGAAATAAATTAAGAAATAAATGGAGTATATATAAAGTAAAAAGATCTCTCATTATACTAATAAAAAACGATATTCAATCCATAATAATATTGAAATAATTGAAGTTCAAACATCACCCATCAATAATCTGTGCAGCACATAGCATAACTGCCTCTCTCTTATATATATATACTCACTCCCTAGATCCACTACTATTACTAAAATTCCAAACCAAATTAAAAAGAATTATATATATATATATAAATGAAAACCCAGCAACCTCTCTACACCATCCATAGCCGCCAACCCAAGGAGACGCCAGAACCAGAAGTAGCATCTTCAGATCCTGAGAGTGGAGCCGAAAAGCACAGCCACAGCGGCGGCGGCGACGAAAACAGAGGCGAATGAAGGAGAGATCGAGACCGTTCCTGAGGTGGGGCTTGGAGCTGGGGCCTCAGCAGCCATGGCCGAATCCATGAGAGCGCAAACAGCGACAAGAGCAAGTATCAGAAAAGTCTTGGAGAGAGCCATTGTTGTTGGGAAATTTTTTTTTTTTCTTCAAAAAGCTATGAATTGAAATGTGTGAAGGTTTTTGGGGAGTGGGCTAGGTGGGGTCTAATATATAGAGAGGAAAGAGGGAAAGTTCGGGCAGCTGCCCGAATTTCCAGCCTGGAGATTTTTTATAGTTACAGCCTGGTACTTTAGCGGGTCCGCGTTTCAAGGGGCTTCCTTAATTTCGTTAATTGTTAAACGCGTGTAAATTTTTCATTACCCCCCCAGTAATTTTTGATAATGACACGGCGGGACTGTGATAAACGCGGTCGTTTTGACGCTGTTAATATGTTTCCTAAGCGCGGATCTTTGATCTTTCTTTGAATGCGATTAGTCCTGATCTTTTACGTGTCAACAATTCTGAATAAAAATAAATTATTTAATTTTTAATAAAATAATATCATTTGATTAATTAATAGGATAACAAGTATTAAATATAAATTCTATTATGATTGAAAATGGAAAATTGATAAATAACAAGTATTACATTCCATCCCCCTTGCTAAGATAAGCTATGTTCATAATTTCTACCAGCCCAAATTTTCCAAGGCCCAAAAAATTCACTATACGTTTGAAAGACTATCCAACTCTACATCCAAATCCGGCCCCGACAAGTTTGGGTTGTTAACCGAGGATCCATCTGTGTTAATTTTAAGCAATCTTGAAATCGGTACTACGTCAAATTTGACATATAACAGTATTTTGAAGTATTGTGAAAATTAAAAAAATTATTACTGTAAGATAATACAGTATTTATTCATGTACTGTATATATGACTGCAACCTTATGTCTTTAGTTGCATTTTTATATGTATAATAATATTTATCAAAATGCTGCTTATTTTTATTTTATAACAGTTTTTTATGACCTTTTGAATGCATTTTTTATTTGTTGCAAAAGATCTCAATGATAGCAATTATAAGTTCTATCAAAAATATTTTTATATGATAAGATTTATAACAGTATTTGTCAAATGCTTCTAAAATTTTTAAAAATGTTGTAATCATTGGTCATTATAATATATAACAGTATTATGCAAAATGTTGTAATTATTGGCTATTATAATATATAACAGCAATATGAAAAATGCTGTAAAAGTGTTGATTTTGTTATTTTTTACAATATTTGAAAAATGCTATAAAAAAATATTATCTAAAACTAATTTTAGCCTAGTGGATAGAGGTGATGATGTGTCTAGTAATACGGTGGCAAGGAGATAAAGCAAAAGCTCACAGGCAAGGTGCAAGGCCTGTTGCATACGAGTCTTTAGAAGATTGTATATATGTTGCCAAAAGACAAAAAATTTCTCGAAAGCTCGATACCCTAGAAGAGGAGTGGGAAGAGAAAAGCCCACGGAATAAAATCCTTGGCTAGACAGTTAAGGAGCAACCGAAGAGTGGAGTTCGCATTAAGGGATGTTTTAAGAGCTGTCGGAAAGAGTAGGCCATTGCTATTTGCTCCCAAAGGTGCTTAGAAACCGAGCATCTCTAAGAAGAAGGGCACAAGTTTCAAAGGCGGCTAGGCCTAAAGGCCATATATCAACACACGCAAATTTCTTTGAACTAAAACACTTTTCACTGGTAATATATAATGGCAGCACTTCCAAAGGAAAAAATTGATTTTTGGAAGTGTACGAGAATCGGATCTCCAAATCCAGGACAATTGATCAACTTGAAGGTTAGTAGGGTTCCTATTACAAGCAGATGAATCATCAGTCTCCCAAAATGGAATAGCATGCATGCAGTACGTGCAGGATATCTTCAGGCAAACAAAATGAAAACATTAAAGACTCCCATGGCTTCTCAAGGCATCACTAATAGTCAAGTTTGATTCCTCATAGTGGAGAGATCCATGGATAAGGCCACGTAAAGGGCCAGTTTTGACCGATTATCCCCCCAAAAGTTGACATTAAAGCCATTATATGCCTTACCCACCTAATTCCTTTGGCAATAATCTGTTCACTGGCTGCCATGCCCTTCCAAATCAATGAAGCATTTATGTTGGAACTCCTATGTATGTATTTTTTCGCGTAGAAGATCAGCCCAAGAAGCATGTTGTTCATTGAGAAAGCGCCATATTAATTCAGCCATGAAAGCCATATTTCTAGGCCTAGATTCACAAATTCCAAGTACAACTTGATTCACAGTTAGAGCTGATAATTTATATATTTATATATATATATATATATATAATTTTTTTTTCGTGTCAATCGTGTAAAATGAATATAACTCAAATTATTAAATGCATCAAAATCTTAAAAACGAATAAATACATATATTAATACACGTATCTTGTTAATTGTCTTTAAACATATTCTATCGTGTTTATTACACTATTTTTTTTGTGTTTATTAAATATGTTGTGTTTGTGTCGTGTTTTTGTATCGCGTCCAATATTATCACACCATATTATTTTTTTTCTTTTTTAAATTGCTATATATATTTTGGACAAGCCTTTCAAAAAATATATAATTTGGCCAACTATAAGAAGAGATTGTAACTATTACTGAGCTAAGTTGAATTGTTTACCCCTTTTATTTAAAATTAAAATGATATATATATTCATCCTTATGTTAGAATCTAAATTAAAACTTCTAGCCCTTTTTCTGAATAATGTTGTTGTCTTAAGTTTGTTATTATATGTCTTAATTTCTGTCTATGTCCTATTAAACTAAAATGTTTTGCTTTTATTTTATTTTTTCTCCAAATTTACTAACAATGTCTTACATATATCTATTTGATGGTTCAAAAAGTATGTATAAAAACCTATTTCTCTATCTTGTTTTCAAAGTATGATTCAAAATTTTGAAAGTGTAAATGGAAAATGAATGATTAGAAGGTGAATCATGTAAATTTTGTGTGTGATTTGAAATAAATATTGCTGCTTACATCTCCATTTGATCATCAAGAGCATCTATTCCTCGAAAAAATTTCATCTTCATGATTAAATCATTATAAGGCTGCTTGTGATTACATAAAAACACCTTTCACTTCCATATATTCAAAAAGGAAAAAAAAAAAAAATAGAGGGTAGGAAAAGAAAGTAGAACCACCTTAATTATTATACATTAGGGTGAAGAAATTGAGAGATAATAGCAAAATGAGAACTAGTTTTTTGTATTGTCATGGTTTTAAAGGGGTGGTCATTTTCTTGGGGATAACACTTTGTTATGGGCTTGGGGAGGGTGACTTAGGCTTAGCTAGATCTAGACAGAAGATTTTAGAAGGAAGAAGAAAACCAAACAACCCCGGAAGGCATGCAGTGAAATCCATTCAGGTATAAGTTTTCGATG
Organism: Fremontodendron californicum; assembly: GCA_030761205.1. Classification (NCBI taxonomy): domain Eukaryota; kingdom Viridiplantae; phylum Streptophyta; class Magnoliopsida; order Malvales; family Malvaceae; genus Fremontodendron; species Fremontodendron californicum. Next base: position 11,177,787 of record JAULJL010000045.1, read on the forward strand.
CTTTTATCCTATGTATTACTTATGTTACTTGGATTCGAGTGTGAGTATCGGACACGGATATGTATCCGACACGGGTATATTCAATTTTTTTTTAAGATTTCCATGTATTTGGAGGTTTTTGGAGGATCATATCCTCGTACCCATATCCGGATATGCGTCGGATATAGGTACTTTAAAAATGAAGAATAATTACTCTTCATTTTCATTATCAGAAGAGGCACTTCTGAAAGTTGCAACCTTAAAAATTGCCTGCCATTTCTTGAATAATATAACCTGTTTATGGTTGAAGAATTTACCAATGTCTTTCATGAACATAAGGCCTGTCAGCCAGGTAATAAACTAAGGAAGATCAGTCGTCGTTAAAGAATTTGTTATACTTGTATTAGCAAAATCTTTGGTCCATCTTGTTTTATTTATCCAAAGAAGTAGGAAGAACCTGTTAAACGAATAAACAAGCTGCAGACAGCAGCAGCAGCAGCAAAGATATCAGCAAGAAATCTTTGGTCTTTAACGTCAAGGCTTTCTTCATATATATGTTTTTGTTTTGTTTCGAACAGGGGAACATGGGTGGTTTTGAGTGAGACAAACAAAGCTATGTAGAACTTAGTTTTGCAGTGTATGTTTTTGCTTGCAGAGTGAAGATGGTGACATTATAGATTGCATTGACATTTACAAGCAGTCTGCAATGGATCATCCTGCTTTGAGGAATCACATCATCCAGGTTTGCATTTTTGTTATAGCTAGAACATTAACATTCATTTTTTAAGCTTTATTTCTAGATATACTTGGATCGGATATTGTTCCAATACTTTGGTTCTATCCGAATTGTTTGTAATCAAAACTTTTGTTTCATGTAGATGACACCAAGTTATAATCCAACTATGGAGGCAATTCCAACAAGTGAACAATCTTCTTCCAGGATTGTAACATCTCAATTATGGCAGAAAAGTGGAAGCTGTCCGAAAGGAACAATCCCAGTTCGAAGAACCCAGAATAAAGGGCTATTATCCAACTCTGAAGAAGGCTATTCAAAGAAAAAATCAAGCTATTATGATCTTGTTAAAAATCCCAATAACAACGAGACTTCATTATCCCTTCATCAAAAGAATCACTCGGTAATATATATCCATCACTTTCTATGCTAGACTTCATTTGTTCATTCAAGTAATTAAATATGGCAAATCTACTATTTCTCATTGTCACATTTGCATTTCTGGACCGATTTTTATGTGAATCAGAAGGCTATATTGCTCACAGAAGGTTATAACTATGCTGGAGTTAAAGGAGACATCAAAGTCTGGAATCCTCATGTTGAATCTGATGATGAATACACTACTTCTAGAATCAGCCTCAGAAGTGGCCCTTACTATGATTTTGAGAGCGTTGAATCTGGATGGGCGGTTAGTAATGAACTCCTTAATCTATGTTACCCCTACTCTTCATTTACCTGAAGTATCCGTGTCCGAGACTCATATCCGACACATATTTGGATAAGGGTACGGGGGTATATCCTTCAAATATATAAAAAAAAAACTTGAAAAAAATTGAGCGTACCCGTGTCGGACACATACCCATACTATCCGACACTCAACTCCGAATCCCAGTAACATAGTCCTGAATAGCTAATAGCTCCCATATATTTGATCTTATAGTTATTAATCTAGATGATTTTAAACTTTTCAGGTGAACCCAAGTGTGTACGGAGACAGAAAAACTCGATTATTTGTTTACTGGACTGTAAGTTCATTTTAACCATGACTAATTAATTGTCTTTGAAGCTTTAAAAGAGTCCTAATGGAAGAACTTTATGGGGAACAATTGCAGTAATGTTGGATGCACAAATTTGATCAATAACTAAATATTTTTCTCTCCATGTATAGGTTGATGCATCAAAGAAAACAGGTTGTTTTGATCTAACTTGCCCCGGCTTTGTTCAGACTAGCAGTGAAATTGTTCTTGGTGCAGCAATTTATCCTATCTCAGTCTTCGGAGGGCTCCCATATCAGATAACTCTGTTTATATTCAAGGTCGGCAAATATAGGGCTCAACTTTGGTTCTTAAAATTAGTAGTGTTAACACTAACTTAAGGATGAAAACTATCATTCAATTTTCAAAAGCAAAATCACTAAAACCTGGACAGATCTATGTTACTCCCATTCTTCATTTTCCCTGAATTATCAATGACCGACACCCATATTCGACACATATTCGGACATGGGTACGGGGACACGATCCTCCAAATATAAGAAAAAAAATTGAGCATACCCGTATCCGACACTCACTTCCAAGTCTGAGTAACATAGGAACATATGCATGGATTGAATTAGTTGTGAGCCTTGAAATTTCGTGTCTTCAAATCTTCTGATTATCTTTCATATTTCGTTTTCAAGTTCAGGATCCAGAAACAAGCAATTTATGGCTGCAGTATGGGGAAAAAACCAACATAGGGTATTGGCCACGAAACTTGTTTACAACATTGAGTCATGGTGCAGAATGTGCAGAATGGGGAGGCGATGTTTACAGCTCAAAGTTAGAGCAATCTCCCCATACAAAAACAGCTATGGGTAATGGAAATTTTCCTGATTATATTTCTGGAAATTCAGGTTTCGTGAAAAGAATGAGAGTACTTGATATCTCCCTTAACTTGAAGTTCCCAGATTGGGTCAGTACTTATGCAGATGAATACAATTGCTATCGTTCTCGATATGTTGGAGATTATATTGAAGATCCTGAATTTTATTTTGGAGGTCCAGGCAGGAATCCAATGTGCCCTTAAGGTCTAGCAATGGCTGCCCCAAATACTTTAAGACTAGCCAATTTTCTTTCTTCTATAGGATTGTGAAGGAGTATGTTCTATGTTTTTCAGAACTCAGATTGTATAATCTGCTTGCAGTCACTTTTAAAGACTCATCAATAACTTGCAAAAGGTTAAAGAAGTATAATTTTAATTTGGATTGCAATATTATATGCCAAATTTTCAGGTAAATACATCACTTCTCCTGATTTGTGAAGGTATTGTTTCATGAATGAGTTGTTTCGTGAAAGTGTTGTTTTAGAATTATTTTGAACAACAATTTTTCTGAAAAGAGAATTGTTCTAGAGTTGTTCTGAAAATAAGATTTTTTTGGGAAAAAAAAAAAATCCTATTCCTTATTATAGGAAAATCCCAACCTGGCAAATGAAGGACACTGGCTAGTGCCAAATATTAAAATCAGAGATCATTAGACGGTTCTAATTCACCCGAACTTAAGAGTTTGATTAGATCTCATGGTGGGAATACTTGAAATTTTGCAGGTTCAAGATGTTGGCATTATCAGAGATTACTCTTTTTATGACTTGATTTCAAAGAGAAGATGATGAGTTGTATAAAATTATAAATAAAAAAAAGCCATCCCATTTCTGGGATTATGCTTTTTTTTCATAAAGTACAGAAAATAAAGCAGGCCATAAACTGAAGATGAGCCATCATAGCAATTGTTCCAAAGACTGAATAATGATAGTGGAAAGTTCAAATTCTAAATCATTCTTATGAAACACTATTATGATTGGCTATATATATATATATATATATATATATATATATATATATATATATATGTGTGTGTGTGTGTGTGTGTGTCACTGGGACCTAGGCCGACAGTGGAATTTTCAAGGCATAGGACAAAATCTTATTAATTTCCAGACTTGAATCAAAGATTTACCCATTTGAAAGCTAGCAAAAGTGCCCCAATTACTCAGCCATCCAAATGAAGGCTTTCACTTCAAAATGATAGATGGACTTAGACTGCTCTATTTGAGACCAACTTGAAGGGGAAACAATATTTGGCAGTGGCAATATCTCAAATTAACCATACAAAATACTATCATCTAAAGGGAAATTGTTGTATTATATATAAAATTAGTACTACTTTTCAATCAGTCCTATCTTTAGCATCTGGAACCTGATTAGATGGGTTCTTATCCAAGCATTTCTTTTTTCTTTTCTTTTTTTGTTGATTTTTCAATGCCAAATTGCCAATCCAGTTAAAAGGGATCTACTTTTTATCCTATGTTAGGAATTCTAATTTCTAAGGACATGGAATAGAATGTTTGCCTAAAGATGAACCAGGCGGCAAATGGACTGATACTAACTCATGACATTTTATGATCTGTTTGGATTTGTTTATGGTCTTTTGAGGAGGAACCATGGTTAATTCTGCGTGGAATAGAGAACCGTCAAAGGGTCATCGGAATTGATATTTCGAGACGCGTTTCAATATTTAAATCAGCAAATGTAGGAGGAGATAAGAGAGAAAAATAATAGCTAAGAGGAAGAATATTACAAAATGTGACCTAGGTTCAATGCCTTTACTTCAATCTTTTTATATTGTGAGTGATTAATTGTAGGTTATAAGCTTTTTCAGATTTTTCTCTTTCATTATTTTCTTCTTTTTTATATTTAGGCTATTGAGGTTCAAACTCGAGACCCTCAATTCTAAAATCGACCCAATACCATTGAGCTAACAGTTAATTTGTATTTTTTTTCTCCCTTCTAGAATTGCTAAAATTCAAAAGAACGAAAAGTGACTAATCTTAATTCTTAAATGAGAGTATATTATATTTTAACTTGTTTTTACTTGAGATGGGCAACAGTAATTTCTTGGTCTTAAATTTTGTTCAATCATCAACACTAATTAAATCATCTGTCAACCAAGTGATCAGTAGAGATTGTGAACTTCTAAATCTCTTGAATTTAAATACATTCTTTATAAAGGTGAGACTATGTGCATTGTGAATTCAATTATTGATAAAAGTTAGTGATTTGATTTAGTTAGATTATCTTTTGGAAACTAGAATGATCAAACAGTTCATAGATCATGTTTAGCCTTATAGGTACAGTCCCTTGGGGGAGTTGAAGTTTTAGTCAAGAACTGCTCAAATGAAAGGGAATCACTAAAATGGGCTCTTTGAGCTGTGTAATAGTAGCCCATTCCTTATCATTTAAAGCTAACCATTCACCATTGTCGATTACATTTTTAAGGCCAATTTTGTTTTTTGCAAAATGATAAACAAGTTTGAGTTGAAATGTACTCAACTTATTCATTAAACAATCTCAATTTTGAATTAGAATTTAATCCGGTTGATTCATGTAATTATTTTTAAAAAGTGACATCCAATAGATTTAAAATTTAAATCTCAATATTTGCAATCCTTTTTCTATTCTCATAGTGCGATCTCTTTGTTGGTATAACAAAATCAAGGAGTTCACGTTTGATACCAAAAATTCCAACAGTTTATATCTAGCTAGAGCCAATAAGCCATTATCCAAACTTGAATGGATATATAGATAATACTTTTGACACCTAAAAGGCTAAACTAATTGAAACAAACTTGTTTATAAAGCACTGAATCTAATTAAAATAAAAACCATAGCCAGCCCCCATAGTTGACTTTCATTTCCAAATTTTAACAACGTTCATCATGTGAAAGCAGGTGCCAGTTTCGGTGAGACTGCATGTTAATTGTAATTGTAATGATGGATAAAGGCCTAAAGGGTACTCATTATAGTGAGTGTAATACCTCGTCCCACATCGGAAAACTTTGAAAATCTATTATGATATGTATGTAAAAACTTAAACTTATACTTATGAAGTATTTTTTGTAGATACCTTAAAATTTTAAAAAGATGAGCGAATGAAAGTGGATTATTGCCTGCTTTTATTATTGCTAATAGAAGAGAATCTGAGCTAGTATCAACTGATGAGCAGCAGAAATAGCAGTTAAGGGACAAACATGATATGAATATTAAACTAGACATGTCCTTTTCTGCTGTTTCATTTGAGAGCTGAAGAAGAAGGAGCTGACGGTTTTGACTGTTTGCCTTCCTTGCATGCTGCCCAGAGAAGCAGTTTGATATTCATTTGTGTTTGTGTGATTTCTTGGGAGATTTCGCTAGAAGATAAATGGAGAAAGTTGGTGTGTGTATTCAATTCTTTGGTGTAAATATGGTTGAGCAGATTTATGCTCGTCTTATTACTGTAAATAATATGTGAAATAATTGCTAAGTGTTCTGTAAAATTTTCGTTTTTAACAAGTCTCGCTTTCGAAACACACTTTGACAACTTGTTATTGTAATGGTTGTTGTAGTTTTTCCTTATGGATAAACAATGAACGAAGTTAGCTGCGAATGACCAAGTGATTTGTATTAAGACTGGAGGAGCCTAAGTGGAACAGGAATTTTTCAATGAAAAAACTTTTAATGCTTCTGAATAGCTTTTGAGGTCAAAAGTTATTTTTCACCGTAAACGCAATGTTAAATAAATAAATAAATAATTGGCTTTTATTATTGAAATCATGATTTGAAAAGCCAAATCAAAAAGCTAAAAAATATAGTTTTTGGGCTTTAAAATTGATTTTTGGATAAAATGACTTTATTATTCTCATATCTTTACACTTTTATTATTTTAAACATATCTTTTTTTGAGATTTCAATTTCCTACAACACTTTTTCACAGCAATGCTAAACATTTAAAAAAATTTAAACCATATTTTTTTATCATATTTTTTTTAACCCAATTTTTTTTTAACAGCAATGTTAAAATGAAAGAGCTTTTAATAAAGCAACTTTGAATGAAGCCACTTTCAATAAAACAACTTTCAGTGAATCAATTTTTAATAAAACATTCTTCTTACTTGTTTTGGATTTTTTTTCATTCTATTATACACTAAAGTGCAATTTTTTATAAAATAATTTTATTAATCTCTAAAAAAAGATAATATATTAATCATCAAAATCTTGTACATTAAAGAATTTGTAAATTGGGTTTTATTAATTACATGTCTAACAAAGAATCTCAATTAGAAAAAGAAACAGGCTTAAAAGCACTTGACTTCATCAGAATTTAAAACTTGAAGCATCTAATTACTCAGGTTGCAGCATTTTCTAGAACAAATGTAGTAATCCCACTGGTGAAGAATAACTGTCAAAATAAAATAAAAAATATTTAAGACCATTTCACAGGAAGGTTCTTCCAGAACTATAATGTAAAACTCATTTAATTTTATTTAAAGTTCGATTAATTGATGTCTATAGATATCAATTAAAAATTATTTAATTATTATTTTATAAAAAAACTTACATTTAAAATATTATTTTTACAAAATTCAAAAAAAAATAATATATTATATATATATAAATATATATATATATATCATCTTAATCAATGTCTAATGATACCAATTTACATTTCCCTTTTTATTAATACTGTTATCTTAGATGGAGTAAAATGGGCCAATTACATGCTAAGTTAAGTGAACTGATTGGTTGTTTTAAGGGCTACTAGTTTATTCTATTCGTGCGTTGATTCATTATTTGAAATGAAAATTTTAAATTCTTTAATAATAAATAATGTTTAATGTAAAGTGTAATGTATAATGTATAATTATTTATATTATATCAAGTAACTAAACTATTATAATTTATTTAACGTTCATTGTTATCTAGATAGTTTAAAATTAAACCAATAAAAAACTCTAATGGAGTTTCATAAATCTATTAATTTTTTCTTTTTTATGTATTATTAGATTTTTTTGATAAGCCTATATATGATTTTAACAATATTTTTATTTTTTTATATTTCAATTATACATCAAAATATATATACTAAAATATTAAATAAGACCCTAAACTTTATTTATTTATTTTTAAGTCTTTGGGACTGATAAGAGATATATCTCTTCCATGTTATATTAGTTTCATGTTTTTTTTTTTTTCTTACCATTGCTGAGGGAGTAAAAAAAAATGGCAAAACTGATTTCTAGGCTTTTCTTGGTTCTGGCTTTATCATATTTGAGTAACAGAGTAGATGGAAAAATTACTTCTAAAAAAACTCCTGTAGATGTTGATGGGAAATTAAAGCTGCTTAACAAGCCTGCAGTCAAGAGCATACAGGTACTTACGCTATTTACTATCTTAAGTTAGAGAAGATTTAATTTGCGATCGTCGGACGTGATTGCGGACGTAACAAATGCGGACGCAATTTAAATATCTGGTTGTCTTTTATAGTTATTGACTACGTACTCTTCTTCTTACATGTTGAAAATGGCTATGGTAGAGTGAAGATGGCGATATTATCGGTTGTGTTGATATATACAAACAACCTGCTTTTGATCACCCTGCATTAAGGAATCACATTATCCAGGTGCATTTTTCTATCATTAGATTTAAATTGCAGTTGCGCGGACGCGATTTCAGTCGCCTACCGTTTATCGCGGTTGCGGACATAGTGAATGCTATCGTGATCAATTGCAGTAAATATCGGCCATAGAGTCACGTTGCGGCCGCTATTTAAATCCCTCATTACTACAAAACTCACCTGTTGACAGCAATGGTATTGATTGTTATAGTTTATGTAACGTGCAGATGAGACCCAGTTTTGATTTACAGGAAGATAATTTAAGCACAAAAAAGGAGTCTTCCAAGCCATTGGTATCCCAAATTTGGCAAAGAAGTGGAAGTTGTCCTGAAGGAACCGTTCCCATCCGAAGAATACAAAGGCAGGATTTGCTGAGAGCAACTTCTGTTGAGCAGTTTGGAAGAAAAAACCCACAAGTTTTCTCTGAAACATCAAACAGAACAGATCAGAAAGATAGTCATTTTCCATTTATTAACAACACTAAACTCTCACTTGGTTCAATTGTTAATCGCTCTGTAAGCCTATGATTCCTTTTTTTCAATGCTGAAGGGACCATTTTTTTAGACCAGACAGTTTTCTTGACAACTATTGAAACACTATAATGTTCTTCTGTTTGTTTTGGAACCAGATTTTTTTGTTGCTGGATTATTGAAATCAAATGCCGTATTTATTACAACTTTTTTTCATGTATTAGTGCCTGGTCTGGCTCACTTGGTTCAATTGTTAATCGCTCTGTAAGCCTATGATTCCTTTTTTTCAATGCTGAAGGGACCATTTTTTTAGACCAGACAGTTTTCTTGACAACTATTGAAACACTATAATGTTCTTCTGTTTGTTTTGGAACCAGATTTTTTTGTTGCTGGATTATTGAAATCAAATGCCGTATTTATTACAACTTTTTTTCATGTATTAGTGCCTGGTCTGGTAATACTTTTTCTAATGATTTAGCTTTCTGAAACAGGCTGCAATTCTTGTTACAGTTGGGTTCAATTACATAGGAGCTAAAGGAGATATAAATGTTTGGAATCCAAATGTTGAATCTCCAGATGAATTCACTACTGGTCAAATCTGGGTTAAAGGAGGCCCTGGGGACGATTTTGAAAGCGTGGAATCAGGATGGGTGGTTAGTTTCATTAAAGAAGACGAATACCTGAAACATCCTTTTCATTTTTCTCCTTCATTTCCATATTTTGTTTTTTTCTTAAAACTTCCATTATTTTTCTCAGGTAAACCCAAAATTATATGGTGACAAAAAGACCCGATTCTTTGCATACTGGACTGTAAGTACATAAAGTTTTCAGAAGAAAACGAGCAAGAGTAAATCTTCAATTAATGCCATCATTATAATTCGATTTTTCGTTTTTCTTGAAGTACCCGTGTCCGATACTCATGTCCGACACATATCTGGACATAGATATGGAGATATGATCCTACAAGGATATCCTCCACATAGAAAAAGTTGAAAAAATTTGAACATACCCGTGTCGGACACGTACCCGTAATTTGACACTCACACCCGAATCCGAGTAACATAGATGATAATTGACAATTCTTTCTCCTATTTGCAGAAGGATGCATACAAGAAAACAGGTTGCTTTGACCTCACCTGCAGTGGCTTCGTGCAAACGAGCTCCGAGGTTGCACTTGGAGCAGCCATTGATAAATGGTCCAGCAGGTTTGGTCCACAGTTTTATATCACTGTTGGCATATACATGGTATTAACATTAACTCTTTCACTCTTTCTTCTTTAATGGTGATCCTTTTGTGCATTGGGTTAATTAATTATTTTTAATTTTTACGGTTACATGAATTTGAATTTGTTGATTTCAGGATCCACAAACAAGTAATTGGTGGCTAAGATTTGGGAATAATATAAATATTGGGTATTGGCCAGCCGCAAGCCTAATGTTTTATTTGAATCACAGTTCAACATTGGTTGAATGGGGTGGAGAAGTTTATAGCCCGAATGTGAAGAAAACTCCTCATACAAAGACCGCCATGGGAAGTGGAGAATTTGCAGTGGGTCTATATGGTAACGCATGTTATATCGACAATATTAGGATTATTGATTATTCTTTGGCTTTGAAGTACCCTCAATGGGTGGGCGCTTGGGCTGATGAATATTACTGCTACACTGCTTATAATTACCAAGAAGGATATGGAGATTATCCAGTTTTTTACTTTGGAGGACCTGGTCAGAGTAATCTTTGTCCATGAGTCTTCCAATTTGTGTTTTTGCTTGTTTCCAACATTTAGAATACAATTAATAAAATCAAAATGTGCTGGAAAGTTTTGCTTTAACATTATATTTTTATTATCATGATTTGTTCCTTCAAAATGAGATCAAAAAAGAAATCAGTGATCCAATAGAAGGAAATCACAAAAAAAAAAAATTGTCAGACAGCTAGTGATCAGTAAACCTGCTCAAAGATTAAATTATTCGTCTAAACCCAAAGACTCACTCATATTTTGAAAAGTTTAGACAAATTTTAGATTCGAAATATGAGTATGAAACCCATTTAAAAAATGAATCGGACTTTGACTACAATAATCAAAATCCGAACCTATTTTTCATTTATATAATATATTATTTTTATATATTATGTAATTTATATTATATAAAAAATAAATATAATATTATAATGTAAACATTTAAAAATATAATAAGTTATTCATGTTTTAAAAGAAAAAAAAAAGATAAAATTAATAAAAATTAAATAAAAAAATATTTGTTTAAAATTTTTTTAAAAAAATAATATAAGTAAACCTAAACGGATTTGATTTACACATTTACAAATATGGACGAGTTTAGACAAAATTTTAATCTCATATTTCGGACCGGACCGAACTTACATGAATCAAATGCCAAAAAACTTGCAGGCAACAGTTTCAATGGAAAAGAATTCAAGACTTTGTGAGGCGAATCCTGGATGTATATATCCCCTCATGATTGATACAATAAATCTGAATTTTTGATCAAAACTAGCACACCAATACGTTGGATAAAAAAAAAAAAAATTCCAAATAGGGAAAAAGAATGCTAAGGGAAAATGAACAAAAATTACTTCTTAAAGCTACCGAATAGATCATCTTCAGCAGTTGCTTGTGAGGATGTGAACCCAGTTTTACCAAGACCAGACCCGGTGCCCATTGCTCTCCCCATATAAAATGAAGTTGGAGGTCCTTTCTCTCTTTCATCGACATCGCTCAATCCGCCGACGATGCCAATATCTGCCAGTGAAACCTTCTTGGCTGCAAGGTTTCAAATGACAATTGCAACAGTCAAAAAAGATGCAAAATACACACACATAAACAAAAGAGTAGAGGCTATAATGAGCTATGTTGCTCCGATTTTTCATTTTTTTTTAAAGTACCCATGTCCGACACATATCTGGATATGGGTATGAGAATATGATCCTTCAAGTACCCTCCAAATACATGAAAATTTTGAAAAAATTGGAATATATCCGTGTCGGACACTCACACCTAAATCCGAGTAACATAGATAATGAGAGATACTTACAAACAGATATATTAAGATCAATTATTCCACGGCTCAGTGAATCAGCCCAAATTCCTGACTTGACCTGAAAAGTATCCTTCTTTTGAGGAGCTTTAGAGTCTTGAGATGATTTTGTGATCGTGTTGTTAAGGTTTCCATCATTAATGGGATTTTGTGTTGGTTCTTTTGAAGCTGAATCAGAATGATAAGTGAATGAACCAAAAATGTCGGATCCATCAAAATTGTTCATCGGAACAGCAGCAAATGGATCAACAATGTTAGCATTTGCTGGCTCAGATTTTGGTGCCGTGGCATCCGGTTGGACAACTGGATCAGTGGCAGCAAAGAGGTCAACAGTTGGAGAGGCTGCAGGCGTGATGGCAGACTGGGAAGCAAACAGATCAACCTGTTCCTGCACATATGAGAAAAGGGGAAGGGGAAGCTGATTTCAGCTCCTCATGATTAAAGAACATACCCCAACTCCATTAACCTACGTTGCTCCGACTCTTTTTTTTCTTGAAGTACCCGTGTCCGACACATATCCAGATATGGGTATGAGATATGATCTTCCAAGGATCCTCCAAATACATGGAAATCTTAAAAAAAAAAAAAAAAAAAAAAAAAAAAAAAAAAAAAAAAAATTGAACATATCCGTGTCCGACACTCACACCCGAGTCCGAGTAACATAGCCATTAACTAGTCAAATACCTCTATGCTCAAAGAAAAGCAATTCTAAGATTACAAGGATTCTTAAGCAAACCAAAGGAAAATAAGCAATGGTGTTTTTGCCAGTGGAGATATTTTTTGCATTAAAGAGAATAGGGGGGAGGGTACAGTCATGAAGTTTAATTAAAGGGACCTCTAGTTCTGCAACTACTACAAGCTGCTTGAGTGTAAACTGACCATAAGAGATCGTTAGGCTTCTAGATTTAACTGTCCCTATCAGCCAATATTTCAAGGTAAAGGGAACATTATATTGAATTTCATGTTACATGATAAGCTAGTTATATCTGTTTAAAAGACAAAATATACCACTATTTTCTGGCAGGTCAATTCAGTTGGCATAGCTATAATACTTCATTGTTGCATTTCCAAAAATTATGAAGAAAAAAAAAAAAATGTCTGACCTGTGCCTGAGGACTTGCTTCGGTTGCTGCTTTGGTTGGTGCAGAAACAAAAGTTGCATCAGCAAATAGATCAACTTCTGCTGAATCAGTATTCATAGCAGACTTTTCCATAGGGACAGATGCTGATCCATCGAAGAGGTCGTCAATCAAACTTTGTCCAAACAAATCCACTTGATTTGAACTTCCAGCCGCTGGCTCTGCCGAAAGAATAATCAACAATGGCATTGGTAAAACACATCCTATCTAAAACCTATTACTGAAGAGGAAGGAGCACATTTTCAACCAACCCTCAGCCTGTTAACAAAATGAACTAGCAGAAACAGGATTTATACCATATGTTTAAGATTAAGTTTATATGATAAAAGGAAAACCTCTGAAGAAGCATTCTAAAATTAAGAAACAAACATTTTTCTTACTAGAACTAGACGTTCCCCTGGGATCGAAATCATCAAAATCATCATCATCATAATTATTTGTAGGGGGGCTTGTGCTTTGACTGTATTTATTGGAATCACTCAACTTTGAAGAGAATTTATTCTTTGGATCCTTGCTGCAAAGCAAACATTACAAAATAAGATTTTTTTTAATAAAAATGTGGGACAAAGTGGGGGAAAAAAGTTGGAAAATATGAATAGGTATACATGTAAGGGTTGTGGGTATACAGGTGAATGTTTAAGCATGTGAAGATTTCTGTGGTCACATTTTATGTGTTTGCATGTGTGTGAACAAGATCAACATGTTACAGTAATAGAGCTTGAACTTCCATAATCAAGGTATTATGAATAGTGAAAAAGGAATCATCATCTACAATAAATGGATTAACAACAGTGACATGATTCATAGAACCAAAAACATGGTAGTGCAGTGTACTAAGAACTATGGAGTTCACAACCAATGGAAATGAACATGCTCAAAAAAATTTCTCCAACTTGAAGATAATAGTGTAAAACCAAGTTATACTCTAACAAAGTCATAAACCTATGTTGCTCCGACTCTTCATTTTTCTTAAAGTACCCATGTCCGACACCCGTGTCCGACACATACCCGGATATGGGTATAGGGATATGATAAGGACCCTCCAAATACATGGAAAAACTTAGAAAAAATTGAAAATACCCGTGTTGTACACATACCCGTATCCGACACTCACATCCGAGTCGAGTAACATAGTCATAAACTATTGAAGAATTTGCAATTAATGATTAACAGCGTAAAACATAAACCTGCCATGACGTCTAGACTCCTTTGAGGAATTCCCTTGGCTCTCACTTGCAGTCCCTCGACGTGACTTCACATAGATATCTGTATCGAACTTTTCTTCTCCATATCGGTCCCTCTCTTTATAACTGTCTTTATAGCTGTCACTTTCTCTTGTGCCACTTACGCCTCCATACCTATCCCCACCACCATGGAAGCCGCCACTGCTATATGAGGATGCACCAGACTTAGAAGTTATGCCAGTAGATGACAGGCCAACGTACCTAGCAATAGTAACAGACACACAGTTTAATCAATGAAATTATGAAAATGATACAACTAAGCATACGATTTCACTTCCTGAAAATAAACTTACTTGTCACGGTTTGCAGCAGCTTTATTCCTAGCTTCTTGTATTTTTTCTTTATTATTCAAAAGGCCCACTATAGTTTCTGCTTTTTTCCGGACATTGATTCCCATATCTTTCCCACTTGGCTCAACAAATTCAAAACTTGTGAGGGACTGCAAAATGCAAAACAAGTAGAGTATATTAGAGGAAATTCAACTTTACTCCATAAACTGTGTAAAGGCAACTCAGAAAATATAGGGGTTCAGGCCTTACAGAGATCTGGAAAGTATGTTCTATTATGTCATCAACTGCACGTTCAGATCCGTGAGAAATCAAATACTCTATAACAGCCAACGCCTGGTAGAGAAGTGGTTTCAGATGTTCAAAGCATGAAAAAGGCGCATAAGCTTCGAAAATACATATCAAGTTTCTGCTGTATTAGATGAATAGTCAATCATATTATGTAAGAATACGCATACCTTGTAGACATAGCGCCAGTCTTTTCCGGTCTCACCCAGTCTCGTCCAAAGAACATTCATAACCATCTGATATTCAGTGCTGCAAGATATGATAACCCATTCAATTAGCATACAGCAAGAGACAAATCTTTCAAACACTGATACCAGAGAAAAGACACAAAATAGCTATGTTGCTGCGACTCTTCATTTTTCTTGAAGTACCCGTGTCCGACACCCGTATCCGACACATATTCGGACATGGGTATGGGGATATGATCCTCCAAGGACCCTCCAAATATATGAAAATCTTGAAAAAAATTGAACATACCCATGTCCGACACTCACACACGAGTCCGTGTAACATAGCAAAATAGAATGAAAAATGGAAATATTTGCAAAAGTTGATAACTACAATTTCTTTGTGGCCTGAGCTATTTCTGCCAATGAAGTGCCATGAGGACCCCATGGTTCATTATCTGTTGCATCCAATACCTGCATACATTTGCCATAAAAATTATGTAACCAGATTAATCTGAAGATAGAACTTTACATGCAGTTCCAATGTAGCCTAAAGTTTTACAAGAAAAACTGAGAGCATTATTACACATATTGCAACACATTTTTATCATTACCCACCAAGTTCTGAATTAATAACTCAATTACAAAGATTTAAAAGTAAGACGAAACCACCAAATTTCACCATAAATGTCACAAGCAACAGAGAAAGGAAAACCACAAGTAATTCTGGATCTCGTGCAACATCATACAATTTAACCATTTCCATAATAAAAAGCAAAGTTGGCAGATTCAAAACATTTGCTATGAGTAAAAAGGCAATTCATTTTGCACCACTAATCACAACTGAATAGAATGAATTTCAACACCAAATTAGAAACTTATAATCCAAAATATCAAGTAAACATTAACACAAGTATGATATCTTTCAACATGGATCAAAAACATATACTAGCAAGAAATAAGCTAATTCAACCTGAGCTTTCGATCATCTCACAAACTTCCGTTCAAAGATGAATACGATTCTTTCTGTAAATATATTCTAATTTTCCTATAAATATTTCTGTTTCACACTGAATCTGTGCCAAATCTATAGAGAACTATACACCAAATCATAACCTTACACTTTTCATTTTAAAACAGATTAAATGAATCTAATAACAACTTAACAATTATCAAATCTTAAGCATATTTCTCCAAGCAAATAAGCATTCGAGAAAACATTGAAATTGCATTTGATCTCACCTTCTGCTCGATCTCCGGAACCTTCAATACCTTTAGATTCACCTCCCTCTTTCTGAAATTTAAAAAAAAAAAAAATCAACTTATCTTTGATGATAGACAGTAAGCAACCAAATTTTGATTTAAAATTGGGAACAACGGAGTTTAGAGCTTACATTTCACGAACAGTCTGATCGAAGACCTTCATGAAATCCATCGCGGATCTAACAAAAAAAAGGAAGATAACAACGGTCGAAGAAAATGTAAGATCGAATCAGCAAGATGGCGCAGATCTGAGAGAATTAAGAGGCGAAATGTTATTTTTATTTTTATTTTTTAGAGGAGATGAATATATTCAGCTGTTGTTCGTGAAATGGCAAACCATACGCCATCCTTTCCTTTCCTTTGGTTCACTCGATAAGATAGAAAATTAAAATAACTATTCGATAAAAATAAAAGATAAATAAAATAGACATATAGGATAAATATTATTAAAATATTTAATTGATTAAAATCATGTTAGGTAATATGTAATTAATAAGAATAAAAAATTGTTTTATTTTTTTAATTAATTAATAATATTTTATTTTATAAAAATAAACTTGTTTTTTAATCTTTTATAAATATTATTAATATATTTAAAAAAATCAAAATAATATTAAAATACATTATATTAAAAATAATATTTAATATATTTATAAAAATATCATAACAATATATTAAAAGTAATATTTAAAAATTTTAATAATACTTTAACACTTTATATTTAATAATTAATAATATTTTAATAATATATTTTAACACTATATTCAATACAAGTTCAAAGATAATTGCTAGTAAAACAACATAAAGTGGTAAATATTGAGATAACCAGAAGCAAAAATATGAAAGTATTAAATCTTCAATAATATTTTTGGATCTATTTTTTGTCAATAAAATGTATTAAGTTACAATATCATCAAAATTTTAAGAAAAGGTTCAAAGATATCTATCTATATTGATTTAAAATGGTGGAATTTTATTCCATGATTTAAAAAAAAAAAAAAAAATCCAACATGGATCTTTCAACCCTCTCTAAGTCAGAAATAAAGAAGTTTGAATTATGAATAATTAGTAATAACTTTCGACTCCACCCTCTCCCTCAAAAATGCTAGAAAAATGTAAACCCACAATCTCTATTCAATATTTTATCAAACCTAACTTGGTTGATAAATTAACAAATTGATTATGATCGATTTTTATGTTAAATTGAATGATTATTTATCTAAAAAGTTTAAATTGGTAGAAAAAAACCTAATTATTATATTTAAATTTAAATATGTCTCCTCATGTGCAAATAGGATGAATAATTAATAGGTTTGTACTTTGACACAAATGTAAAAAATATGCAAACTAAAGAAGGGTTAAACTAGTAACGTATAGCCTGATGAACAATAATACACTAGATAAAAAAATATTAAAAGAGAAAACGATTGTCGGGATTCAAACTCGAAAACTCTGATGTCATATTAAATTAAGTAATCAATTATCTCAAAAACTTAAACCGATAAAAAATGATCGAATTGAAGTTTCAACATCTAAAAAAACCATCAACTTGATTATTTTCAAAGAAAATCTTCACCTCAAACCTTGATTCAAGCCTTGGAAATTTGAGGTGAAAACAAATCAGCCAATGCAAAATTAATTCAGCCCAAAAGATACCCATTTTCCATATGCCTTGTTTGGTCAATAGGGGAAAAAAAAAAGAAAGGAGCCCAAAAGATACTCTCCTTCTTTGCTGGGTTTGATTTGCTGGCCCAAATTACAACACTGCTTGTAAATATTTTAGCACCAACTGTGCTTCTTTTTCTTTTTCCATTTCTGGGGAGAAGCTGGGTTAAGAAAATCCTGTTGTTTCAAATCAGTTAATTGCTTTCTAAATTATTAATTTATTTACTTATTTTTTAAAAATTTTGAATTTACGTAACTTTTGATTCAATGATTGATACATGTATATATTTAAAGGGAAAAAAAATTGAATATGTTTCTCCCAAATTTAAAAAAAATAATCTTGAATTTGAATTTATTTTATGGATTTATTCATTAGTTATTACATTTAAAGCCTTCTTGGTGAATCCTTCAATGAGGAGACGTAAATTTTGATGAAATTTAATGTGAGAAATGAGAAAAGTTGGGAAAATAAATTGCTGAATTTATAATTGAAAGAAGCAAAACCAAGTTTTTTGTACCTTCCTTCCATTAATAAACATATCCACCTTGTGGGTGGAATTTATAATTGACCAAGGACCATTTTGAGAATTTTATCGATATTTAAAAGTAGGTTTACTTGTTTTTTTTTTTTCCCAAAAAAAAAAATAGTTTTAGTTTATGTTATTCGAAATTTTTATTTTTCTTAAAGAGGAGAGATTCACTTATACTAATATAAAAATTAAATTAATTTTACACATATCAGTAACTTTTTATATGATTTATATTTGTTTAATCCAACTGTCGTATTTCATATTCTATTCACGTATATCATGCACGTCGATTTTCGAGTAAATTAAAAATGTCTAACTATTAATCGATGTAAAAAACTTTTAACCGTTAAATATATATTAAAAAAAAGTATTTTTTATCGATATGATAGAATTATTGGATTGATTTGAAAGTCACTACGGCAAAATTAGTTTTAGACAATATTTTTTATAGTATTTCTCAAATGTTGTTAAAAATAGAAAAGACAATACTTTGACAGCATTTTGCATATTACTGTTATATTATAATGGCCAATAATTACAGCATTTTTAAAATTTTTAGAAGCATTTGACATGTGTTGTTATAAATCTTATCATATAAAAATATTTTTGGTAGCACTTATAGTTGCTATCATTGAGATCTTTTGCAGCAAATGAAAAGTGCATGCAAAAGGTCATGAAAAAGCTGTTATAAAATAGAAATATCAGCATTTTGATAATGTTATTATACATATGTAAAAATGCTACTAAAGACATAAGACTGTGACCACATATACAGCATGTGAATAAATATTGTCTTATCTTACAGTAACAGTTTTTTTAACTTTTACAGCACTTCAAAATGTTGTTATATGTCAAATTTGACGTAGTGACTTTTCGTGCACGACGAGTACAATTATATTGTTAAATCCAATGGCCGGTTTGTTAAAATATAAATCGTACAAAAAAGTTACGAAAGTGTGTAAAACTAATATAGTTTTACACTAATGTAAGTGGATCCCTTTTCTTTCTTAAAATATGTGTTCGATATTTGTATCCGACATATATTTAAATATGAGTATAAAAATATATTATTTCAAATATATATAAAAAAATAAAAATTAAATATACTTATATTAAACGCATACATTCGACATTCATCTTAAAATCCGAATGACGTAAGTTAGATTATTTGAAGTTTAATTTGTATTGCAATTTTATATCAAGGATTTTGTCTTCCAATGAGGCCCAAAGTAAATAAAAGTATATGGAAGATTTATTATATAGTTTTTATTTTATTTTTTTAAATAAAATGGAGCATTGAATGGATAATTTTATGATGCGAGTGAGACCGGGAACAGAGAATGGGCATTGTTTCTAGTCTATGGAAAATACTTCGGTCCCCCACGAGGACTACTTTGTGCCTTTGATGTTAATTTAGATTTTGCCATACCCACCTCTTCAGCACACAGATAACAATGTGGGCCTCTTGTAGATAAGGTTCCTACCTCTTCAAAATGGACCGCCATTAATCCAGACTAATAATAACTTAAAATCAACGGCCTTAATGGTCAAAATTTTCATAATTCACAAATAAATTTATTAAAAAATAGACGTGTGACAATCTCGTAATTTTATTTTAAATTTTTATCCATACATAATCCAGTATGAATTTTAATTATTTTAAAATTCGAACTCATGTAGGTTAATTTATTTGGTAAGAGAATTTTTTTTTTTTTCAACCAAAATTTGATATTTGTGAAGAGTAATTTTAAAATAAAAGTTTAAATATATCATCTATTCTATTATTAAAAAAGAGAATGGTTGAGCTGTTGTCACTGAATCAAGTGACACAAACTCAATCATTAAAAAATATCAAAAAACCATTAAATATTAAAAAATAAAAAATTAAATAAGGATATATATGTCTTTTAATATTTTATATAATAAATTTTACAAAATAAAAAATCTATTTATTTTTAAAAAAATTACCCACTTATAAAAATTATCAATTTTTTTATATTTAATTTTTTTAAACACAATTTACTATATTTTAAAAAATATAATTTCATTCAGATTGTGAGTGTATGAAATTCTAGTGTCGATGTAAGAGAGTATACTTTTAAAATCATTAAAAAGAATAAATTAAATTCGAACAATACTTGGAAAAATGAAGTTAAATATTTAAATGAAAAAAAAAAAAAATTGTGAATTATAGATATGATCAACATAAATAAAAAGAAGCCAAAGCTGTCAACGTGAACAGTACGCAATCACCAGCAATTTTATCCAAACACAATCCCCATGTGGTCGAATGGGATTTGAAGATTTCAAATTGATAATATATTTTTGATAGAATGTGCAGCGGCGAAGATTGGTATAATTAACGATCTATAAGCAAATAACATTAAGGTTTAGTCCCTTGAAAAGGACTCGATTCGAGGTCCCCCTGTTAGGTTTCATTGTGTCCCCTACTAGGGCTCCAGTTTTGGATAAAAGTAAGGTCAGAGGTATGGGGCATTCGAATCTAGATTATATAATTTCGATATAAAAATATAATAAAAATTTTGTTAATAAGTGTCTTAGTGTACTCTTTAAAGTTACTATTTATAATAATATTTTCATCCAATGTATTGAAAATGATAAATAAAGTTATTAACTACTGCATTTAATACAACATTATTATTATAAATAGAATATTAACTAACCTTAAAAAAATACCCTAAAGACACTTGTTAGCAAAATTCATATAATAAATATTAATATAATATATGTTTTATATTTTTATTTAAAATTTTAATATATTTAATAATTGATAAAAAAAAGGGTTGAAGGGTTGTCATTATATTATAAGTGAATATTAAAATTTGTTATTATATTTTATTTTGATTGATATTTATTATTGTACTTTTTAAATTAAATACAAATTTATCATTATATTTTAACTCAATATTGAATTTTGCCACACTACTTTTGTTTGTTTGAATTTTGTCACTAAATTTTGATTTTTGATTAGATTTTACCATTCAACTTTGATTTTAGATGATTTTAAGATAAAATTTAATAAAAAAAATTCCTTCAAATATTTCATTTTAATAATTAGAATTTAATAAATTAATTAAAAAAATGATTAAAAAAAGTTTAAACTTTAGTTTTTTATAAAATAAAAATTTTATGTTAATTTTTAATATTTTTTATAAATTAATGTATCTTCAAATCTTCTAAAATCAAAATTGAGTGACAAAATTAAATCAAAATTTAATGATAAAATTCAATCAAATAAAGTATAGTGATATATTTACTTTAATCTTAAAAGTACAATAACAAATATTAATCAACATAAAATATAATAATAAATTTTAATATCAATTTATAATATGATGACAAATTTATCTATTAACTCTATAAAAAAAATATATAAAATATAATACGCATAATACTAATTGTATTAGCAAATGAATAAAAAAACAAGTAGCTTTACAAACATGTAAGGCACGAGACTAAGCTCAAAGCTCATTTAACAATAATAATGCACAGATAGTGCTTCGTCTTGACCATACCTGTCTCTTAAATAAAACTAAAACTTTCACATCAATTTTTTTTAATGGCTCTTAGGAGATGAACTAAAATATTATTATTATGCGCAGATAAGGACCGGTTTTATCAGTTCAGAAGGGTCAACGTCAGAGATCGAATCATCATCACTAAGATAAAATTCTTTTATTTTTATAGGGTGGCGGATCAAATCAATATTTTAGACTTGTTTTTGTTGTTGTTGTTGTTATTATTGATTGTTACTCACGAATCATGATGGAAAGACATGAGAATCCAACAAAACCAAAGATAAGTTTTTCCCCAGTCCCCACTTTGAAATGAAAATGATAAAGACTAAATCCTTTGTTTTTCTTTTTTGGATTTTAAAAAGATTAAATCTTTGATAGTACATAATCAAGACGTTTTTTTTTTAAAACGAAAATAGCTCTCAGTTCAACCCATCAAACAAGGAAAACATGGATTGGGATATCAAGGGAGCCAAGACAGAGTTCCCATTTTTTTCCTGGCCAAAAACAGCTGATTTTTGGGCTATGCTCTCTAAAAGAGAAGTAAAAGCTGAATATCAAATTTTGTTTCTTTTCTGGGAAAAAATTGAAATTTCTTTTCAGCTCTGATCTTACTAGTAATAATAATATATTATCCTATCAAGCAAATTAAAACAAAAGAAATTGAAAGAAGATGACAGAATAAAGAAAATATTACATTGATTAGCCATGATAGAAGAAATTACAGAGACAATCAGGAAGAAAATGATAAAGAAATTACGATTCATAATAAACAAAAAGAGAAACAAACCGCTACCCATTCTTCGGTAGGCCTGATAAATACTTCTTGTCTTTACAAAAGTTTAAATTTTTTTTTTTCAAGAAACAAAATTAAAACGAAAAGCAGTAGCACCACAAAATAGAGACTTTCCCGATCTCTCTTTCCCAGTCGTCTATTTACAGTGCAAAATGATCCAAATCAGAATCATCAATATTCACAAAAGTCAGAAAATTTTCGAAGGCCACCGATTTTTATAAAAAAAAAAAAAAAAAATCCCAAAATAAATAAAAACCAGAAGCTGAGACCAACTTTCAATCCATTCCCATGGACCAGCTTCACTTCACCAACTCGGATACCCACCCAATATCAGGACCCGACCCGTTTGGATCAAGTTGGTCGAGAGAATTTTCCTTACTCAGCTTTGCGTACATCCTAGCCCTCAAGTCTCTTCCGGACTCCACTCTCTCCATTGCAGGTTCCTCTTCAAAAGCGTTACATTCGCAGAGGTCAAACTGGCCTAGGCCAGAACGAGTCGGTGTACGAGTTGGAGTTGAAGGAGACCTGCAAAACCCGGGTCGGAGCGAGGAGGCCCGAGGAGAACCGTAACCTGATCCCATTTGCAGGCCCCAAGAACAAGCACCGCTCATTTTAGCCTTACCAAGCTGCAGATTACGCATAGAAGCAGCGAGTTCACTCACCGAGTAAAATGAGCCACTTGGCGACAAAGGGGGTGAATCAGAAGGTGGGGATAATGGAGGTGAAGCCAGAATGGAAGTTGGTGAAGAAACAAAGTCTAAACGGTGTCGTATGGTAGAGCCAACATAATCCAAATCACCTGAACCGGACCCATTTCCTCTCGGACTCTGCTGGGGCAAGAGTCGAAGCTGCTCCGGCGTGTGAGCGAAAAAACAAACCCTTCTTTTACAACTGGTACCGTCTTTGCACGGCTGTGTACGGTAACGGGCAGGGTGGAGCCAACACTCAAAAACGCCGTGAGCGAACTCGCAGGAATCGCCCTTTTTACAGATTCCCTTGCGAAAATCAGGGCAGGCAGTTCCAGAGTAATGGAACTTTCTCGGATCTCTTCTTCGGGCCTTCTCACCCGGGTGGGCGTACGGACACTCAGTCCAGTCATGTGACCTGCCACGAGCGCACCTCCTCACTTTGAACTCGTACATCCGGAAATGGTCGCATGAGAACGCATCGACAGGCAAATCGGAGTCCTCACTCAGCGAGTCAGACTCGAATTCGTTTGACGGGAGGTAACGGTGGAGGGACGCGAGGTAGTCGACGGGAAAAGGACTGTTGGGTGCATTGCAGTTATAGTTAACGGAGGGAAAGTTAGACGTCGTATCGTTGAATGGGTCCCACGCGGGGATTTTGACGGTGGGCTTTGGTCGGGTTGGTTCTCCGATCATCATTTTTTGACATCGTTCTCTGATCCTAAGAGGAGGAACGGTTCTCTTCATTATAAACTGCATTTCTAATCCGTAGTTGTTTTGAGTTAACCATGGTTGAGTTAAAAAATCTACCGCTTATACTTCCCTACTTCTACGATTAAAAAAGACGGTAGATGTGACGGTGTGACAACTCTCACGGGCTTATCGTGACCGTTGATTTCAAGTCATTAGGTATAGTCTTTACTGTTGGCATCAGTGGGTCCCAGCGAATTAGAGATTTGTGCTTATCTCTTTGAGATTGGCTGTGGTAAAACGCATCACGGTTGGGTGATTTTATCGTTTGTCTTCATATGAATTGAAAACTGGCTGCATGGGGTCCTTTGGGGATATTTTGAGGGGAGTTGTCGCTTATCGCGGAATAAACGGAATAAAATATCGCGAGTTTAGGTGATCTTTAACGGTAGTTTAAGGAAGTTTTTGGTGGAAAAAAAAAGGAAAATCTTTTAATTTAATAGTTAAATAAATAACACATTATTACAAATATTAATTATTAAATTAATTCTTTTCTTTTCTTTATCAGAATTATTGTTCTAAATGAAATTACTAGTAACTTCGAAGGTCAATCTCGATATTTGGATATATTAATACGAAATTTTAGCGAGAACTCCTGAGATATATACGGTTTTGGTGGATCAAGAAGTTTATTGACACGTGGGCAGAATACAGAGAGTGGCAGCCACGCGAAAATAGGCTGATATTCGGGATGGTGCATTGCAGCCACGTGTCATTAACTCTCTGCGAAGCGAAGAACTACTTGGCAGTTAAGAACCCGCCAAGCATAGCGGCAGTGTAACGGATAACCCCCTGCGTAGTTTAGCAAGTTTAAATCCCGTTACTCTAATCTACGCACTTGGTGGTAGATATTTCCAAGGCGGAGCCTCCGTCTGCCGAAGCAAGCAAATTCGTTTGTCCTGCTTTGAAATCAATGGTGAAGTTAAATGCTTTAATTTAGGGTGGCTTCAACTTATTTAATAGCATTTCTTATGGCAACTTATTTTAACATTAAAATTTGCTAATAAATATTTTAAAAATAATGTTTAATTAAAACAATTTTCTCAAAAATAAAATATAAAATTAAACAAAAATTAAATATATATAAAAGGATATCGACATTATTCCAATCAAATTCAAAATGAAATCGAATATTGAATATTAAAGAAATTCTATCTGAATTTATTTCGTATTTATTATGAACAATAAATTTAATATATAAATTAAAATAAATATCTATTTTTTTTAAGATATTGCAATCCAATCTTTTGGATTGATTTCTAAGAGACTTTAGTAATTCAATTTTCCCAACACTTTATTTTTGATGAAGAGAGAATTTACGGCTGATATTAAAGCGGCAAGTACACGTAGGAGCAATATAATCCAAGATCTCCTAGATCTCTGTAAATAAACGGCTGTGATGGCACCATGTCCGAATCAGGTCTCACAAATGGACAAAAGACGGAGAACATGATCCGTACGAATAAAAATCCCATCTGCCAGAAGTCCGTACGACGACAAGTAAGACGGATCACGTGACATGAACCACCACCTGTCAAATAGATAAAAGCATTTCATTCATATTTTTTTTTATGGGTTTACAATAATATTATATTATATTAAATTTAATAATTGATAATTTTATTAATAATTTTTAATATATTAAATGAAAATATTTTTTATATATATGATAACTTTAATTAATATTTTTAGAACACTCTTAACAAAAGATTTTTTTACAAGGATTTATTTAATCAGTATGTATAGAGATTGTTAAAAATTATTTTTTATTATTTTAAAAAAGTATTTTATCTTTAATACATTGATTTTATTGAATTCAATAAAAAATAATGTATTAATTATATATTTATTGTTATATATATAATCTTAATCAATACCATTAGATACTGATTAATATTTTTATTATTATAATATTATAATTATTCAATAACATTTAAAATTTATGTAAAATCAATCATTTATAAGTATGGATTGTATCTAATATTTTGATAAATTCGTTTAATTGATATTTATAATCATTAATTTTTTTAAATTTAATAAATAATATATTAAATAAAAAAAATATTTTTAATTAATACTTATAAATATTAGTTAAATGAAATTTTGATAGATTGTAATGTAATTATTGTAAATGATATATTTTCAAAAGAAATATATATATAAACTATAATTAATGATTTTTTTTATTCAATATAATGTATTAAATATAAAAACAAAATTTTAATTTGTAATTAAATAATTTTTAGCTGATGTTTATAAATTAAGTGATTCTTTTAAAAAAGAAAAAGATTGTGTACGTGGTTGGTGGCACAGTGAAATGGCGGCGGTAAGATTAGTCCTGTGACTGACATCCAGTCGAGGAGATACGTACGCGTGGCATCCGATATGGATTATTGCCTTTACTTTTGATCTTTCGAGATCTCCATGATCTTGACTTTGCTTTTTTATGCTTCAAGACTATTCACTACGGCTTTTTTTGCACGTGATGCTCGGACGAGGATGTTTCGTAGTATATATGTG
This sequence comes from Fremontodendron californicum, assembly GCA_030761205.1. Classification (NCBI taxonomy): domain Eukaryota; kingdom Viridiplantae; phylum Streptophyta; class Magnoliopsida; order Malvales; family Malvaceae; genus Fremontodendron; species Fremontodendron californicum. Next base: position 11,204,358 of record JAULJL010000045.1, read on the forward strand.
AATATTGTTTTAAATTATTTTTTTTTAATGTTAATCAATAAATATGAATGTGATATAAATTATTAAATGTGAATATGATATTTATATTAAATGTGTTGTATTAATTATATTTAAATATGTTATATTTATTATATTATTTTATATTTATTAAAAATATTATATTTTTATTTAATCCAAAATTATCCATTATTAACATGAAATAAAATCGGAAATTATTGTGTAAAAGACATGCTTTACAATATTTTCATCCTTATATATTAATATATTTGTCAATGTCAATATTTTTTTTATCAATAATAATGCATTAAATAATTTTTATAAAAAAATCATAAATAATTATCAACATTTATAATATTTTGATGTTGATTAATTTTAAAAAAAAATTAAACAATTTTTCTTTTTATATTCCTCAAAAACAAGATTTTAGGTAATATTTATTATAAAATATGAGAGTATAACCTATTTTTATTTTATGTAATTTGAATTGTATATGCTAAAAGAAAAATCTAAGTTAATATCTCTACATTTTTTCCCTCTCTATTTAAGTTGTTATATTCTACTTTCAATATTTTAGTAATGCAAGTTGTATTTTCAGGCGAATCCATTGCTTTACAAAACGAAGAGTGAGGGAACTTTTGTCTTAAGGAAGCATCTTATGAACTTATCTGAATCGTCATTTTGTTTTTGGATTAGGATGAAAACTCAATTCAACTTGCTTAGTTGCTTGATTCTTAAAAGGGTATTCTTGAAGAGAATGTGGCAAAATATTTATTTTAAATACCCACTTGGATTATTCAAAGTCTTTTTTCTTTTCAAGTAATTAATTTCATACTAAAATATTAAAAAAAGTTCTAAATTATTTTATTTTTAAGTATTATTTTATATTTTTATTATACCTAAATAAATTTTATGTTTTAATTTTTATTCAATTAAACTTTTATTTTATTGGAATAAATTAAAAATTAAGTATTTATTTGAATATAAATTAAATATTAAAAGCTTATTTGAGTGTAAATTAAATATTAAATATTTTTTGTGTAATAAAATTATAAAAACTTTATTAAAATAATATATTTCAGACAATTTTTTTTATTAATTTTAGCCTTAATTCCAAATCTAACTATTAAGGCATCGTTTAACATTTCTTTTGACACAATTTTTAAAGTTAAAAGCTGTTTTTCATCGCAAAAGCAATGTTAAACAAATAAAAAAAAAATGGCTTCTGCTGTTGAAATCATGATTTGAAAAGCCAAACCAAAAAGCCAAAAAATACAGCTTTTGAATTTTAAAAACTGACTTTTTGATGAAATGACTTTATTATCCTTACATCTCTACACTTTTATTATTTTAAACATTTTTTTTTTACATTTCAATTTCTTACAATATTTTTTCACAGCAATGCTAAACACTTAAAAGTTTTTAAACCATAGTTTTTCATCATACTTTTTTCAACTCAAGCTTTTTTCATCAGTAATACTAAACTAGCCCCTAATAGTCATTTCATCAAAACTCATGGGTTAGGTTGTCTCTGTTACAAAACAATTGCCTAAAACAATAGTTAGTGATGTTCTAGTTTATGTTTAATTATCGTTAATTCATGGGATTGTTCCATTGAAAAATCTCCAAAGACCGGGTTTTCTGCAATTCTGTCCCGCACATGACCTCCCAAAACATTAAAAAAAAAAAATAAAAAAAGAAGAAGAAGAAAGGATATACTTTTTTTTTTTCTTTTTTCGGTTCATTAAAAAAAGCAGACATTGTTGGTTTTGGGTTAAGAACTGTGGGCTTTTTCAACTTTACCATTTAATAGGTTTGTTTTGGGCAACTAGGGATAAGAAAACATGGGCCAGGAACTGTGTCCATTATGTAGTTAGAGTCAGTCCATTGGTAATGGAGATGGCAAAGTTGAAGTGAGTTGTTGGAAGCTTATTTGAAATGAATTAATAATATTTTGTATATTCGTATTATATTTATATTATTTTTATGTGTTATAATCACGTTTAAAGTATTACGTGTTACTTTATAATTTTGAAATATTATTAATTCGTGTTATATAAATTTTAATACGTTCTTATTTTGATTTTTTTTCTCGTGTTATATCCAAATGAAAAATTAATGAGGTAATTATAATTTTAGTCTTAAAACATACACATTTTTTTCATATCAATTCTAAAACTTTTACTTGTAAATATTTAGTCCTAAAAGTTATCAATATGTTAAAAGAGAGTAGTTTAGTCGCCCTCTGAACATAAAGTTTAACTGAAATTTTATATAAAAAACTTATGTGATATATAATTAATCAAATGTGAAACTTACGTAGCATTTCATTAATTTTTAAAATATTAGAAAAATTATGAGCCAAAAGAAAAAAAAATAGTTCCAAATAAAAGATAAAAAAACCTCAACTTCATTTCATTAAAAACTGTTGGTTTAGTGATAATGAGAGAGAAACTGTTAGTTTAATGAGAGAAGAGAAAAATAAAAAAGTGAAGTAGTGATTTTTTTAATCTTTATAAGGAGGTTATTTTTTTAAAAATAATTTTTTAATATTTTATAAATTATTGAAATGACATTTATATGTCAGCTATTGTTGGGCATATATATGACTGATAACTTAGAAAATTTTTCATTTTTCAGTTTGCGATGAGCTATTGTTGGGCATCCCTTACAAAGCTTGGTGGGTTGTAGTCTTTGCCTTGATGTGTTTAGGATTGGCATTATTGATTATTCCTAGTTATCTTCCATCATATATGGTAGTTGGTCGGAATGTTGTCGAGCAGGATTTAAATTACGATCGTGAATGTATTTTTGGTCGCATCAAATTTATTACGGTTGCAAACGTAATGATGTTATCGCAATCAATTGCAATAAATATCGGCTATAAAGAAAACCAAAACTATAAAATTTCAACCGCTATTTAAATCTCTGATCTTGAGACTTGTCTTTAAGATACGGACGGAGTAATAGGATTATTGCCTAGGGATGACAATGGATAGTGCGAATTCGAATATTTGCAATTATCAAATTCGCTTTTTGTGGATTTGGAAAAAATGCGGATTCGGATATTATAATTATTGTCCATAACGGATTCAGAGCAGATGCGGATATGAATTTCTGATATCCATTATCCGAATCCGCTTAATTTTGCGGATTCAAATTCGGATATCGGAATCCATTATCCGTTTATTTGAATTTAAAATTAAATTTTCTTTGATTTTATATTTGTATATAAATTTTTTTTGACTTATTGAATTCGGATATTTAACGGATTTGAATATCTGACGGATAATGTTATTTAATTCGGATTCGGATTTGGATAGTAATATACGGATTTAATGTGGATAATAAACGGATTCAGATTTTAAAACAGATTTACGGATTCGAATTCGATATTACAAAAAAAAACAGATATCCGACCCGCTATTAATATTGCCACCATTTCCTGACTGTAGAGCATTTGCTAATTGTTATGTAAGTAGAGGTGTTTCTATAACAAAATTTTCAGAAATTTATCTGTAGCAACTTTTGGGAATGTCAAACATTTGTCTTAATGATTGTTTATGTTTTCAGAAATAGCGATGCTCAAATGCAGCAAATCTTTTTCACCTGTTTATTTTTGTATGTTATAATGTCCAGAAATGAAATCTCCTTACAAGGTATAAAGATTGTCAATGAAGCGAAACGGGAACGGAGATTGTCTTATCCACTTTCGTTTCACTCTTGCATGATGTTGAAAACATTCACATCTATGGATGTCGGTTATATCCATAACTGCTCCACGGTGTTTCACTCCGTTACATCTTAATTTTTATTAATTATTTTAAACTTAATATTACAAAAAAGTTGTATTATAATTTATTCATAAATATAATTTTAATATATAAAATTCTTTAATATATATATATATACTAAAAGTATATATATAAGATATTAGTATATATAATTTTAGTATATATATATATATATATATCTAATATATATACTAACAATATAAGAAAAAATATAAAATATTTTAAGGAGTAAGATAGTAATTTCAAAAAATAGAGCAGGGCGGAGCGGATCAGGTATTTATCAAAACTATCCCGCCTCCGTTTTTCAAAAAAAAATCTCTCTATTCGAAACGAATCTATGCAAAATTCATCAATCGAATAAGGTTTTGCCTATACGATAGGCGCTCTTGTCTTTTTGACAAGCTTTCTAGTTCTAAACGTGAAGACAAACTAAAAAAATAAGGCTTTTCTTTCTGTCTTAGAATGGGTTTAAGACCCAGATTTCATTAAAGTGGGCTTGTAATTTGACACCAAAAAACCCTACCAAATCGTGGTTTTGGGCACCAAACCAGATCAGCTAATGGCCTGATGCCCAATAAGAAAAGAACGAATGCTGATCTACTCGTCAAGGCTTTTCTTTCAGAAGACTTTGGTCATCTTGAAGAACCAAACTTACTACAATAATAAAAAAATCGAATCGGTCCAATTGATTGAACCTTCGATTTTTGATTCATCTAGTTGAATTAGTCGATTCAATTCTAGTAAAAAAAAAAGTTTTAAAAAAAATCTAAAATTAAAAAAAAAAAAAACACAAATAAATAGTACAAGTTATTACTTTTGATTTTAGCCTAATTTTTTACCTTTTAATTTGTAATTAATTGGGTTAAAAAATTCCAAAAACAATTAAAAAAATGATTATTTCCAGTTTTATTGGTTTTTTCCTGGTTTTTCCGATTTCCCTTTTTTACCGATTTGACTTTTTTTCGGATTTTATGAATGCTATTAAAACGGCCGATCGATCTGATTTTTTAATCATTGCCAAATTATGGAAGCTACAAATATGCTTTATCAATACAGATCTTTTTAGATACTATTTTAGGTTAAGGGTAGTATGTTTTGTAAAAAAGGGTTAGATCTTGAGGAAAAATGTCAAAACTAATTTGATTATGTTTATTTATATATATATATATATATATATATATATAGTTATGGTGAGTATTTCCTCTTTGTAAAAAGTTAAAAAATAATCATAACAATTTGACTTGATGGTATGGTCATGTATTTAAACTTAAATTCGAGAATATGATTTGGGAGGATTTGATATTGGGCCAACAAGAACTCTCCCTTTGAAGTGAGGTACATGGTCATTTGGCTGAGTAGAATTTTTTTCTTTGACCTCTGCTCATTTTGATTTCTCTAACATGTTCTGGTTCAATATAACAAATGATAAGATTAAGTTGTTTCAATATATATATATATATATATATATATATATATTATAGAAGCTATAACTTAGCCATAGCTATTAATTGTAGATATTTTATCTTTTATGATTGATTTTAAACTTACAGATTAGTATTGAATTTTATATATTTATATATATATATATAGGATTATTATCCTGTACACTGGCAGTGGACATTTTTAACTCCATAAGTGGGACTTACACTCTTCCTTAACTTTTTATATGATTTATATTTTTTTTTAATTTGACCGTCGTATTTCGTGTTCTATTCGCGTATATCATGCACGTCGAGTTTCGAGTAAATTAAAAATGTTTAACTATTCATTCAGACGTAAAAGACTTTTGACCGTTAAATATATATTGAAAAAGACAGTATTCTCGATCGATATAATAGGGATATCGGATCGATTCGAAACTTTACGTGCACGACGAGTACGATTATATTATTAAATTCGACGATCCGTTTGTACAAATATAAATTGTACAAAAAGTTACGGAAGCGTGTAAACCCTTTTTGTGGAGTTAAAAATATTCACCGCCGCGAGTGTACAAGATAATAATTCATATATATATATATATATATATGTGTGTGTGAATACTCTATATCAATAAATATGGTGAAAAATAATTCAAAACCTTTCTTTATTTGTCAGACCAATCATGTAGATTCTAATACAAAATAAATTATTAAAATCTTAAACACGAATATGATATGTGAATTAAATGTATCGTGATAATCATATTTAAAAATATTCTATTATAAAGTATACAAGAAACAATGCCAGATGGACCTGAGTTAAGATTGCTTGTGAACTCAACAAAGTGGCAAGCATGAATGAATGAGACGAGTCCCATTATTTTCTAGTTCCACCTAATACATATATTATAATAGTTCTCCCAATCTTCTCACAACTCCCTTATTATCTATTCTCTTCATCTAGATTTATTTTGTTAGTATTTTTTATAAATAAATACCAAATTATACATATTAATATTGATATACCACGTGTTCTTACATTAAGACTAAAAATTCAAATTAAAAAATAAATAATCAAAATAATCAATTTTTTTTATAGTTAATAAATACTCAAAGAAGATATAGGTATAATTATATTAATGTAAAAATATAAATAAATTAAGCTCTATCAAAGGTAGAGGTGCTCATAGGTTGGGTCGGGTCTAAGTTCTGAAAAAAATATTTTTTTTTGTTCAAATTCATTACGAATTAGGTTCGAGCCGGTCCATAAACGCATTTCGCTATTTAAAAATTATTTTTATATTAATATATCTTTTATAATTAAATTTAAATAAAAAATATTTTTTAATTATTAAATAATAATTCAAGTTGAATCGGATCGATTCAAATTACAATATATTCTTACATAAATTTGATCTGGATCGAATTTATCGAATCAGATATAGTAGCCTTGTAACCGTCGGACCAGACGCTTAATAGAAAACGAGGTGGTCCCCAACCACAAAGTGACAGCACACCCAAAGTTGGACAATTTCAAGCGCAGCTTAATTTTCACGCAACCTGCCTGCCTACCTATATTTCCTCTTCTTCCTTCTTTTTCTATGCCAACCAGAAACCTCGGTCTCTTGTCTTAAAATCCTGAAAGAAAAACCTCGTAAGTTAAAAGCAAGTGTTAAGCAAAAGCAGAAGCTAAACAAATTAATCAAGCAAAGATGTCTTGGCAACAGTACGTGGACGAGCACTTGATGTGCGATGTAGAAGGCCAAGGCATTCATCTCACTGCTGCTGCTATTATCGGCCAAGACGGCAGCGTTTGGGCCCAGAGCTCTACCTTCCCCGCGGTTCTATTTTCTTTCTCTGATCTCTTCTCTTCTCGTTTCTTTTTCATTCCATTTATTCTTAGATTAAATTTCTGTTTTGTCTGCTTTTTTGTTTTGTTTTTTGTGAACATGTTATTGGGCTATTGCCTATGATGTTTTTCTTATTTTTTGTGAAGTTGTTCTTTGCTTGGATTATGCATGTGATCATTTTCTTGCAAATCAACTTTTAGTTGTCAAAATTGAAATGATTGGGTTTTTAATTTGAATTATCATCAAATTAGACAAAGGGTTCTTAAATTTATTGTGTTTCAAATGAGCTAAGGTTTTTTCCGATGTTTTTTTTAGAAGATGACAGTTGCATGAGCTATTGCATTTAGCTAGGAACCCTGACCGCGAACAGCATAAGCTAGTATAGAATCTAAGTATGAAGGATGACCTACATTCAATTTAGCTGACAGTTCCGAACTATTGCATTTAGCTAGGAACGCTTTATTTGCAGTTCCTTCTTGGGAAAAATGTGATTGATTGATCCCATGCTTTTTGTGTTTTCTCCTGAAATATGTGTAGAAAAACTCTTTCTCTGTTTGAAAAGTTAATAAGTGGTTTTAAACTAGAGCATATTAGGATGTTCAAGAGCTATGTTGCTCCGACTCTTCATTTTTTGAAGTACCTGTGTCCGACATTAGTGTCGAACGTCTATACGCAGGACATGGGTAAGAGGATATGACCCTCCAAGGATCCTCTAAATACATGAAAAAACTTAGAAAAAATTGAATATACCCGTGTCGGACACATACCCGTACCTGACACTCACACCGGAGTCCGACTAACATAGTTCAAGAGTATGCATCAAAAGCATGCTCCTTTCAGCTTTCTCATTTATAAAGGGCATTACATATCAAAAGCACAGCTTGGTGTTTTGTGTTGTCTGCTATATGTCTTGTGCTTTTGCATCTACCAGTTGGCTCTCCTGTTTGTGGAATCATCTGCCCTGTGGCATTTTTAACTGTGTGTCTCTTTACTTGGTGTTGTAGTTTACACCTGAAGAAATAATTGCCATCATGAATGATTTTGCTGAACCTGGTTCTCTTGCACCAACTGGCTTATTCCTTGGTGGTGTAAAGTACATGGTGATCCAGGGTGAACCAGGGGCTGTGATAAGAGGGAAGAAGGTAATACATCGCGGTCCATCTTGATCGAATCTTGTTTTTGTTAGCCCTAAAGGTTATTTGCAATGGCAATCTGGTTTCCGTTGTAAGACAGGAAATAACTTAATTGCTTGGAAACGCCATTGTGGTCTATGTTACTCGGACTCGGGGTATGTTCAATATTTTCCAAGATTTCCATGTATATTTGGAGGGCCTTGGAAGATCATATCCCCATACTCATGTCCGGATATGTGTCGGACATGGGTACTTCAAAAAAAAATGAAGAGTCGGAGCAATATAGATTGTGGTGCTATATGTTCATTAGTTTCTTTGTACTATAGTGCTTTAAAAATGTCTAGTAGTATGTTCTTTTTTTTAACTTTCCCTCAACTCAACTTAATTATGTATATAATCCAGGGCGCTGGTGGTGTGACTGTAAAGAAGACCAACCAAGCGTTGATCATTGGTATATATGATGAGCCTCTAACACCTGGTCAGTGCAACATGATTGTGGAAAGGCTGGGTGATTATCTAATTGATCAGGGTCTTTAGTTGCATAGGTATATATATATATATATATATGTTGCTTCTTTTTTTCTCCATTTTCCTCCCTCTATTATTTTCTAGGAAATTGTTTGTTTTTGCATCTATATTTGTATCTAATATGTTCAGAGTTGGACTTTGTGGTGGGCAGTTTATATCATTTGCAGTAGAGAGCTAGGTGTGCAGATGAAAGTACTTTGGTGCTTGAAGAGTGAATATTTATATTGCTTTTGCTTCCCTTATATTGTATGAAATATTGTTTGTCCCCCCCCCCCCCCCCCTTTCAAACGTTTGGCTGGTAATGTGTTATTTTATAGTGAAACACATGAATTCAAATCTTCAGCTCCCATTTCCCTGTCTTTATTTCCCAGTCTTTATTTGTGTCCCATTTTTCTTGCTCTTATTTGTGCCCTCACTTTTGTAATTAGTCGCCCGTCCAATATTTTTTTTTTAATCTTTGTATTTGTTCGTTTTTAATACTTGACTCGATTTTTTATCTAATAAAAAAACTGATTTCGTTTGAGAAAAAAAAAGGATACAAAGATGATGCAAATAAAATAGATAGTGTCGTGGAATTCGTCTATTTAATCATCGATAAAATACCGATCGGTCGTATTTATATTTTGTAGCTCCCGTTAAAAAGTTGAAAACAAACGAAAAAGAAATCGACACCAAAAAAAAGGACTCATGGCTTGTTACAATAGCGAAGGCATGGGTGAGAAAAGGGAAACGGGGTAAAAGATTTCTATACAAAACAGATGCGAAATGGGGACAAAATTTTTTTATTCGAAACAAATGCCATTAATAGAATTTTAATACTCATTTTTGGTCAAGTCAAATGGAGATTAACAAGGCTTTTTTATTACAATATAGCCAAAAAAAAAAAAAATTATCAAATTACCGTTACTTTTTGATTATTTCCCAAAATACGGACCTTTTTTTTTCAGCTGGGAAATCGCCATCCCCCATGGCGATTTCCCAGCGTGTTTTTTTGCAAATTTGCAAAAAACACCAAGGGAAATCGCCATGGGGGATGGCGATTTCCCTTGGTGTTTTTTGCAAATTTGCAAAAACTTACCAAGGGAAATCGCCACCCCCCATGGCGATTTCCCTTGGTAATTTTAGCCAATTTTGCTAAAACCATGAAGGGAAATCGCCATGGGGGGTGGCGATTTCCCTTCATGTATATTTTTTTTTTTTTAATTAATAAAAAAAAATTATATTAAAACAATATTTTATTTTAATTTGATAAATTTATTTTTAAAAATTATAAATTAAATTAAAATATTTTTTTTATAATTTAAAAAAATTTAAAAATTCGTAAAATATATTTTAGATTTTTTTATAATTTAATATTTTGATTTTTTTTTTTAAATTTTAAATTTGAAATGAAAAAAAAAAAAAAAAAAAAAAAAAAAAAAAAAATCAAAGGGGCAACGGTCATATGACCGTTGCCCCATCCCCCTCCCCCCACCCCCCACCCCCACAATTCAAAGGGGCAACGGTCATATGACCGTTGCCCCATCCCCCCTCCCCCCACCCCCCACCCCCCCACGTCCCCCCTCCCCCCACACCCCCCACCCTCTATAAATACCCCTCTACTCTTCTTCAAATTTTCATTACTCTCATTCAAATTTTCATTTTCTTTCAAAATTTTATCATTTTTCTACCAAAAAAAATTTCTTTCTACAAATTTTTTTTTCTACAACAATATTTTGAAATGGCTTCACTATTAAGGTTACAAGAAAATCACATCTCGGAGGTTATATTTAACGAGGTAAGTAAATTGTTATATTATTATTGTTTTTTATATTATTATTATTTTTTATATTATGATTGTTTTTTATATTATTATATTATTATTTTTTTTATATTATTATTGTTTTTTATATTATTATATTATTTTTTTTTTATATTATTATTGTTTTTTATATTATTATTGTGTTATATTATATTATATTATTATTGTTTTATATATTATTATTGTTTTATATTATATTATTATTGTTTTATATTATATTATTATTGTTTTTTATATTATTATTGTATTATATTATATTATTATTGTTTTTTATATTATTATTGTTTTATATTATATTATTATAGTTTTTTATATTATTATTGTTTTATATTATATTATATTATTATTCTTTATATTATATTAAATTATTATTGTTTTTTTATATTATATTATTATTTTTTTTTTATATTATATTATTATTGTTTTTTTATACGAAATTATTGTTTTATATTATATTATATTATTATTGTTTATATTATATTATATTATATTATATTATATTATATTATATTATATTATATTATATTATATTATATTATATTATATTATTATTGTTTTATATTATATTATATTATTATTGTTTATATTATATTATATTATATTATTATTTTGTTATTTTATAGTTTTATTTATTACTTTTTAATTGTTATAGTTTTATAATATATTAATTTTTATTATTATAACAGGAAACTCGTCGCGTATTACGTTCGAGGAAATTTACATTGGAGGACCCGCATCCTTATATTATCGACCACTTAAGAAGAGCCGGATTTTATCACGCAAGTCAAATTCGACGACTTGTGATACAACCCGATTTAATCTCTGCGTTGGTCGAACGATGGAGACCCGAGACGCACACTTTTCATTTTCCATGTGGTGAATGCACGGTCAGTCTCGAAGATGTTGCGCTGCAACTTGGACTTCCGATCCATGGCGATGCAGTTACAGGCGGAAGCCTGCTAGATTGGAATGAACTGTGTCAAGATCTATTGGGTGAGGTACCTCCAGAAGACGTCGTATCTGGCTCAACGGTGAGACTGACTTGGTTGAAAACGTTTCAAAATCTGCCATTACATGCAACCGAACAACAAATACAATATGCTGCTAGAGCATATATTTTACGTTTGATTGGAGGATTACTGATGCCTGACAAATCGAGCAGTCGGGTACATTTAATGTATCTTCCATTGCTACGTGATTTAGAGGAAGCAGCAAATTATAGTTGGGGTTCTGCGTGTTTGGCAGTTTTGTATAGAGAACTTTGCCGAGCTACAGTTCCAAAAAACCATGACATAGGTGGATGTCTAGTGCTTCTACAATCATGGGCTTGGTATCGGCTACCATTTCTTGCTCCGCGCGTGGATATTTCGGCTGTATACCCCCTTGCAAGCAGGTAATAATCTTTACTATTTTATTAATTTTGTACGAAATTGTATTTTTATAGGTCATTAAGATATTATATGCATTTTAATAGGTGGAGTAGGAGTACGGGTAGAGATTTTACAGAGACTCCGAGCGATCTTGCAAGTATAAGACTACGACTAGATCGACTAGGATATGATAAGGTAAATATTTCGATTGTTACATTGAAGTTTTTTTTATTTATTTAATCCTTATGAAACTAATAATTTGTAATAATTATTCGCAGTTTCTGTGGATGCCATATTCCTCGAGTGAAATTATGGCATGCCTCCCATCGGATGCCTACAATAATTTCAATATATGGAAAGCAAACACAGCATTGATATGCTTTTCATATGTAGAGTGGCACCAAACTGACCGGGTGTTGCGACAATTTGGGATGCAACAACCAATTCCTGCAGCCCCGATGAACCTTGATAAGCTTCACAAGGTCGACATGCGTGGTCGTAATGATGAATTCTGGCCTGCGAAGCATGAACGTTGGATCCAATGGTGGAACATACGTTTTGAACGAATTCCGACAGGTTACCCGATTGTTGGTAATAATTTCAACCCGTCTGCTGATTACATAAGATGGTATAGAAATGAAGGTCGGCCTTTCGTTTGTCCACCGTCGATGCACGAGGATGTTAGGAGTATGCCATTTACCGGACAAACTTCAGCTCCAGTCCCTCCTACACAGGATATGGATGCTCCTAGACCTCGCCGACAACGTGGGCGAAGGCGTCAACCGACCTCATCGGAGTTCACAGCACCGAGGATGTCATTTGATCATCCTGAACCTGAACGGGATCATGGAGTACCATCCAGCCATCGTTATTCCGTAAGTCACCCCGGATATGACGTTGATGAGTGTTACCGACCATCACCGCCAAGAACGAGGTTAGATGACCAGCTCCCCGTCCAAAGTCCAAGTTCAGCATATTTAACATCCATGTATCAGTTTGGAACCCCTTCGTCAGCATTTGATGCTACATCATTTATGGGTGCATCTAGTAGTCAGGTTCCCGTTATGGGTGAACTAGGTGTTGGCTCATCCAGCAGTGGGTTTCAAATTTTTGATACGGATGAAACGACTGATGACATTCAACCGGAACCATTGGCGGTTATAGCAAGAGGTCGTGGTGGACCGCGAATACGTGCCACTGACGAGGTTGAACGACGGGTGCAACCACCACGCACTAGAAGAGCTCGACACTGTTGCTCTACACCACGCAATAATTAGAATAATTGTAATGTGTTTTAAATTTCTAATATAAATTTATATGTTTTGCATTTCATGTAATTTGTTCGGAAATTAATTGTTATATTTTATTTTAATTTATATCTTAATGTTGTTATTTAATTTTAATATAATAATCCAAATTACATGATAAGTTGCTTTTCTTTTCTTTTTTTCATTTTAATTTAATTTTCTTTTTAAATTATAATAAGAAAAAAAAATGTAATCAGAAATTAAATTAAAATTTTTTTATCAAATATCCAGTTTTAAACTGTAACAATCTATATTATTATTAAAAACAATGATTAAATTAATGTCACGAGTTAATCGAATACCAACTCAAAAAAACTAATCAAATTAAAAAAATTATTTTACGATACCAACTTAAAAATAACTTCTTTATTTAAAAAAGTGACTCGATAAATTTCTTTTAAAAAAAATTTATTTACATTTTACATCATTAAATTATTTTTGATATAAATTAAATTTTCTTTTTTATAATATTACAAAATTATAAAAAATAAAATTTTTGATATAAAAATTTTATTTTTTATATAATCTTCTTTTTAAATTTTAATAAGAAATATATTTTTATTTTTTATAAAATTGTAATAATAAATTAAATTACATTTTTAATATATATTTTAAAAAAATAAATAACCAAACCTATAAAAAAAATATTTTAATTTAATTTATAATTTTTAAAAATAAATTTATCAAATTAAAATAAAATATTGTTTTAATATAATTTTTTTTTATTAATTAAAAAAAAAAAAAATATACATGAAGGGAAATCGCCACCCCCCATGGCGATTTCCCTTCATGGTTTTAGCAAAATTGGCTAAAATTACCAAGGGAAATCGCCATGGGGGGTGGCGATTTCCCTTGGTAATTTTTTGCAAATTTGCAAAAAAACACGCTGGGAAATCGCCATGGGGGATGGCGATTTCCCAGCTGGAAAAAAAAGGTCCGTATTTTGGGAAATAATCAAAAAGTAACGGTAATTTGATAATTTTTTTTTTTTTTTGCTATATTGAAATAAAAAAGCCGATTAACAACCATAAGAATATAATATGAAATAATATTATATCAAAATTTTTATTCAAACTTGATATATAAAAATATATATTAAATTTAAATGTTCTTTAATCAAATTCCATCTAAACATTTAAATCAATTCAAACTTGAAACCTTTTTCAGCTTTAAAAAAAATGATTTTGCTAATAAGTTTTCTAAAAACAACCATTTTAAAAGATATTTTCATAAAATGTATGTAATTTTCACTTTAATTATTTTATTACACTTGATATCACATCTTGATTCTTGTTAGATTTACTTGAATTTTGTTATGTTAGATGTCTACATGTAAAATATTTGATGATATTCAAAAGCTCTAAATAAATAAATAATTGATTTACACCTATCAAACTTATAAGCATCAGCAATCATATATAAATAGAAGAATGTAAGAGAGAAACATAACATTAAAACTCTTTGATTATTCCTATTTCTTTTTTTTCTGAAAATTTTGATCTTATACTAATTTATAAATATCAAAATACAACAAAATTTTGATACCTTCTGACATTCCTCGAGATAACCATTAATCTTCTATTTAACAATTATCGGAGGCTTATTCTATTCCATCATTCAAAAGACCAAGTCTTAATAAGAAAGATTATTTCATTTTAACAAAACTTAAAAAACATCAGTTGATATTTTAACAAAAATTAAAGAAGATTCATATGAAATAAGTACTCACCATTTTTCAGCTCTAAACCAAACAAACTATGTCTTCCTGTTTTTTTGTTAAGCAAAGAATTTATCTTATAAAATATTTAATTAAATTGATATTATAAGTCAAGTGATATTAAATTAATTAATAATCTTAAAAAATTAATAAAATTATTATAAAATTAAGAGTACATATATTTTTTATCGTAAAAAGAATAACTAATTATTAAAAAAAAAAAAATTACCTACACATTTTTAAAGGATTACTATCCTGTACACTGGCAGTAAATTTTTTTAACTCTACAAGCGGGGTTTAAATATTTTCGTAACTTTTAATACTATTTATATTTTTTAATTCGATCGTCGTATTTCGTGTTTTATTCACTTAGATCATGCACGTCGAGTTTTGAGTAAATTAAAAATGTTTAACTATTTGTTCCGATGTAAAAAACTTTCAATTGTTAAATATATATTAAAAAATACAGTATTCTCGATCGATATGACATGGATATCGGATTGATTCGAAACTTTACGTGCACGACGAGTACGATTATATTATTAAATCAAACGATCAATTTGTACAAATATAAGTCGTATTAAAAGTTACGGAAACGTTTAAATCCCGCTTATGAAGTTAAAAAACTCCACCGTCAATGTACAGTATAATAATAATTTTTTAAAACATTATTCTTTCCGAATTTTAGTTTTATTTATGAATAAAAATAATTTTTTTATTAATATGAACAGTAAATTCGAACTTACAAGGCGGCTCAAGAGAAAGCTAAAAAAATTCCAAAATTAAAAGAGAAAAATTGTTATTTCATTAAATATATAATGATATTTATAATTTTTTTCTAACCATTTTTTTTTTATTTTTTTATTATAAATTATTTAAGCGTATATAGACCACTCAACAATAATTATGTTTCTCAAATTCTCCATTGAAGTTTTGCTTCGAAACTGCACAGAAACAAATAAAAGCGCGTGCCACACCGTGTACTTTCTACTGTAATTTATTCCGCTCCCATCCACATCTGCACTCTGACCCTTAAAATAATAAAAATAAATAAATATCATAAATCCGGTAACTAATTATTTTTAGTCAGGCATCTAAGTCTAAAGGAAAAAAAAGAAAAACTAAACCCTACCAAACGCTCCCTTAGCCCACCGAAACGGCGAAACCCCTCCTCGTCTCTTCCTTCTGATTTTCCCGCATTCTCGAATCTCGATCTTTCTTCTCCCCCCATCCTCTATCTCTCTCTATCGAACGCTCTCGTCTTTTTTGATTTGTTCTTCAATATCGTGTTTAGATTTAGATCTGTTTGTCTATTTCCTTGAAATTCCGTGTTTGACATTCTTCGTTGAATCTCCCAAACAGTTTTCGTCCCTTTCAACGAATTAGGGTTCGATCTGTTCTCTATACTCTCTCTCTCTTTTTTTTTTCTTTCTCAAAATTGCATTTGAAAAAAAAAAACAAAGAAAAGAAAAATCTTCTTAAACTTTTCAGTTTTCAATTTTCCCTGATTTCGCTCGCGATTGGAGTTCTAATCTAAAATTCATCACCTTATGATTTGCTAAATTGGTTCGATCCTACGGTTGTTTGAATTTGTAACGATTTCGGGTTAAATCCAAGCTTTTGTGTTTTGGGATCTTGTTAGGGTTTGATTAGTGCTGTAACCGATGGATACTCGGAGCCCTAACGGATCTTCGCAGCATCAATCACAGCCTCCAAAGAAGTACGGAATTAGGAAACCCATATCCCTCGCAGGGCCAAATGAGGCTGATATTCAACGGAACACGGAATTAGAGAAGGCAATATTAGTCTGTTTTTTAAGGATTGCAAATTTTCAATGATATTTAATTCACGATTTTTTTTTTCTTTATGTCTATAGTTTTTGATAGAGTCGGGGCTTTACGAGAGCAAAGAAGAAGCCGCGAAAAGAGAGGAGGTTCTTGGCCATATCACTGAGGTAATTAGCAAATAGTTTTTGCTTGCTGTCTTCCCATTGCCATAAAATGAAGAAAAATGTAAATAGTTTTTGGTATATTGCGGTTTTGGGACTATTGGTTCATATGCCGTTCATGTTGACTTATGAATTGTCTAAGCACCTAGTTGGCTTGCATGTTATGGTCATTGCATGTGATATAAATTTTGAATTTCTATTAATTATTTGGTATACTTTTTAGAAGAAAATTTCTGAAAGAATAAACTACTTTTTGGGAAGGCTTTAGCAATGTTCCTATGTCAGAGAAAGATGTTTTATCAAACCTAATTTTTGGGTGTGCTTCTGAAAAAGTGAATTACTTTTATTATAGATTGTAAAAGTTTGGGTAAAACAATTAACACGTCAAAGGGGCTACACGGATCAGATGGTGGAGGAAGCTAATGCTGTCATTTTCACTTTTGGATCTTACCGTTTAGGGGTAAGTATGAATTCCTAATTTCTTCATCATAAATGCTATTTCATTCACTTTGTTTTAATATTTCTAACATTTCTTGCAAATTGCAATCATAGAAAATTGGTTTGAAATCATGCATATTTGTTTAGCCTGGTATGGCAGGATTTATGAATTTGATAAGAAAAAAGCCTGTGGATATAAAGTTCTCTAGGTTTAGAAAAGAAAAAGGTAACCTTTATAAAATGTCATCTGGTGTTTAGTCATTGATGAAAATCTAGCAATGATATTTTGGTTTCATGTGCTTTTTATTTTCGGCAAAAAGTTATCCAGTTCTCTTGGTGAGCATGTGCTTTATCTGTTGTTTTTCCATTGATGTTAATTCTGTTTAGTGTGTTTTCTGTATTTTATCTGTCTCGCAAGCAAATTTAATCTTTGATATTTGGATGATAAGCAATGAGTCACTATGTTGACAGGTGCATGGACCTGGGGCCGACATAGACACTTTGTGTGTCGGGCCATCTTATGTGAACCGAGAGGTGTCTTTAATCTGTCCAATTCTTTTGTTTACCTTCAATTAAGTTGGTTGTCATTTAGTTTGAGTTTTACTAATGTTTAATTTGAATTTCACCAGGAAGATTTCTTCATAAGTTTGCATGATATATTGGCTGAAATGGAAGAAGTCACTGAACTTCAACCAGTTCCAGATGCTCATGTCCCAGTAATGAAATTTAAGTTCCAAGGGATATCAATTGATCTTCTTTATGCAAGTATATCTCTTTTGGTTGTTCCAGATGTAAGTTTGTAATCCCTTTGATCATTTTTTGGATCTGTCACTCTTGTCGGCTCTACTGCATCACTTATACTCAAGTGAAGGCCAAGAATGATGTCCTTTACTAATTGCAAGATGTTGCAAGCTATTCTATGATAAGGATATCTTTCTGCCTCTCCGTTCTTCTTTTCTTGGTTTTCTTGATATGTTGTCAACTAGACCTTAGAACGTTTTTTGTTTGGTAATAGCTAATAATCTCTTATAAGTTATAAGTATAGGGTGTGCGGATCTGGTATTCTTTTGTCTAAAATGTCTCATTATCCTTCTTAAGTAATGCCAAAATCATCTTCACCTCTGTCTTTTTGCTACTCATAGATACATTACATCCTAATGTATGAGTTTTTTAGCAGTCCCTTCAATTAATTTTTTCCTCAATGATTTCAATAAGCAAAAGCGACTTCTGGCTTTTTATGAAAAAAAAACTAACAAAAAGGCATGTTTAGATAATTTTTAAGTTTGAGGTTCAAAATGAATTTGACCAGGAGTTGCAGGGGTCTTTCAAATATTTTTCCTGAATTTCTGGTTGAGACTTGAGATGTTACCGTTGCTGAAGGGAGTGACCAATATAGAATTTTCATAATGTTTCATTTCATTACATAGTTTTTTGAAAAGAGTTCCTATGTTTTATATTTTTATATGATCAAAGTATAAAATTTGCAGTGTACTATCTGGTTCCTATGATATATATATATATATATGTAATGAAAATGTAAATTTGTATCGTAATGTCTAGAAAATGCAGTGCATGATTAGTTGCTGTCTAGTTTGATATCTTCATTCTTTTTGAACTAATCAACAGGACCTTGACATCTCACATGGGTCTGTGCTGCATAATGTTGATGAGCAAACTGTTCGAAGTCTTAATGGGTGCAGGGTTGCGGATCAAATCCTTAAACTTGTTCCAAATGTTGAGGTGAATATTTTGTATGCCTACCCACACTTGTTTATTATTTTTCTCGTTTTGCAGTCTTCTAATCCTTTACATAATTATAGCACTTTTGCATGACGCTTAGATGTTTAAAGTTCTGGGCCAAAAGACGTGGTGTTTATTCCAATGTAAGCTTGGTATTTATTGTTTTTTTTTTTCATTGGCTTCTTTGCTTTCATATTATGTTCTTAATTTTCTGATTTTACTTGTTTATAGGTTACTGGATTCCTAGGTGGTGTAAATTGGGCTCTTCTAGTTGCACGGGTGTGCCAGCTTTATCCCAATGCAATACCTAGTATGCTGGTTTCTCGATTTTTTAGAGTATATACTCAATGGAGGTGGCCGAACCCTGTTATGTTGTGTTCAATAGAAGAGGATGAACTTGGCTTTCCTGTTTGGGATCCTCGGAAGAATCCTCGGGATCGGTTTCATCATATGCCAATAATAACTCCTGCATACCCTTGCATGAATTCTAGTTACAATGTCTCTACAAGCACTCTTCGTGTTATGATGGAACAATTCCAACGTGGTAATAGAATATGTGAGGTGAGATAACCCATGGTTATTTTATTAAGGTCTAGCTGCCTACATTGAAGTTTGAACTATTGATGGCTTATCTTAGTAATTTTGTCTTTATATAGGAGATTGAGCTAAACAAAGCTCAATGGAGTGCATTGTTTGAGCCTTATCTTTTCTTTGAGGCATACAAAAACTTTCTACAAGTTGACATAATTTCAGCGGATGTTGATGATTTGCTGGCATGGAAAGGCTGGGTGGAGTCACGGCTTAGACAGCTTACCTTGAAGGTAAACATTGACTTCTCTATTGGAGGAGTACTCTATTGAGCTTTGAGCCATTTTTTCTTATTTTATCATTATGATGACTTTTAAGACGATAGTTCTGTACATTGAATATTTTCCTCTTTCTCAATGGTTTCCATGTCACTCTGCAGATAGAGAGGGACACAAATGGGATGCTGCAGTGCCATCCTTACCCAAATGAGTATGTAGATTCATCCAAGCAGTTCCCACATTCTGCTTTCTTCATGGGCTTGCAGAGGAAAGAGGGAATGAGTGGTCAAGAAGGTCAACAATTTGACATACGTGGAACAGTTGATGAGTTTAGACAAGAGATAAGCATGTACATGTATTGGAAACCAGGAATGGATATTTATGTTTCTCATGTTCGTAGGAGGCAGCTCCCTGCCTTTGTTTTCCCTGATGGATATAGACGGCCTCGATCATCGAGGCATCCAAGCCAGCATACTGGGAAAACTTGTGAAGATATTACAAGGTCCTGGTCAGGGTCTGCTGAAAGACAAATTAAGAGAAAACATGATGATGAGACAGTGGATGAAATACTGGAACGACCAGAGAAGCAGGCCTCTATTAGCCCCCAGGTGCTGGAGTATGTTTCTCCAGATGGTACAAGTAGGTCTGGTGGAACATCTCATATTACCAATGGTCAAGAAGTTAAATTAGAGTGCCCGACAGCTGGGGATGTTGATAGCAATTCTGTTGTTAGGCTGTCTAGTGGACCGTTAGACAGTGAAAAAAGAAATGTGGAGATTACTCTCCAGCAGGCTAGAACTGTTGATCAAGTGACCCTCACAATATGCGGGCAGACTTCTCTAGATGTACATAATTTGTCAGTAGTTAGAAGTGTAGAGTCAGCTGAACAGATGGACGAACCTTTTCTTAGGCAGGAGTTGCTCTCTTCATGTGAAGTTCCTGATTCTGAAATAAGGGAAACATGCAAAACTGGATTGAATCAAGAGAAAACCAGGGCTTTGACATCAGCTTACATGGATGATGCAGAGACTGGATCATCAAGGAGAATTTTAAACTGGAAAGGAGGTGGTGTTGGGGTCGATCAAGAGGTAGTCAAACCATGTAATCAAACAGCAGTAGTTGAAATTGCTGAAAGTGTATTTGGGTCAAGTTCCAATGCGCAGAACCTCAATTGCGAGGTGAGTTCCTCTGTTTGAGGTATTTGGGTTAACGACTGTAGCAGATGGTAGTAAGAATACTGGATGTTCTGGAGATAGTGAGAGTCGGGGATCTTTGCAGGGTGGTGTCTGCAGTGCAAATTTGGATTCATTTCTGGAAAATGGACATCTGAATGCAAGTGGTGTTTTCCAAAACAGCTTATCTGAAGAATTAAAGGTTTTGAATCTAACTTTGGACTTTAATTAGTTAATAACTTGTTATCTTTTACTCTGCAGTAGCTCTTTTTCTTTTGCTTGGCTTATCTTTTAGCTGTATAGTTGGGTCATTGTGCCTTTCAATCTTGTTTTTATATTTTATTCTTGAGAAATGAGCTTTGGAGCAGAAATATGGTCATGACTTAGTGTTTAATGGTGTGGGAACAAAATCTTTGTACCCGATGAGTTTGAGGATTTTATGACTTATGCTCTTTTTAAGAAATCTTTCAGCATTTTTCATGTAATCATTGCAATTTTGTCTAGTTGTGTCTTCCCTAATCTTAATTATCATGTTAATTCTTTTCCCAGCTAACTGGTGCATATGTGGTGGAAAGTCCTGCACCACCATCATACGTGCTGTGTTTCCAGTAACTGTGTTTAAGACCCTGACTCTGTTTTGTGTTTAAGGCTCAGATACATGACCTTCTCTCTTATTTATGTTTTCTTTTGACAATTTCTGGGGGCCTAACTTGCCTTTTCACCTATACTTTGTTGTATAGCCAAATATCGCACTTGGAAAAGTTGTAAATTCTCAAGATGGAGCTAGGTCAGAAAATTTGCAGAAGCCAGTGGTGAGGCATGTGTTTTTTTGGAACTTCTTTTTTGTTTATGCAAATTATGATATTTCTTTTTGGTTTTTTGATGGATTTGTAGCAGGTTGAGATTTGAAGTCAATGGCATAATGTGTTGTAGATGATGAATTTGGAGAATCTTTCTTACCAAAGGAGTAAGGCCAGCGCCTCGGTAAGTGTCAACATTAATCGCTTTCTTACATTATGGTTTTTCAGGTATGTACCAAGTGTGAAGCATATTTGGGCATGTGGGGGAGAGCTGGGTTGTTTGGCTTATACTTTTAGGTGTATTGTGCTGTGTGGTTTTTAGCTTGGAGGAGCCAAGAAGCTATTAGAGTGCTGGTTCTTTGAAGAGACTGCTATCGCATTTTTTGCCGCTTGAGTGTTGTGGCATGCTTCTTGCCTCGATTTATGAATGAATATCATTCTTCATCGAGGAATTGTAAATCAAACAGGGGGTGTTTCTGTACCATTTAGATATATACTTTTTTGTTTGTTTTTGTAACCTTGTGTTTGGTTAGAATTGAAGGTTCTAAATGAAAGATAAGTAGGGTAATGGAGAAGCCTCTTGGAAGAAAAAATAATAGAAAAGTCAATTCAGAAGAAAACCGAGAATTAGGGTATCCTTTGTACACTTGTAATATAGTTCAACAATGCTTTCTAGTTGGTTGACTCATCTCTCTCTCTCTCTCTCTCTCTCTCTCTCTCTCTCTCTGTCTCTCTATCATATTACTATCTGAATTCGAATTAAATATCATTATCTATTGGATATTCGAATTCGTAAAAAATTCGAATTCAAAAAATTGATTTTTTATAAATAAAAATATAAAATCAAATTTTTGTGTTTTACAAATAAGTGAATTCGGATATCCGAATCTGTAGAAGTAATGCGGATTTAGATAATGGATATCTAAGGTTTCATATCTGCATTCGTTCTGAATTTGTTGTGGATAGTAATTATAATATCCGAATTCAATTTTTATCTGAATTTGCAATTCGAATCTGAAAAACGGATCGAATATCCGCATTCTAAATTGCCATCTCTACTCTCTCTTATTGATATATGATAATGTAAGATCACTTGTTTTGACTTGAGTTGTGAACTAGAATGTATTACTAGTGTATAAAGGACTTAGCAATCGTGAGAGCCTAATAAAACAGCAGCTCTGTGTGTTTTGATGGTTAGATGATTGCCACTGAAATAGAGAAAGCAAAACAAGAAACAACTAAATTGAAAAGATTACCCAAACTCCTATTTATGCTCATTTTACTCTTGACGAGGCAGTGGTCTCTCTTATGCTTACAATATGTAGCTGTTAATGTCTTAAAATAAGGATATTCAACTGTTTCCCCTTTAAACTTTTAATTAGCCATCCTCTTTACTTGGCACAAATCCTAAAGAGTGTTCATATCTACGAAAGGCGTTTAAATTTATATTTGATGCATGTATAAATTTGATTTATACATTATTAGCGAATCACACAATATCACTTCATTAAAAGTTTTTAAAAATAAAAATAAATTATTTTACTTTTAATGATGTTGAAATAACATCATGTGATTGCATCAAATATAAACATTTTTTCTTTTACTTTATTTTACACCTGCTCCTTGCTACATACTACAAACCTATTGAATTATATGTACTTTTGGGTCATGTTTCAGAGTCTAAAGGCATATGTAAACATTGCTTTAGCTAAAATTAAGGTATTTTGGAACTTTTTACAAGGTTGTCTTTCTACTTTCACTTTCACTTTCCTGCATGCAAGCAAGACTCATTATTTATTAACATTTTTATTTTCTTGTTAAAATAAGCTAATAAGTTGAGAAGGGGAGAGATTCATATCCCAAATTCTGCATGAACATTCACAAGGGTGATTGGACATAAATCCTATTCTCAAAAACACCCCATACCAGGCTAAGACTGAATTAAACCTATTCAATATTGAGAAGCTTGTTCCTGTTACAATAGAAACAAAAACTACTAAGAAGAATGACAATATCCCATATAACATCCAGTATATCATATTACTGTATGAAATGCAATGAAATTGTCTAATATTTAAACAAGTACTTTGCATAGAGAAGTAAAATTCTACCATGACTTTTGACAAGCTAGAAATCCAAAAACACAGGGTTTTTTATTGTTCGACTGAAGAGAAAGATACAGCTGCATAGACATGCAGGTTTAAGTGGGGGAAAGAAGAATATAAAAGAAATAGCAACTAACTATTGATTCAATGCAATGATAAAATGCAAGCTGAGTAAGTTAAAACACTTAAAAAGTGCTGAAAAAGAGAGCAGGATTACAGAGACAGTAAGTTAGGCTCTGCTACTAACAGCGACAAAAATGGCTAGCCACCACTTTATTTGTATTCAAATGATGGCACTGGAGGAGCATCAAAGCTCTCCAAAACCTCCGTCTTACTTCCATTACCTGTTGATGATTCCTGCTTCTTTCCACCACCGAAAAGTCCTCCAAACCATGAAGAGGAAGAATTTGATGAGGAAGCTGGTGACACTGATGATGATGATGATGAAGGCGAGCCCTGTCTCAAACTGTCGACTGATGCAGAGGGCTCGTTTCGCAATTGCCCCATTGGAAATCCAGGCATACCGGCTACATTCGGTGCTGGCTCATCAATCATAATAGGCATCTGTGGTTGACTGAGAACTTTATTCAACATGATCCCAGCTCCTTCAATCAAACCAAGCAAAACCCCACCAAATACTGCTGATCTGGAAGCAGCACCAAGACCTTGACGCATCGAAAGAAACCCTCCGGTGGCAGCACCGGCTATAATGGAGTTCCAAGGATCTTCTTTCTGTCGGACGTACACCGTTGTGCAATCAAAGGTGGAAAAAAGGCCGCCCCAAACAGCAAAACTACCACCAACACGAGGCGCATTCATACGCACTGCTTGAGTTCCGCCAATCAACCGAGCACCACTAGGGGAGTTATATGTGCCTTTCAAGAAGTGAAAGGCTGCACCTCCAACCGCACCCATACCAAAAGCTCCGCCAATATCATCAAGAATTCGATCAGGGCATGGCTCTCGAGAGGTTTCTGGGGTTCCCATGGTTCATAAATATAGTGCCTTTTCTATTAAAAACACCCCCCTAAGTTTCAAAATTCCCTACAAATTCACCCGTCAAAAGAATTGCTCAAATTTCCAGAAACAACAAGAACGATTCCAACACAAATTACAAACTCACGTCTGATTAGAACACAGATTTCAGCAACCTTCTAATCTGGTTTGATTGCAATAAACTAACGTTATTTACCAACTTCAATGACCTATAAAACCAAACAATACCAACATAGAAAGACACAAACTTAATTAATGCAAAAACTTGAAGGATGCAGATTTACATGTAAGTTTTTGGGACACTCTTCTTTTCCTTTTCTAAAGGGCACCACTCACCAGCTAATTTCAAGTTAAATAAAAAAATGGATTTTTTTTTTCAAAGAAAACGATCATAAATGCGATATAAGCTAAAATCCATGAAACAAATAAGAACAGAATAAAACCCTAGAAAAACATATCACTTTCAGACGGTGAAAAATCAGTCTCCACGTAACCCAGAGAATATTTCAAGCAATAACTTTGTTTTTTTGCATGAACGAAATTATCAATTTTTTTTTACCTCGGTGGCGATCTGCAAGAAAAGTTGAGGACTTGAGTAGGAAAGAGGGATTTGTTACATAAATTTTGATAATTTAGGAAAATAAAATATCAGTAAACCCTAAAAGGCCATAACCTTTGGGTGGGCAAAGGAATTTTCCTTTTTGGAATTGGGTTCTGTCTGTTTGTTTTATATGAATGGGCTGCGTTTTTAACCTCAAGGCAACTTGGGCTTTGAATTGAAGGGTATTGGGCTTGGCATTTTCTAAAGCTATGTCCCTATGTCCCATCCAAGATGGTTTTCTAAGTATACGAATGACAATAATTAGTAAAAAATTAGATATTCAATATTATTGGATCTGCTTTTCGAGGATTCGAGTTTCATAATTGCGTGAAGGTCACAACTCGCAGTTCTCAAATCCCGTGGCATATATATATGGTTTGTTTTTGGTACACTGATAGTGTAAACATTTTAATTTCACAAACGGATTAAGAGGTTGCCACATGTCTTTTTTTTAATTAATTAATTTTTTTTAATTTTTTACTATACCCTACCATTATGTGTCACACTTTTAATCCTACTTGTGGAGTCTAAATACTCCACTGAAAGTGTACCAGATAATAATATATATATATATATTATTTATGGCAGGAAAAGAACATAAGGTTTTGTGGAAGACCAGGAAAATTAGATTAGGTATTTTTTTGTTTGTTTGATAGTTAATGTTGTACGAAATAGGTTAACAGGTTATAAGGAACATTGGTTAGGGACTCTGTTAACAAATCATTAAAACTTTACAAGTATAGGTAGTTTGTTTGATTACTTTAAGTAGTTTATTTGGATAAATAAAAATATTACTAATTATCCAAAAAGAAAAATCCATTACAAATATTTACAATCCATCTCTTTCACATGCACCATGAATGAAAAATCCACATTAATCAAAAGATGAATTAAAGTTGATCTATTTGTAAGAGAGGTTTATTGTCGTTAAATCAAATTTGAACTTGTTGTATATATCAAGAGAAAATAATAAATCATACAATAATTAACATAGAAAAATTGTTGCTAAAGCTAAGAAAATTGAGCAGACAACTAAAAGGATGGTCGGTTAAACCTTTATTAATGTCATATTTGGGGAATTATGTGACATGATTAGCGTATAGAATATATATATATATATATATCGTGCAAGCATGCATGCTTTAATTTTCTTGGGGAAATGCTAGCGAAAGAGATTGACTATATATAATTTCAACTTAAATCACCAAATGGGAAAGGTTTCCTTGATGGGTTTCATGTGCAAATTAAGCGAAAGAGATTGACTATATATAATTTCAGTATTTTTTTCCTTTTTTTTTTGAATGAATTGAAGATTTGGTACAGTTTTACGACAATGGTTTATTTCAGCCTGCCATGTGAGTTGTGACCCTCAATTTGGCTCACTAACCTAATAATCCCACGTTATAATCTCAGTGGACCCTTACGCCCGACATTTGTTGATCACAATGCATAGAGAATTTATTCTTAATTTGTTAAACGAAAGTGGATATCCATGTTCTTGCTATTAGTCCTCATTTTAGCAAAGTAATATTAAAATAGATTCAGTAATTTTAGACACGACACAACAAATATGACATAAACACAACACGATATTTTAAGCGTGATTAACATAATTAAATCGATACGTATCATATTTGTATTTAAGATTTTGACATGTTTAATAATTTATATCATATTCATATACGATTGATACAAAAATAATACAAAATAAACTTATTGATCACTATATGGACCACTAACTAAGAACACGAAACCCTAAAAAAACTTCAAAAGAGGATCGGGACGACCCTTATTCAAGGGATATGGGTCGGCTCCTCGGCATGCATGCCTCATTAGATAAGTGGGGAAAAAAAGAGAGAAAGATTTAAGAAAAATAAATATATAGATGTTAGATTAAAAGTGATGAGATATTAATTAGTATAAGTACAAATGAAAGCACTAAACCTAGTTTTGGATTTATATTGTTTTTAAAATGCCCTTTACAGCATATATATATATATATTGGCATAAAATCAACTTTATAATGTTATCTTACAAAGGGAATATTGAACTGATTCAGGCATTTGATCAGCCCACCTTCTAATTATATTAAAATACCACAAAAATGAAAAATAATCTATTTTTCTAATATATATGTAAGACAATTGGTTGGTTTCTAGATATCGTATATGAGCAGTGGATGAGAGGAGTACTTCCACTAGCAAGATAATAGTTTTTTGGCACACCCATTTGGGTGAAATGATAAATAATTTTATTATTTAATAAATATTTTTAAAATAAAAATATTATATATCTAATTTAAAAATATAAAAGGAAAAAAAAACTAAATATTCAGTTTTTTAATAGAGAAAAAATAGCACAATTATTCATTTTAAAAAATTAATATATCTTTACTAATTTATTTTTTGTTATTACATGATGAGATTTTTTTTGTAAATTTCTCAACATGTCACTTTATAACTTGTGACACCAAATTTAATCAATAATTTTATAATTGTTGAGGGTTTTTTGGATGGGAGATGGAGAGCTTGACAGAACTGGAAAACTAAGGGCTGGTAGGACTTGTAAAACACAGACCACAATAAAGGGCATCAAAATTAGGATTAGACCTGTTCATGGACCGAGTTGTAGCCCGGGTTTTTTTCAATTTCTTTGTCCAAGCGCGGTAGACCCGAATTTACTGTTCATCGGATTAAAAAAATTAATTTTTTTAATTAAAATTAAATAAAATAAGAATATTATAATAAAAAATATTGTTCCGGGTCGGACCGGCCCGAAAAAAAAATCCTGTCCAGGCCCGACCCATGAGCAGGTCTAGTTAGAACTCTCGGACAAGCTTTGATGCCTAAATAAGCAAAGTATCTATGAAGGATGAAGAAGAAGGTAAAAACTAAAGGAGGCAGGAGAACATTTAGACTGTGACCTAAAATTTTGCATCTTACTTTATATCTTTTATGTCTTAGATCTTGTGCCAGCTGACCGTGATTAAAATTATCTTATCTCCAACATGTGAGCCAGATTTGTGGCCCATATATACATAACAAGAATAATAAGTAAGATATAGTTATAGATATCACAAGAACAGTAACTAGATAAGCTTGGGCAATAATCTTGTCTAATATTATTGAATTACCGTTTCGTTCAATTCTAAATTAAGTTGTCAAACTAATCAAGTGACTTCATATAGTTAGGTTAGTTTTTAATCAATCTGATAAAAACTTTTTTTTATTGTTTTACCAAAAACTTATGACCAAGGCTAATTGTTTATTTCTTTTCACTTTTCCAAGAGCAAATTTTTTTTTTTTTTACTTCGTAAAACTTAGCCGTTACAGCACATTTTTTCCTCCTTTTCCTTCTTAGCCAACACAATTCCTGCCCCAATTTATGGCCATGATAAGGTCTCGTTTAGCATTGCTTTTGACACAGCTTTTGAAGTTAAAAGCTGCTTTGAAACCATGGTTTGAAAAACCAAACCAAAAAGCCAAAAAATATAGCTTTTGGGCTTTAAAAGCTGGCTTTTGGATAAAATGACTTTATTATCCTCACATCTCTACACTTTTATTATTTTAAACATATTTTTTTTTTGACATTTCAATTTCCTACAACACTTTTTCACAGCAATACTAAACACTTAGGCCTCGTTTAGCATTGCTTCTGGCACAGTTTTTGAGGTCAAAAGCTGCTTTTCACCGCAAACGCAATGCTAAACAGATAAAAAAATTTGGCTTCTGCTGTTGAAACCATGGTTTGAAAAGCCAAACCAAAAAGCCAAAAAATATAGCTTTTGGGCTTTAAAAGCTGACTTTTGAATAAAATGACTTTATTATCCTCACATCTCTACACTTCTATTATTTTAAACCTATCTTTTTTTGACATTTCAATTTCCTACAACACTTTTTCACAGCAATACTAAACACTTAAAAGTTTTTAAACCACACTTTTTCACCATACTTTATAAACACACTTTTTTCAACTCAAGTTTTTTTCCAACCCAGGCTTTTTCCAACAGCCATGCTAAACTAGGCCTTAAAAGTTTTTAAACCACACTTTTTAACCACACTTTATAAACACACTTTTTTCAACTCAAGCTTTTTCCAACCCAAGCTTTTTCCAACAGCAATGCTAAACTAGGCGTCGTTTTCCCTTATATAAATGTAAAATTAGAATCATCGATTCCTCCTTGATCGTGCCCCCTCAATTCCCATTATTCATCACAGTAACATATATAAATATGGTAAATATATATTTTTTAATAAGGAAATTATGTAAATGCTCTCCTCTCTTTGATTATGTACAACATGTAATTAATAATATCATATATAGTACAAATCTCAAAAGTTATCCCATTTTCCATCGTAAGTATAGTGGAACAACTAAACTAATTACATGAAATGACATAAATTAATAATGATATCCAATTATCCATAGTCTCTTTATTTGTACAATATATATATATATATATATATATATATATTAACAAAAATACAAATATATGTGCGAATTGCGATCCCTATGGTTGTCAACAACTATATTGGACTACAATAATATTAATAAAATACAAAACATGGGTCAATCTTGTAATAGGAAAAGGCAACTTAATTAGGGGTTTAATGGGTTTGTATTTGATGCACTGGCAGTGTATAATTTCATACACTATCAGTGAATAAGATGATGCCACCTCATTAAAAGGTTTAAAAAATAAATACAAATTATTTTATTTTTAATAAGTTGTCATCATCTGGTTCACTGACAGTGTATGAAATTATACACTGTTAGTGCATCAAAATTAAATCCGAATTTAATTTAGTCAAAGGAGAGAAAGAAGTGGAGAAATGGGGTGTTGAGGGGGAGGGACGAGATGGAGGGAGGGCCAAGGGGCAAAGCTAGTTAACTAAATTGACTGGCTAATAAAAAGAAAAAAATAGTAAGAATTTAAATAGCGGCCGCAATATGACGTTATAGTTGTTATTTTATAATTTCAATTTTTTTCGTCTTCAATATTCGTCGTAATTGATCGTGATCGTATTCGTTATGTCCGTAATTATGATAAACACGATGTGACAAAAACGTATTCCAATAATAATTTAAATCTCTGAAAAAGAAAATTGTTGTAAAACCCTAGAAAATGGAGAACTGAAAGAAAGCATGCCGGGTGTGACAAAGACCATACATTGTATATTCCTTGGAGAAAGAGATGGTGGTGTGGTGTCTCCCTTAAAGCCCCAAAGACATCACCCTTTTAGATATAGAGAGAGAGCGCACGAGCATTTTTGTAAAGTAAAGACTAAAGACACCCAACTTTTTCTTTTCATTCCTTTGCTTTCCTAATCTCTTTACTACCTCTTCTCTTCTCTTTTCTATCTATCTGCCTATAGCTTAATTCCTCTCTCTATTTTTTTCTTTATTAAAAACTTTATATTTAACCCCACTAGTGTTTTTATATTATTCTTAGTTACAAGAAACGAGATTCTTGTATTCTCAAATGTATATGTAAATAGAAAATAATAAGATAGAATTTAAGATTATAAGAACACAAATGAATACGTAGTTTGATTAAGATGACCTACAATTACGAAAAAAATTCAAAGTGCTACATTATTAATATTTTGAATTGTATAAATTGTACAAAAATATTCTCTATTCATAAAAAATTCTCACTAATTTAAAAAAAATTCAAACAATAATATTATAATTTATATCATAACCTCTAATATATTTGATTACATTTATCATATTAACATTCATTTTTGTCTCACTGCTAACTCCTTTACTTTCTATTTGCTTGTACTCTCTGTCTAAAAGGGTGATGTCTTTCTCTTTCTTTCTTTCTTTCTTTTTTTTACTGGGGTGGAGGGGGATTATATAAAGAGTTCAAACAAAAAAAGAGTTGAAGAAGGATTCTGCTTTTACGTACGCCAGTGAGCTGAGCCTCATTTCAATTCCTTTTCTCTGCCCTCAGTTTGTGCACTAGAATTACAACCCAAAACCATTTATTTCTTCAGGGTTTTTTTTTTTTTTTCCCTGCTTGAGGACAAAAGTGAATGAAAGAAGAAGAGAATATATAAATATATCTGAATTAATAATTTGTCATAATTTCTTCTGAACAAAAAGTCTTATAAATAAGCAATGACAACACATCAGTAGAATGCCTTTAATGATTAGAGAATTCCCAAACAAGACTTGTCATAAATGATGATACGAAAACGTTAATTAATGTCCCCTTTTGTTGACTATATAATATTCCTGGTTAAATCTTAACCTTTCTCGACCATATAGTAAACTCACCAAAAATAACATGTTATTTTTTTTTATTCATTTCCCACAAAGACTTTATTTAGATTGTTCAAGTCTAGCTAATTATTAGCTTTAGTTTCATTTAATACATTTTCCCCTCTTAAAATCCAATTTTTTTGTTGCATAACATAAATATATGATAACCCTTTTTTGCATATGTTATCTTAAACCCTAATCTTTATTTGTTCGATGTTTAAATATTTTGTTTTTCAATACTTTGGTACAATTATTCATGCAAAAAAAAAAAAAAAAAACTAATTGCTAATACTAATTATTCATGCAATTTACCTATGATTATTAGTGACCTCCAGAACCAGCTACATTGCCATAACTGTTAATACTTGTTTATTATAGCATTACTACATTAATCTCACTCCATTGTCCCTTATACCACAAGTATTATCATTCCTCTTGGTCTTTAACCAACATATTTGCTGCCCCCAAATGTTTCGTCTAAAGTTATTTTGACCTAGAAACGATGGAGTATTACCAATAATTACCCACTTAACATGACTAAAAATGTGGTTTTACTTGCATTAAACATCATTTTTTTGAAAAGTCAGAATTTTATTTATGAAAAGAGCAAGAGAATTAAAGGAGAAAATAAGATTTCCCGACCAAAAAAAAAAAGTTAAACAAACCCAAAAAATTCACAAGAGCTTCCGATTAATACACAACTACCAAATCAGAAGAATGAGAAAATTCAAATTTAACCAAATCATCTATAATAGTAAACAGTGAAGTTTCTCTCTACAAAAAAAGTGTAACATTCTAGTAAATAATTAGTACAACATAAAAGCATAAATAAAAGAAATGAAAACATGAGCTCATAAAATAAAATAAAAAAGAAACTTTATTTGATCAAAGCTTTTCAATGGTTACATAAATCTTTGTCCCTATCCCAAATTAAATCTAGAGATTCGTATATTTATATTATGTTTGTATTATTTTATATGTCATAATTGTATTAAAAATATTATATATTTATTTAAATTTTGATACGTTAATAATTCGTATTATATAAATTTAACCCATAGCATTTTGGTAATATCCGGCAAAATCAGAGGTTTTTTCAACATCTGTCCCTGTAAGTGTTTCCCCTTTCAACCATTCCTGTTTCAATTTTCAAACATCATTCAAAGGCAAGTCAAGTTGCTGCAATCTCGTAATTATCTCTTAACTCAATGCCTACTTCCTTTTCCCTTCCAACCACCATCTATTTATACACTCAAAATCTCTCACTCTCTCTCAACCTACCATTCTCACTTCAATAGTTGCAAAAAAGGATAAAAAATAAATAATGAAATCCTCCTTTCTCTTCCTAATTTCTTCTTTCTTTTAATCCAATAAGTTTATTTTTTTTTAAAATTTTTTTTCTGTGACAAAATCCCATTAATTTTTGAAATGTTACTGTAACCTAATGATTACATTTAGGTAAGTTACTGGACGTTTAACCAATATTTTTTTATTGCCATTTTGGATTTAAATGTTTTTGCTTAGCAAAAAAGTGTTCATGGGATGCATGTTCTTTACTAATTACTGACAATTATATCCTTTGAAACTGTTAAAAATGATTCTTCAATTTTAACTGAGTTGATTACTTTTCTATTTTCTACTACAAAAGATGGATAATTGGATGTTATTTTAACTTCAATTAATAATAAATTGTTAAAGTAGAAGCTTTTGTTAATTAATACATATATATTTAGTAATTCTTTCTTTAATTTTTTTGCCTTTTCAAACAGCTTGGGATCCGTGGGATTATATCAAAGATCATCTTTGTTGGAGGCAGAGTCGAAACTCTTAAATCTTTCTTAAATGTTACAATAGAATCATATAACATATCACCAAATAGAGATGGCCGAAGAAGGAGCTAAAGCCAGTCCAATAGTGTTGTTCATGTTCATGATGTTCTTGTTCTTCAAATTTGGGGTGTCTGAATATGATCTTCGTAAAGAACTTGAGCTTCTTTTGTCTTTCAAATCTTCAATCCACGACCCTTCTGGTTTCCTATCCAACTGGGATTCCTCTGCAAACTTTTGCCAGTGGCATGGAATCACTTGCATTAATTTGTCTCATGTTGACACAGTTGATCTTTCTGCTAAAAACTTATCTGGGAAATTAGTTTCCTCATCAATTTTCCATTTGCCTTATATTGAAACTTTGAATCTCTCAAGCAATCAGCTCTATGGTGAACTTCCTCAGGATATATTTTCTTCCTCTTCACTTCGATTTCTCAACCTTAGTAACAACAATTTCACCACTCAAATACCAAGTGGTTCCATTTCCTGCCTTGAGGTATTGGATCTTTCAAACAATAAGCTTTCCGGAAAAATTCCACAAGAAATCGGATCGTTTTATAGTCTAGAATTTCTTGATCTTGGTGGGATGTCTTGGTGGGGAACATTCAAATCTCGATATCAAACATCACCACTTTGCAGTTCTTAACTTTGGCTTCAAACGAATTAGTTGGCCCAATTCCACATGAATTAGGCAAAATGAAGAGCTTGAATTGGATATGCTTGGGCTATAACAAAATTTCCGGGGAAATTCCTCAAGAAATTGGTATGTTAACTTCCTTGAATCATCTTGATCTTGTCTACAACAACCTGACTGGTCAACGATGTTATGTTATGTTATCTTAAAAGCCTCAAGATATCAATAATTATGGTTCTTGGAGACCATGCTAAAGGCTCTTCGGTTGCTTTTCTTCTATTAAAAAAGGCTCCTTTCTTTCTCCAACTTAATTTTTTTTCTTTGATCTCTTTGAACGTTTTTCCCACCCTATCTCTTTTCTCCTTCAAAAGTTCTTCTTTTTTTTTTTTGATAAGTAGATTTTCATTTATAAAAAAAAACAGCAGTGCTGCTACATGTTACAAAGCTAGTTTAGTCTAGCTAAACAAATCAGAAGATCAATGTCTTTAGACAAACATGTCTGCATTTAATCCCCAAGAATTACATAAGAACGTATTAACTGAATCTCTTTTAATCTTCCTAAGGTCACTTAACCTGGTCGAGATCATGTCTCTCACTTGCTCAGTGAGGTGCTCCTCCTTTTGCTCAGTTGAGTTGAGCAAACGATTGTTTTTTTCCTTCCAAACTAGGTAGATAACTGCGTTCCAAGCTAGCCTCAATATCGTTGTGATTAGAGCTTTACCTTTGAGGTTGACAGTGGCCCATTGAAGCTCTACATTCCAACATGCAACCTGCCTTTTTAACCTACAAAGTACCATCACTCTCTGCCATATCTGTTTCGAGTAGGAGCAAGTGAAGAATAGATGATCCCTGGTTTCTCTCTCTTGTTTGCACAGCAAACATTTGTCATCCATTGCCATTCCCCAGGAGATAAGCCTATCCTTTGTGGCCAATCTATTTAGGATTGCCATCCAGGAGAGCATAGAATGCCGAGGAATATTAAAATTACACCATACCAACTTATACCAAGCCACTTTCCCAGCTGAAGGTCTGATCTTGTTCCACACTGCTGACACTTGGTACTTTCCCTCAGGGAAAGGCCATTTGCAGCTTCCATCAGCAGTTGTGAGAACTATTCTGGCAGCCACCTCTCTCAATTGCATGATCTTCCTCCAATTCCAACTGCTCCCACTCTGGATAGAGATGTGCCATGGATCTCTATCCTTCAACACATAAGTCT
Source organism: Fremontodendron californicum (assembly GCA_030761205.1). NCBI lineage: Eukaryota > Viridiplantae > Streptophyta > Magnoliopsida > Malvales > Malvaceae > Fremontodendron > Fremontodendron californicum. Next base: position 11,239,831 of record JAULJL010000045.1, read on the forward strand.
TGATCCAGGCTATCCATAGGGAGCCTGCTTCAACCAGTACAGTCCAAAAATTCCTTAGAATACATGCCTGATTCCAAGTGACAATGTCCTTTACACCAAGTCCCCCTTCTGATTTTGGCAGGCAAATAGACTTCCAGCTAACTTTAGCTCCCTTAGCTTGGCCTTCCTTCCCTTTCCATAAGAAACTTGAACATATCTGCATCAACTTCCTTATGCACTGCGTGGGTAGAACAAAATGTCTGCACCAGAAGTTCTGCATGTGAAACAGAACTGATTGGATAAGCTGAAGTCTTCCAGCATAAGACAAGAACTTTGTTGCCCATCCTCTAACCCTGGCTGTCACCTTCTCCAAAAGTGGCTCACAGTCCTTCATGGTTAATCTTCTAGTGACTAATGGTACCCCCAGGTATCTAACAGGCAGTGTGCCTGTTTTGAACCCTGTGGACTCTCTGATGAGCCTTAATTCTTCTCTGTCAATTCCTGTGGAGAAGAACTCACTTTTGGTGCTATTAAGTTGGAGCCCTGAGTAGATGTAGAATTGACTTAGCACTAGCTTAATACCCTTCACTGAATCAAGATTGCCCTTGGCAAAGATTAGCAGATCATCAGCAAAACTCAGGTGAGTTAAATGAAGCTTTTTGCACTTTGGATGATAAGAGAAGACCCCATACTGTGCTGCTGAGTCCAGCAACTTGGACAGGACATTGAAAGCAATCACAAAGAGGTAGGGGGAAAGGGGATCACCTTGCCTGACTCCTCTTGCCCCCTTAAAGAAGCCCATAAGTCCTCCATTAACAAATATAGAGAAGTAGCTGGTGGATAGGCAACTTTCAATCCAATCTAGGAACTGCTGAGGGACCTGCATTGCCTTCAATACTGCAGTGATGAATTCCCAGCTGATAGTATCGAATGCCTTCTGCAAATCCACTTTTATGGTACATCTTGGGGACAGAGTATTCCTACTATAGCCTCTGACTAACTCTTGAGCAAGCAGGATATTGTCTGTGATACTCCTGCCTGGAATGAAGGCACTCTGATTGGGACAGATCAGCAATGGAAGACTGCTCTTTAGTCTGTTAGTCAGAATCTTGCTGATGCATTTGTAAAAGACTGTGCAACAGGAAATTGGTCTGAAATCTCTCATTGTGCTTGGATTAGGGCATTTTGGAATGAGAGCCACACTAGTTGAATTGAAGGATTTGTGCATCACTCCTGTCCTGAAAAAGAACATTGCAGCCTCTGTGACATCCTCACCAACAACTTGCCAAGCTGTTTTGAAGAAGTGAGCTGTGAATCCATCTGGCCCTGGACTCTTGTCACTATGAATCGAAAACATTGCTTCTTTTATCTCTGCAGGAGTTACCCTTTTAACCAGTTCAGCTTGATGCTCTTCAGTGATGGAAGTCTGAAGAAGTTCAGCAAGCAAATCCTGATTACAGCCCTTGACCATATGGTCTTTGGATCCCAACAAGTTCTGGAAGTAGGAGACAGCTTCTGCAGCAATCTGATCAAAGTTTTCAAGTCTGTTTCCTTGTGCATCCGTCAAAGAGTGAATGGTATTTTTGCTCAACTTTGCCCTTACCATCCTATGGAAGAAGCCTGTGTTTTGGTCTCCTTCCTTTAGCCATTGAATTCTAGATTTCTGCTTGTAAAAGCTTTCCTCATCTTTGAGAAGATTATTGAAATCCCTGGAAAGGATATCTTTCTTTGCTGCTAGTTCAACATCTGCAGGCTTCCTTAGTAGTTTGAGCTGCATTTCTGCTAATTCCCTTCTTTTGGCTTGTACCTTCTCAGTAATAGCTCCATACTTCTTGAAATTGAAATTCTTGAGCTTCTGCTTCACTCTCTTCAATTTGATATGCAAATTGGACATAGGATCACCTCTGGTAGGTTCCTGCCATGAGCTCTCAACTATATCCATGAACTCTGCATCCCTAGTCCAGTAATTGAAAAACTTGAATGGTTTGGGAGGGGAGTGATTCTCCAAGCTGGTTTTGATTAGTGCAGCACAGTGATCAGAGGTTTCGTGTGCAATAAATTCCACATAGGAATGTGGGAAAGAGAGGAGCCATTGATTATTGATCATGACCCTATCAAGCTTCTTGGCAAGATGATTCTCTTGATGATTTGACCAGGTAAAGATTGGACCAACAAATTGGTGATCCATCAATGCATTCTGTTCAATGCAAAGTTGGAAATCTTTCATATCTGAGGTACTGGGTTGGGATCCATTAAAGCATGAGCTTTCTGATGGATGAGCTACCACATTATAATCTCCTGCCAAAATCCATGGCGCACCTTGAGTAGTTCCACTCAGGGAATGCAAGTGTGACCAAAGCAATTTCCTTCTGCTTCCTTCATTACTTCCATAAATGGCAGTCAAATAAAACCTCAGAGAGTTCAATTTAATCTGGCATGTGATGGACTGTTCTGTTGAGTCCTTCATATCTACATCCAGATGAACCTTACTAAGGATCCAAATTCTTCCATTTAAAGCTTCAGAGTAGTTATGATGGAGATTCCATCCCTTAAAATGCATGTCAACAATCTTCTGCACTTTAGGTAGCTTTACTCTAGTCTCAATAAGACAGACAATATCAATCTGCAACTTAGAAATTCTACTGACTACCTGTTTCTGCCTTAGAGGACAATTTAGTCCTCTAACATTCCAAACAAGGAAGTTCATTAATGAAGAGTTGGAGAGTGACTCCCCAAGGCAGAAGCCTTACCTCGAGCCTTTCCTTTGTCAACAGGCCCCTTCCTTCTCTTCAAGTTCTTCATCAGATCTGCCACTCCTGCTGCAGCAGCCCTAGGCTTTCTTGTTTCTTCTGAAAAAACAGCCTGATGAGAGTGGCTTTCAGTCCTATCCTCCATAAGTGACTCTGTGATACCAGTATCCTCCTCATTTTCAGGAACAGATTCCAATATTGCAAATCTGTTGGCTGAGCCCATAGCTCTTGTGGCTGAGGAGGATCCTCGTTCTGTCTCAGATGGAACTGGCCTTTCCAATTGCTCTATGATGACCTGAGCAGGTAATTCTATCTGCTCTTCAGAGGTCCTTGGAATCGTCTGCTCATCAGGAATCCTCAACTCTGTCTGCTCGTTCTGAGCCTTCTGCTTAGGAATCCATTTTTTGGTTGGAATTTCCTTTGGCAGGCGAGGACAACTTTTGTTATTGTGACCAAAAATGCCACAGTGAATACACTTCTGAGGCAGCCATGGTGCCTCAACTGTGATAGGGATCACTGAGCCATTTCTGAGCTCCACTGCAATCGAATTGGGCAATTCTTGAGCCACATCTATCTCAACACAAACTTTAGCATATGCTAGCCTTTGCTTGTTTGCAGTTATTTTGTCCATATAGAGAGGGGTGCCAATGGCGCTATCTATATAGCTCAGACCTCTCATTGTGAATAATTCCAATGGGACATTGCTCAGATGAATCCAGATAGGAAGCTTTTCCATGTTGAATTCTAAGGTGTTCAGGTCTGGTTCCCATTTCCTCAAAATGATTGGGCTGTTTTGGATGTGCCAAGGTCCGTGTTCAAGCACCCAATCCCTTGTCTCTACATTATGGAACTGAAGAACATAGAGGTTCCTTCCTACTGGCTTAATTTGGAGATCTCCATCCTTTCCCCATAGCATATTAGCCAGCTTATTGAACAAACTGAAATTTGGAGGTTTCCCTATAAATTGCGCAATCAGTGAGTTCTTCCATTGATGAATTCCTTCTTCAAATACTTCATCTGGTGGTTTTACAGTAACTTTCCCATCCATCTTCAGGGAGGAAAGAATCTCAGAGTTTGATTTTCAGCTGCAGCAAACAATTTCCTCCAATCAGGAGCTGCCACGTCAGCAGAGTTAGATACAACTGACTCTGTTCTTCGTTCTTCTCCAATCTCCCTTGGTCGTTCCACCAATTTACCACGATCCACTCCAACTGCAATGGAGGGATAATCTCCATTAACAACTTGTTTAAAGCTTCTTTGTTGGGAGTCATCACCTTCCAATCTTTGATTAGCTGCCTTCTCCAATGGAGTCATCATAAGGTTCATCCCCAATCTTCCAAGAACAAGAGAATCAGAGATGAGCAAGCAAGCAAGGTTTGCTAGCTTCGAGATGATGAAGTACTTGATCGATGTTGAGTTCTTGAAGATCCGTGGTGTTTCTGTCTTCCCTTTCCCTCCAAGACTTCAACTTTCACACAATCTCTAACCCAAAAACATCTTTTAACCTTACTCAAGCAAAATCCAAATAATGAATGATACAACCCAGATTTACAGCTAAAACCCACTAATTTTATCCAACAAAACCACAGATCAAGTCATTAAATCTGCACCAACTCAGTGGAAATCCTCCAAAAACACAAAAGAGAAAAGAACAAGCTTACAACCCAAAGTAGAAACGAGAGGCTGAAGAAGTAGAAGCTTTGGAGTTTTGAATCCTACCCTCTTGCGGCAAGATCCGCTCCACCTTTTCCTTCAGGAAAACAAACACACCACCACTTGGAGGGCTTGGCCGGTTGTCTCACCCTTTTCCTTTCTATCCTTTATCAAATCAGCTACGTTTCTTTTCCTCTTCCAAATCTACTTTTCTAATTTTGCATTTCCAATTTATTTTTCAACCAATGCCGGGTCTCGTCTCCGTCAAATCTCCTAACAAAAAGCCTCCATCTCATTCCCCTTCCCGATCCAAGCCTTCCCCCTCCCACTCCGCCAAGAAACCTCCACCCAAGTCTCCTAACCCGGACGATTCCTCACTCGACAACCCGGATCTCGGCCCCTTTTTACTCAAATAAGGCTTTGGACTATGCGATTCGAGCGGCTAAGTCGTTCGAGAGATGCGCCGTGGAAGGTGAGCCCAGCTTGGATCTGTGTTTCTGATCTGTAACCCAAAACTACATTACCTATCGAATCAGATTTTAGCAGCCGAAATTCTGGTAGCAGGAGAGGGCAGTTTTGGAATGCAATGGTGGGTCTGGTGATAACTCGTATAATTATATAGTTTTTAGTTATGTTTTATTATTGTTTTGTGTCAAATACGAGTTATTATTGTTTAGTCTAATTGTGTTTATGATCTTTTATATTTTTATGTAATTTGGTGTTTTTCACAAGTTTCTTTGAGTGATTTCAGATTACTAGAATTAAGGGCAAATCCAGTTCAGTTCCAGTTCCGACACCTTTTGCCATATCAGCTATATCTCGAGTTTCACTGAAGCAATAAGGCTGAACTTTGTATCCCTGCAAATCTAAGAGGCATATCTATCTTTTTCATGTTTTACACTTCTTGAAACGGAGTCGTTTTCCCTAGCGAAATCGACCATCAAGTTGGCTGATGTGCAATGACGTCTGTTCTGCACCGTTTTGGTATTTTGACCATATCTTCCGATCCACGTGCGCAAATGATCTGATTCCAATGGCTATGGATCCGTAACTGATAGGGGTATATTTTTCTAGAAGACCATTTTATCAGATCGAGCCTCCAACATTGACAAAATCGACCATCAAGCTGGCTGATCAGAATTGTCATACAATATGACGAAAATTGTTAGAAAAATGCACCCACCTATTATACCTACCTTTGAAATTTGTAAAGCTTGTCTCTTGTCATTTAGCCCTCCAAAATGTGTATAAATAGAGGGCCTTGGATGAGTATTGGGATATATTGATACATTGGTAGGATATTTGCCATTGTAATAAAATTCTCTAAGTTTTCTTCTTCTTTCCTTTCTCTAGTTTTCTTTTTCTTTACTTATGTTTCTTACATTTCTTTTCATTTTATTCATATCTAGTATGTGTTGCTAATCATATTGTTGAGGTGATGAGGTGAAGCTCTTGGTAAATGCTAAGGTTAGTCTCTTCAACATGAGCTAAAATGAATCATCATTTATAAACACTAGTGTAGATAATATTTTCTTTTGGTTTAAAATCATACTTGCAAAGTAGAGATCTTGATTCATTATTGACAATGAAAATGGCACAGTAAATGCTTGGTTTCATAACCTTGATTTGTTGTAGACATATACCTTGGCATAAGGAATGCTTGGACTCTTTTTGTGAGTTTTGAGGACACCAAATGAACATAATATCATATGCTATGGACGTTGGACAATTTGGACTGAATTGCTAAACCTTCCGGTTGGAACCTCCCTTATGTGTGGATTTCAATTGTGTAATAAAACAAGATTAATCTTAGCATAACACCAAGAGTGGATTCTCTAACCTCAACATCTTTTCTTATTGTTTTTTTTTATATCTTGTTTAATTGCTTTTATGTTATTTTGTTTATTTTGTTCTCTAATATCTTGTTTACTTTCTTTGTTATTGATTCCCTAATATCTTGTTTATTTTCTTTTTCTTATATATTTATAAACTTATACTTACTAATACGCTTCCCTGTGGTTCGACCTCGGACACCCGAGAATTTATTACTTGAACATAACCTGCACTTGGGTTTACAACTCTTAATTGAGTCTCCATCAAGTTTTTGGCGCCGTTGCCGGGGAAGCAATACTAAGTATATAAGTTTATAAGTATATTTATTTTTATTGGCTGGTTATACCGCCTAATTTTGTATATATTTGTTTTTATTGGCTGGTTATACCACCTAATTTTGTATATATTTGTTTTTATTGGCTGGTTATACCGCCTAATTTGTATATTAACTTTGTTTGGCTGGTTATACCGCCTAATTTGTATATTAACTTTGTTTTATGCTTGTTTGGCGACGTGATTTTAGATCTCGTCGTTTAGTTAGATTTTATTGTGAAACTTTTTCAGGTAATCTTTCTAATACAATTCCTACCATGGCTGACAATGAAAGTGTTCATGCTGAAGATGAGAACAGACAAGTACGCACCATGCGTGACTACTTGCAACCAACTCGAAGCTCATCACCCTCTTGTTTTATTTTTCCTCTCAATGCAAACAACTTTCGTTTTAAACCAGGTATGATAGCTTTGCTTCCAAATTTCCATGGGTTAGAATCGGAAAGTGCTTACTCGTTTCTAAAAGACTTCGAAGATGTATGTGTCACCTTTAATGACCAACAATGTACAAATGAAATTGTCAAGCTAAAATTATTTCCTTTTTCTTTAAAAGATAAAGCAAAAATTTGGCTTCATAATTTAAAACCAAGGTCAATTGGCACATGGCAAGAATTACAAACTGAGTTTCTAAAGAAATTTTTCCCAGCACATAAAACTACTGCTTTGAAAAGACAGATTCAAAATTTCAATCAAAATCAAAATGAAGCATTTTTTCAGTGCTGGGATCGTTTTAAAGATTTGTTAAGTTCTTGTCCACATCATGGTTTTGAAAAATGGCGTCTTATTAGTTTCTTTTATGAAAGTTTAACTCCCGAAACTAAACAATTTGTTGAAACAATGTGTAACGGTGAGTTTCTAGAAAAAGAACCTGAAGAAGCCTTTGACTACTTAGACCATTTGGCAGATAACTCTCAAGCCTGGCACACAGATAATTCCTCTGAAAGTTCCAATAGATCTAATGTTGTTTCTAACAGAGGAAAATATCATTTTAGTCAAGAAGATGAGATAAAAGCTAAAGTAGCTAATTTGGCTAGAAAGATTGAAGCCATGGAACTTAGAGAAGTAAAAGAAGTCAAAACGGTTAAAAATGAAGAAAGTTGTGGAATTTGTGAAATCATGGGACACCCCACTTCTGAATGTCCAAACATTCCCATTCTTAAAGAAGCGTTGCATGATCAAGTAAATTTCATAAACACATTTAAAAAGCCTTTTCCTTCTCCTTACTCTGAAACGTATAACCCTGAATGGAGAAATCATCCCAACTTCAGTTGGCGGAATAATAATCATGTTCAGGTACCACAATCTCAAAAGCCGGGCAACACTTTTTCCTATCAACCTTCACGTGTACAAACCTTGGAAGAGACATTGCAAGCATTCATGCAAACACAAGCAAATGTGAATAGCCGGACTTCACAGGACATCAATGAGATAAAAAACACCTTGTCCACATTGACAGCTTCATTACGCACTCAAGAAAAAGGTAAGTTTCCTGCTCAACCTCAGCCTAACCCTTCTACTCAATGTCTTGTTTCTTGCTCCAATGAAACTCAACAGGAAAATGCCAGTTCTATCACAACTCTTCGAAGTGGAAAGGCAATTGACAAAAACATTCCATCAAAAGACCAAGATCCTCTTTCCCCTCCGAAAAGTAATGGTAAGGATTATGGTAAGTCTGAACTTCTTGAAAATTTGGACAAAGAAAAAGGTATGCATCCTGCTCCTTTTCCTCAAAGGTTGCAAACAATAAAGAATTTGAATCAAAATGCAGAAATTTATGAACTTTTCAAACAAGTTAAGATTAACATTCCTTTATTGGATGCAATCAAACAAGTTCCATCTTATGCTAAATTTTTGAAGGACATGTGCACAGTTAAAAGGAAACATAATGTACAAAAGAAAGCATTTCTGACGGAAAGTGTGAGCTCAATCATTCAACACCTTACTCCACCAAAATTCAAAGATCCTGGATGTCCAACAATCTCATGCATCATTGGAAACACTAGAATAGAACGTGCATTGCTTGATCTTGGTGCTAGTGTTAATCTTTTGCCTTTTTCTGTTTATCAACAGTTAGGTTTAGGTGAACTCAAGGAAACACCTGTTACACTTCAACTAGCTGATCGTTCTGTAAAAATTCCTCGAGGGATAGTTGAAGATGTTTTGGTTTAAATTGATAATTTTTACTTCCCTGTTGATTTTATTGTTTTGGACACACATCCTGTTTCAAATCCAAATGTTCAAATTCCTGTTATATTAGGCCGTCCATTTCTTGCAACTTCTAATGCTCTGATAAATTGCAGGAATGGTATGTTGAACATTTCTTTTGGAAATATGACTTTAGAATTAAATGTGTTCAACATTTGCAAGCAACCTGGTGATAATTCAGAAGTACATGAAGTGGATTTCATTGAAGAACTTGTTCATGAACATCTCACCACTACCACATTCCATGATCCTTTAGAAGCTTATTTAATTGAATGTGAGTTTGATAATGCTTCAGAAATTTCACACACTGATTCTTTGTTAAATTATTTTCAGGTTAAGCATTGTTGGAAACAAAAACTTGAGGAACTCAGAAATGATGCATATGAGAATCCTAAAATTCATAAAGAAAGAACTAAAGCCTTTCATGACAAGTTAATTTCAAGAAAAACATTTGATGTTGGGCAAAAAGTTCTACTTTATAATTCTAGACTTCACATATTTCCTGGTAAGTTGAGATCAAGATGGACTGGCCCATTTGTGGTTAAGCATGTGTATCATTATGGAGCAGTTGACATTGAGAATCCTCAAAATGGTAACGTATTCAAGGTAAATGGACAAAGACTCAAACTCTTTTTGGAAAATCATGTTACTCAAGAAGAGGTTGTTTTTCTTTCTGATCCTTGTTTTGAAAATAACTAGATGTAAATATAATTTTTACTAATCTTCAAAAAATATATATATACATTTTTTTTCCCGGTTAAATGGCGGATAACGGTACTCCGTGATTATTTAAGTCGGTTCCATCAGCTACCCACAAAACTGATATTGTATATTAATTTCCCTTTCAATTTCTCTTTCATTTTTTTTTATTTTTTTTTAGGATGGATGATATTCTCACAAGATTGCAGAAACGATTTCCTCCTTTTCCTCGAAATATTTTACTGAAGCTTTACCAAGTTCGATTTGAAAGATTAAGAATGCTTATGCACAAAAGGATTCCTGAAGACATACGTTGGATAATTGAAGCCAAGGTACGTGAAGATGAATATCTTCTTGTTTTGCATTTACCAGGTACAGGTAGAAGCACTTATGCAAAGAAGCGACGAGCAAAGCGCATGAGTTCAAATTGCCACAAGTGTGCACGATGGACGTGTAACGGTAAATGTCGTTCTATTGGGATTCCGTCCTCTAATCGAGATGATAAAATTGAATTCATTAAGGATGGACTGAGTAAGGAGAATTTGGGTAATATCCAACTTTCTCTTGAGACGCATCCTAGTGGAGACGTACAAAGAGAAATTCTTGATTTATGGCCGCAATTCCAAAGGGAATGGCAACATCTTGGGAATCTAATGTTAAAAGACCCTGTTTGCCAGCTTGTAAGAAAACTGGATGGGAAGCATATCCTCGACTCATAGAAGGCGTTTAAGCCGTTTCTGGACGTAAAACCAGAGGAAGATGTGAGCCACAATCACAACTACAATAAATGACTTCTCAGCTTTTGGTTTGATTTGCAATAACTTCATTTCGGTTTCTTTACGATTTGTGTAATTATTCTCATTTTTTTTTTGCGTTGGTCTTTTACGGTTGCTTTTTCTTTTCTTTTTGATTTTCTTCCTGAAATCACGCAAAAATCTTTTGTTAGGTTAACATTTTTTTCTGACAGGTCAAATACACTTTCGGCGACATTATTACTCTTGTCTGATTCACTACTCAGTCCTCTATATATTACACCATGTACTCATTCTCTTTCAGGCACTCGAAAAAGAAAAAAAAATGGAAAGCACTTCGTCCCAGCGCATTAAAAAAATTTGTGTCTTTGGAGGTGCTTATCCAGGGAAAAATAACATATTCGCTGATGAAGCCATAAGAGTTGGAGTAATACTTGCCCAACAAAAGATCCACTTGATTTATGGAGGCGGTAGTACGGGTTTAATGGGAGCAGTCGCTACAGCAGCACACGCCGGAGGAAGTCCAGTTCTAGGAATCGTGCCAAAACTATTCACAGATTTTTGTGGACCTACCGTGGGTAAGGAAATACAAGTCTGGAGTATCCCTGAACGGATAACAATCATGTACCATTCTGCCGATGCATTCATTGCCTTACCAGGAGGTCTGGGTACATTGGAAGAAATAGCTTGCGTGGCTTCTTGGTCATCTTTGGTCACAAATAAGAAACCCATTGGTTTGCTTAATATTAATGGTTATTTTAGTAATTTGCTTTCATATTTAGATAATGCTGTGGATAATGGATTCATGTTTTCAGAGGCAAGGAGAACCATAATTTCTGCTACAACCATTGAAGATTTACTCAAAAAGCTACAAGCTTATGAGTGTTTATCTGCTACGGTTGTTTCGCAAACGCTCGGAAAAAGAAAAAGAGATATGGACGAGCAAGGAGTGGATTGCACTTTGTCTTTGTGACATTATCTAACATTTTGCTTGTTGTGTCTCAGTTATAATAAGTGGTTAGCAACCTCTGCAGGTAATATCTCCTAAATTCTACCTTTAAAATTTGACATTGGGGACAATGTCATATTTTAGTAGGGGGTAAGGGACATATTTTGCTAAAAAAAAAAAAAATTTGTTGTGTTTTAAGACATTTAGAAGTATTCATTCTGAACAAGGTCTGAGTAAGGGAGACTTGAGACATACCTTGTCAGTTTGATTTAATCTTCTTCTTCAAAAAAACAAAAAAAAACAAAAAACAAAAAAAACAAAAAAAAAAAACAAAAAAAAAAAGCATGTTTAGACTTAGTGTGTTTTTTTTTTTAGTTACTTTCAATATAATGATGAGATATGAATTGCATAAGTCTAAAACAGATTTATTAGTGAGAAGATTTTCATGAGAATTGAGCTTGATGTCAACCTTTTTATGAGCCAATGTTAATATGATATGTTGATTGAGAAAGAAGCATGTTTAGACTTAATCTGACTTGTATAATCATCCTTGTGAGTTTTTGAGCCTATAATGATTGATGCATTATACAAATCAATCTAATTTCTTTCTTGAGTGCTCTTATGATTACATGATTCTCTAGAACTTTCTTTAAACCTTTTGAGACTATATTGATACATGTGACAACATGAATATGATAGAGGCATTAGGATTATAACCAGAGCCAAACAGCCATCCATTATTAATGTTCTAAGAGAACATCCCCACTAGTGAGCCAATTTGAGCCTACATTAAATATGATGTTTTATTGGTAACCACAACTTACACCTAGCCTAAATATACTTATATCCTTACCCTTGTTCTAAAGATGGATTTTTATATTTTGAGACATATTGCAAAAAAAAAAAAAAAACAAGGGATATTTTTAGTTGAAAATTTGGGTTAGAAACAAAAGATAAGTGTGGGGGAAAAAAAGAAAAGAAAAAGTCAAGAGAAAAAGAAAGGGATCATTGTCAAATACATTCCCATATTAAAAAAAAAACAAAAAAATCTTCTCTTGAACTTCTAGAAAAAGATGTTACAAAGTTGGTTAGAATGATGCAAAGGCTCAACATGAATATTTAGCCTATGTTATTATGTGCTTTATAAGAGTTTTGAGAAGTTTTATTTGTATGATCTTATTATGTCTCTAAAATCTATGAACTCTTTGGAACCTTTGTGATATCTTTATCCTTTTGTTCTTTAACCACATTATAACCCTTTGGCCCCATTACAACCTTGAATAAAGACCTCTTGATTTATGAAGTTGTATGATCTAAATAGTGGAGAATAGGTGGAAAAGCAAGCATATGGTAGAAGTGTTTTCATGAGATTGATTGAGTGTAAACACTTTACCACTACTTTAAAGAGTGAAAATCAAGAGAGTATCCCATGTGAGAAGTTGAGATTAAGTTTGAATATACACTATTTTGATTGAAATATGTTATGTTAATATTGGCTTAACTCAAACTATTTACATTCAAGCAAGATTTTTTGTGAATTTCTTTAAGCTATTGATTAGTTTTTAAGACTTGTCCAATGATTATCTCTAATTTATATTGGAAGGATTAGTTATAATTATTATTTTTAGTTTTTCTTATGTCTTCAATGTTTGTGGGTATCGTCCTAGTAAACCCTCACGAGACTAAACTCGTCCACTAGGGACACCTAGGGGTTTAAAGGCTTGTGTCACATGCTAAGTGCCACCGTGATTTCCTACGAAAATGGATTAGATTAGATTTTCTTATTTTATTATTATTTTTTTTTATTGAGTCGTTGCTAGGGACTAGCAACAATCTAAGTATGGGGGTGTGATAACTCGTATAATTATATAGTTTTTAGTTATGTTTTATTATTGTTTTGTGTCAAATACGAGTTATTATTGTTTAGTCTAATTGTGTTTATGATCTTTTATATTTTTATGTAATTTGGTGTTTTTCACAAGTTTCTTTGAGTGATTTCAGATTACTAGAATTAAGGGCAAATCGAGTTCAGTTCCAGTTCCGACACCTTTTGCCATATCAGCTATATCTCGAGTTTCACTGAAGCAATAAGGCTGAACTTTGTATCCCTGCAAAGCTAAGAGGCATATCTATCTTTTTCATGTTTTACACTTCTTGAAACGGAGTCGTTTTCCCTAGCGAAATCGACCATCAAGTTGGCTGATGTGCAATGACGTCTGTTCTGCACCGTTTTGGTATTTTGACCATATCTTCCGATCCACGTGCGCAAATGATCTGATTCCAACGGCTATGGATCCGTAACTGATAGGGGTATATTTTTCTAGAAGACCATTTTATCAGATCGAGCCTCCAACATTGACAAAATCGACCATCAAGCTGGCTGATCAGAATTGTCATACAATATGACGAAAATTGTTAGAAAAATGCACCCACCTATTATACCTACCTTTGAAATTTGTAAAGCTTGTCTCTTGTCATTTAGCCCTCCAAAATGTGTATAAATAGAGGGCCTTGGATGAGTATTGGGATATATTGATACATTGGTAGGATATTTGCCATTGTAATAAAATTCTCTAAGTTTTCTTCTTCTTTCCTTTCTCTAGTTTTCTTTTTCTTTACTTATGTTTCTTACATTTCTTTTCATTTTATTCATATCTAGTATGTGTTGCTAATCATATTGTTGAGGTGATGAGGTGAAGCTCTTGGTAAATGCTAAGGTTAGTCTCTTCAACATGAGCTAAAATGAATCATCATTTATAAACACTAGTGTAGATAATATTTTCTTTTGGTTTAAAATCATACTTGCAAAGTAGAGATCTTGATTCATTATTGACAATGAAAATGGCACAGTAAATGCTTGGTTTCATAACCTTGATTTGTTGTAGACATATACCTTGGCATAAGGAATGCTTGGACTCTTTTTGTGAGTTTTGAGGACACCAAATGAACATAATATCATATGCTATGGACGTTGGACAATTTGGACTGAATTGCTAAACCTTCCGGTTGGAACCTCCCTTATGTGTGGATTTCAATTGTGTAATAAAACAAGATTAATCTTAGCATAACACCAAGAGTGGATTCTCTAACCTCAACATCTTTTCTTATTGTTTTTTTTTATATCTTGTTTAATTGCTTTTATGTTATTTTGTTTATTTTGTTCTCTAATATCTTGTTTACTTTCTTTGTTATTGATTCCCTAATATCTTGTTTATTTTCTTTTTCTTATATATTTATAAACTTATACTTACTAATACGCTTCCCTGTGGTTCGACCTCGGACACCCGAGAATTTATTACTTGAACATAACCTGCACTTGGGTTTACAACTCTTAATTGAGTCTCCATCATCTGGCGTCTCTCAAAATGAGTTTGACCCAAAGCTTTGAGATCCAAAACAGAAACGTTACAGCAAAGCAGAGCTCTCTTTCTCTTTATAAAATTTTGATTGTTAATTGAGGCACAAAAGATTTTGATTGTTAATTGAGGCACATCACAAAAACAAAACATTTTTCATATTTGTTTCTTTGTTCTAAGACAGCTGTTTCTTTGTTTTCGAGTTTTAATGTAGAAACAATAATTGGATGCACGTGCGTTCGCATTGGATATCTCAACAACAACTCACTTAACACAATCTATGGAGTTTGATGTGGAGAAATGAAAAGTCGGGTGATTGGGCAGTTTCAGTTTAACCAATCTATTAGTATAATTTCCTTCTTTTTTAAATATATATTTGCTTACATTTTTGTTATTTCATGCTTGGCCTGCACCCTGCAGGCCAGCATCCATGAAATTGAGCATTATTAAGGGAATGGAAACCTGAAATCCTAGCCAACGAGATACTGTATATTTAGCTATTTACAAAGTCCCGGAAATTCCAAGCTAAAATATCCAAAGATTGATCAGTAAAGAAACCTTAATAACTAGGTTGTTTAAGGAGAAATCACTGTTTCATATAGTTTTAACATAGATATATGTCTCAGTCCTTTGAAATTTGTCGGTCATAATGCGAAAGTATTCATCAAAAAAGTAATTAATGCGTTTTTAGTCTGTCTCAAACTTTATTCCAAGGCCTTTGTTTGTTCCCCATAGATTTGATTACATGGCAGGGCAGGGTCAACGATATCAAATCAGCCAACACCCGTAGCTGCTTGCGACTTCTTAAGACAACTTTTCCATTGATAATGTTCCCATTTATAGACTATAAACCAGTTGATGTCCCACAAAATAAAGGATTTGGTCCTTTAATTAGGATTAGCTTATTTTCACTTGCAAACTTTAAGTTAAACTACAAAATACTTTTCCCATCTTCCTTTTTAACAAGATTTCAACTTACTCCGGCCACTTTAATCTAACTTGTATATATCAAGTAAATACAAATAATATCGTCTTTTTTAATTTCATCCATATTAATAATTGTTGGACCCATCTTCACCTCATCAGACTGGATAATTATATACAAAATACTTAACAAATTCACAACTGTTTAGCAGTCTCAAACAGAACAGACACCTGACTTACATCTGTCAAGCTGGCATGTACTAAGCAATAGTATATATATAGATAAATAAATGTTGGGTAGAAGTAAGATAAAACACTGAAATCTTCCGATAATCTTTTACTTTATTCCTTTTGTCTCCCCAACATATTTTTATATACTTACTACTTTAAGTATCACAATACATCTCATAAACCAAACTCCGATGTCCTTTGATATCTTTTGTCCTTGCATACTTCTCTCAGCCTAACAGTTGCCAGAAATTAACTCAGCCTTATCTCCAAAGACGATCAACAATCATAATGCAAACAATACTATTACATTTAGAGAGATTTATAGAGACCAAGATCCATTTTTCCATTCATTTTGGGTTATCTTAGTCAACAAATTGATGTTATTTAATTATGCAACATATATATATATATATATATAAATATATATATTCTGTTCAATAATTAGGGAGCTTAGGGTCTAAATGAACAATTAATTTGATGTTTCTTTTCTTTATAAATGAAATGTTAAGCATTAAAAAATTTGGTTATCTACTTATTTTGGGTTTATATTGGATTTGTAATTTCTCCACCAAGCCAGAAGGTACTTCAGGAGCCATGTGGGGGCAAACAATCAAATCCTGGGCCACAAAACTACATAATTTAGAACGGGTTTGGTCCCCAACTTCCCATATATAGTTCTAAACGACAAATTCGAGCATTGAAGTATCCATGTTATTGTTAACCAATTATAGAAGGTATAACATAAAACAAGTGGAACATGGTGTAATGTAGCAAGAAATGACATTGGGTTTTTTCTTATATCAAGAAATGGGCTTTGATTTGATTTCAAAAGATGATTAGTTGGTGGAGTAGGTAAGAGACTAAGAGAGGTATTTCATAAGATATAGGGATTAAATCATTAGTGGATGAAGGTGAGAGATAATTGAGAACTTCACAATCCATCAACAGTTTACAATTAAGGAATGATACTGCAAGATGTGAAGGAAATTTAGAACAATTATTCAAATAGAAAGGGAAGAATATGCTAATTCTTTTTGAAAAAGATCAAAGGAATGTGAATTGGTCAATAAACATGGAAAAAAAAATCTTAATGATCAAATGTACTTGACCACTATATGCCAGTTTAAGGAAACTAAGTCTGAGGATTGGAAGGATATGGAACATTTTATAATCATATTATTGTTTTGGTGAAAGTTCTTTAGCAAAACACATTATTATGAATTGTTAGGATGACATTTTCTTGTCCTCTAATTGTACAACATAGTGCTCCTCCACATTAGGGAAAAGGAAGAAAAGGAATAAAGGGTCATTCTCTGTATTGAATCTGAAGCAAATTAAAGAATGGCTTAATTATATTAAAAAAAAAATCCCTGAATTAAAATTAAATAATGATCTAAATTCCTATCATTTTATACAATCAATTTGAGTCATCAAACATTTATTTTTATCAATTTGAGCCCTCAAACATCTATTTTCATCAATTTGAACATTCAAATATCTATTTTCACCCAATTGATCCCTTAATTGGATGGAAACTGATGATGACATTTAGTCAATTTTTATCCAATCAAGGGTTCAATTGAGTGAAAATAGATATTTGAAGGTTTAATTAATTACAATAAAACGATAAAGACTTAGATGATTATTATTTTTTTTTTTTTTACATTTAAACCAATCAATAGAAGTTGTACAGCTTCATCATGGTGGAGTTGATAAAATTTATTATCTGATTACACATTTCAAGAAGCTTTTATTTTCCATTTAAGGTATATAAAAAAATATGGGTTGAGTAATGTCATGGGATCTATGTCTAGATTCCATGTTAGATGCTCAACTTCTTGTTCTTTTAAGCATAGCCTATGTTAACCGAATTTTTCATTTTTCTTAAAGTACTTGTATCTGACACCAAAAAAAAAATTGAACATACCCATATCCGACAATTATTCCCGAGTCCGGATAAGATAGAGCATAGCATATATTTCCTTTTTCTTCACTCCTACTAACCTTTTTAACCCTTTCTTTCCCTTGAATCAAGTTATCCTTGGCGCTTACATATCAGGGATCATGCGAACAAGAAAATTTTATTGGTTAAGTAAAAGAAGAATGGAACAACAAACGTGATATCGATGGATAAATGTAAATGAGACAGGAAATTCTGCAACGGGAAGCTTACAGTGATATGACATCTTAGATTAAAAAGAGCAAAGAGTAACCAAAATCGAGGCCGCAGATACCATTTGGTTCAACATATCCTTGTAACAGTATCTTATCACTTAAAAAGTTTCTCCAAACTAAAAAGACTAAGAATGAAAAGGGAGCTTCTTCTAATCTAGTTCATATCTATATATATATATATATATCCTATGATATATTTTCTTGGAATTTTCATATAAAAGACCAGTTGATGAACATGAAGCAGATACAGTGAGCATTTTCTTCATCATTTACCACTTTCCAAGCAACTGCTCTCTCATAGGAGATTGGCCTTCCCATGCTTGACAAGCAAATACCACCTTGAAGACACATAAAACCCTGCTCCACCAAACCAGAGAGGAAACAATAATCAACTATATAATCTCAAAAGAACAGCAATTGCTTAGGATAAAATTTTTGAGTCGGTCACAACTCTCTTCATCGGAATAGTCAAATATAGCACAAGCTGATAGTTAAGATAAATTTTTTGCAGGTAAACTATCATGGAAAGCCAGCTGACATTCATTTTATCTTTATAACTTTTTATATGCCAATATGACATTCATTTAAAAGAATATTATTACCTGCTGCATTACTTGTGGGAACTCTACAAATAGGGCCTTTCTTCCATTCTCATCAAAAATTTTCTCCAAACTTATGTCCTGAAGTGCTACCAAGGTTGTTTCAAGCATGTCAAGTCCTGCTTGATTGGCAAATGTGAAAACCGGTAGTGCCTGCATATATTACCAAGTAGGTTATATTTTATATGATACAAGGTGAAGCAAAAATGGAAAGATGAGGAGCAACGGCGGACTGCCGTGGGAGGCCCCCCCAAAAATTTTGAATTTTTTTTAATATATATATATTTATATGTATTTATATATTAAATAAAATAAAATTAACTTTCTCAAAATAAAATTTATATTTATTTAGTTTTTATTTATTTTTGTCTATAACTTAATTTTATGCATTATAATTTTAGAAAGTTAAAATTATATTGTTATTTATCTTTTTATTTTATCCACTAATTATTATTTATAACTCTTCAAATTAATTGATTTGTTATGTATATTAAGTCACAATAATGTGAACTTAAATTAATTTTCTAAATGTTAGCTTTCTCAACATGACTTCAACAAAATATTGTAAACTGTAAAGTCAGATTTTTTTCTTTTACTGCATGTTACCGTTATCCCCTGTAGCTTTTCTTCTTCTATTCTTTAGCTTCAAATTCAATCAATTTTGTTTGTAACTTGATGCTTGTCGTTTGAGTTATCAAGTTTATTAAGATCATGCTAAGATTCCAAAAATCTTCTTTTACTAGTTAGTAGTTATTCTAACTTTTATCTTCATTTTTTAAATTTTTATTATAAATCTATTTATTTTTTCTATCACTGTCGACTTCTTTACAAAGCAAAAATAATAAGATTCTTGTTAAGATTGTTATTTTATTTTTTAAAATATATGTTTATATGATCTTATTGTTTATATGCATGAATAATGTTAAAACTTTTGTAATTAGTCAAAATTTTGATTTTTTTTAATTAATTTTCGTTATAGTGTAATATTATATTGATTTGTCTTAATTATTTATGACATACCTCAAATGAAATATATATAGATTTAGTTTTTTAATTGGCTCCCCCAAAATCAAATATCAAAATCCGCCACTGATGAGGAGACAATATAAAAAGAGTTTATATTTGATGCACTGACAGTGTATAAATCTACACGCTGTCGGTGTACCACATAAGCAACTAGAAAAGGGTGAGAAGTAGGGGTGTTCAAACGGTTAATTCGGTTAATAACCAAATCGAATTTCAATTAATCGAATTAACCGATTTTTTATTTTTCTTAACCGTTAACCGAACCGAATAGTATAAGAAGTGAATTTACCGAACCGAAATAATTTCGATTAATTCGGTCTATTTTCGATTAACCTATTTTTAATACATGATTTTATATCCAACCAAAACGCCAAACAAACTAATTGTACTCCATCTACAATAAAACTATAATAAAATCCAAATATCAAACAAATTAAAATAACTAAGAAAGCATATATTTCGATTAATATGGTTAATTCGGTTAATTTAGCTTAACCGAATCAAATTAATCGAAAACTGAAATTTATCAAAACCCTTAACCGATAATAGAACCAAAATTTTTTTGTTAACCTATTTAACCGAACCGAATTAGATTTCGGTTGGTTAATTCGGTTAAAACCGAATAATGAACACCCAGTGAAAAGTATCATGTGTTACCAAGAAGACAATTTCCAGAATATCTTAGGACTGTTCCCCGAATAAGGCTTAATATATATATAACTTGATTAAAAAACATGATGATTTGATTAGGAGAAAAAGCAACAAAATTTTTAAGTAAATACCTTCAAAGAGCAGCACAGAACTGCATCTGTGTGATGCCAAAGCATTTTCAGGATAGATTCACTTCCTTCATATTTGAGCAGCTCCACCCCAAGATAGCACCTGTAAATAGATAAACAATCGAAAAAATATTGGTTTAACATAAGTCCAGATTGACATAACTGATATTAACAACTAAGAATTAGGTTCAGAATTCTGGAAAAATGGGATAAAAAATGAATAAAAGAGGATTTGACTGACAAACCTATAGCTCTGACAAATCCAATTAGCAAGTGTTTGTGCTTCAGGAGTACCAGGAGATGTCCATAAATCAGCATGAGAGCCAAAGCGAGAGGGAGAGAGTGCCAATGCCAGCCTTTGAACAGAAGCAACAATACTGCGCACATACTGTCGAGCCATGATTGCCACATTTTCTTGAAGGTGGATTTCATACACAAATTGGAATGCTATTGTCATTACAGATTTTGTGCTCCCACATCGACCAGAATTATCACCAGTTGCTCGGTTTCCGGCAGCTCCAACTTCAAGAGTAGAGGCAAGGTCGAGTGTACGATTTGGACTAGATGCATCCTACATTAGATTTAAATTCAATTAGTAAGGGACTAGCTAAAATAAAAGTTAAAACAAAAAAATAAAATAATGAAAGCTATGTTACTCGGACTCGGTTATGAGTGTCGGATACGAGTATATTCAATTTTTTCCAAAGTTTTTTCATGTATTGAAAGGTTCTTGGAGTCATATCCCCGTATTCATATCCGAATATACGTCGTAAATGGGTGTCGGATACGGGTATGTTCAATTTTTTCCAAGTTTTTCAATGTATTTGGAAGGTCCTTGGAGGGTCATATCTCCATACTCATATCTGAATATGCATCGTAAACGGGTTTCGAACACGAATACTTTAAGAAAAATGAAGAGTCGGAGCAACATAAAATGCAAGACTGAATCTTAGATCATATCATAGATGATAAAAAGTTACCTTTCCAGAATCAAGGGGGATGATGCGGAAACCAGAAGGAATAATAGGCGCATTGTCAGAGAATGAGGCATCAATGGGGGCAAAGATAAGTTCAGCACAAGTGCCGACTGCATTCTCATCAACTCCATTGCAAAGCTGAGAGATTCATACAACAAGGAAAAAAATAAATCAACCATAAAAGAAGCGTTAAATGAGGAAATTAAAGAGATTATAATTATTTGATGCAAAGAATGAGAACTAAACAATTGGTCCATGCCATAAAATAACTTCAGTTGAGGGATTGTTGGTGAAAACTTAAGTACCTGCAAGAGGAAGATATCACTGGGCATGATCATGTCCTCCCGATAGTGGCCCATATTTTCAAGCTTAATGACCTCCAGAAACTATGACAAAAAAAAAAGTGATAGCAACTTTTAGGATCATTTTTTCCGATTGATACTTTTTTTTTTTTTTATTTATTTATTTATTTAAGTATTCATGTCTGATACATATTTGGACATGGATATAGGGATATGACTCTCTAAATACATGGAAAAACTTTAAAAAAATTGAACATACCGGTGTCGGACACATACTCGTATCCGACACTCATACCCGAGTCCGAGTAATATAGCCAAAATTTAGTATCAAATTACTTACCTCTTCATTCTCAATTGTGTGAGCCAGTGGCAGAATGACCTGACCCCCAAAACTTCCACCTCGAGACACTGGCAAGCTACATGGACCAGCTTTAACAGCAGCAGCAGAGTAAGCATCAATACCACTGTCTGCCCACTCTGATCGATGTTCTCGCAAGAATCTGAGAAGTATTGCTGGAGGCACGTTCTACAAATAAAATGAAAGAAAAGGTTCATAAAAATGAAACATGTTTGTCAAGATTAATAACTGAAGATGCTGAAAAAGCTATAAGATACTATGTTATTTGGATTCCGGGATAAGTGTTGGATACGAATATGTGTTTGACACGGTTATACTCAATTTTTTTAAAAAAATTTCATATATTTGAAAGATCCAAATACGTGTGAACTCGGGTACTTCATAAAAATGAAGAGTCGGACATAAGGTGGACTGTTTCAGTTCTGGAGGGCTTTTAAATACTGCAAGAGTTTTTCTGTTATGATATTCTCTTTATCTGCAACCATTTTATCTGTTCAGCGAGTCCTCTAAACCCATCAGCCAACAAAGAGCCAAGATTTCCCTGATTACTTTTCATCCTTTCCTAACCACTAATTCATTTCCTCTAAATTTTCTTTCTGGATGTTGAGAAATTTTCAAATCATCGGCCAGGCAAAAAACAATTGAATGGTCATTTTATACCATTGAATTAGTATATCCATGATCTTAATCTTGAGGCCCTATGATCAAAACTCTGAAGCATGGGTACGGCTCACTTGCAAGAGTACCCGTATCGGGTACGGGTACGCATCGAGTACGGTCAATTTTTTTTTTTTAATTAAGAATGGGTACGACTTGGGTACGGCTCGGTCAAATTTTACACTAAAACTCAGCATTTTAATATCCTAAAGCATATTTCCCTTCTCATCTTTTCATTATCGATAGCATTATCATGCCCTAAGACATATTTGGAGGCTATTCTTTTCACTAAAGATGGGCAAAGGAAATAATGAGATAAACACTGTTAGAGTTTGATTTTCATAGTCATGTTTAGATGTTGTCATGTTAAACAATTTAAGTATTGTAGTTTCTTATTTTGAGATGTTTTCATGCTGAAATTTATGTGTTTTATCTTTTATATTATTTTGTATCATATTTTATTATGTGAAATTTCAATTTTTTATAAAAATATATATAATATTAACATACCCGTACCTTAGTTTTTTAAAAATTACTGTATCTCATATTCGTACCCGTATCCATGCAACGTAGGATCAAAACAATGGGAAGAAAAAACAGTTTTATTTTGTTTCATATCTCTAGATGCTGTAATTTGACATGCTTGTCACAGATTTAGAAACTGACCTGCAATAACATGGATGCTTTAGCACATAGAATTGCATTGCCCATTGAAGGAAATCCATTACTATAAGAAAGATTTATGCCCATCATCTTGCTAGGAGATGAGTTCACAAGGAGGGTAACATCATCAACACCATCACTTTCCAACATAGACCATCCTTCATCAGTAAATCCATTAACAGCCTCATTAAATCCCCTAGACAATATAGAATTATGTTAGATTGTGTGTCATCTATCAAGAATTAATCTACTACTGTGCATACATTGTAAAATATTGGTAAGAGTTGAAAAATGAACATATATTACTTGCTCAATTTCAGACTAAGTGCACGTAGAGCTGCAGGTCTTCTCCCCCAACCAGTAACATTTGGCTGAGATATTTCTTGAGAAATCTGCCTCAAATGACGCAAAGCCTGCACAATTGTCTTGGTTTAGCCACCTAACTACTATTCTGTGCATTATTATTGGCATAATATACAAGTAGAGGTGTTCATGGACCGGGTAGGGTTTGGGCTGAGCTTATGTATGGTATCAACATTATATATGCTTGCCTAAGTCTGGTCCGGCCCAAAATATGGGCCTCAAATTTTGCTAAAGTCCGTTCATATTTGTAAATGGATAGCTCAAGCCCATTTAGACCCGCCCATATTATTTTTTTTCTAAAAAAAATTAAAAAACATATTATTTTTTATTTAATCTTTAAAAATTTTATATATATATATTTTTTATTAAGTTCTTAAACATAGACAATTTAACATATTTTTTTAATGTTTACACTATAATATTATATATATTTAATCTTTATATGACATAAATTACATAATATATAAAAAATATATATATTATTTAATTAGAAAACGGGTCGGGCTCAGGCCTTGAATGTTGGAGCCAAGACTCGGCCCATTTTTTAAACGGGCCTCTTTTTTGCCTAAGCTTTTTTTTTTGCCCTAATATTTTTATCCAAACCCTCCCAAATATTGAGCAGGCTTTCAGGTTTAAGCCAGTGAATAAAAAACCGGACCAGCCGGTCAAATCGGTTGAACCGATAACCGATAGCCTATCCCGTCCGGTAAGTGTAATAAAACCGGATTTGATCGAACCGGTCAAAAACAGGTTCAATCGGTAAAAAACCTGTTAAAAAAACTGGTCAAAAATCGAAAAAAAAAAAGGAAAAAACCATTTTTTTATTTTTGTTAATTATTTTTTTCAAAATTATTTTTTGTAATTAATGAGATTTGAATCCATAACCTCTTAAAAATATACTAAAGACCATATCACTACGTTAAATACTTATTTTTATTTATTATTTCTATATTTAATATTTATTTAACATTAAAAATATTTAAAAATTTTATTTAAAGTGTCCAACCAGTTCAACCGGAAATCGAAGGTCACACCGATTTGACCTCCGATCCGATTTTTTCAACCTTGGTTTAAGCGGTTAACTCGGCTCTTGATCTATATACAAGTGATCTCTACAAATTTTTGGAAAAGCAGTAAGAGATAATAACTCAAAAGTATAGATGAAAGGAATAGTCTTACCGCCATTGTTGTCTTCTGAGCAAGTAAAGTTGAGGACTCATAAAGGGGGCGCAACACTTCAGGAACACTCCAAGGCTACATATAATTAAGCAAGAAGAAAATTAAAACTGTTTGCCTCATGCAGAAAAAAAAATGTCTATGTTTTCACAAGGGAAGCAAGGTGATTTACATATACCTCTAAATCCATGTGATCAACTATGTGAATAATGGATCCACCCCCTTCACAAGGTCTAATCAGATAACCACTAGGCAGCAATTCTGCTCTCACAAAGTTTGCAGCTGGCGGCATACTCGGACCATTTTGAGTGTTGTTAAGTGATCTTTCACATACCTAAAGCAAGCATATCGAAACTATAACAATCAGACTACAAAAACCTTTTTTGACAACATATAAGGCAAATTAGGAATAGCGAAAGCTCCATAGTAAACATACCACAAGACTACCATCCTCCAAAACAGATGTGTAGCGCAGCAACCAGAAATCACGAGCTGGAGCCAATGTTGTTGGCGCATAGAGCTAAAAGAAGGCAACCAAAATTTTAAAATTACACCATTATTTCATATTTAAGTTGCAAATTAGAAGGAAAAATGGTTTTTTTATACGATACATATTCGAACATGAGTATGGGGATGTGATCCTCCAAAGACCTTCCAAAATACATGAAAATAGTAAAAATTAAATATACCCATGTCGGACACATATCCGTATCCGATACTTACATCCGAGTCCGAATAATATAAAAAATGGTAGCCTACCTGCATATAAAGCAGTTCAATGGTCCCACCATTTCCAGTGGACAACACGTTGATAACATCCACAGCTCGGCAATCACGGAACCATGAAGGCCGATCTTTAAGGATTTCAGCGACCTACAGGAAAGAAAAAATAAAAATTCATGAGTCAATTCTTCACCAAATTTGAAACAAGAAATATTGTTCTCTCACGAGAAAGCAAAAACAAAACTTACTCTTGTAGGGTCTAGTCCCGCAAGTCCGCATGCACGTGCTGCCACTCCAGTGCAACCATGAGAAATAGCAACGATTCCAATGGAATCCGGACCAGGCTGCACAGATAATAAAGATATTAAAAGTACGTAAAAATGGCAGGCATCGATGTGGACTACTATTCGTCAAAAAAGAAAGTTTCAAAGACGCTAGCTCTTATGTTAATTAGCATATTTATATTGGATTACTAATTATTCATCAACTTATGTTTTTCTATAAAGGGAAAAAAATAAGAAACTATTTAAGAATTTCATATTAAGACAAAGGCATGTTTTGGACTTTGGAGTACCTAGGACAAGATCTGTCAGGAAGATGTTTCAAAAGAAAAATAACAGCATGCTCTTACCTACTTATTGGTTCTCATTTTCATCTTTATTAGTATTAATTAATTAATTGTTAACAATCCACAGATTAAAAAAAAGAAAAGTTTCCCAGAACAGATCTTTTCAAACCAATATGTTTTCCTAAAATTATAAGAAAATAAAAGCTTGAACTAATATGGGAAACAGTGAAATATTAGTTATTACTATAATAATAGAGAAAGTGGGATAGTGGGGTTGCCCTAGATATTGACATAACAAATATGGGTTTTGATGTTGCTTAGAAGATTAGCAAGATTTTGTATTATAGATTTTCTCCATAATGACAAAGAATAATAATGGAGGAATAAAAGAATAATGGCAGTAGAGAGAGAAAGAGAGAGAAGCAAACCTTCATCCCAGGCATTTGGACCCACTCCACAGCGGTTCCAGTGGCCTTTGAAAGAAACTCTGCTAAAGTTTCCTCTGCAATGGACAAAAGTCTAGAAAGCATACAAAAGCACAAGGCGCATAAGCATATACAACAGCAACAACAACAACAACCAAAGGTTTAATTTTATAGAGAAATGAGGAAAGAAAAGGGGCACAAACAATGGGAGTGAAACAGCAAAAATTCCCACTAAGGCACTAACCCTGCAGGGCTGGCATCCCTTGGAGGATGCTGAGGAGTCAAATGGTGTTGACCACTTGTCACCACTGATCCACAGCTTGTATCTGTGGTGGCTAGGGTCGGCTGCAACACAAACAGTGCAATTAATTAACCCCAATTTGATCCATAATAATAATAATACTAATAATTTCAAAGCAAATTGCGTACTTATTTATGTACAAGGAAAGCTGGAAAGGGTTCAAATTATGCATTGAGTATAGAATTGAAAAACTTCGATAGGCCAGCTTAATTAGAAACTAAAAAAAGAAAACTTTATTAATTAGAATTAAGATGAGCTTCAATGATTTGATTGTAAAATCTTTTCTTCTTTTTTTAAGATATTCAAACATCAAAAGGGAAGATCAGTAGTTCTCTTACATTTTGAGTATGTTGGCGGAAATAGCTGTTTTCATAAACAAGCTGTGAAACTTGCTTTTGTAACCTATCATTCTCCTCCATTAACAGTTTATTCATAGCTGTTAACTTCCGGTTCACAGTTTGGAACCTTGATGCCTCTTTCCGTTGTTTTTCTCTACATCTATGATAAAGAAACAAATTTAAAAAAATCCCAAAGTCAGCAACCACATGAAATCATCAAAAAAAAAAGAAGTTAATTAGTTGTAATATATTAGAAAGTCTAGAGTTCTTTCGGACTGAATTACTATTTGTTTGAAATTAAGATGAAATATATACATCAAAGTTTGGAGAAATATACACTATTTGTATCTCTCGTTTTAGGTTCGTAATCTATAAACTGGCATATGGGTCTTCACGTTTCTTATGTAAAAACATTTCAGGGATCTTTCTTTTACCCTAGAGATAGAATTTTTGTAGATTTTGGTGACTGGTGTCATATGTTGAAGTATGTTATTCCGACTCTTCATTTTTTATGAAATATCCGTATCCGATATATATCCGGACAAAAGTATAGGATATGATTCTCTAAGGACCCTCCAAATACATGAAAATTTTTGAAAAAATTGAACATACTCGTGTCGGACACATACCCTTGTCCGACACTCATCCGAGTCCGAGTAACATAAAACCACTATTGACTGATTAGAGTGTCGTGAAGATGTATGTTATATCTAATCATGTCTCAAGCAGCAAAATATATTTATATATATATATATATGTACCTGCGATTTTGGAACCAAACTTTGATCTGTTTGGGCTCGATGTTGGAGAGGATGGGGCACTCACGAATGAGCTGTTGGCGACGCATGGAGCTAGGCTTAGGGCACTCAAGATAGAGGCGTTCTAAAGCTTCGACTTGCTCGGGCGTGTATCTCACATACTTACCATTATCCATTGCTATCTTATTCCCTTCTTTGCAGGATGAGGTCACCGCCATCATCACGTCTATATCCCATATCGAAAACGAAAAAAGCATTTATTTTCAAGAGCATACGTAAAAAAAGTAAAAACATATAGTAAAAAGCACTAATGAAGATTAATTTTATGTACCGTTCTCTCTTTGGGGAACTTTTGAAAACACAAACGGATCACCGGCGAGACCTCAAAAACCCATTCGGGATTTCTCAAAAAGAACAAAACTTGACTCTTAATTCTTCAGCAAACTCTTTGCTTTTGGGTACTTTAGGTTTGCGTTTTTTGCTGGGATATTCTATAGAAATGAAAGATCAATAGATCATTCTTTGGCGAAACCTCTGGAACATGTTCCAAATATCATAAACAGCTGTTTTTGTTTTTGTTGTTGTTGTTGATGATGAACAAAAACTCTCTCTATATCTGTCTGCCTGTGGTATATGAAGAATGAAGATGGTTTTTTTTTTTAAAGGAAAGAAAGAGAGAGAGAGAGAGAGAGAGTGTGTTAAAAGGAAAAGACTTGCTGAAAGGAAAAAGAGAGACCCCTTAATACCAGACAGAATATTTGTTTTTATTTTCACATCATTATAAGTAATTAATAACACTATCTCTTCTCCTTTTTTTTTCTTTTTCTTTTTTAACTTTTTGGAGTTTTGGGTTTTTTTTCTTCTGCTGATATAAGCTTAAACGGCTTTCTTTTCTTTTGCACCATACTTTTATATTATTTAGATTTTTCATTTTTTTTAAATATATTCATATTTAATATTTGTATTCAATATAGAATATAAAAATAAATTTTACTAACGAATGTCTTTAAAACACTGTTTAAAGTTATTATATCAGACAAATTACAATTTTCAATGCATTAGAAATCATCAAATTAATTATCAATTACTGTATTTAATGTAAAAATATTACTATAAATAATAATTTAACTAATTTTAACAAGTATTTTTAAGACATTCGTTAATAAAATCTTATAAAAAATTAATCTTTTAAAAATATTAAAAATCTATATATACCCTAATATACTTATAAAAAAATAATTATATGAAATAATTACTTCACTTTTTTTATTCAAATCAGGACAAATAATCAAATTTTAAAAAATCTTACAAAAGTCATTAATAAGTCGCTTCTCCTCATGTTAAATACATATGCTATTCAACAAACTCTCCCGAAATCCTACCTTTCCTTTGTTTCTTTCAAACTTAAAAGCTCTCTTTGGTCGTGTAAAACAATATGCATAATAGGATCAACACTCTCAGTTTAAGCGCGTTGTTTTCAATATCTTCTTCTTGGACGGAATTGCCCTCCATGTTTCTCTAATACATGCATACTTGAGATTCCAAGAAAAAAAAAATTTGAGATTATTTTTTCTTAGGAAAATATTAATTAATGTCATTATACACCGATTAAAGTGATATATTTTAAAATATATATATAATTAATGATTTATTTTTTTTAATTCAATAAAAATAATATAGTAAATGGAAAAAAAATTCTAAACTGGTAATTAAATAATTTTTAACCAGTATCTATATCTATAGACATCAATTTAAAATTTCATTTTAAAACATCTAGAAAAAAAAAATGAACACTTAAAATGAATTGGATATATAGAGTATAGAGAAGGGATCCACTTACATTAGTGTAAAACTAAAGTTGTTTTACACACTTTCATAACTTTTTATACGATTTATATTTGTTTAATCCAACCGTCGTATTTCATGTTCTATTCACGTAGACCATGCACATCGAGTTTCGAGTAAATTAAAAATGTTTAACCATTTGTTCGACGTAAAAAACTTTCAACCGTTAAATATATATTGAAAAAAACAGTATTCTCAGTCGATAGGATAGAGATATAGGATCAATTCGAAACTTTACGTGCACGATGAGTACAATTATATTGTTAAATCCAACAGTCGGTTTGTTGAAATATAAATCGTATAAAAAGTTATGAAAATGTGTAAAACAACTTTAGTTTTATATTAGTGTAAGTAGATCCCTCATCTAAAATATATGTCTTGATGTTTTTCCTTGGATGCTATCCAAAAGATTACCCAACATAGTTTTCAAAGATAATAATTTATTTATATAAAACACATTTCATTCATCATTCTATCTCCTAGCTAGTAATAGTATATATAATTATATATGTGTCAAAAAAAAAACAGAAAAAGAATAAGAATAAGAATAAGAATAAGAAAATTTTAATATAGACAAGGGTAAATGTTTAGGCTAATTTTTTTTTGGATAAGTAAGTGTTTTATTTATCCAGAAAGCAGTTAAACTGCTACATCCAACATCATGTGCAACATGTACTTAAAGCTATACATACTTAAACAATACTTGAACAAAACTTAAGACCACTAATCAATCAGGGAACAATAGCAACATACTTCAGCAATACTTAAAGCTATACCAGAATGGACAAAGATCCTAGGAAAAAAGAGACAGTCCCCAATCTGCATCCAATCTTCGGTTCACTTCATCAGGACTAATGTTCTTGAGCCCCAACAATCGCATTCTGATGATCTCTTTTATCTGCTCAATGATGGCTCCTTGTGTGGATTGAAGGCGATTAAAACACCTA
Source organism: Fremontodendron californicum (assembly GCA_030761205.1). NCBI lineage: Eukaryota > Viridiplantae > Streptophyta > Magnoliopsida > Malvales > Malvaceae > Fremontodendron > Fremontodendron californicum. Next base: position 11,270,474 of record JAULJL010000045.1, read on the forward strand.
TTATTTCTCTCCCTCCAGATCGAGTAAAGAAAGGCACTCCATGATAAACGCAAAATAACAGAAATGAGAGTTTTTCCTCTGATTCTGTTTACTGCCCATTGCAGCTCTGTTTAGGCTAATTTTAGTGGTTTTAATTTGGATAGTTTTTTTTGCTAGCTAGTACGAGGAAGGGCTTAGTCAACAATAGGACTAGAAGAAATATAAGAATTCAATCATTTCTGTCTCTATATATATATTTTCTTTAGTAATGCTAATAGTTGGTCAAAACCCATTACATAATATTCCAAATTAATTCATTGTGAAGAATGATTTTATAAATGTTTGAATGTAGAAAGTAGAGGTGCTGATGAGTTGGATCGAGCTGGGTCTAGGTTTGAATTTTTTTTTTGTCTAAGCCCGTTTCGGGTCGAGCCGGTCCATAAATTCATTTCACTATTCATAAATTATTAAAATATTAAAAAAATTATTTTTATTTTTATATTAATATTTATATATATTATAATTAAATTTAAATAAAAAATTATTTTTTAATTATTGAATAGTACCGAATTACAAATATTCTTACCCAAGCCAGGCCCGGACCGGGCCGGGCTTGTCGGGCCAAGCAGGCTACCCGGCCCTTGAGCAGGTCTAGTAGAAAGTAGATTTGTTCATGGTTTAGCTGCAATCCGAATTTTTTTCACATTTTTTATTCAAGCTCGATTTGGGCAGGACTCGAGTCGATTCGTAATCCCAAATCATTGTTTAAAAATATTTTTATTTTATATTTTATAATTACATTTAAATAAAAAATAATAATAAATAGTAATTCGAATTGGATTGATCCGAATTAAAAAATATTTGTTTAGGCTCGGCCCGTATTTGAACAGGTCTAGTAGAAAGACAAAGTGTATTGTATTCCTATATATTCAATAGCATAGCATTTGGACTCCAACTACAAGCTGAGTACTTCTTTTCTTCAATTCTCATTCCTATACATTATTTACATAAATATTTGAACTAAATTATATATGTCACTAAGGTTTTTTTACGAAATAAATTAAACCCCATCATTGATACTTTACATTTGATGTATTTTAATTGTCCTAATTAAGACGAACTTTGAGAATCAAATGAAAATATTTACAGTTTCAAATGAATATTATTATTATATTAACATATATTGAAGACTGAATTTACGTTAAATTTATGTATTTGTGTCTATATCTATATAGATTTACATTAATTAAATTTGTTGTCGAACTCAAAAAATAAATATGAAAAATGATTATATGAGAAGTCATATGTTTCATTTTAATGACCGGTGAGAGGGCTTTCATTGATTATCCAAATAAAACATTATTCGACAAAAGTATAACTATGTCTTAGCAACAAAAGTAAAGGGTGTAGAATTTTAGACTAAGGGTCCATTTCGGGTGGGCGGTGAGATTGGTTCCGATGAGATTAAAAATAGCGGTGGCGGTGAGATTAATTACTGTAGTGGTGAGATTAAAACTAGTGGTGGATGTGTTTAAATTCAAACGCAGCGGTGGCGGTAAGGTGAATTATAATGAGAAAGGAAAATGATCATTAAGGGCATTAGATTAAAATGTGTATATATATAATAAATAAATAAAAATTATTAAAATTATATTTATATTAAATAATAAAATATATATTAAAAATATATTTATGTTAAATAATTATTAAAAATATATTTATCTTAAAAATAAAAACTAAATATTTTAAAATATAAAAAATTAAAAATTAAAAATTAAAAAAAATGGTGGAGGGTGGGTAAATGAGGGTTTTCCCCCCTCCACCGGGGGTTTAGTTATGCACTGGACCTTGCCCCTCCAATTGAAATGGAGGGGCTGGTGAGGTTGAAACCCCTACTGGATGCACCCTCGATGGGGATGCAACCAGTTGAGGAGAATTTTCCTCCCAAAAAGGTTTTAGGATTTCACCGCATCGAAATTTGTTATACTTTGTCAAAGATTCATTATAACAAGAACAAAAAATTTTGAATACGATACGAACATGATACGTTTAATAAACATGAAAATAATATAATAAATATGATACGACATATTTAAATACGATTCAGACGATACATTTAAAACAATATCATAATTCACAACTAACATAAAAAAAATATATAAAATGCAACACACATATACAAATTACTAGATGTAATTATAACACATTTTAAGAGCTTATCACTCAAAGACTCGGCAAAGGAATACACCTTTTAGTGGGTATACTATATCGAATGAATCTCTTTCAAAGAGAAAACGAGTCAATGCCACTTAAGAAAGAAAAATAAAATAATTGACCAATTCAAATAAAAGGTCATCTCAACAGTCAACAATCAACCATTTCAAAACCCTTCCTCTAAACATGAGGCCTACATCAATCAAATTAAAAAAAAAAAAATATCAATAATGTAAGCCTTCCATTTCTTTAAGCAAACCAAGAAATGGCAGACCAAATGAAGTGGTGTTTGATTCTTCGACTTCCATCACATCCTTAATTAGACTTTATTCCGCTATCAAAGATAGACTAAAATACGCGTCTTTACTTTTAAAACGTTTTTATGATTAATTTAATTTATCTAATTTTTTTCACAATTATTTTTTTTTTAAAAAAAAACTTTAGTCCACTCCCATTATTGACTTACCATGACTTAACACAAAAGAAAAAACAAAAAAGTTGATTTCCAGTTGTTTAGTGATAAAACTTTTTAACGTTTTAATCCTTTTTCTTTTTTTTAACATGTCAACGGCTGTTAAAAACAAGGGAGGGGCTCGTAAAAGTGCTAACATACCAAAATTAAAAGTGTTTATGGGTTGAATTGAATTGAATCGGATTTATATTAAAAATTATTTATTCAAAATTTGATTTAATTTGTTGAATTCAAAAATTTTATTTTATTATTTTAAAAATTATATTAATATTTATATATTTTATAATTAAATTTTAATTATTTATTAAATAATAATATGAACTGAGTCGATTCAATTTTAAAATATTTTATCTCAAATTTAATTCGATTCAAATCAAAACTTATTGAAGTAGACAATGATCCGACGCGTGGCCAAATATATCCGTCCCTCACGGGTGTCAAGATTGCGCTAAAATTTTTATTTTTTTTAAAATAATTTTGGAGCAGCGAATGAATGTTTGACAGGTGTCCCACAAGTGATTGTAACGTGAGTTTGACGCCAGCAGACCATATCCTAGGTGTGTGGTCCACACGTGGGGGACCCATGGTGTGGCCCCCGCACGCGTGAAGACTCCTCTTCGCTTTACAACGTGCTACTCACCAGCCACCCAGGTGCACCATATTTTTTTTTTCTTCCTCAAGTTTATTTTAATCATTTTTTCCCTTAGAAATATCATATAGTTTCCCCCTAACGCGCTGTGAAATGAGAGCATACTTCACGCGCTGTGAGCATTTGTCATTTTCTTTAGAATTGCATTTTGAAACTTAAAATTCAAAAGATAAATTTGAATTTAAAAAATAATATAAATTATATAATAAAATATATGCAAATATAATATTTATAATTATTTTTTAAATTTATGAATTTGTTAGATATCTATTTAGTGATGAATTTGAAATATTTATAATTGTATGTGAATTTGAAATTCATGTTTTTATATCTTTCAAATATATAATCATATTGAATCTTAAATAATTTATATATAATTTATGCATTTTATTCTCACAATTTATATAACAAATGAAATATAAATTCAAAATTTTAAATTCATATTTCTAAACATAATATGATAGTATTTTTATTTTTAAAAAATATCTGGGAATTTGTTGAATTGAAGCAAAAAGCTATTGCATTGACTTTCATTGATATATATTTTCACCTCATCTTTTATCTTTCTATTTGTAGAGTTTTAACTTTTTAAAGTAAAGATATAACTTTTTTTTTTTTTTTTTACTTTTATAGACTTCACTTTGTACAATGTTGTATAAAGAGCAAACATTAATCTACTAATAAAGGTGAAAAAATATCCATTGTATGTTGAGTTAAAATTAGACATCATACAAAAACACAATATAAACATAACATGTTTAATAAATACGATATAATACATTTACACATGATTAACATGAAATATTTAATATACGTATTATATTTATATTTAAAATTTTGATATATTTAATATTTTATTGTATTTACATTTATGCTATTGATACGAAAAAAATACTAAATATAATACACATATACATATTGACAATCTAAGCTAAAATCACATTGGACAAGTACAAGTACCATTCATAGTAAAATTTAGAAAACATTTTTATATATTGTTCTCAAGATTTTAATACAAATAAAAGTGAGTATTTCAAATTGTTGACTATACAAAATGCCTTGTCTAATTTTTTGTTTAAAAAAAAAATTATCTTTGTAAGAATTAAAATTTAAACCCCATTAATCTTATGTCACTTTATATGAAAACAACATGTTGTATAAAAGTTTAATCTATTTAAGTAAAAACATATTAATTAGTGTTCAATGACATTGATTAAAAGAATATATAAAAAAAGTATATTAATGTATTATTTTTTAAAATTTAATATAAATAATATATTAAATAAATAAATAATATTTATATATACAACAATTAAGTGGACCATTTAAGATATATATATATATATCAAACTCAAAGCATGCTTGCTTATATCTAATCTCAAATAATCAATCATTTTTCTATTTCTTTTTTGTTTTAAATGGGGACCATTAAGGTATATGTGAATTGTGAATGAGCAAGAGGAGCATGGTTAAGTGGGGAAAGGGGACCACTAAAAATAGTACGCGTGTCGCATCTTTCGGCGTGTCAGAGTTGGGCGCCAAAAGATAAAACACATTCTCTCTGCGATGGGGAAGCGTGACTGTATGTTTCCTCAAGGTAACGGCTAACGGGCTTTTTTTCAATTTCACACACTCGTTTATCACTGTTATTCGGATAGATAGGAATATATTTAATTTTTAAAATTTTTTTATATATTTAAAAAATATTATATTTTATTTATTTAAATATTTATCAAATATAAATATTGAATATATATATTTTTATAAAATATAAATTTAAAAAGTGACCCATATTTTAATAATCTTAATGGAATGAAATTTGTATATTCAACAAGAATTATAGTTAAAAAAAATAATAATAAGTGACAAAGTTAGAGGATTTGCCCTTCCAAATTCCTATGATGGGATTAAGATTGGAATTTATAATTCTACCATTTGTCAGGTTTATATAAAAGGATTTTGCTAACAAGTGTCTTAAAGACACTCTTTAATGTTACTAAATATAGTAATATCTTCAATTAATGTATTAAAAATGATAAATAAAGTTGTCAACTTTTAAATTTAATACAATTTTATTACTATAAATAGTATATTAACTAATCTTAAAAAAAAATTTAAAAACACTCGTTAGCAAAATTCTATATAAAAATTACGTTGTGGTTAACAACAAACAAACATCATGAAAAATTATGTAAAATTAACAAGAGCAAGCGTGTAATTTAAGTATGATATAGTAATGTATTATTAATTAAGTATGATATACTAATGTATTGTTAATCTTATATATATATATATATATATATATCCATTATAAAAAATTTGAGAATTGAGATAGCAATATTTTGGGTGAATAAAAAATGGGTTAAAACTTAAAAAGGATTTTGCATCATGTGAGTCACACAACAAAGGTGATTGCACCAAAATCTAGACATAATTTTTAATATATCTTTCCATTAAAAAAATACTATTTGTTAGTAAACATGTTCATGGGCTGTATAAGCCCGTCTCATTATTTAAATATATTAAAATATTTAAAAAATTATTAATATTTTATAATTAAATTTAAATAAAAATAATATTTTAATATTTAAATAGTGATCCGGGTTGGATCGGACCGAATCGGATCATAAAAAACAAATTCAAACTCGATTTAATACGAATCGAATCGATCGAGTCAAACGGATTATTCGACCCATGGACAAGTCTATCTGTTATAACATATAGTTATAGCCTTAAACTTTGTGAAGTGAACAAGCAAAGATAAAAAAAAAAAAATAAAATAAAATAAAAGATGAGGCAGGCCAGCCCGCCAGTCGCCAAGCACAAGTAAATGGGGAAGTGAAAAAATAAAATAAAATAAAATAAAAAGTGACAGTAGGAGTGCGGGACGGCCTGAGCATGGGCCGACAAGGAAATGGAGGGGCCCACTCAATGGCTCGAAAAATAACTCTTTGGCCCATTTCCTTCATAATGATTTGCAACTGTCATTACCTTTCATTTTTTTTTTCTTTTCTTTTTTTGGTCTCTAACTTTATTCTTTTTAGTATTATTTTCTTCATTAAAAAGGGAGAATATTCGGCGGCCGCACTTTTATGAGATGCAAATCTTGTTATTTATTTAACTGTGATTTTGTTAAGAATATTTTTTAAAATTATCATATTTAATGTATTAAAAATAATGAATAAAATTATTAATTATTGTATTTGAGATAATTTTAGTATTATAAATAATAAGGTCCGGTTAATGGATGTCTATAGACACCGATTAAGAATTATTTAATTATTACTTTATGAAATTTTTTTGCTTTTAATATAATATTTTTACTGAATTCAAGAAAAATAGATATATTAATTACACTTTTCTTTTGGTGTCATTGATTAATATTTTTTAAAATAATATATTAACTAATATTAAAGAGTGTATTAAGAGCATTATAGAAAAACACTTATTTAAGTTATCAAGCTAGTAGCGCCAATCTGTGATTAGAGGAGTAGATTAACGAGCTAATCCGATGATTAGTAAGTACTAACAACGATGGAAATGAGTAATCTAATATTGGCCGTAAAGCACAGTTAGAAACCCAAGAGCTCATTTTCAACCCGAACCCATATTAATCAAAGGGGAGAGAGCCTATGAAATTATGTATTCATCCCAATTCCCATGGAGTTTGCTCGCTTACAAGCCCATGAACTTTGGCATAAAAATATAAACAATCCAAAGCCCAAAACATTGAACATGGATGAACAATTTTTGCCTATCTTTGTAGCGGCTAATGTCAAAATTGAAGCTCAAATTTTTCCGAGTGCGTTGGGATGATGGATTTCGAGAAGAAAATTTAGGAAGATTTTTAAAATTTTAAAATAGAATTATTTTGTTTGGTAAAATAAAAATAAAAATTTTTAGAATTTGAAAGAGAATTTTTAGATGGTTCAATTTTTTTTTTTTCAAATTTCACTTCCAAAGATGAAATTTGTAAAATTCTTTAATTTTTTACTAAGATATTAACATTAATTATTTTTTTTACTCAATTTTTATTTTTTTCAATTATAATTATGAAAACTCATTTTAATTTTTTTTTTATATATATTTTTCATGTTATTAGTAATATCCATTAACAAGAAACTAAGAAAGAAACGTAATGGCCACGTATATAGCCTACATGAATCAGAATTTTCCGTTTACATATTCAAGAAAATGCCGGTGATGCTAAAAATGGCGAGAAAGAAGTCTCAGCTAGACCTGTTTAGGACCGGGTAGCTCATCTGGTCCGGTTTGTATTAAATCGAGTCTGAACATAATTTTTTTATGATTCGGACTGGCTCGACCCGACCCAGATCACTGTTTAAAAATTAAAATATTATTTTTTATTTAAATTTAATTATAAAATATATAAATATTAATAAAAAATATTTTTTTAAATATATTTGGATAGTAAAACGAACTTATTCGGGTCTGGCCCGAATGAACTTGGACATGAAATTAAAAATATTTCTGGACCGCTATCAAGCCCGGTCCATAATCAGATCTAGTCTCAACAACAACAAAAAATCCAAAAATGAACGATGCGATCCAAATCAATGTTACCTTGAATAAGAAACATAGTTGCAAAATAATAAGCTGTAGCAACTGAAGCCCTATGATGAATTTGCATATTTCACTAATTATTCACAACATTCACCAATAACATTAGAAAATCTAACTAATATCTTTGCACCAATAACATCAGAAAATTTTAAATTTCACAAGCGACATTAGTAGATTGATACATATCATTTAAAGTATATTTTAATAAAAATTAAACGTATGACAATTTTTTAATCATATTAATGAAATTAAAAAATTCGATTGCTAATATATAAAAAACGAACTGAAAAATAAATATATTTACTCAACCCCTAACTCTTCTAATTATTGACCCAAATTGATAGACAATCTTATAGTCATTTGCATATAGATGACAGAAGTTAGTAGAAACTGTAGAAAACAAAAGGGAAACAATGTGAAAAAAGTGACGCATCATATATCTGTCTGTTGGCTCAGAGGGGAGAAAACCCCTATTATCATAGAATAAAAAATCGGATCGGATCGGTTGAACCGTGAATCGATAATTTATTCGATTCGACGGGTGTAATAAAATCAAATTTAATTGAACCGGTTAAAAATCGGTTCAACCGGTAAAAAATCGAAAGAAAAAAAACCGTTTTTTATTTTTTTTTCAAAAATATTTTTTGTAAGTTATGAGATTTGAACCTATAACCTCTTAAAATTATACTAAAGACCATACCACTAAGCTAAATACTTATTTTTATTAATTATTTACTATATTTAATATTTATTTAACATTAAAATTATTTTTAAAATATTTAAAAATCTTATTTAAAGTGTACAACCGATCCAACCGATTGAACCGAAAATCAAAAATTACACCGATTTAACTTTCAATCCGATTTTTTCAAATTGCCTTTTATTAAATTCCCAACACAGAGCCAAGAATCTATCATTTCCTCCTTCATCTGCAAACACTAAACTTAATCACGAAGGACAACGGTTGCTAGGTTGGCATAGCAGTAACGTGTCTTCTTTTTTTTTTTTTTTTTTTTCCTCTTGCCTTTGAGAAAAAGATAAATCAAAGCAAATGGGCTTGTGATTGAAGCCTGTCCGACTGAACAAGGGCCTTTGTTTATAGCATTTGATCAGATAGATGAGTCTTGGGACCACACCAAAGCCCTTCTTTTTCTTCTGGTTCCTCCTGCAACGTCTGTTTCACCATGTGCTCGATCCCCTAGCCATTTCCAAGCCTTTGAAGTATGCATCAAAAGCGTAAAAATATAAATATGATAATTTTAGATACGATAAAAGATATAAAAATATGATACATTTAAACATAATTAATATGATTAATATAACATGTTTAATACACGTATCATATTTGTATTTAAGATTTTGACACATTTAATAATTTATGTTGTATTTATATTTACATGACTGATACAAAAAAACACACGAGACATTACATGCATACACGGATTATTAAATTTTAAAAAATAGATAAAAATTTTGACTTCGTAAACATGTTCACTTTCTCAATAATTCAAGCCACCCTACTATTTTATTTGGTGAAAGTTATTGCTTGAGATAAATGGGTCAGACTCTTTTTCATTATTTTTTAATATATTTTTAATTATCATTAATAAATATAACTTTCACAATTAATGAATGAATCGTACACATATAAATTATAATAATAAATGTATTAAAAAGTAACGAAAAAATAATAATAATAACTTAAATCCTAACCCGAGATAAATAGCTTTGACATCTTGCAATTACATTGCCTAGTTGCAATTTGATTGGAGAAATTATCAAATGTGGGGAGAAGATAGACTTGAATATTATAAATATTCTAAAATGTTGAAAATGACCAAGAAAATTATAGAATAAAGAGAAGATTCGTTAACTAAGAAATATTTAAGCTAACTATCTTGTTTTTCAGTCATAAAAAGTACATTTAAATCTAAAACCTAAATCTGAAGTGAATTAAATCTTGCCATTAGAATTTGTGGGGCTAACAAGAAAGAGAGACTGAATCACTTTGATAATTTTCTTACATTTTTTTTTTCTTCTCAAGACAAATAGACAACCAATAAAAATGTTATCCAAATAAACCAGCAAGTAAGTTCATTGAACAAGGAGAGTAATTGACCAATTTGACCATACACATAACAGATTTGAATTTATAAGAAGGGGACATTTGGGTCATTCAAGTAAATGGGCCTAAGACAAGCAAGTGAGCAACCATTCCGAAAGCAAAAGTAGAAGAACGTCCCGTCCCACGTGAGTTGTCCCGATGGGGGGATGCTGGTCACGTGCGCATTCAGCAACTCACATTACCATTTACCACCCGGCACGTGCTCTCACGTTATCGGAAAACTATAAAGAAGTGGTGGAAGCATCCCAGAAAAGGCAAATAGACCGTGGATCATCGCCACGTGGCATTGACCACCGTCAGTTCTGGCTTTTGACACTTGCCCAAAGCACTCACATGGGTCGCTGACACCGCCACCCCCTGGCGGCCTCTATCACGTGCAAATTGAACCAAATTAAAGTGAGTGAAAAAAAAGGTCTGGTAAATGGAGACCTCCACGTCAAGTAACGCCCTCGGTTCCTTCTCTTTTTCAGGCTTTCTTTTTAATTCAAGCAAAAGAGTAATGGAAAAAAAGGTCGTAATAAAAATTAAAAAAAATCAACTAGAAAATTCATAGTATTATTACTAAAATTATTAACGAAAAAGAAAAGAAATATATTTACAGAAATAAGAATAGTAACACCTTCTCCTCTCTTCGAAGTAACTTGCTTTGGGATTGGTTCAGTAGGGCCCCACATTACTCTCAGTTCTCCACTTCTCGATACTTGCCACGTGGTCGCTCCACCAGCGTCCAACAGTTTATTTGCATCATGCATTATTGTAGCCGCATTTCCAAAAAGTGAAAAAAAGAAATCCATGAACTATTAGATTTTCGTTTTAACGGGTTGGGTTTATACAGGTTGAAGAGACGGGTAATCCGTCATTTGGTTTGGGTTAAATTTGAGTAAAAGAATTTATAATTCGGATTGAATAAGTTCGGTTCGAATTATTATTTAATAATTAAAAAATATTTTTATTTAAATTTAATTATAAAAAAATATATAAATATTAATATAAAATAAAAATAATTTTTTAATATTTTAATAATTTATAAATAGTGAAATGGGTTTATGGGCTAAGGTTTGATAAGAAACGGGTTTAGACAAAAAAATTAGATCTAAATCTGATCCGACTCATAAAAATCTCTAGTTGGATTCCATAGATAGATACGGATGTATTTGGTTTTTAAATACTAGAATGTCAAGGATAATTTATCTCAATTATAATAAAAGATTTTGATTTTTTAACTTTCAAATTAAAGTTCTATTATGCATGAGTTTAATATAATTTTTATTATTTTCTATTCAATTAAACTCTATAAGGATTAGTTTTTGTTTTTTGTTTTTGCATTGCTAATCAAATCCGTTTTGTAGTTTTGGACAAAATGAAATTTCAAGACATTGGACAAAATCCAAGTTAAAAATGTTTTATTTTTTAATTTTTTTTCTTTTATTTTCCCCTCGTGCAGACATTAGGCTTTAATAAAACAGCAGAAAATAGGTTTGACCACGTAACTCAATCACTTTTTTTCACATTAGATTGACTCGTTCATAATCCTACGTGGCATTAGGAGGTGAAAAAGTGAAAAAACAGAATTGGTAGGTCCCCCTGTACAGGTGGATGCAAAGTTAGTAAAATCCTGACCGTCCAATTTCAACAAGTTGAGCTGTAATAATCGTGCTTATTAATGGGGTTTGAATATAATACACGAATTAGCAGAGGTATAAAAATTAAAAAAAAAAAAATCGAATATCAGAGAGGAAATTAAAAAAGAAAAAAAGAAATGTAAATAAAATTAATAAGCGTGAATCCCGAGGAAAATTAAAGCAAAGGAATCGGACTGTAAACTTGGACGCTAAATGCATAAGCCTCAGCGACAAACCTGCTAGATCGGTTCCTAAGGGGTTGAATTTGAACACAAATATATAAATTTTATCCTCTCCCTACCTAATCATTGATTAATTAATTTGTTAAATAATTGTTAACAAATTATATTCAGTAAATAATTGTTAATTAATTCTGACAAATTTTTTGATTAAATTACCTTTTTGGCCATTGCCAATGACAATGACTGGAGTTGTAAGTAACGAAGTAATGATTGTGTGCGGTACGTGGTGTGATCATTGTTGTACACTTGGGTGATCATCACCATTATCTTCACGTGCACGTGCGGTTTATTAGGTCTATCTATGTCTTTTTAACTAAAAACATTGCATGCTTAAAAACACGAAAAATTATATCAATTAAATTTTATAAATGAAATTACTAGAATGACATAGATTTTTTAAATTATATTTAAAATATAAAAAATTAATTTAAAAATGAAACATTTAATAGATGATTTTTGAAAATATTTAAGTGAATACCCATTTAATAGATAATTACATGTGTAATCCATGTTTGGAAATTTTGAACCCAATTTGTCAAAGTTTGTGATACTTCACATGATATTAATCTCAAAAGGGAAGAAAAAAAAAAAGCTATTAAATCACCTTTAATTTGGTTTTAATTCAACTTAAATATGGAAGGGAAGAAAAAACTATTAAACTTACATGCACTTAGTTTAAACAAATATGGGTAATTCCCTACAAAACTTTGACTTTACCCTCACCACGTTCTATGTTTTGATTTTTTATTGTTTACCATATATATATATATATATTTATTTTAGTAATATATTCAACATATTTTAGATTTTGCTTTGTCTTAATCTTCTCAAGAATAAGGGCATTGTTTACTATGAATTAACTAAACATTTATTTCATATTTTTTTAATAATGACCCAATCAAAAAAAAAAAAAAAAAAAAACAAGTGAAAGAAAAACCAAGCATCAAAAGACCCCAAAAGAAAAAGGGCACTAAAGTAACTTCTTTCTAGATTTTCCTTTAACCCAACTAAAATCTTCTTTATTTATTTTTTAAATTCCCCGTTTCACTATTTTTTTTCTTTAAAATATTTTTTAAGTCAATTTTTTTTTTTTTAAAAAAACAAATATCGATTTGAAACGTAATATTCGGTTTGATTCGATTTTTTTCTTATTCGATTTGAATTTGTTTTAAAATCATGAAATTAAAAGATTTGAAAAAAAATCAAATTAAATATATTTTATTAGTTTTTGTATAAATTTGAAATTTTTATAAAATAAAATAATTATTTTATATTTAAATATATTAAAAATAATATTAAAACAATAACAATAAAATTTAAAAAATTATTTTTAAAAATTGATACATCAAAAATTTAAAATGAATGGTTTCGATTTATTTTATTTTTTTAAAAATCGTATTAATTAATTGAAAAATACAAAATAATATATATTAACCAAAACAACCGAGCCAAAATTATCCGATCCTATCCTTTTATCACCCTATTCAAAATCCTCCATTTTAGCTGTCGGCCTGTCCCCTTCAAACGCAAATAAAACCTCCTCTCTCTCTCTCTCTCTCTCCCCCCTCAAAACCATAACTCTCTCAGACGTCTTTCTCTCTCTCCTTTTCAGTTTTCTCTCAACGCTCACACATTTCCTCACTATAGTCTCCTTATCCCACCCCTTAATCTCCCTTTAACGCCAACAAGAACAAAAATAAAAAAGGGAAAAAAGTAAAAAATTATGGAAACGCCAGAATTCTTTCAAGGAAGCAGTTACTGTTCTCAATTGGCGCCCGAAAAACCGGCAGCCGGTGACCATTTCATTGTGGAGGACTTGCTCGATTTTTCCAACGAGGATACCGTTATTACTGATGGCGCATTTAACTCCACCGTTGCTGGCCACTCGACGGATTCCTCCTCCGTTACGGCCGTCGACAGCTGCAATTCGTCGTCGTTTTCTGGTTGTGAACCGAATTTAGCGGGTGATATTGGTTGCCGAAGTTTAATTGACGGTCAGTTCGCGGGTGACCTTTGTGTGCCGGTAATTTCTCCCCTTCATGCAATGGTGTGATAGGTTAAAAAAAAATGAAGTTTTGAATTTCACGTAATTATTTTTTACTGTTTCTGCGAGCCAATAAAATAAAGTTTACTGCATTTCTTTGGAATTTTAGCTTTGGTTCAATTTTTTTTTTTTTAAATAAAGCTATACGTATTTTTATTTTTTTGATAAATTTCCCGGCAACCAAACAAAGGATAAAGAGTAAAGACCCATGTGCATGGCAAATGAAATTTGGTGAAAGCTGCGTGAATAGTGACAATAGTTTCTTTATCGAAATACTTCAAATTTGTAAGACAAAAAAAGTGAAAAATAAAAATTGCTAATAATTATTGTTTATCTTTTTTAACAGTACGACGATTTAGCTGAGCTCGAATGGCTGTCGAATTTTGCTGAGGAATCATTTTCAAGTGAGGACCTGCAAAAGCTGCAGCTGATATCCGGAATGAAAACCCGACCCAACGAATCATCGGAGACACGAGGGTTCCAACCCGTTCTTCCCAACCAAATTAACAGCGTCATTGATAACGGCGACAACAACCCAATTTTCCATCCGGACATGGCGGTGCCCGCCAAGGCCAGAAGCAAACGGTCCCGGGCTGCGCCATGCAATTGGGCTTCCCGCCTCCTTGTACTCAGCCCAACAACTTCATCTTCCGAACCCGACATTGTGGTCCCGGTCCAACCACCTCCCCAGAACCACGCTGGTAAAAAGCCCGTCAAAACGACCTCGTCGAAGAAAAAAGACGGTGGCGAAGCGAGTTCGGATGGGCGGAAGTGCCTGCATTGTGCCACGGATAAGACGCCGCAGTGGCGGACTGGGCCAATGGGTCCAAAAACATTATGCAATGCTTGTGGAGTAAGGTATAAATCGGGGCGGCTTGTGCCCGAGTACCGACCCGCTGCGAGCCCGACATTTATGCTGACTAAACATTCGAATTCTCACCGTAAGGTGCTTGAGCTTAGGCGACAGAAGGAAATGGTAAGAGCCCATCAGCAACAATTCACGCATCATCATCATCATCAGAACATGGTTTTTGATGTATCCAACGGTGACGATTACTTGATCCACCAACACGTGGGCCCTGATTTCAGGCAGTTGATCTAGTGGATGCTAGAGTAGGGAAACTTTAATGAGCTCTTTAATTTTTTTTTTTTCCCAGAGTTAATTTAGTTACTGAATTCATTAGTGAATTCCAGTTTATATTTTTCCGAACTGTTTTTTTTTTTTTTTTGTTGAGAATTTTCGTAGACTATTTAATGTTCCCTTGAGTTGGTTTTTTTTCCCTGCCAAATTCGGCAAACTCTTGAAACCCAATTTTCTTAATTCGGGTAAATTAGTAAATTTTTGTTTTTCCTTTTGATTCTTGCTTTATTAGACTTTCTAAGCTCCTATATATTGACCAATTGCTTTATATTTGAACAACTTAAATAAAGTTTGATCATCCCACCCCAATTAATATATTGAAATATCTAAGCTTTTCTTAATGCAATATATATATATATAAATTATTTTATTCACCGGTGAACTTTTTAGATTTTACAAACGAAATTAGTAGGATTACATATATCCTTTGAGGTATATTTTTTAAAAAATAAAACATATATCAGTTTTTTAATTTCGCTTGTAAAATTAAAAAAACTCTATTATCAGTATATAAAAAACGAACTCGTATATATATATATATATATATATATATATATATATACTTCATTGGCCTAGTTAGTAGAATTTTGTACTCCATATAGAATAAGTTGACATGTGATTCATGTATTATTTCATTCATATATAGTCACATCTCATTTAATTTATTTGAAAACCTTGGGTTTAAATCTGCTTCTTTCATTTCGATAACATATTTTATTAGGAAATATCTCAAATCCTTTGAGAAATTAAGAACTTTTGTTGTAAAGTGTCACTTCAGTGAAGCATAAGCAAAGGGGAATTAAAACCAATATATCAAGAATTAATTCTTGATATATCTTTGCATGAAAATTGATGTCATGCTTTAATTTCAGCCATCCAAGTGTATATTTCATTGCAAAGTTTACAATCTTATTGCTTAACCGATGCCTATAGGCATCGGTTAAAGATAATTTATTTATCATTTAAAGAATTTTTTTTATATTTAATACATTATTTTTATTAAATTAAAAAAATATATACATTCATTATATATATATATATATTTATAAATACCACCTTAATTAGTATCATTAAGCACTGTTTAACATTTTTCATACACAAAATATGTACGTTTGTAGACATATATACGTCTTTGTCTTTTTACCAATCCCAAAATAGTTAAGGATTTAAGGCCACTTGCCACCCTTTTCATCAACTCAAGTTTCAAGTTTAACAGAAATAGAAATTCAAGATTCATCATTTTTTGCATGAATTTCCACAAATCACATGGAGTTTTTTCTCAATTGCCTGAAAACACAAGAAAGAAATTAACATATTTCAAGGTCCACCCCCCACCGACGGAAGGTAAATGCAAACCTTTTTCAAGGTTTAGTTTGTATAGGGTAAGGATCAAGCTAGGCTGGGATTATAAGGTCAAAACTTAAAAGAAAATGAACCCCAAAGTATTGATGTTTTTAAGGTAAATATGTTCGAACCCCAATGCACGAAATACGTAGTATTTTACATGCGTAAAAGAGCTCGTGGGAAGAAGAAAATTGAGTGGTGGGAGTTGATTATTTAAGGGGGAAGATCTAGGTTAAGCTTTTTATGGTGAGTTTACGGTAAGTTTCATTACATATAAATATGACAAATTATATAAATCATTAAAGAATATTATCATGTATTTATATAACTGAAAGTTGTCATGTATTTATGTAATTTTTTTTACATATAAATATGACAAATTACATATAAACATTACAAAATTCATAAATCATTAAAGGATATGTCATGTATTTATATAAATTAAAAGTTGTCATATAATTATATACTTTTTTTATATATAAACATGACATAAATTACATATAAACATGATAAATTATATAAATTTTCGAAACCTATGAAAAAATTATTTTAAGTTACTTTTCTTAAATTTTTTTTTATTTGAGTGAACTATTATCAACATAAATTTCAGCGAAAAAGGAAAGCTGATGTTAATGTTAGTTAATTTTAGTACTACTACTACTACTTTTTTAACATCGTTTTCTGCCTTGTACTTGAATCCCCCTCGTTGGCGATCTTACCTTTTTATTTGCACAAGTTTCGAGAATGAAATGAAAAAGAAAGTTCTTATAACATGAACATGGAAATTCAATTTTTGATGAATATTATATATTTAAAATAAAAAAAAAAAAAACTTTTGGGTTTTTCAAACTATTTAGTGTGAAGATGTGTTTCATAATTATTCTATGAATTAGAAAATACAGTATATATACAGTATATGTGAGAGATTTTATTGGGAAAACTATATACGCGATACTGTTAAAAAGATCAGTCATCAGCTATATATATATATATATACTTTTTGATGGGTTTAGATTAAAATGAAGCGTTTTATTCGTTGACGCATCCTGTCTATGCAGGATCCTAGGCAAGTGGAAATCCCATAGAACTCTTATATTAATACCTGCAAATTTTCTCAGTTCAATCATTGTTATTTAACTATTCTCAAAAGAGTTTTAACCATTTCTTCTCCAAATAAAACTCCAAACCAATGGTTGTCCTTTGTCTTATTTGATAAAAAAACAATCGAAAAAAAACAAATACAGAGTTCTGGTAATGAAGTTATTAATATGTTTTTACAGTACATATGTTTAATAAATATTTAATGTGAAAAAAAATCAAAGTTAGCGGTGGTCACATGTCTTATCTGATCTCTCTCTTCTATATATGTTCTATCCAGCTGCATGCAAAAGAGTCAGTACTTATCAGTGAATTTTTATGAATCTTTTGCTTTCATTTTTTTTTTCTTTATTACTTTTAAGAATGGTGTTTTCAAAATTCAGTAATGTCTTCAAGAGTACCAAATTCATTTTATTAATAATTACTACAAATATTCATATCATATATATGGGAATAAATAATTGTGGTAATATTCCAGAAGGTTTTGAATATATATATATATATATATATATCTATATATATATATATTTATGTATATATATGCATGGGCTTCCATGCATGTGGTTAATTTTTCCATGTTCATTTGTAAAGAAGCTGTTCCCTTTTCACAACCACTTTGGTAAAAAAAGAAAATCAAGTCTGATCAAGAATATGGTACGTAGTAATTCCGGTCAGGGATGTCTCTAGATTTTATGTGAATCTAATTTTCATGTCGGATAAATCGTCAATTTTCGAAATTCAGCTGGTTCTCACAATCTCATTTCTTGTTGATTATTGACTTCCAATTATGCAAAAAGTATTAAATAAATAATTATTCTTTTATTAGCATAATGATTATTGGTCGAACATAAAGAAGAAAATTTGAATAAATTTTTAAATAATAATAATTATTTTTATTTGGGTTTTAGTTTTCTAATTTCCTCAAATACATATTTATTTTATTAATAAATATTCATTTCTTTTTTATTGCTATTACTTGACATTTTCAAATACCATGTCATTTAATAAGTCACATTGTTTGACACGTGGCATCAAAACAATTTCCTTTTGACTACAAACGGAATCATCATATTTTCGTTAAATTATAATCAAATTAACAATAAATCACAGTTTAAGAGCATAATTGTCACAGATAAAAAAGTAAGAACTTATTTGACATTTTTTGCATACTTGAAATCTGGAAGGTTTATTTTATGATTATGCCTTGAGTATTTGGAGCCAGACAGGGAAGAAAAAGGATAATCAGACAGGGGAACGGTTCGACCATGCAAATTGCAAACATTATCCAATTTCTTCCTCTGTGATGGCTATCGTACTGTGTTGGAACATGCATGAAATGACATGCTTGTTTTTACGAATATGTCTATATTAAACCTGCTCATGGACCGGATAGCTCGCTCGACCCGTATTGAACTGAGCCTAAACAAGATATTTTTAATCTTAGCCGACCAGACCCGAAACAATATTTTTTAAATTATAATAATATTATTTTATTTAATTCTAATTATAAGAATATATAAAAAAAATATTTTTTTAATATTATGAATAATAAATTCAAACCTATCGGGCGGGCCCAACCCTACCTAGGACCGGGCCTGGATAAAGATTTTGAAAAAAAATCAGGCCGCGGCTCGATCCATGAGCAGGTGTAGGCTACATGCGGAAAAAAAAAAAAAGACAAAAAGTACAATGCCGAGGTCCTTTGAGAGATCGAAAGGGAGAGCCCCCGAATGCTAATGTTTTGTTAGGGGTTTGGGGACATGGGCGCAATAGCCAAGGCAACTTTCAAAGAAATGGTAGACATGGAACTGGTAATATTAGACACGACATGATTACACGACAGAAACACAACACGAAAAAATAACACGAACAGGACACGAATGTCTCAAAATTTATATAATATGAATTATTAACGTATCAAAGTTTATATAAATAGAAAATAACTTAAACACGATTATGACATGACAAAATACACGAACACGATACGGATACACAAATTGCCGGGTCTAACCATATCATCCCTCTCTACTTTCTCACGGGTACTTCTTCTTGATTAGGAAGATAAATATAGTAATCAAAAGAACATGGCTTTCTTTACAACTTAAAGTTTCTCCTAGGTCTTACCTTATGTTACTCGGACTCTTTACTTTACCTAAAATACTCATGTCCAATACTTGTGTTCGACACATATTTGAACATGAGCATGAAAATACGATCTTTTAAAAAAACTAAGCATACCTGTACACATACCTATATCGACACTCACCCGAATTCAAGTAACATAGGTCTTACCTACTTATGAAAAGTGAACAAGGATTTAAATTCAAACCCAGAATGGGGAAGACTTAACTTTTCAGGTGGGATCGAAGTATATATCTCCTATCAAAAAGGGGAAACACCAAAGATATAATGGACATGAGCTATTTACACATGATGCTAAGGGTTGAAACAGTGTTGTCAAGGCGTGCACCTAGATGTTTTACGCTTTGCGCCTTAGCGTTAAATAACAAAAGCACCTCAGACCCTTTCGGGAGAGGCTCGTTTGATCAGGCGTATGCCTAGTGCGCTTAGGCGCGGTTTTTTTAAGGCGATAGACGTAAAAAAAGCCCGCATGATTGAAGTTTTCTTTAATTTCTTTAATTTTAACTTTTTTCATTAAATGTACCTTTACTAGTAAGAAAGAGGATATTATCAAACTCTCCACTTCTCAATATTTGAGTGATCAACAACAAATATGGGACCATAAAAAAATAATGCATATTGGGCAAAAATTTTTTTGCATGTTTTGTAAATAAATTGGACCACTCTTTAGAGTTTATTATCATAATTATATATCTTAAGCTTATTATATATATACATATATATACACACAGACACACGTACAAAAATACACATATATACATATTGCGTCTTATTTCATTCAGACGAGCGTTTTTTTTTTCGCCATGCGCCTAAGGCAATATAAGGGTTCTAGTGACTAGAGTGCACCTTGCGCCCTTGACAACACTGGGTTTAATGGTATAATAGAATGAGAATAGAAAATGAAATCATGCACCCATTCATTGCTTTCATTTTTCATTACTACAATATGAATTTATTTAAACAAAAAAGACATGGTTAAGAGATTGGAATCAATAAAATAAATTCATTACATCCACCATAACTTTAAGCCAAGACAGAAGTTGAGTAAATGGCAAAGCAATTTTATTCTTTAAAGTAACAAGGTCAAAGTGTTGTAGCACATATAAACTATAAGAGAATCCTTGGAAGAAGATTGAAATCTAGAGAGAAAATTTCCATAATTGGGAGAATCAAGGAATAGAATTCTTGCAGTGTATGTTATGTCCATTATCCAGGACATTGAAAATTCACTTCAACTAATAATGAAAAAGACTTACTTGTCAAATAAACTAAATCTCCAAATGGACACACAAGAAGGAAAACAGTGACCCTGATCCATCATGTGTTACTTCCTTCCACTATCGATATGTTATCGAGGCACACTGAGACCTAGTTCTGTTCAAAATTAAAAAAAAAAAAAAAAACTTAATAAATTAGCATTAGCAAGCACCATATGAAAGAAACTAAAAAACAGGTTTCTTTAAGTCAATGAATCGTGAATAAAGCTATTTCTTATATAAGTCCAGAAACAAACCAGTATTTACTAAAAATATGTCAAAGCATATAAAATTAGTCTTAAGAGATAACTTGCAAGCTATGTTGCTCCGACTCTTCATTTTTCTTGAAGTACCCATGTCCGACACATATCTGGACATGAGTATGGAGATATGACCCTCCAAGGACCCTCCAAATACATGAATAACTTATAAAAAAAATTAAACATACCCGTGTCGGACACATACCGGTATCCGACACTCACAAAAGAGTCCGAGTAACATAGCTTGCAAGAACAACCACAGAATGAACTAATAGCACTCGCAAAAAGACTTTGAATATTGGCCCTCAATGCTAGACCAGATTTCAATCTAACAATTTGAATAAAAGACAAGCATAATCTTTGCATTTCATGAAAATGCAGACCACTAAACTGAAGAAAACAAACAAGTTTGAACAATTCTAATGGCCCTACATTCCCTATAAAAGAATCTTTCACATGGATCTCCTGCAATTAAAACTTAAAAGATCAAATTCTTCTCCTTAACCAAACAGGGCTATCCATTTATATAGTACAAGTACATGGTCTGACACATACAAAACTATATTTCACAAATTATAATGTACATTCAATTATTAATTTCAATAGGAGAACCTATTGCCTCCACAGCTCCATTAATATCAATTGACAATGATGAGTATAGAAAAGGGTCTTCAGTTGTAAAACATTATTCATTGATAAGCATAGAAGCTTAAAATCATGTTGAAAAGAAAAGAAAAACCAAATGCTACAGAAGCAGAACATAAAACAAAATAGAGAGCCATGGACTTATTATGTATATGATATTTGTATTATAACGGGATCCTAGTAAGGTACAGTATATGCAGAAAGTTATTGAGTAAATGGTCAACATAGCTAGAGTCTGCATTTCCAATCATATTAATGTAGCAGTATATAACAGAATCTTCAACTTTAACTAACAAAGCAAGAACTATCAATAGTTTTCAGTGCATTGCTTAAAAATTCATAAATCATACACAACCTTCTCAAACCATGTGCAAGCTCTCCAACTCAGGTTGTATCTTTGTTTGTATCTACCCCTGTTCCAACACACCCAACTTAGCAAATCATCATATACATGTACATTCAGTCTCACTCACTTGTTACTACAATTTAATCTCCACTAAGTTGTCTAGCTCTTTTTCTTTTGTTCTTTTTTTTTTTTTTTGGCTGAGACCTTTTTCCTATGTTACTCGGACTCGGGTGTGAGTGTCGGATACAGGTATGTGTCCGACATGGTTATGTTCAATTGTTTTAAAGTTTTCCATGTATTTGGAGGGTCCTTAGAAGATCATATCCCTATACCCATGTCCGGATATGCGTCGGACACAAGTACTTCAAGAAAAATGAAGAGTCGGAGCAACATAGTCTTTTTCTGCTAATCTCTATTAGAATCACTTCATTTCACACTTTCTTCTCATAATTTTTCTTTTTGATTTTTTCAGTGACAAGCCTAGTTGGATGGCATCCGATGCAGATGTCCTGAATTTAAGCAGTTAAAAACATGCAAAATTTAATTTGTACTCTATCACAAACTTCTCACCATTTCCCCTTTCCTACTTGCTTAATTCTTTTCTTACTTAATTCAGAAGACCCCTTTCTGTCTTTCACTTTCTCTTGATTTAGATTAAGAAAGATAAAACTTATACATTAAGAACTATAGGAAAAATAAAAATGTAACCAACAAAGAACAGATAAATGTTCTCAAAATTGATAGCTTTAAATGAGAACTGATTGGACATAAATATCATGATCATTACTTCATTAGATAAGCCAACCTAAACAAACAAGATTGCTTTATTAATTAATTATAGAGTTAAAAAAGTTGCTTAGGGAAACAAAGTTACAAACATTTTGGAGATTATCAAACTCCTGGATTTGCACTGCAAAGCATACCCTGAGACAACGAGCTCATTGAATCGATTCCTAGACACGACGTGAGCCGAGCTGAAGACACCGCTGAGTGGAGAGGCAGCAGAGATTGAAGACAACCCAATTGAGAAACCGACCTGAAAAAAGTTTAGAAGCAAAATTTTGGTTATTTGAAGGAAACCCAAACTTAAAAACGGATAAAACTACAAGGGTTAAGGGTATAAAATTAATAAATTTGAAGAAATTGAAAGGGACATGTAAAGATAAGGTTTTTAAAGGGCTTGCCTTGAAAATGTGGGAGAAGAGCGAGCAGGAAAGAGAGAAGAGGCGGGATTGGGTTTAAGGGTTGGCTTGTTAATAGTAGATTTGAGGATAGAGAATGTTGGTTTTGAGACAGATCTAAAGCGCGACGCCATTTTGGAGAAGACAAAGCAAGAGTTCAATGTTAGGGTTAGGATTTTGAAGGGAAAAAAAAAAGGATTCAAGGGTTTTTGTGGGGTTTTAGGTTTTATTGGGGGAAAATAACCAAAAGGTGATTCAGAGTAGAGGTGGCTAACGTTGAAAAAAATGAATTAGAAGTCAAATCGGTGTTGATTCAATCAGTTGGATAGTTAAACACTTTAAATAAATTTTTTAAATATTTTAAAAATATTTTTAATGTTAAATAAATATTAAATATAGTAAATAATAAATAAAAATAAGCATTTAGTTTAGTGGTATTATCTTTAGTATAATTATAAAGGATTATAAATTCAAATCTCATCACTTACAAAAAATATTTTTGAAAAAAATAATTAAAAAAAATATTTTTTTCCTAATTTTTGATCGGTTGAACCGATTTTTGATCAGTTCGATTAAATTCGGTTTAATTACACCCGTTGGACCGGATAGGCCATCGGTTTCCGATTCAACCGGTCCGGCCGATCCGGTCTAATATTTTATTTATTGGAGGTGGCAAAATGAACCTGAACCCGAAAATTCGTACAAAAAAACCCAAACTCGAAAATACTCGAGTTCGAGACCGACCCGAACCCAAATCCAAATAGAAGTGACAATTAAACGGATTCAGACGAATTTGGGTCGGGTCCATTCGGATTCAAAACCATTTGGTTCGGGTATGTTTTACCTCTACACTGATTCGGTTATATGCATAAAAATAAAAGAGAAAAACTTTATGCAGTTTTAGAGTTTAGACTTGCTAGCTAGTTGTTTGACTGATTTGTACTCGATTCTAAATTCATCTAAGACAGTGGTATTTAATCAGTTTATTCAATGCAGGTTGTGGAGGATAATCCCAAATACTGGGAAGTTATGTCATCAGCACTGGCAGTTGGTTGGCTTAAGTGGTTTGATCGTCTGATGTAGTTTCTTGACATACAATGATGAAAGCATGATAGATATACTTTCTGTGGAATTCGTTAATTTTTATATTCAGAAATGAAGAATCTTTTATGTTCAGAACTTAAATTAATTTTTATTTTCAGAAATGAAGAATCTTTCAGAAATAATGAAAGAATCTTTTATGTATATTAAAAAGGATACTGCTATAAGTTTTTGAACTACAGCTTATGAAAAACCCTTCTACACCTCGACACTTTTGGTTGCCTCTTCTTTATGATTCGGTAAAACTCTTCCATAAATTTCTTGTGCTTTGAACTATTGGATTTTCGCAATATCCGCTAATGCCTGGCTTAACTGTGGCACTGGTTTCTTTTCTTTTCTTTTCTGCAGTTGCAATTTGCTTAATTGGAAGGATAATCTTTTGTTCAATGTCTCTCAGACAAATCTTCTGTTAAATAAGCTACAGGAATTGTCCATGGCAGGGCTTCGTCCAGACTTCATTGAAGCTGAGTTACACACCAGAGGCCTTAAACTCTGTTAGACTAACTTTTGCCACGAATCTTGGATGTGCTATCCTAGAGGAATGAACCTCTCAAGAATATAACCTGCGCCTAGAGGTGATAATGGTTTGGTTTTGAAAAAAATTGCGATTAACGAGTAGTATTGTATTTTGGTTTTTAAAAAATCAAACTGAAATCGAACTGATCCAAACCGAATTTCATCGATTCTGATCGGTTTGGTTCATCGGTTTTTAAAATTTATCTTTTTTCTATAGTATTTTTAAGTTTTTTTTCACTAATTTAAAAACAAAATATTTATTTTCATATTATAAAATATAAAAAACAATTAAAAAATAGAATTCGGTTCGGTTTAAATAATTGCGTTTTTTTAACTTAAGAACCGAAAACCGAACCCAACCGAATAACCATAATTATTACCCGAACCAAATTCGAATCAAATTCGAACCAAATTCAATAAAAACCAAACCGAACATTACGGTTCAAATCGGTTTTCTCGGTTTTTTTTTGCTCAGCCCTACCTGCGCCTGAACTTCAGTGAATCCACCAGCAAAGTTGTTCAAGTCTCAGATTGTAACAAGCAGCCGCATCGGCATATCTAGGAGAAACTTGAATTGCTTTGAACTATGCAGAAGACGCGGCCTGGCGGAATTGCTGGAAGCTGTTGTTGCTCGTCAAAACTGCTGGGGAAACCTGCTTGGGAGTCATTTTTGTTTTCACTTGGAGAACAAACAAGTGTAATTCTTCCCACCCAGTATGTTGCTAAGCCTGTAAAATTGGTGACTGAATTCACCTGGCAATCTCTGTACAACATCAGAGTAAAAGGTTTGAATGGAGTTTGTTTATTCAACCACTGAGAAATGAATGCATATGGGCTATAGGAAGAGCTGCAAAGTTGTATACAAACAGGGGCGAAAAAGAGAATTAAGAAATCTGTATTTTCTTTTGCAATCAATAAAAGCCTGAATTATGATATACATACCTGTGTAAAGTAATTCATCAATCAAAATAAAAAGTAAAATGAACAAGCAATGATGGATAAATCAAATAAAGAACAAAAGAACATCATAAGGCAAACAAATTCTCCTAAACACTGTAGAGAATAAGATAAAACTAGATGTGAAATAATTGAATCTTATGGTAATGAATATCCACCCACCTTTCCTCACAGGCAAGCCCTTGAAAGTCCTCTGCCTCTATGGTTTTCTGGGTTTCACCATAACATTCCCGATATACTATACAAGATTAGTGCCACCATTTTTAGGCCCTTACAGCCAACCAGACATGACATGTTAAGCATCTTGTCTGGGCCATCTCACAGAATATATGGAATCACCTGAACATTGCAAGCACACAATGCTACAACACGGGCTGCAGCCTTGGTTCGCTAAAAGACCAAACACCAGGTTATTACAGTTTCTTAGGTAGATTATAAGTCTTCTTAAGGAACCTTGAAGCTGTCTCATCATTCCGGTAACACAACACGCGCAGGAGTGTGTTTGGCTCAGTAGGATTCCACTGCCCTGATGTTGGAGGTAGTGGAAGCCTAGACCTTGCAGACGAGCCATATGTCTCTAAGGTCACACGTCTGAACCGCTCAATTAAGCTCTCTGTATCGGTTCTGAAAAGGGGAAGGACATCTCTCACTGTAGCTGAAAACTTATCTACGAGGTCAGCAGGCAAACCATCGCCATTGGCCCAAAACAGATCTTTAAGGGCTTTGAAATCATCCTCTATAATTTGAGAATCCTGACGAGAGAAAGCACGAGAGGGGCCTCCAGCAAGTAAAACCAGCAAGAATCCATCACAGGAAGCTTTCATGATATCAGTTATAATCCTTGTACGAACTCTTTCATGCACAGTTTCTGAGATGATCAACAAGTTTCGCTCCAGTTCCTGTAATAGAGGGTCAATCCTAGAAGATGAAGGCTCCCCTACATACAAACCATCCCATAAAACATGACTTAGGTCATGGAATACGATTTTGTAAGCAACTGCCTCAGATAGTTGCTGAACCCCTTCCACACAAGCAGCTGGTGTTAGTTCAAATTTCTTGCTCAAACCATTCGAAAAATCTTCCGCATGAGCAGACTCACAGTTCCTTAAGTGGGTTATGATCCTCTTCTCTAAAACATCCATCTCAGATCGGATACGGTGCAGAGTATTTATACGAACACACAGCTGTGGTATCCCAAATGAATTATCTCCATTCACTATTGCAACCTGAGAATTTCTCTTCTGAGAATTTTGTGACTTTTCTTTCTTCTTCCACACACCATGGAACTTTGATCCAGTCTCACATCTGGTCAATGCAGGCATTGTAGGGATATATGTATTGCGTGAACCTACATGTCAGATTAAAAGGACATAATGTTAGAAACTCTAAAAGCCTTAGGCATCATATTAAGATCATTTATGAGATTTTCCGAGCATTTACCACATCCAGATTTTGCCTTGATTACGTAATACTGAAGACATTTATCAAGGCCAGCCATCAAATCAGGTAGCAATGCAGGATGTGTTGGTATCGGCAGCTGGAAAAATGCATCTAAAGTCTCATCAATGATTCTCAAAATGTCGACAGCAGAGGGAGCATATCCTTCTTGATTTGCTTGTGGATTCCAGACCTAACATAATGCAATGTGTTGGTTAGAAAAAAGAAAAAGAATAATAATAACAAATTCCAATTCTAACAAAACTGCAACCAGCAATTCAGTAGATATCCAAGTCAGTTGCATGAACAAACAAGCAACTTTCAAAAGGAACATCAACTACTTCTACATAGGTAGTGCTTTATGGATAACATAAATTTGAAACTAAATAAACAAAATCGTGCACCTATTAAGAAATCATCTCCTACTAACTTATGTGACAGGTGAAAAAGATCACAGGCACTGCAGCAACTTTTAGGTTAGAGTTGCAAAGCACACTGCTATTTTTTTAATAAATGCTAAGAAGGCAACTACTTTAAATTTTATGGAGCTGATTTATATACTCTGCATTCCTTCACAATACCTATTTTCTTACTCTTATAGGCCTTAGCGTGTAATCCAAATGCTTAGGTAAAGTTAATTCTTAAACACATAATCCCTTCTTCACCCTTTTGGTTACTGTGTTACTTATTTGTAGTCAAGGCATGCAAAGAACCAGAGCCTAACTGATTTATCCATAAAGAGAGAAATCTATTAGCAAAATATGATTATTGCCAATAACGAGAAGAGAACAATAATTTCACAATGAATATATAATTACATGATATGAAACTAATAAGTTATAGAACTTGGATTTGATTGATATAAATTTCAGATAAAATTTTCATCCAAATGACAAGAATAGCAAGTGCATACTTCCTGTTGCAAATTCCTGTCAACCCATTCCTTAAGTCTGTCTAATCTTGTCTTGATCCACCCTTTAACCAGATTGGCAATTGCAGCTTCAGCCTCATAAGGAGGCATCTCGCGGATTATTGCCTTCCCACCATCATCACTGTCTACTGCATCCTCAACTGCAATCTGCACGAGATCTTTCTCCAATTTATCTGCAGCTCTCAGTACTTGAACAGCATCAGGGGTTAACTCCATAATGCCAGATATAAACTGTTTTATCTCATTTGCATAACAAGCATGAAGGGTGGCCACAGCCACACCTGCTGCCAAAGGATGCCAACCCTTCAGTATTGGACTGAAAACCTGCTTCTCATGAATTGCGAGCTCACCAACATCGTTAGCAAGGATTGCAAGGACAGGAAGAGGATTCGGCTGGTTTTTGGAAGCTCTCCTGCTTGAATCTGCTTTCTCCATTCTCTATAAAATAACAAAACAAAGTATATGCATAGTCATGAAACCAACTAAAATGGGAACTGGGAGGAGAGAGAGAATCCAAACACATCACATATTTGTTGCATTCCAAGTCTCATGCATAATAGGATCTTGTATATGCAATGAAGATTCAGATACTATACATGAGCCATAGGCGCTCAATTTTTCCTCAGTAAAGGGGCTAATAGAAGATCGTAAAGACTTGCCTGAGCAAAAGCAGTGCGCAACGAAGACCTGATGTAAGTGTCAATTCTATTTCGAGCCACATCAACTTCTCCTTTCCTCTTTCTGCGATACTCAGTAGATACATCCTCAACCAAAATCTTAGCCGCTGATACACCTAAAGAAACAATGCCCTGCATGGTATAGACATTTCTACTATCGAAAGTGTCATGGTAAGCAAGGAGTCTTTTCTCTGCCCAGCCCAGTATTGAACTCAATGTAGAACTTAAAATCTTGGAGTATTCTGGATCCTTGGTTGTCTTGGCATATTTTGCCACCTCTGCTAGCTGACTGTCAGCAGCATATAGCAAGTCCATTTCAACTTGCCCAGTGGCAACAAAACGGTGAAACAGGACCCATGTAAAGCAGAGGTTATGGAGCATTTGGTTAATCCCAAGGATCACCCACGTCTTCTTTATGTGCTCCATAAGCTCATCAACTTCCTCGACAATGGATGTTTCGTCATTAATATCGAAGCATGTCTCCAGAAGCATTTCATAGAGTCTAAGATTCAGTGGAATGCCATCAGCCCAGTGGCATGAATCAGAGAAAGACCCATCTGATCTAGAAGCAAGAGACATTACAGCACTGCGAAGAACTTGCATTGACTCATTGTTCTTTCCAGTTTCTATTGGCCTATCTAGGGCTGCATGAATGATTTGCCGTAGCCTTTGTGATGCGTTATTTGACTTATCAAGTGGCACACGAGGATGCAATAGTAACCCAGCCTCAAGAACCCTGAGGTTTCTTTTCTGCCATGCATCATATTCTTGTTGATCAGTAAAATCTGATTGCTTAAGCTGCTGTAATAGCTCCAATGGAAGAACCACTGATTCAATCCGCCTTCCAACCTGTGATATGTAAATTTATAGTAGACCATTATCAATATAATGAACTAATACCAACGTGGTTAATTCCTCCTACATAATTCCAACCCACCCCCAAGAAAGAAAAAAACATATAGCAGACACTATAAATAAATTAAACACGGATAAAAGTTACAACAAATAAGAATAATAAACTTCATCAAAATCCTATTACACTATCATCTTAAATTTGATAATCTTGATGAACTTTCCAAAATATTCGAGAATTTCCATTATTCAGGATTAAATTCTAGAATCATATTTGTTTGTAACTTAAATTACAATCTACTTTTCAACATGGTGATCTTCGGATCCTACCGCATCAACTTTTATATTTAATATAATTAAAATTAACTTACTCACAAGAAGCATTATCTGGATCGAATAAATTGCAATTAAAAAATTAAGCAAAATTCCGGATCAACCAAAATTTCATGTAAAGTAAATCTTAAATTGAGCTAACCAGGCCACCGCCGATTCTCAAAAGCGCTCTTCTAACTCGCGAATCAACGATCTCAGGAACCCGCATTTGAATCCTCATAAGCTCCCCTACGGTCGTAGGCCGCTTGGACTTTCCCTGGCCCGAGCCTGGCCCGGAACCCGGACTCTTCTTCGCGCCCGGCGATTTCAATCCTAAAGCCTTCTTCATCTTACTAGCAGCTGCTGATGTAAGCGAGCGCTGCAGCGCGGGCGAGTTAGGCGAGTGGTTGTGGTTTTGACTAGGCGAGTTGTGACTCGGCGGATCGGAATTGAAGGAGGCGGAACTGGAGAGAGGTTTGGAGGAGGAGGTACGGCATACGGCGAGGAAGACGTCGTAAGCGGTGAGTCGGAGGTCGGAATCGGCGAGTTGAGAGGCGAGTTGGCCGAGTGGAGATTGGAGATCAGTTGAGGTGAGCTTGCTCGGCATTGGTTGAGGTTTAATTTGCAGTGGCGGTGGCGGTGGCGTTGACTCTCTCTTTGAGTGGCCGAGTGAAAGGTCTCTGAAGAGATGCGCCATTGTGTTAACTCAGAGAGAGAACATTGAACTATTTGAGAGAGTCAAAACGGAAGAAAAACAGAAAGAGTTAGGAGCTGTTTGGCATTTTTTATTTTTTAAAATTTATTTTATCAGTTAAAATTATTTAATTACCATTTAAAAAAATTATATTTAATACATTATTTTTGTTAAATTTTTAAAAAAAATTTAAAAAAATATTTTTTAATATATATCATTTTAATCAGTCATTTGAAATATAGGTAAACTTTGTCAAATATTTATAATTTTTTAAACTTTTAAAAATGACAATATTATCTAAACAAAGTAACAAACTATGAAATTATGTATTATTATCATTAATAATAATTCAAGAAAAAAGCATTTGATAAATATTAAAATTTTTTATCCAAATATTTAATTTGAGATTTAAATAAAAGTAATGTTTAAATTATTAAATATTAAGTTATAATAATTATAATTTCAAGATCTATTTTTTTATAAAAACAAATTGATGGTTTTCAATTTCTTTTATTGGCTTTAAAGTTTAAACCGAAGAAGAGTGAAGAAGACAAACAGCGGTAGGAGCGTGAAAGTGCACGCAACTTGAAAGAGAGAGTGAAGGGGGAGTGGGTGGCGACCAACGGTTTTCAAGCAATTGGGATATTTTATGAAAACGGTGGGATCCTTGATTGGTGGGGGCGAATAGGGACCACGCGCACCTGTAAGCATAGTAACACAACACCAACAAACGGCCGAGAATTTGTTTATTTCTATTTAAATATAATGATCAAAACAGTAATTGACAGTGCCAGAAAATCTTGCTGCATTATTTATTTATTTTGAATTGTTTGCCTAACAGACGAAATAAAAAAATGTCATGTGGTAGTTTTTATATATTTTTTATTTGAAATAATAATGAAATAACAATAATAATGTAACTTGGTCAATTTTTTAAGTAACCAAAAATTTTTAATAAAATAAATCAAAAACTATTACTAAAAAAAAGTCCCGTGGGAAGGGGACAGGATACTACTTTTTTTTTTTTTTTTACTTAATGCTAAGATTATATAGTGTCAGGACAGCCCAATTATTTGATATATTTACGAGTAAATTTGAAAAACATATATTTCGTAATAGCATAATTGTTTAATGATATAATGATTAATAATAATTTATAAATATTTTGTTAATGAGTGCTTTTAGGATAAATTTTAAAGTTAATTAATATATTATTTATAAAAAAAATATTATATTAAATACAGTATTTGATAACTTTATTCATATTTTTTAACTTATTGGATGAAGATATTACTATATCTAGTAACCTTAAAGGGTGCTCTTAGGGTATTTGTTAGCAAAATTTATTTATAAAAAGTAAATGAAGAAAGAAAAAATTGTTGTTAAGAAAATTGTAAAAATATTTTTATCTTTAATGAATCATTAAGAGTTAAAAAAAAAAAATCAGCATTTTAGAAATTTTTAGTTTTTGATTTTTTAAATTTACTTTTTTTAATTAAAAAATAATTTTTTTTTTGAAATATATTTTTTAAAATTCATACTTTTAATTTACTTTTTTAATTAAAAAATAATTTTTTTTTTAAATATATTTTTTAAAATTCATATTTTTAATTTACTTTTTTAATTTTTTTTTAAATAATAAAAATAATATTTATGAAATTAAAATTTTAAGCTTATTGACTTAAAAAAAAAAAGAAATAAGAGATTTTTTCATTAATGACAATTTTATCTTTACAGTTTTATTCTTAACAATTTTTTCTTTCCTTATTTTATATTATTAGACCTTTGAACAATAATTTTATTGTTTAAAGGATGTTTTTCAAATTAACTCTTTACCTTCCACCAGCTAAGGCAGCAAATCAATATAATCAATATATAATAACTATTCTTTGTGTCGGAAAATAGAAGAACCAAAGTACATGCAACTTTGCCTTTGGTAGAGACTAGGTTGGCTTTTGATTAGCTCTAACCATTAGGCTTTGACACGTTCATGGAAATATTCATTTTTATTATTATTATTTAATATACCTTTTTTTTTTATTATATATATTTAGTAAAAGGCAATAAGGAATAAGCTAAAGCCAAAAGGTATACGAAATTGTGATTAGGAAAGTAAAAGTTTAAGTTTCTATCTCTTGAATGTCGGTGGGTTGTCCATCTTGAGGTAAAAAAAAATTCAATAATTGTATGTTCAAAGTTGTTGAGAAACTCTATCAACTTATAATACAGGTTTATTGATTATAATTTATAAGCAATATTTCTGAACTATTATAGTATTATTATTTCTAATTTCTTCAATGAGCTTGGGCTCACACAACTCAAGGATATAGGCTTTCTGACCTAGTTTTGTAAGTTGGACGTGGACCTTCCATGTCTACACTGGGCTAGGACCACATTCATGAGATTGGGCTCACCCAAATCATGAGTCTCGGTTTTCTGTTTATGTTAGACCTGTTCATGGGTCGGACAGCCCGCCGGATCCGATAGGTCTGATCCGTATTGAACCGGGATTGGTATGATTTTTTGTGATCCGGAACTGTCCGGTTTGACTCAAATCACTGTTCATGCATTAAAATTTTAATTTTTTATTTAAATTAAATTATAAAAAGTTAATATAAAAATAATCTTTTATTATTTTTTGAATAGTGATTCGGGTTGGGCTTGGGTAAGGTAAAAAAAAATTCGGGTCGCGGCTCGATCCATGAGCAAGTCTAATTTATGTTAAGGGTTTATTTATGTATAAATTAAAGGTTAGGGGCTTATTTTAATATTAAGGACTTAGTTGAATACAAATTAAAAATTAAGGGCTTATTCGAATGTAATAAAAATATAAAGATTTATCTAAATAAAATTGTAAAATTTAGAGATTTTTTATTATTATTATTTTAGCCTTTAAAGATTCACTCGGCTAAACCACATTCATGAGCTTAGGCTCACAAAGAATTTGGGTTTTCTGGCTATATAGCTAGTTATTTAAGTTGGACTTGGACCCTCCATTTGTTAATGAAGATTAATTAGCCGGGCTGGTATCAGGCCTCAGCGTAAGAGTCCACCAAAAGAATCTTAAGAGTAGGACACTAGATTTGATAATTTTAAATACAATAAAAATACGATACAAAAAAAAAAAATTAAAACACGACGTGACAAAAATACATTAATATCTCAATATTTATATAACATAAATTATTAACGTGTTAAAATTTATATAATAAAAAAATAATACGATATAAATATACAAATTTTTAGATTTACGAGACATCCAAACGACGTGGATTTGATAGGAAGGAACCTAGTAAAGTTATTATTATGTCATTAAATCAATATCTGACTATCAAAATTTAGGAACCTAGTAAAGTTATTATTTATGTCATTAAATCAGTATCTGACTGTCAAAATTTTGCTAGCTTCCAAGCTGCCACATTGTACTCCTTGTAGCACCTGAGTTTTGGTACCCTGAAAATTCACTTTTGATCAAGACAATTCTCTGCTTTCTTTTTCTATCAATTTGTTGTTGGGTTTAGGCGCATAAATTACTTATATTACTTTTTGATCTATACTCACCAAAAGAAAAAAAAAAAAAAAAAACCTGTGGAATGGATTTCAAAGCCTTTGATGCTTTGTTTTCTTCTTATTTTCAATTGGGACGGACCAAAGTGGATCAAACAACGCAGGCACAAGGTTGAAAAAACCGGACAGAGATCAAATAGGTGTGATTTTCGAATCTCGATTCAACCAGTTGGATTGGTTGAACATTTTAAATAAGATTTTTAAATATTTTAAAAATAATTTAATGTTAAATAAATATTAATTATAGTAAATAATTAATAAAAATAAGCATTTAGCTTAGAGGTATGATTTTTAGTATAATTCCAAAAAGTTATGGGTTCAAATCTTATCATTTATAAAAAATATTTTTGAAAAAAAATAATTAAAATAATAAAAAATGATTTTTCCGATTTTTTACCGATTGAATCATTTTTGACCCGTTTGATTAAATTCGATTTTATTACACCCGTCGAATTGAATAAATCATCAATTTTCGATTCAATTGATCCGATAATTGTAGTAATAAAATCCTGATTCCGGAAGTAATAAAAGGAGAAACAATAGAAGAAGATATGGATTATCTGTTATATCCACTAATTAAATAGATCATAGGCTCAATTCAAGCGTAGCCGTCAAAGAGGCTCACCTAGTACTAAAAGAGAGCAAAGAATTTTAAGTATAAAAAGATTGAAACAAGGGCACAAAATCTCAAGTTATATTTTCAGTATTCTATTTTGGTTTTATTCTCCTCCGTCGTTATCTTCCCTCTTATTATTTTTTTCGATTATATTTATTAATTTAAATATTAAAACGCATCTTAAATATATCAATTCCGGCGCCTCAGCCAACTCTTTCAAAAAGAAGAAACACTGTTATAATTAAATTCCCTTAACAGGTACCGTACTGGTACAAAACATGAGGAGCCCGACACGAGCCTATGTACATTTATCTCCATAAGTTTTTTTGGAATTAATGACAAGAAAGCACACAAGTTTAATGAAAACAAAAGTAAATGAATTTTGTTAATAAGTAACTTAAGAGTATTTTTTTAAGTTATTATGTATAATAATATCTTCATTCAATACATTAAAAATGATGAATAAAATTGTCAGTTTTTGTATTTAATACAATACTTTTACTATAAATAGTATATTAACTAACTTTAAAAAGTATCCTTAGAGTACTCGTTAGCAAAACTCAAAATAAATATGAGTAATTATAAAAAAAAAATAAAAAAATTGAGCAATGATTTTGATAAAATCTAGAAAGCTGGTGGTCCAAGAATTGGAAAAAAAAATGTAGCAGTCATGACTAATTCAATTAAAGATAGTAACGGATCGAATATCTATTTTTTTTGGTAATATCTGAATCCGTAAAATTATTTTAAAATTCGAATCTGTTTATTATCCACATTAAATCCACATATTACTATCCAAATCCGAATTACATAACATTATCCGTCGAATATCCGAATCCGCTAAATATTCGAATTCAATAAATAAATAAAAATTAAATAATAATATAAAATAAAATAACAATTAATTTTAAATTCAAATAAACGAATAATGAATTTGGATATCCGAATCCGCAAAAGTAAACGGATTCGGATAGCATATTCGGATATCCGAATCCGTTATCCATATAAGTAATGCGGATTCGGATAATGGATATCCGAAGTTTCATATCTGCATCCATTCTGAATTCGCTGCAGATAG
Source organism: Fremontodendron californicum (assembly GCA_030761205.1). Classification (NCBI taxonomy): domain Eukaryota; kingdom Viridiplantae; phylum Streptophyta; class Magnoliopsida; order Malvales; family Malvaceae; genus Fremontodendron; species Fremontodendron californicum. The sequence goes on from JAULJL010000045.1 coordinate 11,306,556, forward strand.
TAATTATAATATTTGAATTCGTATTTTATTCGAATCCGTAAAAAATAAATCAAATAATTATAAATATTCGAATCCACATTATTCATCGCCGTCTCTAAATTCAAGTACTATCATGACTCTTGAGTCTTCCATTGAACCAAGGTCTAGACTCTAGAGAGCTAGTAGGGTCGTTAACTGGCACTCACATGGCTCTAATTTTATCTGTCTGCTATGCAATCCTAATCCGACAACACAAGATAAATGGTTATATGCTAGGGCGTAAAACTAGGGGGGTTCTACCATGAGTTCCTTAGAAAAGGCTTTTGGTAGGCTCCAAATTAGAAAACCTGAGTAGCAGGTTACCAGGTCACCAATTTTTACATATAAACATAACTGAAATTACATATAAACATGATAAATTACATATAAATATGAGAAATTACATATAAACATGACAAACATGAGAAATTACATATAAACTTGACGAATTACATATGAGAAATTACATATAAACATGACGAATTACATATAAACTTGACGAATTACATATAAACATGAAAAATTACATATAAACATTACCAAATGACAATTACATATGAAGATGAGAAATTACATATAAACATGACAGGTTACATATAAACATGACAAATTACATATAAACATGACAAACATGAGAAACTACATATAAATATGACAAATTACATATAAACTTGAATAATTACATATAAACATGAGAAATTACATATAAACATGACGAAATGACAAATTACATATGAAGATGACAAATTACTTATAAGCATGAGAAATTACATAAAAACATGAGAAATTACATATAAACATATAAACTTGACGAATTACATATAAACATGACAAATTACATACAAACTTGACGAATTACATATAAACATGACAAATTACATATAAACATGACGAAATGATAAATTACATATCAAGATGACAAATTACTTATAAACATGACAAATTACATAAAAACATGACAAATTACATATAAACATAACAAATTGACGAATTACATATAAACATGACAAATTACATATAAACTTGACGAATTACATATAAACATGACAAATTACATATAAACATGACGAAATTACATATTACATATCAAGATGAGAAATTACATATAAACATGACAAATTACATATAAACATGACAAATTGACGAATTACATATAAACATGAAGAAATGACAAATTACATATAAACTTGACGAATTACATATAAATATGACAAATTACATATAAACATGAAGAAATGACAAATTACATATGAAGATGACAGATTACATATAAACATGAGAAATTACATATAAACATGACAAATTGACGAATTACATATAAACATGACAAATTACATATAAACTTGACGAATTACATATAAACATAACAAATTACATATCAAGATGAGAGATTACATATAAACATGAGAAATTACATATAAACATGACATATTGACGAATTACATATAAACATGACAAATTACATATAAACTTGACGAATTACATATAAACATGACAAATTACATATAAACATGACGAAATGACAAATTACATATAAACATGAGAAATTACATATAAACATGAGAAATTACATATAAACATGACAAATTACATATAAACATGACAAATTGACGAATTACATATAAACATGACAAATTACATATAAACTTGACGAATTACATATAAACATGACAAATTACATATAAACATGACAGATTACATATAAACATGAGAAATTACATATAAACATGACAAATTACATATAAACATATAAACTTGACGAATTATATATAAACATGACAAAATTACATATAAACTTGACGAATTACATATAAACATGACAAATTACATATAAACATGACGAAATGACAAATTACATATCAAGATGACAGATTACATATAAACATTAGAAATTACATATAAACATGACAAATTACATATAAAAATATAAACTTGATGAATTACATATAAACATGACAAATTACATATAAACTTGATGAATTACATATAAACATGACAAATTACATATAAACATGACCAAATGACAAATTACATATCAAGATGACAAATTACTTATAAACATGAGAAATTACATATAAACATGACTAATTACATATAAACATATAAACATGAGAAATTACATATAAACATGACAAATTACATATAAACATATAAACATGACAAATTACATATAAACATGACAAATTACATATCAAGATGACATTACATATAAACATGACAAATTACATATAAACATGACAAATTACATATAAACATCGTCCAAAGTTAGAAAGTGTGGGTACTGCAGAATGGAATGACATACTAAAGTTACTTGTCCACTTTTGAAAATTGGAATGCAAAGTGCTGGTGTCGACAACCTTACTTGTAATAGTGACAATGAGTTAAAATATTCAGTACAACCTGTGGTTGGGTGCTGGGGAAACCCGTATACAAAGTTAACTTCTGATGATGTGAGATTTGCATTACTTATAATTGGTGTTTTTAAAGTTTTAACATTATGATGTTGGTTGATTAATTACCTTATATCCTCATAGGGAGAAGATGAAGTGGAGACTGAAGCTTTTTTTCCAACTATGCATGCTCAAGAGAACAACAAGATGCAGGTAATGTTTCATTTTGTTTCTTCTAAGCTTTAATTGGTTTCGGGTATTGCGCACCATCAAATAATCAATTGTTGAGCATATGACTAACGTTATAATTTATATTTTTAGGACGACTCATTTTCATTCAGCAATTATGAAGAAAGATTTAATGAAGCTAAACAATCAGACTTCTTTGGTTGGTTTAGATCACCAAGTTGATAGGTGAAGTTGTCATCTTTCTTTTCATTTCAAAACCTCTATAGAGATTAAATTTATAGAGGTTAAATTTTGCACTAATATAAAAGTTACTGTATATGTTTTACTGGACTCTTTAGTCTATGATACAATTTTGAGACTTTAATTTGCTGATGTTTTCATAAGTGGAAATTTTCAGCTTTAGGTTGCATATACTTTCTGTAATGTGTATAGGATAAATACTTAAGAAGTGAAACAGAAATCATCTATCTCTTTGGATACCACAATAAAACATTTTTTTGAGGTTATTCCAAACTGAGTTTAGGTAACTGTTAGTTAAGTGTCGTGAGTATTGTATGCAAACAATATATGCTTGTTATATGAATATGGGTGCAATTTTTTTGAGGTTATTCCAATCTTATCGTATCCAAAAAAAAGTTGTATGAATATGGGTGCAATTTATGATACACAACTTGGCCAATCTTATATATATTCATTCATCAGAAAAACCATCAAATCTGCAAGAACAATAGTATATATATGATTTGCAGTTCAAGCCAGATTGGCACTGGCAAAGGACATCCACCCACAATAGTATATAATTAGCAGAAGCAAACTTTGTTGAGCCAAAACCATCCTCTTTCATATCTATCCAACTTTACAATTTATGGTTTAAAATTACAATCCTTTAATTTTATCAGTACTTCCTCATAATCATAATTACCACCAAATCAGTACCACCAGCAACATAACCACCAAAAGCTCCATAAAACTATACAGAAAAAGAGAATACAAAAATTAAATTCTGGATTCTTCAATAGAGACCTCACTAGAGAGCTGGATAAAATCTAGTAGCTGCTCATATTTTGATAATTGCAATTCTTCCCTAGATTTATTAGCTCTTTCACTTTCAGTTAAGGCATGTGGTAGTGTAGTCCATTTGGGCTTTACAGTCCCTCCATACCTCCATACCGTCAATATAAACAAACACCTACGATTAACCAATGAAAGCTATATTCAATTATATTTCTCATCACATGATTAGAACTCACAAACAGGAAAGAAAATATAAGAAACAATTGAGAACCCTACTTTTCATTTGATATTATTATCTTGTCCCAATTAAGCAAACATGTAGCAAAATAAACTTACATGAAGCCCACATCATTGTCCACCTTCCTTAATGTGCATCTTAACTATTTAACAATAAAGATTAAATACTATTGAACAACTTTATGTGCTACTTTGGGTTGCTTAAGATTGCACCAAACAAAATTCATTCAGCATATTAATTGATAGAAATATAAGAGAAATAAGGCAGACAACTACTTTCCAGATGAAGCATCAGTTGGCAAACCTCGGCCTTCATTTACCCAAATGCATTGCCACATTGATATAAATTTAAGCTTGTAAATTAAAGCTTCAACAAGAAGATAAGCCACAAAGCATGCTGTATATACAAGTAATTAAGAGAGCTAGAGCTGAGAATAAAATAACAGCAAACTATAAACTCCAACAAGAAAAACAACATGAATGCCCACAACCACAAACTCCAAATTTCCAAGACATCGGTTTAGTTCTTCTACAAACCTTATGATAGAATCCTAGGAAATCTTGATGCAAGACCGCGATGATTATTTAAAAGTTCAAACATAACAATAAACAGATATATCATCTTAACCTAAAGTGCATTCAAACAAAACATGCCTTTTAAATCTAAAAAATTTCATGATTTTCAGATGCAGAATCTGAAATTACTAATCGTCAAACAACCCCATATCGCCACTCAAATTTATGGAATCCCCTTCACACTCAACAAGTGCCTGCACAAACCACAAAACCTCTTGTTAAATTACACTGGTTTCTTTTGAATGCTAAAATACGTGATATGTCCAAAATTTATTATATTGCTTCTATAAGATCTAAGATCTTCATAACATAAAATATATTTGGTTTGCTTGAGGCCTTCCATTTTTTCACACATAAAAAGAAAAAATCAAACCAATCTAAAAGGTTTTAGATTTTGAATTACAATAAAAGGAAATGAAACCAAATCCTTATAGTCCAAAAGTAGCCAAATATACTAGTTAAGATTGGTTTTTTGGTTTTCCTCGGTTGTTTGCAGAGTTATAGTGACTAAGGAAGTAAGCAAATTAACAAATTTTGGATTACTTCTAAAGTTTTGATTATACTCCTAGAACTTAGAAGCAATTAAATCACACCCCTAATTGATTTACACTAAAGGATATATTTGTAGATTTTCGGAGTAGTTTCAACATAGGCAAGTCAGCCCTCACGTATGTTACACTAAAGGATATATTTGTAGATTTTCGGAGTAGTTTCAACATAATTGCTCATATAATCGGATATGAGGTCACTATCAAGTCATGCAAGAAACATAACAACCTGTGGGAATTGATAATTTCTAAGCTTCGAAAGGTCAGCAATCCTCTTCACTGTACGACTTTCCATGTCAGATGAAAATTCCTACCAACAACCCAAAATTACTCACAACCATAAACATAGTTAACTTGCAATGAGGCGACATTTACCCTCTTGGTAACAGAAACGTCATACCTGATCACGAAAAACAGTGAGACCCTCCTACAAGCTAAGCTGAAACCAGTCCCGGCACGTCACTCTGCAGTGTTTCAGCTGATGTTATATTCAAGTTTGTTTGTCCTTGCAGTTTTAAATAGATTTAATTTGATAAACATGTCTTCAGAACAACACATAATTTAACTACCTCCATGCGCAAAACAAACATAAAACATAGATCTAAACATCGTGCTAATGACCAAGAACACATCTATGATAGACCAAACCTAAAAAACAAATCATAAAACAGTAAGGAACAATATAAAAGGATGTAATTCTTGAACAAACAATTAGCCTAAATGGGAAATAAATCAACCTGTTGCCAGTCCAGTTGTGAAAATACTGCATGAAAGCAAGAAATAAATCAAGTCACAACATATCAGACCCATCCATAAAAATGTGTAACAAATGTGTGAAAAGGCAGTTTCAATTGATATCCACAACAAAGCTCGTGACCAATAACACCCAAAATTGCAACATAATCAGCATCTGAAGCAGTTTCTGGAGAAGCCAAAACAAGTTTTGAATTGAAAATCTAAGACATGCAATACAAAACGTATTTCAACAAGACGTAACAGTAAAAGCATTCGATATGGATGACCAGATAAGCCAGAAGACATACATTCAGACTCTTGTTTTCCATGGCTCTCCTACATTAAAAAAGAAAAAAAAGAAAAGAAGAACAAACATATTGGTTTTGACAGATATAAACACTGCATAATAACCAGGAAAGAACCAAAGGATAGCACATGTACATCAAATGTTCGACTTCATATATGAGAGAATATATCTTACATGTTAAACTCAAGAACAACAACAATATTGAAGAGATCCAGGTCATACTCAAGACCAAAAACCTACAAGATAATAATATTTTAAATAAAGAAATAAAATAGCCTCAATACCACAATAAAAACATCTAAGGATATAAAGACTGACATCTTCATCCCACTTCATAGCTGCTTTAAGTTGTATCGAGCAAAAGATGATCACAGTTTGTAACTCTTATGACACATGTTTTAGGAGAACAGGCTTTTTAGCTACACTTATTTTAATTACAATCAGGTCTTACTGAAAGCCTACAAAGATTTTTATAAATAACTAGACTAAGCATAAGCTCTCAGTACTTAACGTCAGTAGTTGGCATTCTAATATTTGACTACTGAACAGTAATATGATTGAAAGATGGATGTAGAACAAGGGAAGAAAAAAGAGAAATAGGAATTACATGAAAATCAAAGAGGAAAAAGAACCAGAGGAACTAAGGGGAGAGTTAAAAGAAAGTGGGAAAGGAAAAGAGAGAACCAAGGAGAAGACCTCAAATAATAAAACCATTTTTTTGTTTAAATATAGGAATAAATATGACAGGCTGTATGTCTTCAATTTCTAGTCTCAACAAGAAATCTGGTTTCTTTGCTAAAATGCAATCTAGTTTTACTGTAGAATAGTACATTAGAAGTAAATGATTGAAAGTAAATTGAACAGGTATGATTTTCTTGATAGCCTTCTACTTCCAATATAACATTTATATTTTTTATCTGCATAAATGTAAATAATTTGGTTAATTTCCCATGAATCTGGAATGTAAATGTCAACTTCCTGGACACTAGAGATCTGGGATGCCCTTCGAGTTGCGGCTGAAGCTGATTTAAACCTTGCTCAAGCATTTGTGGAAAGTGCAGGGGTCATTGTGCAAAATGCTGATTTAACTACCTGCTATGATGAAAGAGGTAAACAAACCTTGCTGCATCAAATATTGATAACTATTTGAGCCTCCTTTCAATACCCCTATGATTCAACCTCCCTGAAAATAATTAACTTAGAAAATGTCGCCTTTTCAGGCTAGAAATTTCTTCTAACATGCTCCTTTCACCAACTCTTCTTTGCAGGTGCCAAGTATGAACTACCAAAGTATGTTTTGAGTGAGCCAACCAACTTGATCCGCGATAGTTGAATATAAATCATGTATATTATTCTCTCATCTTATTTGAAACCCTTTATAAACTCGGGGCCACTTATGTGCCTCTTTAACTTTGTGTTTACTTTCGATGTTCACTAGGTTGCTGTAAGTTTCTCTGATGAAATGATCAAAGGCATAAATATTGGTTTGAATTGAGTAAGATGTCTCAGTTTTTATCTGGGCAGAGGCAAAGGTTGTTTTATTTACTCTAGACTCCAATTACTTCACTTCATACCTTGTTTTAAAAAAAAATGCTCATCTCCTAAATAACTGAACACTACTTAAAAATCAAAATTAAGAGCTCAAAAGAAGCAGATTTCATAGAATTCTTGAAGATGATAAAATAACATTCAAAGCAAGAAAGAAAAAAAATACTAGTGCTTGATAAAATGCAACGATTTCTGGGTTTTAGCTGAAAAACCCAGATGACCCAGAAACAAAATATTGCGATTGAGCATTAAGAAAAGCGTGGAAAAGGATTTGAAAGGGCGATTACCTGTAAGAGACGTCAGCTTGGGACATCCTCTTTGAAGATCAGGGAAATAAAAAGGATCCCATTTTAGTGAAGATGCTGGGTTGTGCAATGGCAGAATCGTTAATATGCGGTGTTGTCGTAGAAAACACTGGTCGGGGGCCAATCAGATCGGGAAGATTGTGTTTTGGTACTGAGTACAGATACAGGGAGCAAAACATTGAGAAAGTTTTTTATTGTTGTTAAGTTTTTTTTTTTTTTTGTTAGGTTTAATTCTTTACCGGATAAACAAGTTATAAGAATTTTTCTATCTTATTTTTCTTCCAACGGTTCAGATGAGTTATTTTACATTTAACGGTCCAATTTTTTAGAGCCTACCAAAAGCTCAAACCTTTTTTAGAATTTTGCGTAAAACTGGCTGACAGCTCTTTATCATTACATTTACATTATTGTTATCTCAGTTTTTTGGTGAAAGAAGTGAAAGAAACATATGCCTTGTATTCTGTATACGTTATTCCAATATTTTTTTGCTCAGATATGCAAGTTGGCTCCTAGCTAGTAAAAATGGAGGACTGAGGGAAAAAGCGAGTTCACCACGAGATTTCAATACTGCAGCCTGCTGTTTGCTGCAACCTGGAACTTTGAGCTTTGTTACTATGGCTAATTCTTGTACACAAATTGGTGAAGTTTCTTTGTCCTTCTTGAGCTTTCCCTTTCTGGGTTTTTTTTTTCCTTTGCTCTGACAATTTGCATTTGCTTTGCCTGGGTGAAAAAAAATATGAAAAATAGAAAGGTCTATCCGACAAAGGGGCACATCAATTCCTATCTTTGAAAATTTTGGGCGGTCTGTTTGGGGTCAGGGAAATGTTTTCTTGTATGTTTTCTCGCTTTCAAGACTTCAGAGGATGTTGATTTTCTCTATCAAAACTTGGACTGAAAGTTTTAAACCAAATGAATGAGTGATCTATCAGTAAATTTCCCCTTAACTTTAGGATTTCCTATAGCAGAAGGAATGAGCAATGACTAATAATAAGAACAATTGACAGAACTAGTAATCAAATGAACAACTGTTTTGTATTCATGAAATTTTTTACTAATGCTAAACAGCTTGACTTAATTGTCTGACAAATAGATTGGAACATGGAATTGTCTTTCTTGTTGAGATTGTAACATGTATTTTTGTATTCAAATAAATTTTTATTTTTTGATTCTTTATTTTAAATGAAAAATTAATTTATAGTAATTTTTATTTAGATATAAATTAAAGGTTAATGGTTTATATGGATTAAAGGTTAAGAGCTTATTAAGTAGAAGTTAAATGTTAAAGACTTATTTGGGTGTAAATTAAATGTTAAGATTTATTTAAATGTAATAAAAGTATAAGGTTTATTTGAGTAAAATGATAAAGTTCATAGTTTTTTTTTTTTTAGCCTTAATTTTAAAGACATTTATACTATACTTTCATTATAAACCTTTGTTTTACAGCGGTTTGTATATCATGAAAAAAAATACATTTGAAAGTAAATGTAAATAAAGCTCAAATTTGTTGTAATAAGTTATATATATAGTAATACTTTTTTTTTTAAATTACTTTATGAAATGTAATTATTAGTTCAATGAGAGATGAAATTTTATTTCAATTTAAGAGATTAATCATCATTATTATCATTTTTATAAAATAGATTGTAATTTGGGTATAAAAAAAAGAGTTGCAGATATTGAGATTCGAAACTTAAATTTACTAAATGTCACATCTTAATAGTAATTGTATTAATCAATTGAGTTAACAAGGTTCATTATTATTTTTTTATGAATGCTTATGTAGTGGTTTTTTTTATTTATTGGAATATAGCTTTTATTTTTTATATTTACCGAAATACCGATGTTTTAAAATTATTGTCCAAAATTCGCAATTTTATAACATGATGCGGAATCGCCATGACTGATGGCGATTTTCCAGCATGTTTTTTTTCAAAAATTGAAAAAATTACCAAGGGAAATCGCCATTGGGGGTGGCGATTTCCCTTGGTAATTTTTACAATTTTTTTTTATTTTATATATTTGATTTGTGGAAATTTTATATATTTGATATAAAATAAAAATTAATTAGATGATAAAAATAATTAATTTTAAATTTAATTTATAAAAAATATATATAAATTTAATTTATAAAAAATATATATAATATAAGAAGGTACATGCTTACATGGAAATATTTGCTTACATGAAAATATCTGTGGATATCTTCTCATGCTAACACATATAAAAAAATCTAATCTTTATTGTATATATTATTCAATTTTGAAAAATAAATCTTACCAAAATAATTTATCATCAAATTTTTAAAATTTAAATTTCATTTTCAAAGATCAAATTTGGGCTATTTGAATTATGAAATAGATAAAACATTTATTTAAAATTAAGATTAAATACAATAGAATTTTACAAGGCTAATTAAAAAAGTCCAAAACACATTGTATAAGTGGAATTGTTTTTTATATTTATTTTAAAATTTTACTTTCTTTTGGTTTTTTATGTATATAATATATAATAATATATATGTATTTTATTTATATTTTGATAATATTAAAAATTAAATAATATTAATTTATATATTTAGACATATTTAAATAAATAAATCTAATTCGTGCATCGCAGGAGTAACAAACTAGTGAATTATCTCTAATTCAAGGCCCTTGACATAAAGCATACTGAAATAAAGCTAAATCACATTAATATAAAACAGTTGTCATAAAGCTAAAGCAACAAGGTAGTGTCTTTTTTTTTTCAGAGCTTTTCTTTTGAGGAGAATGGGAATCGGAAAGATTCTTCTACTGAGAGTTGCTTTGAGCAGGAAATATTTCGTTGTTTGTCCAGTAAGGATTTCTGACCAAGTGCAAGGCTTCTGATGGGAGCATGATCAAAAGATTAACATATATGGTTTGCAAAGGTTCTTCATACCATCTTCCATTAACCATTCTCTGCTTACAATCACGTAGGTGTTAAGGTCCATTCTTAACTGATGAATATACTCAGGATGGTAAGATCCCCATGGTTCTTCCTGGTGTAGGGGGCAAGGTTTTTGGGTGTTGCACTGATTCTTTTGGCATAGTAGGTCAAGAATTTCATTGTGAAGTTGGACCTTTGTAAAAGGATTCTCGTATAAGGAGAAGGGGAATTTCTTGTATGGTTGTGCCGATGGTCGAAAACCATCTTTTGTATAAGGTCTGTGGAAGAGAATGGTGGTGTATGTGTATAGTGCATTAGTATAGTCTTAGAGGATGGATTGCCATTTTTTGAGAGGGTAAAACCATTGCAGGAAGACTGGTAAGTAATCTATCTGGAATCTATGCTCAGTTGCCCAATAAAGGTTCAAGGTTGGAAATTTGATGGTGATGGTATAGACCTGACAAAAATACCAAAGAAATGGAAAAAGTTCTCGAGGGGAGACAGCATAGTAGGGTATGCGAAAAATGTGAAGGAATGGTAACTGGGGGTTAATCCCAATCGGTATTGAAGCATGGTCACCATGTTTTCTGTTTATAAGGGATTGATAAAGGAAGATTCTATCTTTGGCCCTTGTATTGATTGATTTCAGGGCTATCTCATTATTGAGCTCTAAAAGGAGTAAGTCAAGAGAAAAATTTGTGTGATAGTATGGGATCACATTGAGGTTGCCTTTTATATGCTTGAAGGTGGAGCTTAAGGTTACAACTGTTTTCCAGTCAATCAACCATATCTGAAAAAATTGAAATTGGATTCTTTTTGCAAAGGATGAGACTATTGATTTAGGATTAGGGTTTCAGCTGATTTCCAATCAATCAACCATATCTGAAAAAATTAGAATCGGATTCCTTCTGCAAAGGATGAGACTATTGATTTAGGGTTAGGGTTAGTTTTTCAACTGATTTCCTATCAATCAACCATATCTGAAAAAATTGAAATCGGATTCCTTATGCAAAGGATTGGACTATTGATTTAGGGTTAGAGTTTCAGCTGATTTCCAATCAATCAACCATATCTGAAAAAACTGAAATCGGATTCCTTCTACAAATGATGGGACTATTGATTTAGGGATAGGGTTTCAGCTGATTTTCAGTCAATCAACCATATCTGAAAAAATTAGAATCGGATTCCTTCTGCAAATGATAGGACTATTGATTTAGGGTTAGGATTAGTTTTTCAGCTGATTTCCAGTCAATCAACCATATCTGAAAAAATTGAAATCGGATTTTTTCTGCAAAGGATGTGGCAATTTATTTAAGGTTAGGGTTTCAGCTGATTTCCAGTCAATCAATCATATTTGAAAAAATTGAAATCGGATTCCTTCTACAAAGGATAGGACTATTGATTTAGGGTCAGGGATTGAACTGAATTCCAGTCAATCAACCATTGCAAAAAATATTGGAATCAGATTCATTCTGCAAAGGATGGGACTATTGATTTAGGGTTAGGGTCAAGGATTGAGTTGATTTCCAGTCAATCAACCATTGCAGAAAATATTGGAATCAGATTTCTTATGCAAAGGATGAGACTGTTGACCAGATTTAAGGTTAGGATTAGGGATTCAGTTATATCAACCATTATAAGTATGATACTACCTTCTCATTCTCTCCTCATTTTGTTTCATCTGTTTCCCATCATCATTCTCATCCTTCTCTATTTTTCCATCGTCATTTTCATTTCTTACTACACAACATGAGCAACAGCTTGATCGCATTGGTCTATTATAATGGCGAAATTCTTAATACTAATGAAGGTGCAACCTTTGACTGTGAATAGCCTAAAAGCATTCGTGTTGATGAAAACGTCACATTAGAGAAACTGAAGGTGAAAATTCAAACAAAAATCAAAGCTGGAAATAAAAAAAGAGTTTCAGAGATTAAGTATAGTCTTCCTCTTTTTTATTGGTGAAGGATGTGTCCAATATAGGACTTTTTCACTTAAAGATGATGATGATGTGAGATGCATGTTTGATGCTCACGAGACATTTCAAAATGTTGGTGTACTTGAGTTATATGCTGACATAGAAGATGTTCACGATGATTGTGGGCCTTCAAATGTTATCACTACAGACAATTTTCCCACAGAATATGATGATTCTGGGCCGTTGTATGTTCACACTACATACGACGTTCCCACAGAAGAAGTCATTTTGCTATCTCAAACTACAACGTTTCATAATTCACAAACAATTCCTACTGCCCTGGATGATGAGCCAGTTGGTGTTGATCCTTTTCTGTCATGTGGAGTCCATGTTGAATATGTTGGTACCTTTAGTGAGCAGGAAAAGGATGCTGAATTCGCAAATGACAGTGATGACAACATTGATTTTGACCCAGACACCGCCGCTGCTGAGATCAACACTCATGGAGATCTTACCCCATATGAGGGTGCATCCCATATGCACACCCTAGATCTGGAGGCAATGCAAGTGCTAGAATTTCCTAAGTATGCTCATACATTTGCTATGCTTCTGGCTTGGGATCTATCTACAGTTGATCTCTGTGCTGGGTTACAATTTCCAACGAAAGAGGCTGCACTTTCAGCTATTAAGCACTATAACATCAAAAACTCTGTAGATTACAGAGTAATTGAATCTGAGCGGATCAAATATTATGCCAAATGTATAATGTATGAGAAAAGGTGCAATTGGAGAATAAGGTCAACATTTATGAAGAAGAAACAGGCATGGGAGATTAGAAAATATGAAGGGCCTCATACTTGCACATTGGGAAGGATTTCACAAGATCATTGCAAATTAGACTCTAACATGATCTGTTCATGCATTATGTCATTGGTCCAAGCAAATCCGGAGATCTCCATTTCAGTTTTGATCGCTAAAATGCGAATCCGGTATGGATACATCACCTTTTATAAGAAAGCGTGGAAAGCAAAGCAAAAGGCAATTTTCCGAGTATTTGGCGATTAGGATAGATCATACAATGATTATCCAAAATGGTTAGGTGCAATGCAACATTTCATTCCTGGTACAATTGTGGAATTGCAAACAGTACCTGCATATAACGGTGATCGACTGGTCCAAGGTAAGCGTATATTCCATCGACTCTTTTGAACATTCAAGTCGTGCATTGAAGGGTTTCCGGATTTTGAACCTATTGTGCAAATAGACGGTACTTTCTTATATGAAAAATACAAAAGAACATTGTTGTTAGCTATTGCACAAGATGGCAATCGAAACATATTGCCAATTGCCTTTGCCATTGTGGAGGGTGAGACAACGAAGGCTTGGTCCTTCTTTCTCACTAATTTGCATAGACATATGACAACACAGCGTGGCATATGCTTGATGTCTGATCGACATGAAGCCATCAAAGATGCGATCAAACGCGATGGTAGTGGATGGAATCCTTCACATGCATATTCAGTGTACTGCATTCGACACATTGCAGCTAACTTGATGAAGAAGTTTAACAATAAGGATTTGCGTCGACACATTGTTAACATGGGTATGGAATCGAATTATAGTTATTTTATCTCTTATATTTCTTTTAGTATATAAAATAATACTGAAATTCACAAGTCTTTTGTTTTTAATTTTATCAAGATACGAGTTGAGGCGACCAAATTTTCATTTGATGTATGAGAATCTTCATGGAGAAAATGCAGAGGCGACTAATTGGCTTGATAAGATCCCCAAGGATAAGTGGCACAATCATATGATCAAGGAAGACGTTATGGGTGTATGACAACCAACTTAGCTAAATCTATCAATTCAGTGTTGAAAGAGATGCGTCATCTTCCTATTACTGCTTTAGTGCAATCAATATATTATAGGTTGGCTGCACTTTTTGTTAAGATGGGGAACAAGCAAATTGCAATGATGGAGGGAGGGCACACATACTGTGAAACAGTCACACAGGCTATGCAAGAAAATCGCAGGAAAGCTAACTCCCACTTTGTTCGTAATTTTACCCGAGCAAATCAATCTTTTCTGGTTGAAGAGTTAGTTGATCCACGAGAGGGTGTTCCTGCAATGAAGTATAAAGTCAAGCTTAGTGACATATGGTGTGACTGTGGGAAGTTTCAAACACAAAGGTTCCATTGTTCACATATAGTTGCTGCTTGTGCACATGTCCATGTAGATTGCATGCAATATGTGGACAATGTTTATAGACTGAAAACTATATTGAATGTTTATAGACACGAGTTTGAACCAGTTGGAAATGAAGGTTATTGGCCTCAATATAATGGTCCAGAAGTGTGTCCCAATCAAGAAATATGGAGAAATCCACATGGTCGGCCAAAATCAAGTCGTATTCGTAATGAAATGGATCTCAGGGAGAAAGGCCAACCAAAACGTTGTGAATTAGGCATAAATGAAGGTCATAGCCGTCGAAAATGTCCGTATCAATCTGGCACATCAGGGAAGAGTTCGCATCAACAATAATACAATTACATGTTTTCATAACCTGTAATATTTTTATGTTAGCATGTACCTTGTTATATTATATATATATTTATTTATTTTATAAATTAATTTTAAAATTAATTATTTTTATCATCTAATTATTTTTTATTTTATATAAATTTTATAAATTTTCCACAAATATAATATATAAAATAAAAAAATTATAAAAATTACCAAGGAAAATCGCCACCCCATGGCGATTTCTCTTGGTAATTTTTCTAATTTTTGTAAAAATATGATGAAAAATCGCCATCAGCCATGATAATTTCGCAACATGTTATAAAACATCGGATTTTGGATAATAATTTTAAAATATCGGTATTTTGATAAATAAAAAAAATAAAAGCTATATTTCGATAAAAAAAAAAACCCTTATGTAGTAGTATAATCTATTTGATAAATAAAACAATAAAAATGAAAGTTGAAAAAAAAAAAAAGAGTCAGGAGAAATATTACGATGTGGCAAAAGTAGAGGAGGGGTTAAATCGGGTTTGGGTCCCATATGGTACGGCCAACCATTGAGAACAAGACACATCAACATCATCAAAAAGCTGATGACGATGTGATTGTTATGATCTGACGGCTAATCAACCTATCACGATATCTACTCTCACGATCGTGTTGGGCCTAAGAATGGGCCTACAGAAGTGGGGCCTAAATTTACATGTGGACGTTAAATTCAAAAAGCCCTTTTCTTTTGGTTTGATAGGAAGTCAAATTGTCTGTCTTTGGGGCCCAAATTAACAAATTAACTAAACTTAACACTTGTAATGGTTTTTGTGGAATTAAATAAGAGTATATTTTTTATAAATCATTGGTGAAATTTTTTAATTTTACAAGTCCGATTAAGAGATTTTCACATATTTAATTTATTTAAGTAAATTTTTATTGTTAATATAATTTAAGTGTATATGTCACCTACTAACTCCACTTGTGGAATCTATAGATGGGATAAATTTTCATTAATTAATTATCTATTAATTAGTCTTTATATCAACATCTCCTTAAACTACGACAAATTATTCTTAATTGATAGATGGAAAATTAGCAAATTTACTTCCCTAATTGAAAATAATTTTAATTCATAGATTACCCCATTTTCTTTCACTTTCAATGTACAAGTGTTGGACAGACCTCCAATTATTTTGTTTCTATTATTTGTTGCAACTTACAAGAAAACTGCTAATTCATTGCCTGGTTATTAGTTAACACCATTTGGGTCCCCTACCAGATGAATTACAAGCGTAATATACCACTTAACTATATTACTTGTGAAGGTGTACAAGTTCCTCATGTTTTGATCATTTTGAATTCGAGAATTTTATGAAATTAGTATATATTTTTTAATATAGTTAGAGTTTGTATGGATCTGATTTCTTCTTAAAATGATTTTAAGAATGCACTTACTCATATTGACTTGGTGTATTTAGAATTTTATTCTCAAAATACGCGCACAAAGATTGAACCATGATTGACAATTATAAGAAACTTCTTTCTTTATCAATTGGACTAAATCTTATGTTGTTAGAAGTTTTTTTTTCGCGCATTAATTATCTTATTATTACTTATGTCCAATTATGATGGTTGGATTCCTTTTTCATTAGTTTTTAATACATTTATCAACACCATTCATATATATATATATGATTTACTTATAAATTATAAAAGTTATATTTATAAATAGTGATTAAAATTATATTGAATAGTAATGAACAGAGAAATAATGGAGAGATCCTAACTTAATTATTGATATATCACAACAAATTAGTAAACGAGAGTCAAACTTTGAGATTTTGGTTTTGAAATGGTTATTACAATATTGTATTAGTGGTTTATTAAACAAAGGAAATGAAATCACAGGGAGGATCGTGGTCGTCAGGTCCATATAAATTGTCTGCCTCTATGAAAGTGTCTAGACAGACCAGAAGCCTTTTATAAACAACTACTCACCCCGACCCGACCTACTTGCCTTTAGAGATGCTCATGGATCGGGTCGGATTACGATCCGGAATATTTTTATTTTCTTTGTCCAAGTCCAATCTTAAACGGGCCTAAGTCGGCCCATAGACCTGAATTACTGTTTTTTTTAATAAAAAAATATTTTTAATTTTTTAATATATATTTTAATTAAATTTTTAAAAAATATTATTTTTTTATATGTGAACAGTAATCCGGATCGGGCCAGATCAGATCACAAATATTCTTGTTTAGATCCGATCCAGTACGGACTGAACTGTCCGACCCGTGAGCAAATCTATTTGTCCTAAATCCTAATCTTAAATATATAGGATATATCTATTATTTAACAAGGCAATTGTTTTAATCAGCAAGTTGAACCTTTTTCTTGCATCAACTTTAGTCTTTAGAGCATATCTTTGGATTCTTATACGATTATGCTCATGACTTTTTAACTAAAACAGGTTATTTAGATTTTAAAACTGCGTTAAGGTCGCTATCTCTCCTCTCCACTTAGACTCAATAATTTAACCAAAATAGATATATATGGATTATCTTGATTCTTGATCTTGATATTTTGTTTTAATAGTATCATTTTTCACTTCGTCATGATGATGTATTTGTATTATATTCTATCTATTAACTAGTTTGATTATTCTTTGTCATTATATTCAAGAGGAGAGAATTTTAATATCTTTATATAGATTTTATATTTCATGTATACATGTCGTGTTTTATATTTTTTTTATTAATTGTGTAAATATAAATACAACAAAAATGATTAAATATGTTAAAAATTTAGAAACAAATTGAATATATATATTAAACGTAACGTGTTAATCATGTTTATTAAATATATTATTGTTTTGTATTGTATCCAAAATTAAAACGTATATCTTTAGAGGACAATTGCATTATAATTATTTTAAGAGGTAGGTTAAGTAGGGGTGTAAAAGAGACATCTGTGCTCACAAGCTACTCGAGTTTGACTCGAAAAAAACTCGAATTCGATTCGGTCATTATCGAGCCGAGCTCGAGCTCGAGCAGCTCGAGCGAACCGAGTTCGAGTATCTTAATACTCGATTCGAGCAGCTCGCGAGCCTAATCGAGATTTTTTTATTTATAATATTTTTATTATTAATTTACTATTTTACCCTTAATATATATATACATACTTAAAAACCCTTAATTCGAGCTCGAGCTCGAGTATATAAACGAGCCTAATCGAGTCGAGCTCGAATAGTTCGATTTTATCTCGAGCCGAGCTCGAGCTTAAAAAATGATATTCGATCGAGCTCGAACCGAGCTTCGACCCTCGAGTTTCGAATCGAGCTCGAGCTCGAGCTTCTCAGTATTCGAGCTCGGCTCGGCTCGATGATAGCCCTAAGGTCAAGTATCCAAATCGAGAATAGATAGTGTCCATTATACATCTCAGAAAATTTTACTAAAAAAAGCCATGCAAAAAGGAGAAGAAGAAGAAGAAAATGATGTCGGCTAACTAGAAAAAGTCGATTAATCAACCCTCTCGTTGGACCACAAATGGAACTTAACCAGATTTTGCAACTTAATTGTCATGTCTCCAACTTAATGGTATTGAACTGAATATTTAATTTAGTTAAATTCATATAATAATTTGATAATAGAATAAAATGGATTGGATGCATTAACTAGTGAGATTCAAACTCTAAACAATTTAATAATGTCACACATGCCATAATGTAATGTCTAAATCTGAATTTGATTCGACTCGATTTGTGAAGTAATTTAAATATATATTTTGAAATTTGAGTTCTTGCAAAGGTGATATACTCAAAAAAGTATATCTTATTTAACTTTGTAATTAGAGTAATCAGTTGTTAATTATAATAGTTAGCAAAGATCGAGTCCACATGGATTGGATTTTAATTTATATGTTGTTAGTTTATAACTTTAGTTTAAAGAAAATAAAGGAAAAGGGGAAAATAGGGTTTTTAATAAGGTGAAAGTAAAGCAAATCAGAAAAGTAAAATTCAAATAAGTAAGAAGAAATCAAATATGATAGAAGTATGGTTAAGATTTCATTCTCTACTACTAAACAATATTAAGAATCAATTTCGGACCTATCAATATCAATTATTTATCAAAATTAACAACCGTAGATAACAACCTCCCGTGTTACCCCAAGCCTTCCTTAGTTCATCGTTAAATAGGACAAACGCCATTATTTAATTTCTAACTACCAAACAACCTAGGATAAACATCTCTAAATTTAATTTGATAACAGCTTTATGATGAGAAAGATAGGTTGATCTAAGCAACAAAAGCATAAACATAAATTGTTTAACTTAGACTATGTTCCTCTTTGCAATTAGCGAAAACTTGACCATAATCATTAAAAACAAATTGCCACTATTGAATAGGAAATCAAGACAAGCTACGTATCATGTCACATAAACTAGCATTAGATAATTATCAAGATATATCTAGTTTGTAACCTAAACAAATCAAAACAACATCATGAAAAATTCTTATAGAAGAACACAAGCAACTTTGATAGAAAATCAATGATAGATAGATTCCAAAAATTAATTACAAAACATGTCTAGGGCTTTGAAATCACCCTTAATCAAAAAGGAGTTTAGCCTTGCATAGGCATAGATAATATATACTAAAACTAAAAAGAAAATAAGAGAATGGAGAAAAAGAAGAATGATGATCATTGAGTCTCCTCTCAAAGATGTCTAGTTTGTGGCTCAAAAGATGGTATTTATAAAGCTTTAAAACCCTGGGAACAAGTCCTTGCCGCACAAGTAAGTCTAGAGGTAGAAAAATCACGTTTTTCCTGATGTTTTCACGTGTTTTTCCTGATTTTTGGGCGCCGTGGCGTTGAGCTTCTATTTGCCATTTTTCTGACACGTTTTCTCGCACTTCTTCGACTGATTTGGATGATCATTTCTTGTCTGATTTGGGCGTGTAAACTATCGTTGGAAAGGTATTCAAGCCAGTTTCAAAATCAAGAAGGAAGTTTCTTCAAATAAGGACTTTAACATCATGTTTTTCTTGCAACAAGCTCTGGAGGTCAAATCTATCTTCTTGCTTTGCAACCAGAAATTGATCTTTTTGACTCCCAAGTCTTCTTCCATCTTGTGATTATAATTTTGTAAGCACTTTACCATCATTAATGACATCTTTTCACTTCATTCTCTTAAATATACCTAGAATTCAAAAATATAATATAAGTAATCAAAATAAAGATCGAAAACATAACTAAAAACTAAGAATAGAAAGAGTATTAAATGTGTATTTTATGAGCTTATCAAAAAAGATTTAAAACTTTATATATATATATATATGTCTTTATTAAGTAAACAAAACTCAAACAAAATTTTATTGTCATTCATGTCTACAATTTTCATTTATTATGAATACAAAGAATTGTTTATATATATATATATATATATATATATATATATATATATATAAAAGAACTGATGAGTAAGGATCTATTTGGATAAGCGGTGAGATTGAAAATAACGGTGGAGGTGAGATTAGTTACTATAGCGGTGAGATTGGGTACTGTAGTAGTGAGATTAAAATCAGCGGTGGAATATGTGTTTAGATTCAAAAGCAGCCGTGGCGGTAAGGTCAATTATAGTGAAAAAAATGACTATTAAGGATATTAAATTAAAATTTGTATATATAATAAAATTTTTAGTTTATTTGATATTTATAAAATTAATAAATAATTTAAATTATATTTATGTAAATAATAATTTTATTAGTAAAAATTACAAAAAAAATATCAAATAATATTTTTTCATTTATTTTTATTATTCATGTAATTATTTATTTTCAATTATTTTGATAATAACAAAATTATTATATAAAAATAAAATATATATTTATTATATAAAAATTAACCCTTCTTATACAAAGGTATTTGAAAATCTTGAAATGAAAAAAAAAAAATTGAAAAATGAAATAACAAAATAAAAAAAAAAGAATAAAAAAGTCAAGATAAGGGCTAAGTGGCAAGGAAAAAAACGAAAAAAAAAAAAAAAAAGATTGAAAGGGGTATTTTGGGGAAGAGGACCTGCGGTAGGAAGCAAAATTTTCACTGCACTCCAAAAAATCCATGACAAGTGAAGCTCCAGTGTGGCAACTGGTGCTCCGACCATGCCGGAGCATGTTATCCAATTCCAAACAGCTTTCGATGGCGGTTGGGAGCTTTAAACATGCCAAATTGGAGTTAAACGGAGATCCAAAGAGATCCTAAGTCAAACTATAATAATTGAATATTGTACAAACAAAAAATCAATGCCTTATCTATAAAAAAAATATCCCCAACAGGGGTCTCAGGGACAGGAGTCTTATCGCGGGGGTAGAAATAGGCAACGAAGTAACATCAGTGGTTGCTGGTGGAGACACGTAGCAGAAAATGCGGATGCCGACACTCAGTTATCAAAAGGTCACGTCTCAAATTTTTTTGTTTTTTTCCTTTGTGTAACTCAAGAATTGGGCGAGAGAGACAAAGATTGTGACTGGACGGCGGTTTCCCCGCCGGTGGCACTGTCCACTGGTGCACCCGTTTCTCTGCTGGCTCCAGGTGTAAATAATATGGAAATTGAAACACTTGTACTCATAATTTATGTTATCCGATTTTTTTAAAAAATATTATATTTCATATATATTTAAATGTAAATATGAATATATAATTTTTTTAAAAATTAAATATAATCATATCGAATATATATTTATATTCAACAATTATTTTGAATTAAAATAATATAATTAGTAATAATTATAAGTTTTTTTTCGTCTTCAGTTCTTCATTATCATCAAATTTTGCTATGACATAACATCATAAATTAGTTATATATTTGACATTTAGCAAATTTTACCATGTTGGCATTGGGATTTAGGACTACAAGTTTAAAAATAATAAAAAAATTTATATTTGATACATTGATAC
Organism: Fremontodendron californicum; assembly: GCA_030761205.1. Taxonomy (NCBI): domain Eukaryota; kingdom Viridiplantae; phylum Streptophyta; class Magnoliopsida; order Malvales; family Malvaceae; genus Fremontodendron; species Fremontodendron californicum. Next base: position 11,328,720 of record JAULJL010000045.1, read on the forward strand.
TGTATATATTTATACACTGTTAATGAATAAAATGACATTATCTTATTAAAAATTTTAAAAATAAAAATAAATATATTTTTTAATAAAATAATATTATTTAATTCACTGATAATATATAAATTTATATATTATTAATGCATCAAATTTACAAATAGTTAAAAGTTTATAATGAATGAGTTATCCTTTTGAGAACATATTATATACTTGTTCCAAATGATAACAAAGGGCATGGAGAGAGAACCATTTTGTTTTGTAATTTAGCAATAATTGCAATATATAAAATCCAGGTGAAGACAAGCAAATTAAAGCATGTCAAACACTTATATATTTAGAAGTGGATGACAACTGTGTAAAAGGATTTTTGGTTGCTCCAATCATTATAACAAGAATCTTACTGTTTATGTAAGTAAAGTTGCGACAAATTTATATAATTATTGTGATATCGATAACTCTGTTAAGAATAAGAAAAGGAAAGATCGGTGTTGGGCAAAACTTTTAAGATCCTAAAAAAAACTTTGGGTGCTACAAATAGCAGATTGTTCTTTTGTTTTCTTCCATCTTAAGGTGGACCAAAGCTCCAAGGTTTCATTGTTTGCTGAAAGGACACAGTTAATATCTTTTGTCGTATATTTAATTTTATTTAAGTTTTTTTTTATATATTTAAAAAATTATATCTTATATTCATATTTAAATATTTATTAAATAAAAGTATCGAATATGAATATTTTAAAAAAATAAAAAATTTAGATAACCTAGCAGAACAGAGAGATCAACCGAAAAAACAAAGAAATCTATGGCCTTATTTCAAAGACAGATTGTAAGGTAGAGGTGCTCATGGTCGGGTCGGATCAAGCCGCTGTCCGAAATTTTTATAATTTTTTTGTCCAGACCCAACTCGAAATTTTTTGTCAAACAATATTAGTGTTCAAACCCAGTCCAATACAGACCGAGTCTGTCGGATCAGACGGACTATCCGACTCCTGAAGCAAATCTATATTAAGGTAATCAAAACAGAAAGAGACTTGAGACACCTGATCGGATATCATCTATGTCATATGAAGGCATCTTAAAATTTCTACAATATTCGGTTAAAACTTCATTTTGAAGCCAAAAAAGAATTGTTTTAAAATGGGAAAAAAATGGAGTTCAATTATCATTGAAAATTATATATGAATTAAACTTGTAAACTAATGCAACCAATGAAATGAAAGTCGTCAAGGAACTAATTCCATCGGGGAAAAAATTGCAAAGTTGTCTTTAGAAAAATTTGTTAAAGATCATTGGAAAATCACTGTACAAAAATATTAATTGTTTGAAATGTTATCTGATTTAGTCAATGACTCAGTTGCATAATTTTTAAAAAAAAATTCAACATCCTTAATCATTGAAATAGGCTAAATCTTGTTATCTCAGCAACTTCTACAATTCCAGTTTATATATATATATATATATATATATATATTTATATATGAAATAAACATTAAAAATAATTGATGCATATCTGAATTGATATTTATTGCAGAAGAACGAGAATGAGGTTGATTCCAAAAACCTGATTTGATTGATACGATAAGAGTGATATTTTTAGGGCAAGAAAAATACTGAATGCAGACAATTGTATAATTGAAAAAAGGTTAATGTGTTTTCATCAACGAGACAAGAAGAATGATATTTTTAAAGGAGAAATGCTTTAAATCAATTAGTATCATTTTCTTCAAACATACAATAATTAACGCATATAATATTGGCATAGAAAATTTTCATGCAAGAGCTGAAAGTGACACATAAAAAAAAGTGAGATAAGATTTTTAAGCCGAGGGGTTTGTTAAAATGTTGTTTAGTATTGCTTTTGAAATAATTTTTGAGATTAAAATTTATTTTTTATTATAAATGTAATATTAAACAGGTAAAAAAATTTAATTTTTGTTATTGAAACAATGATTTAAAAAGTCAACTCAAAAAGCTAAAAAATATAATTTTTGAATTTTAAAAACTGACTTTTGTAATTCGAATTTTAAATTTATTAAATGTTACATATTAAAAATTATTACATGAATTAATTGAATTGAATTTTAAATTTTAAAAAATAATATTTCGTCTGCCCATAAAAAAATAAAAATAAATGCCCTCTCCCAACTAGGGATGGCAATGGAGCATGGCAAGGGCGGATTTTGCAGTATTTGCTCCCTGATCTCGCCATTAGACTACTCTGTCTCGTCCCCCACCCCGTTCCGCTTTAGATGTTGAAATTTCAATACCACTATCACCTCTATGGATGTTGGTTACATCCATAACCGCTCCGTCCCACGCCACCCCGCCTCATTCGATATTTATTAGTTATTTTTAATTTTTTTTTTCAAATAATAAAGCATTGTAAAAAAATTTAAATATAAATTCAACATAAACGAGTTTCTAATCTAGGAAGAGAAAAAGATAAAGTATTAGTTTAAGTTTTTAAAAAGAAAAATAATAGGTTTAGTTGTATTAATTTATTATCCTTTTAAAAACTAAATATTTAAAAGTAAAAAAATAAATTTAATATTCGAGGCAGGGCGGAACGGAGCAGGCAAATACCAAAATTGCTCCATCCCCGTTTTTTAAATAAAAAAACCGTCTCCTCTCCTTTCGCCTCCACTATTTAAAAAAAAAAATTATTAAGGACGAATCGATTTGAAATATATCGGATTCAAATTTTATTATCCTTACTCCCAACACGTAACTAGCATTGGAGACAACGGGGGACCATCCCTAGCCTTTATACAATAATAGATATTTTCATTGATAAGCTCTTGAAAGTCGATTACGATTCGGGTTTTGTCATCTCTATTCTTAATTGTACCTACCATTGGAGACAACGGGCCCAAGCTTTTATACAGTAATAGATATTTTCATTGACAAGCTCTTTGTGGGGACCGATAACTGACTATGAATGGCGTTAGGACATTTTTGATGGCCGCTACGACCCTTCTTATAAATATCCACCCCCACGTGGACGTTGCTACGAGGGGGGGAGAAAATGAAGTGGTCGCAATCTGCGATCTGTGTTTGAAAGTGGAAACCATATATTGATGTGAGTGTGAGCTATCGCTGTCGACTAGTGTAGTTTGGTCCAAAGTCCATTTCCATAGTTACAATGGAACAGCTAGGCATTGAAAGACATTGAGATTGAAGTTGGATCCGATAATTTTAAATTCGATATAATTATATGATATGAATATAATATAAAAAAATTATAATATAAATATACGAATGTATCAAAATTTATATAATATAAATTATTAATGTATCAAAATTTATTTAAATATATAATAATATCTTAAATATGATTATAACATATAAAAATATATTAATACACAAATTATTAAATCTAAATCCAAAGATTTTTAATGCATTTTAGGTACTTGACTTTGCCTTATAAGTTACATCTCTTTGAACTCCAAATCATGGATCCTTTCTTTTTTGCTTTTTAGTTTTTAGGATATCATTTTTATTTGAGTATTGATACATATCGATATTAGTATTAGATAAAAAATAAAACATGTTTATAATTCATATTAAAATATAATTAATAATTATTTGATTAATTTAATTATAAATGTTCCTTTATGCAATTATCATTCTATAATCACCAAATAATAAAAGGAAAAAAATAAAAATGAAATGCCCGGCATAAAAAAATCTAGCTAGCACCACATGAATGATGTCATTGCTTGCGACATGCAATCAAATTTATATTTTATTAAAAAAAAAAACCAAAAAAGGAAAAAAAGAATAAAAGTTGTTTTGCCTTTGATTTTTTTTGTTGTTTTTGTTATTTAGTGAACCATTAGAGCCCACTTATTTGTGGTATAGTGGCTTTCATAATAAAGATAAATTTGTGGAAGAGAATGATTAGGTGATGGATTTTGATTTGTATTAAAGTTTGTGATAATTATAATTTATAATATTATATAAGATTTCGTTAATTAATGTCTTATATCATTCTAATCATTTAAAAGAATGAAAAAAATTATTATAAATAATATATTAATTAATCTTAAAAGATAGATTAAAAATATTAGTTAACAAAATTTTATTATACATTATTATATATTTTGCTATCGAGTATTTTTAAGTATTTTTAATATTAATATTATTTATAATAATAATTTTATATTAAATATAATAATTAATAATTTTATTTATATTTTTAATATATTAAATAAAAATTTTATTATATATAATAACTTTATAAAAGACATTCGTTAATAAAATTCATTATTATATAATACAAAAAAAACCAGTTTAGTATTAGTAACTTAATTAATGATAACAACCACGTGATTAACAATATTAATTGTGTTTATTATTAGATATTTTGGTGTTAAAACTCAACAAAATTAATAAGGTCGATCCGTGCCTGCGGGTCCCGACTACTCAATCTCAAGCCAAGCTTCATACTTGGGTTTGGTGGTACTATGTTGACTTTAGCATGCGATTGACTATTATTACATATATAGTGGTAATATATGAATTCAAATCCTCTCCACCATTTCCTGCACCTATCCACGCTCCCACGTTCGAAACGAATCTCGCATCCATTTTTTTTATTTTTAACGTTTGATTAGATTTTTTATTTAATAAAAAAATTGATTTTACTTGAAAAAAACGGATATAAAAATGATATAAATAAATGAGATGATATCGTTGAATTTGTCTATTCGATCATCAATAAAATATCGATCGATCGTATTTGTATTTCGTAGCCTCCGTTAAACAGTTGAAAACAAACGAAGAAGAAAACGACACCAAAAAAATAAACCCGTAATTCGTTACGAGAGTGAGGACACGAAAAGGGACAAAAAAATGGAGGCCTAAGATTTCTATTCGTAATATATATATATATATATATATATATATATATATATATATATATATATATATATATATATACTACAATTACAATTTGACTTTTAAATTTTTTTTGGGGGAGATTTGCCTATCTTTTAGTAGGAAGTAGAAACCTCCAAAATTTAATATGTTGGACACGAATGCATGACATAAAAAAAATAAAAATACGATTATGACACGAATATATGAATGTGTCAAAATCTATAAAATATAAATTATTAATGTATCAAAAATTTCTTAATATATAATAATATCTTAAATATGATTATAACATATAAAAATATATTAATACACAAATTATTAAATCTAAATCCAAAGGTTTGTTGACTTTGCCTTATAAGTTACATCTCTTTGAACTCCAAATCATGGATCCTTTCCTTTCTGCTTTTTAGTTAGGGTATCGTTTTTATTTTAATATTGATACATATCGATATTAGTATTAAAACAAAAAAACAGGTTTATAATTCATATTAAAATATAATTAATAATTATTTGATTAGTTTATTTATAAATGTTCCTTTATGCAATTATCATTCTATAATCACCAAATAATAAAAGGAAAAAAATAAAAATGAAATGCCCGGCATCAAGAATCTAGCTAGTACCACATGAATGATGTCATTGCTTGCGACATGCAATCAAATTTATATTTTATTAAAAAAAACCAAAAAAGGAAAAAAAAGAAAAAGTTGTTTTGCCTTTGATTTTTTGTTGTTGTTGTTGTTTAGTGAACCACGAGAGCCCACTTATTTGTGGTGTAGTAGCTTTCATAATAAAGATAAATTTGTGGAAGAGAATGATTAAGTGATGGATTTTGATTTGTATTAAAGTTTGTGATAATTATAATTTAAAATATTATATAAGATTTTGTTAATTAATATCTTATATCATTCTAATCATTAAAAATAATAAAAAAAATTATTAATAATTATAAATAATATATTAATTAATCTTAAAAGATTAGATTAAAAATATTAGTTAACAAAATTCTATTATACATTATTATATATTTTGCTATCGAATGTTTTTAAATATTTTTTAATATTAATATTATTTATAATAATAATTTTATATTAAATATAATAATTGATAATTTTATTCATATTTTTAATATATTAAATAAAAAATTTATTAAATATAGTGGTACTATGTTGACTTTAGCAGACTATTACAAATATAGTGGCAATATATGAATCCAAATCCTCTCCACCATTTCGCTGCCCTATCCATGTCCCACGTTCGAAACGAATTTTGCGATCATTTATTTTTATTTTTTTAATATTTATTTATTTTTAATTTAATAAAAAAATCTATTTTGCTTAAAAAAATTAAAAAAATGGATATAAAGACGATATAAATAAATGAGATGATGTCGTAGAATTCGTCTATTCGATCACCGGTAAAATACCAATCGATCGTATTTATATTTTGTAGCCTCCGTTAAACAATTGAAAACAAACGAAGAAGAAAACGACTCCTAAAAAATGAATTCGCGACTCGTTATTAAAATAAAAACACGAGAAGGGGCAAAAAAACGAGGGCATAGGATTTTTATTCGTAATATATATATATATATATATATATATATATATATATATATATATATATACTACAATTACAATTTGACTTTTAAATTTTTTTTGGGGGAGATTTGCCTATCTTCCAGTAGGAAGTAGAAACCTCCAAAATTTGATTTGTTGGACTATCACTATCCACACAAATGCAACCTGAATTTTCAATAAAAATTTGATATGTTTTACAGTTGTTAATTCAACATTAAGCAGTAATTTTAACACATTTAATGTAAAATAAGACACCGATTAAGATAATATTTATTAAAAAAAATGTAATTAATGTATTTTTTTAATTCAATAAAAATTATATATTAAATGTAAAAAAAATTAAAATAATAATTAAATAATTTTTAATTGATGCTTATAAACACCGGTTAATCAAATCCATATAAAATTTAACTATACAAGAAAATCTAATATCTAATTGACAAATCATATCCTTTTTTTTTTTTTTGTCATTTGGATGTGATAAAAGGAAAAAACAAGAAAAATAAAATGTATATAAATATGACTTTTCATGTTGAAATGAAACAAACATAAGCTTGACCCACCCCCAAACATGCATGGCTATAAATAGTAAAACAAAACCCAGACCTCATCTTTCCTAAAAAGAAGAAAGAAGTTAAAAAAAGGAAAGAGGGATGTCTCATCAGATACATTGAAGACAGAAAAAAAAAAAAAAAAAAAAAAAAGGTGGCAAGTAATGGGGCCAGTTGTTGGGAAGAAGAAGCTTTGAAATCTTTCTCTCACAGCTTGGGATGGGGGCAAGAAGGGATATCATTTCTCGTACGAATAAATCAAAAGAGAGAAATGGGAATTGGGAAGTGGGTTTCAAGATTTTGGTGTCTGATATGGGCGGGGATTAGACATGCTCATAGTCTGGTCGAATCAGGTCACGATTCAATTTTTTTTTATATTTTTTGTCCAAGTCTGATTTTGGATTTGGTCGGGCCGATTTGATAAGTTCGAATTTACTGTTAATCGAATTAAAAAATATATTTTTTTAAATTTTTTTATAATTAAAATTAAATAAAAAATATTATTATAATAAAAAATACTGTTCCGGATCAGATCGGACCAACCAAAAATAAAAATATTCTGTTCAGACCCGATCTAATACAGATCTGATTTGTCGGGCCGGATCGGGCTTGCTGCTCAATCCATGAGCAGGTCTAGTGAGATCAATGTTAGATACCAGAGTGACGAAATAGTGTCTCACAACTAAAATAAGAGATGAGAAAATAGGAACTGAACACACAAAATTTAACGTGGAAAACCCTCAATGAATAAAGGGAAAAACCACGGGGCAAGACTAGAAGAATTTCACTATGAGAAAATATTACAACACCTCTCTCTAAATACTAGGAGAGAACAACCTCACAAAGAATATAAGAAAGTATACAAGAGAGGAAGAGATAATTCTTGGGATGGTTTTAATACTTCTCCTTAAGGCTCTTTATATAGCCTTCAAGGAGGAACTCCTTCGTTGCTCCCACCGATGTGGGACTTAATTATATAAGTTCTAACAATTCTCCCACTTGAAGATTTGATTAAACCAATCATATCTTCACACCACTCTTTCTGTCTTGCCATTCCATGTTGCTTACGTTTCTGATAGACCATAGGAGGATCGACACCAAATAAACTTGTCAGTGTTGATTGGCTTTGTCATAACATCTGCTAGGTTGTCTTTGGTGTGAATCTTTTGCATATCCACACTTCATTCTTCTACTACTTCTCGAACAAAGTGATACTGTATACCTATATGCTTTGTCCTGGAATGAAAGGCTGGATTCCTTGCAATGTGCAAGGCACTCTGACTGTCACAATACACAATAATCTTCTGCTGCTTGTGCCCGAGTTCTTCCATTAACCTTTGTATCCATATTGCTTCCTTGCATGCTTGGGTAGCTGCCATGTACTCAGCTTCTGTAGTAGACAAAGCTACAACAGTCTGTAACTTAGATAACCAGCTTACCGCTCCTCCTGCAAGTGTGAACACATAGCCAGTAGTGGATTTCCTTTTATTAAGATCACCTGCAAAATCTGAATCAACATAACCCCTGACAACAAGTTCTGATCCTCCAAAACATAATGCAACATCTGAGGTTCCTTTAATGTATCTAAGGATCCTCTTAACAACATTCCAATGCTCTCTACCAGGATCTGTCATAAATCGACTGACCGCTCCCACTGCTTGTGCAATGTCTGGTCTTGTACATATCATAGCATACATAAGGCTTCCCACCGCTGATGCATACGGTACTCGAGACATTTCCATCCTCTCTGCTTCATTGCTAGGACTCATACCTGAGGATAATTTACAATTGACACGAAGTGGGGTAGATATTGGCTTACAGTCTTGCATGTTGAAGCGTCGCAAGACCTTCCTCAGATAATTCTTTTGAGAAAGCCAAATTTTCCTATCTTTTCTGTCTCGGTGAATTTGCATCCCTAAAATCTTGTTTGCGGGTCCCAAGTCCTTCATATCGAACTCCCTAGCCAACTGTGCCTTCAAATCTTGGATTCGATCTTTGTTGGGGCCTACCACCAACATGTCATCCACATACAACAGCAAAATAATGAAATCATTATCATCAAACCTCTTGTAGTACGTACAATGGTCTGAACTCAGTCTGTTGTATTCAAGGCTAATTATGAAAGAATCAAATCTCTTGTACCAACATCTGGGCGCCTGCTTTAGACCGTACAGAGATTTGGTCAACCTGCAAACCAAGTTCTCTTTGCCTGTTTCAACAAAACCTTCTGGTTGGAGCATATAAATTTCTTCTTCAAGCTCTCCATGTAGAAAAGCCGTCTTTACATCTAGTTGTTCAAGATGTAAATCAAATGCAGCACACATAGCCAACACTACTCTGATAGTAGTAAGTCTGACAACTGGAGAAAATATCTCGTTGAAGTCAATACCTTCTTTCTGAGCATATCCTTTTACAACCAATCTAGCACGATATCGTTCTACTTGATCATTGCTATCCCGCTTGATCTTGTAGACCCATTTGTTACCAATGGCTTTTCTGCCACGTGGTAATTCCACCAGTTCCCATGTCTCGTTCTTGTGAAGAGCTTCAATTTCTTCCTGCATTGCTGTCATCCACAGAGAAGCATCTGGGCTACTAGTAGCTTCATGAAAAGTTGATGGCTCTCCATCCTCTGTTAAAAGACAGTATGCAACATTGCTCTCCGTAACATACTCCGTGTGCCAATTTGGAGGCCTTCTCTCACGAGTTGACCGTCGAACTTCTACAGCCTCGGACTCAACTGGTTCTGGTACCTCATGCTCTGGTTCTGCTTCAGAAGAATCATCTTCTTGAGAATTTCTATCCATCTGCACTGTAGCAGTCTCTTTTGAAGTGTTGTCATTTGTTTGCTCACTTTGCAGTTCATTTTCTGCAAAAACTACATCTCTGCTGACAACAACCTTGCGGGCAGTGGGATCCCACAGGCGATACCCCTTAACACCGTCAGCATAACCCAAGAATATACATTTTCTGGATTTTGGATCCAGCTTTGTTCTTTCTTGGGAGTTGTACATCACGTACACAGGACATCCAAACACATGTAGAGAAGAATAATCAGCTGGCTTTCCTTTCCACATCTCCATAGGCGTCTTCAAACCAATCGCCGTTGATGGTGATCGATTTATCACATAACAGGTGGTTTTGACTGCTTCTGCCCAGAAAGATTTGGCCAATCCCGCTGTTCTCAGCATGGCTCTTGTTCTATCTAGGAGAGTTCTGTTCATCCGCTCTGCTACACCATTCTGTTGAGGCGTATGTGCAACCGTGAATTGTCTCATAATACCCTCTTTCTTACAGAATGCTAGAAAGTTACCGTCTACATATTCTCCTCCATTGTCTGTCCTCAAGCACTTGATTCTTTTCCCAGTTTCAAGCTCTACTTGTGCTTTGAACTCCTTGAATACTGGAAACACATCAGACTTCTTCTTGATTGGGTACACCCATAATCTCCTGGAATAGTCATCTTCTCTGCAACACTTGACAAAACTGAATCCGCCATTGCTAGGTGCAGATTGGCAACAGCATTGTCATCCTTCTCTTTCCACTTTTCATCAGTCATTTCTGTGGGTCTACTTTCAATTGCTTCTAGACAATTATCCTTCCTCAAAATTGCTCTTATCTTCAATTTCCACAAGGAGAAATTTCTCCCACTGAACTTCTCTATCTCGAATTTTGCTGCCATGGTTGTACACGAACTGAAGCGAGTTACACTATTTCACCGTGAATAGTACCGTATACGTGAACAGTATTGTACGTATGTCGTACACTAGAACAAATCCAGTATACGTTAACAATTACTGCAAAAGTATACAACCACACGTATGAATAATAACCGTATCTGTGAATAGTACAGTACAATTGAATAGCCCGTATACTGGAACAGTGACCGTAGCCCGTGAATAGTGCACCAGGTAGGTTCCCAGGAAAGAGAGGTGGGTCACTGATAGACACACTTAAATACCAAGTCTTTCCTAGCCAGAACTTCCCTAGACACTTTCACACTACCACACTTTATTTCCAGCAACAAGAATAATTCTTTTCTGATGTGGAAGATCAGACAATACTGCAACCACAGAGCATACTAAGAACCAACACTTTCACTGCAGCGGAATAAGGACCACGAACCAATGGCTCTGATACCACTGTTAGATACCAGAGTGACGGAATAGTGTCTCACAACTAAAATAAGAGATGAGAAAATAGGAACTGAACACACAAAATTTAACGTGGAAAACCCTCAATGAATAAAGGGAAAAACCACGGGGCAAGACTAGAAAAATTTCACTATGAGAAAATATTACAACACCTCTCTCTAAATACTAGGAGAGAACAACCTCACAAAGAATATAAGAAAGTATACAAGAGAGGAAGAGATAATTCTTGGGATGGTTTTAATACTTCTCCTTAAGGCTCTTTATATAGCCTTCAAGGAGGAACTCCTTCGTTGCTCCCACCGATGTGGGACTTAATTATATAAGTTCTAACAATCAATTGATATAGATCATGAAATATATATATATATATTATGTTATGTTATTTTTAACTCTTCATATTTTTAAATATTTATATTCGATACATAATATATATTAAGAGATAGTAAAACTTGTTTTTAGATTCATGTATATATTGTATGTATGTACATATGGAGATTAAAGAAGATTCAGTCGAAAAAGTTTCATTTCTGATTTTATCAATTATTTGGGGTGTCTAGAAAAGTTAATTTGTCCATTACGAAAATGAACAAAAATCCCGTGAACATGGTGGGTTTTTCTTTTTTCTTTTTGCCTCTGAATTTGTGAAAGTAGAGATACGTACAAAAAGATTATATGAAATGGTGCACGAAATTGGTAACATACCACCCCCATTCAAGATATGTTGGGTATTCGACTATTAGCTATTTGGCTGCATTTTTGAAAGGGAAAGATATGATAAAAGTATGTTTTGTCTTTAAAGCCTCACCTTTTCTTTTACTAACATGTAACAATTACAAAGATCATAACATTTACATTATTCTTGAAACTAAATGTATAACTTTGGCTAATTATTAATTAACTATTAATTTATTTACTTTTATAATACATATTTTCTTATTTTATATTGAGATAAAGTGATTCGGAATCCGAATTTTAACTCAACTGATTCATATATTTATTTTAAAGATACGACATCCAACAGATTTGAAATTCGAAATTCAACATTTGCAATCAGATTGTGACCTCATTCGTACAAAAAAAAAAAAAAAAAGATAGAGATTTGAATCCTGTTTTAATTTGAGTAGAAAAAATATATGCATTAACTATTGACTCAAATGTTTGTACGTATAAAGTATAATAAGTGTATTTTCAAACATTAATCATAATTAACTTTCAAGTTCAAACCATATTTTTTATTTTTTCCTGAAATGGGTTTTTTTTAGGTAGGTATTGACATGAAAAAGCAGCAAATATACAACTCTGCCTAAATGATCTCTCAGCTAATTTGTGCACCATTTGTTTGTGTGGATTGTCCAACAAATGCCCTCATTCATAGCCGGCCACAAGTAAGCTGACCAGCATCTCTGTCTGATGTATAACATTTCATATTCATAAATATATGGAATAAAGAGAATAATTAAATTAGAAATGTGGAGGAAATATTTAAACAATGTTATTAATTATCATAAATAAAGTAGGATTCTAATTTTGATCTTTAAATGAGGAATGATGCACAAACTATTAAGTCAAATACTCAAGTGTAAAAATAGGTTAAATACTTTTAAAATAAAAGATAAAATAGCAAGGCATAAAATCTTAAGTAAAATTCGTGAAATTTACAACTAAAAACGATTTACATGAAAATTACGATTGAAAATTGAAATTAATACTCATATTAAAATTTAAGAGCTTTAAATTAATTATTTACATGAAAATTTCGAAAACTTTAAAACTACATAGTATTGATCTATTTATTAAGTTCTATTTATCTATCAGTTTTGATTTTTAATTTTATATCATTTTTTATTAGAAACTCACAATATTTCATGAAAAATTATACCTAATTAGTTTACCTCGTAAAAAAACTTAGCATTAATTGAAAAAACGTTTCACTAGTTACTATGAGTTGAAAAAAAAAAGTAAATAACAAAGACTAGTAAGTAGTAACATGAATTGATAAAAATGGACTTCTAACTAAATATTTGCTTTTAAAATTATTTTTTCATAATTTTATGTATTGAACATATATATAGTATAATACGTGTACGTGTATATATATATTTGACAGTAGATAAAAATCTTGATTTTGTCACTGAACTTTGATATGGATGATTATGATATATATATATATATATATATGACCATGTTTTCAAATGATTTATTTATCCTAATTGATATTGATCACTTTCATGAACATAACACAAATATTTTTTTATTCTGTTTAATTAATTTTTTATTTTTTTTAACCAAAACATGCATAACATGTGTTCCATGTCATTAATCAGATTAGCAGAAAAAAGCCCTGAAGTATGTACTATATTCTATAGCCCCAGAAATAAGATATATAATGTTAGAAGATGATCCTATCTTAGTTTAAACTCTTGATCTTATCCTAGTTTTAAATATTAAACCTCAGATAACATAGTTTATCTTGTACACTAGTTTAAATAGTTTACTCTATCTTTAAGTTAGCTTCTCCTTGTATTAATAGATAAACTCAGAATACAACAGTAAGACAATTTTAGTTAAGTTAAACTCTTTTTCTTCTTGCATCTTGATATGGTATCAGAGCTTTGCTTACTCTAAAGAGTCTTCATTTTTTTTTTTTGGATCCAACAATACAGTCTTTTGTTCCTTAGCCTAATTCACTCTCGACCTTTTGTTAAAACTACTTACTCCTAAAATGGCATCATCTGCAAACTCCACCACCTTCACATTGCCACATTCCAACACCATTTTCACTAACCAACAAAATCAACTTATCACTATCAATGCACCTGCACAATTGCCTATCAAGCTCACTGCCTTAAACTTTTCTTCCTGGCGTGAACAGTTCAATTCTCTCCTCATTAGATACAAACTTTTTAGCTATGTAGATGGCTCCTTTCCTTGTCCACCTGAATCTACTCTCAGCGAAAATTTTGATCCTCCGAAAATGATGTCCAATCCAGCATATGAACACTAGATCAGATAAGACCAGCTGCTCTTAAATGGTATCATTTCTTCTGTCTCTAAAACTATAGTTCATTTCATAGCTTCATCTCAATCTTCCAAACAAGCCTGGGAAAAAATCAAAACCATGTATACAAGCAAATCTAGATCCATAATGATGAACTTAAAGGAAAAGCTTACCAAGCCTAGAGGAACAAAGTCTATCTCTGATTACTTCCAGCTGCTCAGGAGTGTTTCGGATGAACTGGCTTTTATCAACTCACCTGTCAATGATGATGACACTACATCAAATTGGTCTTTCAGCGGCGTTTTGTTATTGGAATAGCGGCGTTTATAAACGCCGCGAAAAAAATTACAGGCGTTTAAAAAAACGCCGCAACAAACGACGGTAAAAACAGTGACGGGAAATTTAGCGGCGTTTTTCCGGAAAACGCCGCTAAATTAGTGGCGTTTTTAGGTACTTTAGCGGCGTTTATAAACGCCACAATTGAAGGTCCGAAAATGGTAATACTTGAAACTTTAGCGGCGTTTTTTGTTCTCAAACGCCACTAAGTGTTCGGTTTTAGCGGCGTTTTTGAATATAAAACGCCGCTAAATTTTGTCTTGTAGCGGCGTTTTCTGATCACAAACGCCGCTATATTTTGTCTTGTAGCGGCGTTTTCTTATCAGAAAACGCCGCTATATTTGCAGGAATTTATATATATAGCGGCGTTTTCTGATAGAAAACGCCGCTATATTTGCAGAAATTTATGTATTTAGCGGCGTTTTTTTTTCATAAACGCCGCTATAAATGCAGAATATTTTTTTTTAAAAATACTATTTATTTCCGCTGTAAATGCAGAATATTTTTTAAAAAAAATACAATTGAAGGTCCGAAATGCGTAACATTGTCGAATAATACACAAACAACACAAATTATAAAAAAAATATATAATATAAAAATATATTTAATATCAACCATACAATGTATTATTCAACACATCAAATCCACTTACAAATTCTTTAATCTGAAGTAGATGAGCCTCCTAAATTCTTTTGCTGCACTAAATTCATCAACGACTGAAACTGTGTCTGCAGCTCCTGATATCGTCTATCCTGTTCTTCTTTTTCAGCTTGTCTCTCTGCTTCCTTCTCCTCAAAACGTTTATTCATATTTTGCATTTCTTCTCTCAGCATCTGAACTTCATATGCACTGGAGTTTTGTGAAGAAGAAGCAGTAAACCGTTGAGAACCAAGTCCATAGTAGCTAGATGGTGTCGGACCCATTCCGACACCTCGAACCCGTCCATATCGTTCTTTTCCAGCTACTTCAGTGAATATTTGATTCTCCACATCTTGCATATTCGCTGATGATCCATCTGATGCTCCGATTTGATACTCAGCAATTTTATTTCGAGCTTTCTCCTACAAAACAATAAAATTAATAAAATCTTTTGTAAAACATATTTGTAAATGAAAACAAGTTTGAAGAAAATATACCACAATTTCCTGAGTCTCGATGTTCAAATAGGATCCATCCTTCTTAGTATGAGTTAACTGAAACAGTTCAACTCGTCCAATTTTTTCACCCCGCTCAATTTCCTACAAAACAAAAATAATTAATACTAAATTGTATTAAAATAATTGAAAACTAATATATTAATACATTATGAATGTAAACTTACTTTTTCATTAGCTTTTCTGGCAAAACTTTTTGAACCACTGGTGTGACTGTATTTCTGTTGTTGTCTGCTGCTTACCCCTATCTTTTCTCGTTCCTGTACATTAGACAAAGCACGTTATAAAACTATACATATTCCATAAAATTGTATTATATCAAGTACTATAAGTAAATGACCAAAATAAATTATAAATGATACCTCTCCTTTTTTTGAATACCAGAATCTAACCAGTCTCTCATACTGCCACATAATCACACCACGCGGTATGGTTCGTAGTAAGACATATGGAAATAATTAGCGGCGTTTATATTTACAAACGCCGCTATATCGAAATATTTAGCGGCGTTTATATTTAAAAACGCCGCTATATTATATTATTTAGCGGCGATTGTGGACACAAACGCCGCTAAAACAAAAGCCTAAACGCAGCGTCTCGCCTCTAAATTTTGGCGCCCAAATTTTGGCGCAATTTTAAGAAACTGATAAAAATTGATTATACTTTAGCGGCGTTTGTATAATGCAAACGCCGCAATTAGTACAGATGTAGCGGCGTTTGTACACATAAAACGCCGCTAATTTACAAATTCCCGGCGTTTTCTATAGAAACGCCGCCGGGTATTCAAAAACACGGTACCCCGCGGCGTTTTTGAGTCAAACGCCGCTATATTAGCGCCACTGAAAACCAATTTGGTTGTAGTGTGACTTAGTGATACATGCCTTAAACGATCTTGGCTCTGAGTTCAAAGAAATAAGTGTTGCTATTAGAGCAAGAGAAACTTATGTCTCATTTGAAGAATTGCTCGAGAAAATCACTGATTATGAAGAAGCCCTGAAACATTATGATTCCAAGAGTGATATTGCTGTCTCCACTGCATACCTTGCTACAAAATCTGGTCACTTCAACAATGATAGATCCAGGCGCTATGGGAATCAGGGAAAATACAATTCTGGATATCAGAATCCAAGAAGGCAACAATATGAGACTATGACCACTGCCAAGGTGACCTGCCAATATTGTGACAAAGTTGGTCACTAAGCAAAAACTTGTTTCAGAATCAAGCCAAAGTCATCCACTCCAATTGCTCATCATGCTGCAAGCTCCAATGCTAATGCAAACTGGCTCATGGACTCTGGAGCTTCACACCATGTCACCTCCAATATCCAGAATCTCAAATTATCTTCAAACTATGAAGGACCTGAAGCTCTCTATATTGGTGATGGTAAGGCCTTCCAATCACTCACACTGGTTCTACCCTCTTAAACTCTAATACTCATTCCTTTCAGTTAGACAATGTTTTGTGTGTACCTAAAGCAAGTAAAAACTTACTATCAGTCTCTCAACTCTGTGATACTAATAAAGTGTCTGTTGAATTTTTTCCTACATGTTTTCTGGTGAAGGATCTGCACACGAGGAAACCACTTGTTCGAAGCCTGAATAAAGATGGTGTGTATGAGCTTCCAACATCCGAACCAATCATCCAATCACCTGCCTTAGCATCTGTTGGCATCAAGGCTAACTCCTCTGTCTGGCATCAGAGAACTGGTCATCCATCCTCTATCGTGTTCCAACAAGTACTCAACAAACACTCCTTACCTCACTCATCTTCAGTTTTTTCTCAATTATGTGATTCACGCTGCTGTAATAAGAGTCATAGGATTCCTTTTTCTGTCTCACTTTAACTAGTAATAAACCATTAGATCTCATATATACAGATGTTTGGGGTTCTGCCAAAATTACTTCTATTGATGGGTTTAGATATTATGTAGCCTTTGTTGACCACTTCACTAGGTACATTTGGTTATATCCAATGAAAAATAAATCAGATGTTCATACTCTGTTTCCAAAATTCAAATCAATGGTTGAAAATTACTTTCATACTTCTATTGTCTCAGGTTTCTCTAACTGTGGTGGTGAATTTGAAGCTTTAACACCTTTGTTTAACTCTCATGGCATACAACACCTCAAAACACCACCACATACACCTCAACACAATGCTATAGTGGAAAGAAGACACCGAAGTATTGTAGAAACTGGTCTCACCTTATTACATGCTGCATCCATGCCTTTACAATACTGGACCTATGCATTTCTTACTGCAACTTATCTTTTAAACAGACTTCCAACACCTGTTTTAGACAACAAATGTCCTTTTGAAAAACTGTTTAACCAAAAGCCTCACTACACTAAGCTTAAGGTATTTGGTTGTCTATGCTACCCTTGGTTAAAACCATATGCACCACACAAACTTGCACCAAAATCAAAACCTTGTGTTTTCCTAGGATACTCGAAGTCCCAAAATGCTTATCTCTATCTTGATATTGCAACTGGAAGACTATATATCTCTAGACATGTGCTATTCGATGAATACAAATTTCATTTTGCTAATCAAGATTCCAGTTCAAAAGTTACAGCCAACACCAATACAACTTGGAATCTAGCCTTTGATCACATACAGTCTGCTAACAGTATACATGTTCCACTGCAACCTACACCTATTTCTACTAGCATGCCTACTGTTTCAACCACAAGCAACTGTGTTCCACCACCTGCTGGCACCTGCTCACATCCTGTATCATCTACATCTACTAACCTGGAATAAGTGGTATCCTCACCAGCACCTTCTTCATCATCACCTCAGGTATTACTCGAACCTACTGCTTCTCTACCTATTAGAACTCATGCTATGACAACTAGATCTCAGAATAATATCTATAAGCCTAAACAATTGTTTTCTGTCACCAAACATCCTATCCCTGATGCTATTTAACCTACTTGTGCTTCAAAAGCCATTACACAACCACACTGGAAACAAGCAATGCTAGACGAGCTTGCTGCCTTGTCTAAAAACCAAACTTGGGAACTAGTCCCTCCACCTACAGATAAAAAATTGTCAACTGCAAATGGGTATTTAGAGTAAAAAGGAACCCTGATGGCACAATCTCCAGATATAAAGCAAGATTAGTTGCTAAAGGTTTCAATCAAAGGCCTCGCTTGGACTACTTTGAGACTTTCAGTCTTGTTATTAAACCAGTCACAGTTCGACTGGTACTGTGTATAGCCATAACCAATGGTTGGCCTCTTCACCAGCTGTATGTAGACAAAGGCAAGTCTCACTATGTTTGCAAATTAAACAAAGCAATTTATGGTCTGAAACAAGCTCCACAAGTTCATCGGATGGGGATAGATCATTGCAATTGTTGGTCTTAAATGAGGAATTCCTAATAAGCGCGAGTCATCAGCTCGCGTTGACTACGTCCCTGCCCTTTGTACACACCGCCCGTCGCTCCTACCGATTGAATGGTCCGGTGAAGTGTTCGGATCGCGGCGACGTGGGCGGTTCGCTGCTCGCGACGTCGCGAGAAGTCCACTGAACCTTATCATTTAGAGGAAGGAGAAGTCGTAACAAGGTTTCCGTAGGTGAACCTGCGGTGGATTCTTTGGCTCCATGCATAGTTGTCCTTTCAAGGATGTCAATTATGTATTTTTGTTGGGAGAGAAACAATCTTGTAGGTGTAGGTAGAACTTCTATGCCAAGAAAGTAGTTGAGGTGGCCAAGGTCTTTGATGGAAAATCTAGTGGATAATGCTGGCAAAAAACTAGAAAGAAAGTTGTTGTTATTTCCAATTAGTATAATGTTATCCACATATATGAGCATGTAGGCCATGATTCATTCCTTTGCAAATATAAACAGTGATGTGTCAGAGATAGAGCTGGTGAAGCCATAAGAGAGAATAAATGAGCTGAGAGCTTTGTACCAAGGCTATAGACTCGTTGAATACATCAGTGTAGCGCGCATGCGGCCCAGAACATCTAAGGGCATCACAGACCTGTTATTGCCTCAAACTTCCTTGGCCTAAGCGGCCATAGTCCCTCTAAGAAGCTAGCCACGGAGGATCACCTCCGCGTAGCTAGTTAGCAGGCTGAGGTCTCATTCGTTAACGGAATTAACCAGACAAATCGCTCCACCAACTAAGAACGGCCATGCACCACCACCCATAGAATACTCAGCTCCATTAAAATTATTGGATGGCACACCTTCTGTCAATAAAAAGAGTTTAGAAAGATTGTTGGGGCCTTACAATATTTGTGTCTCACTCGACCAGACATCAGTTATGCTGTAAATAAACTTTCCCAATTCATGCACAAGCCAAGTCAGCTGCATTTTACAGCATTGAAAAGAATTCTACGATATTTAAAAGGAACATTATTCCATGGTCTGAACATCTCCAAGAATGCTCCTTTCACACTGTCTATTTTCTCAGATTCTAACTGGGTAGGTAATCCTGATGACAGAATTTCTACGACTGGATATCTTATTTTTCTTGGAAATACTCCTTTCCTGGAGCTCAAAGAAACAGAAGACAGTTGCAAAATCATCTACGGAAGCAGAATTTCGAGCCATATCCGTTGCTGTATCTGAACTCATCTGGATTTAGTCCCTATTTTTTGAACTCAAATGTTCTGTTTCCTCCACACCAACAGTGTACTGTGACAATCTTTCTGCTACATACACTTGTAAAAATCCAGTCTTCTATTCCAAAATGAAACATCTAGCATTGGACTACTTCTTTGTTCGTGAAAAAATTGCTCAATGCCAACTGCAAGTTACTCACATCTCAACTGATGATCAATTAGCAGACTTGCTGACAAAACCAATGACCAAGACCAAGCTTCATTATCTCATCTCCACCACTGACGGTTCCACCATCTTGCAGGGGAATGTTAAAAGATGATCCTATCTTAGTTTAAACTCTTGATCTTATCCTAGTTTTAAATATTAAACCTCAGATAACATAGTTCATTTTGTACACTAGTTTAAATAGTTTTACTCTATCTTTAAGCTAACTTCTCCTTGTATAAATAGATAAACTCAGAATACAACAGTAAAATAATTTTACTCAAGTTAAACTACTCTTTTTCTTGCATCTTGATATATAATCTACTAGCTAGAAAAGTTAGAAAGACATGGAATAGAAAGAGACCCAATTCTTCCTTCCAGAGAGATAAATTGAAAGTCACTGCCAACAAATGACAAACAAGGATTCCTTAACAAGGAAAATGTAGTACTATCATCATCATCTTAAAATAATAATAATAATTATTATTGTTATTATTATTATAATGGTTTAGTTAAAGATTATATAATTATTATTAAAAAAATTATATTTAAGACATGAGTTTTATTAACGAATATTTTTAAAATATTTTTTTAAAATTAATATATTTATTTATAATAATATCATTGTATTAAATATAAAATTTAATAATTTTATTCATTATTTTAAATATATTTAATGAAAATATTATTAATATATAATAATCTTAAAAAATACATTTAGAATATTTATTAATAAAATTCTTAAATTTTACTAAATTTTAAAAAATAATTCATTAATTATATTTTTTTAATATAACTTTTAAAAAGTGTTATTAAACATTAATTAAAAATTTTATATTATTATATTATCAATCATTAAACAAAAGAAAAAGCTAGTCGTGCTTACTAAAGAAGGCAGCTTTTTTGGATCAGCAATATTCAACAAGGACGTACGCAAGAAAATTCCACACATCCGTTACATCTTTTTTTTTTAAAGACTTTATTGATAGCCCTTTATCGCAAGTAGCCAAATTTTGTTGAGCTTTCAACAACATAATTATTTGAGACTTGAGAGAGAGAGAGAAAGAGTGAGGGCTAAGCTATTTATGGCAAAAAAAAAAAGATTGGATTTTCCATTCTTTAATTATAATATTCTTTGCCAAGGAAGGATGAATAATGTTTTGCTTTGATTTTCCAAAAATAGAAAAAAAAAAAGAATAATTAATTAATCTATTATATGCACGAGGGAATTTCAAGAGCCACCCCATTTTTAACCTAAAGAAGAACAAAAATCCAAGCAGAACTGACCCAACATTATTTTATTATTAATTTAGAATTTTAACTTACTGTTCAACTCAGACGATGTGATGGGCGATGCAAAGAAAGAATTATTTTATTATTAATTTGAAATTTTTTATATTTAATATATTATATTTATTAAATTTAAAAAAATATTTTTTTATATATATCAATTTAATTAATATTTAATCATACTGATTAATATTCTTTAAGTATTATTTATGGAAAGTTAAAAAGTATAGAAAAGGTAAAGATAGATACTGTTACCCTAATGGGAAAATTTGTCACTTTCACACCTCACCATATTTAACCAGCTGGCATCTGCCAAAAGCAAACTTCATCAGCATTCATGACAAAGGAGAATTACAGCTTTTTAATGGCATGCACGCCCCTGTCCTGTTGTTTATATCTTTGAAATAAAAAGCTTTTTAAGCATGGAAAACCGTTTGGTAACCGTACGTGATTCCAAAATCACAGACACGTCCACGTATTGATTTTGTAATAGATTAACCTTAAAATCAATTAAAATTACCCTTTTACCTATTAAAAATTTGTGATTGATAATCATCCGTGATTTCCTCAAAGTCAGTTCAAGATTCTCTACCTTACTCTGCATAAGTTAAAATATTATTAATGTTATTTTACGATTTTATTTTATTTTTTCATTTGATATTTATTATTAATATTTATTATAATTGATTGCGATAATATTTATTGTATTAATATCGATAAATACATCCGCGAACGGAATTTAAATACCTGGGATAGGTTTTCATTCTTAAATTAGATTTGAAGCTTGAGTTATGGTTTCTTAAGAGAAAGAGGGAGGAACGAAAGGCTTTAAGGCCTCAACGTTTTTGCACCAACCAAAAGGGAAGAAATTTATGACACTTTTTCATCTTCTTTCCCATTCTAAACACTGTATAGTGGGATTCATTGAAAGAAATTACATAAACAGAGAAAATGACAGTTTTAGCCCTTCAAAGAAATTATAGCAAAAGGGCTTAAAAGTTAAAACTGGAAAAGGAAAAGAAAAAATAAGACACTCACATTCATAAACACACAAAAAAGAGAAAAAAAGAAAACACTAATTATCCCATAGCAAACCTTCTTCGAAACCATTTTGTAAAACGCTATCTGGCACTACTAACTGATCACAAACATACCGACAATTTTCCACGCTTTGAAGAAGCCATGGTGGAGAATAAAACCATCCATCCACCGAGTCCGCAGACACAAACTCATTCTTCAACTCAACCGAGTCATAACTTGTCCCAAGACTTGGCAGCTCCACTATCTCGCTTAACTCGTCCGACCCTGAAGACAACTCTATCTGAGAAACCAAAGACGACAGTAATGATGACGATGACGATGACAATGTGGAAGATGGTGGAGAGTCAAACTTTTCCATCTGGGCAGCTTTGGCTGCCGCGGCTTGGACGTCACGGGGTGCTAAAGAGACGGGTCGAGGTAACGAGTTAGCGAGTTCAGGGAAGTTGAGAATAGCTGAGTTGCCTTTGATGCTTAAAGCGGCCACGTCGTGAGCGCGAGCTGCCATTTCAGGGGAAGGGAAAGTACCGAGCCAAATGCGTGATTTTTTGCGTGGCTCGCGGATTTCGGACACCCATTTGCCCCAGTTTCGCATTCGGACACCATGGTAAACTGGGTGCTTGCTTGAATCCCTCCTCATCATCTTCATCTTTTTATTAGAATCTGAGCTGGTGGTTTTGGGTCTAGCGTTTAGAGTTCTGGTGGTTGAGATAAGGGCCGAGTTAGGAGGTGAATGAGTTGACTCTGTAGATAAGGGTGATAGCGGAGGAGAAAAGCAGGAGTTTGAACTGCTCTCTGTCTCTGAATTTTGCGGCTCAGCCATTTTTTTCTCTTAGTGGTGATTTAGAGTCACTAGAACTGAAACTAACTGATCCGCCACGGATTATTTCGTTAAACGTACAGAGTAAAAGTACAGTATAAGTAGAGAAGCAAAATGAAAGACAGGCAAAAAACAGGGGATTGTAAATTTGTAATTGTTAGCTGCTGCCTGCCAAACAGAGAAATTGAAAGGAAATTGATGAATAATAGAGAGAAAGGTTGAGGGATTGGGTAGCTGCTTCCTTCTGACTGGAAGCAAAATAGAAGAAAAAAAACCCAATGGGAAGTACTAGCTGTTGATTTGTTCTTTCTCTGCAGAGAGAAAATATTGAGGAAATACTGAATGAAGAGTGTGGGCTTTTTGAAGATGAGACAGTGAGAGAAAGAAGCCACAAGGAAAGAGGGAGGGAAGGGGTGAGTCATGAGTGGGTCACCTTTTTTTATTTTATTATTATATTAATATTTTATAAAAATTCAAATTAAATAATTGATCAATTAACGAATATTTATAAATAACAATTAAATATTATTTAATTATATTTTTTATATTTAATATATTATTTTTATTAAATTAAAATATACATATATTAATTATATTTTTTTTTATAAATATTAGCTTAATCAATATCATTAAGCACGGTTAACATTTCCTTTAAATAATATGATCTATTGTTCAAATAAACAACCATGTTAAATTTCTTTCTCTTAAATCTCACTTATAAATAAATATTTAAAACTTAAAACATAAACTAAAGATAGTTATAACACTTCACGAAATAATAATAAAAAATGTTTCAAACTCTCATGAATCATATGACAAACAAGGAAATTAGAGTATTGTAATAAATTTATATATACTTAGTTTTTATATATATAGTTATAGATTTAAATATAATATTAATGAAAATTTATTTTGTTGTGATTCAATTTTTTGGTTCAGTTAACAAATGTCTATAGACACTAATTAAAAATTATTTTATTATCATTTAAAAAAAAACTACATTGAATATATTATTTTTATAGAATTAAAAAAATAATAATATATTAATTATTTTTTTATATAAAAATATCACGTTATCAATAACATTGATTAACATTTTTCTTAAATTTTTAAAAGATTTTTTTGATTAATTTTACCTTTTTTTTTTCTTCTAAATAAGCCCATTTGAAACTTACTTTTAAAATTTTAATAGTAGAACAAATAGAATTAGCCTGATTAACCAAAGCCTTTTCTCTCATCATTTCCCTATAACTCATACAACACTCATAAGCATTGAGAGAGAAAAGCTCTGACCCACAAAAGAAATGAGTCACCCTGATAAACTCTATGGTTCAAACGGGGGTCCATTCTCTAGTCAACCCCATTACTTTTATTTTATTTTCTTTACCAGTTTCACCAAAGCTCCACTGTTCATTTATCCCCTTCTTATCTTCTTCTCTACCACCCCAATTCATCACCATATTGTCATTTTTTTTCCTCTCCTGTTTATTGTGCGAAAATAGCTCAAGAATTGTAAAACCTATAGATAAATATCAGAGATACAGATTTTACGTGGTTCGATCAATGTGTCTACGTCTACTAAAGGAGGAGCAAAGCTTTGTATTTATCGGAGATAGAATATTACACCGAATACATATTACAAGTGCTCTCTCTAGCACTAAACTCAGCACTTCTATACACAAGCTCTACCAGGCAGCTACTGCCTTCCTATAGCCTTTAAGGCTTGCTCAACTCTCTCTACACCTCTACCGGGAGAGGCTCCCTCTGGAGCTCTCACTTCTCTCCCGGGAGGGAGCTCTTGGAGCTCCTGGCTCCCTAGCTCTCTGGAGCTCTTCTGCCCATTTACAACTCCCTTGCCCTATATGTCATGCACCTATGCCTTACATAGGAATTTGCATGGGGTGTGAACACACCAGCCACCAGCCTTTGTTGTCTACAAAGGCTGCATGGGTTTTCTACTTCAACATTTGTTGTAGCCACCCTTTTGTTCTTTCATCAACAAAAGAGGCCAATATCTTCAACAAATGCAGCACCGAAAACCAGCAACAATTATTGAATCTTGAGGTTGGTTTTGAGCCATATTTCAACAATCTCCACCTTGGCGAAAATCCATCGAAAGAATTCGTCGAGATTGCTTCTTCATTCCTCTTTCAGGTTTCGTACACACCATTGCATACATCAGGGCACCTACTGCATTGGCATATGGAACATGATCCATCTGTTTCTTCTCACCATCTGTACTTGGTGTCATCAATGCACTGAGCCTGAATCAATTTTGACTACACCCTTTTCTCTGTATATTCTGATCTCCACCACAAGAATTTTCTTGGCTTCTCCAAGATCCTTCATCTCAAACTCTG
This sequence comes from Fremontodendron californicum, assembly GCA_030761205.1. Taxonomy (NCBI): domain Eukaryota; kingdom Viridiplantae; phylum Streptophyta; class Magnoliopsida; order Malvales; family Malvaceae; genus Fremontodendron; species Fremontodendron californicum. The sequence goes on from JAULJL010000045.1 coordinate 11,354,656, forward strand.
AGCTCAACTCAGTCTTCTACCTGTCGATCTCCATCTTGCTTTTTCAGCATATAGACAAATGATCCATCTTGGAGTTTTCGAACATAGACACAGTGATCAAATTGACTGCGTGTGTACTCTTCATCTGTCATGAAACTGTCAAATCGCTTGTACCACTGTCGCAGTGATTGTTTCAGACCATACAGTGACTGGTTCAACTTGCATGTTCAGTCTTCACGATCGGGGATTCTAAACCCTTCTGGTTGAATCAAATTTCTTTCTCTAAGGAGCCATGGAGGAATGCAATTTTCACATATGGTTGAACTAATTACAGGTCACGTTGTGCTACCAAAGCCCGAATAGATGCATGCTTGACAACAGGTGAAAAATACCTCATTGTAATCTATTCCTTCTTCTGAGCATAGCCTTCCGCTACCAGTCTGGCTTTACATCTGATGTTGTCTTTGTCTTTGCCGATAGCACCTTCTTTTTTTTGTTTTGGCAAAGACCCATTTACACCCTTTTTTTTCTTGTCTCTTGGAAATGGAACCAACTTCCAAGTCTCATTCTGATGAAGTGGTGTAATTTCTTCATCCAGCACCCTCTTCCACTTTGCATGCTCGCAGCCATGCACAGCCTTTTCTCTATAGGTGTTCTGGACATCTACCACAATACTAGAAAGGCATATGCCACCATGTCTAAGTACCGGGCAAGTCTACTAATGGCAACCAATTCTCATTCTGATTCTGGTTCAGACTGATTAGACATATCAGTTCTCTGAATATTTCTTCCAGTTCAGACTGCATCAGTTCTCTGAACGATTTTTTCGTGTTCAGATTGATCAATTCCTTGAACGATATTTTCAAGTTCAGTCTGCATGAGTTCTCAGAATGGTTTCTTTAGGTATACTCATCAGTTCTCTAAACAATACAACTCCACGTGCCTGAGAATTCTCTTTCTCTGGAGTTCTTATCAAAGGCAACATCTCGGCTGAGGATGACTTCTTTGACTCAGGGTTCCAACAGTCGCAATGCCTTAACTCCTTCACTAAGGCCCATGAAGACAACTTTCATGCCTCTAGGATCCAGTTAAGCATCCGAAAACAGTCGATCAGGTTTTAAGACTCTACCTCTAAGGGATTCTCCAATCCAAACATCCAATGTTGTAGAGGTAGTCTGTTGATAGTTTGAGAGGCGACGCCTCTACTCAAAATGCCTCTCTCAGGCATCACTGAGATAACTCAAACTCTATCAACCAAAGTTCTATGCACCTCCATTCTGTTGTGGAGTGCCCGGAGCTTCAAAGTGCCTGATTATTTCTTCACTTTGACAGACTTTTAATATCGAATCTCAGTATTTTGAGCATTTTACTTGTCTGGGTTTCGATCCTCTTCTTTTGTTCTAAAAAGGTATCAAGGACTTCTTCCTTGTGCTTCACACTGAACACCCAAACATATCTCGAGCAATCATCAATAATGTTTACCTCCCAATGAAGCAATTTGGAAGGCCCAAAACATCAGTGTGAACCTATGTTGCTTTCATGTGATGAATTTCAGTGTTGAACATGACTCTCGTCTACTTGCTTGCAGCAATCAAGTTGCACCTTTCTGCCTCCAAGTTGAGCAAGGCCTTCTCACCAACATGCCTCTAGACGCATGTGAGAGGTTTCAGATTCATTGTCTTCTGAGCTACTGGAACTGATGCTTCTCCGGTCACAATTGCTTTTTCGATCACGGTTTCCTTTCATGGTACCTTTCATTGCTAAAAAATACTCCACACGTACAACCTTCATAGCTCTAGCTGTAAGTCATCTGATTGTACGGTCATGCAATTTTTAAGCGGATCGTTCCAATACCTCTTGTGTACATCTTTGCCCATAAAGACAATTCTTCTATCAAGATCTTGATAGCTTGAGAACCACTCCCGGTCGGACACATATGGTATGAACATCCGGAATCCCAAATTCGAAGGATGTATCTCCACCTGAAACTGTGAAAGCATAGTCTTCTTCTCCATCAGTCTTTTGAGCAACTTTCACAATCGACCTCTCTGTCAGGACAGTCTTTCTTCCAGTGTCCAACACTGGACACACTCGTCCTTTGCAGGTCGTCGCTCAGTCTTCTGAGCAATGTTCACAATCGACCTCTCTGTCAAGACAGTCTTTCCTCCAGTTTTTAATACTGGGCACACTCGTCCTTTTCAGGTAGTCGGGTTAATGATTCACTCTGATAGGATCTCAATCGACCTCTATGTCGGGATAGTTTTTCTTCCAGTGTCCAACACTAGGCACATTCGTTCCTTGCAGATCGTCGATGATTCTCCTCCTGGATGGGATCTCCATCGCCTACTGGACAGGATCTCCATCGCCTACTGGACGGGATCTTCACCGCCTACTTGTCATTCTCGGACTAACAGGTCTAGTACTTCGCACTGCCACATGCGAAAGTTATTGATACTGTCAAATTTTTCCACCTCAAAAACTTTGCATTGGACACCGTGGTTTATCTATCATAAGAACTGGTGGTGCGTTTATGAAGGTTTCAGTTTGCTTAGATCCGATCATAACTACAACAAACTTCTCTGATCTGGTTTATCCATTTTTTTAAAGACTGAATTTGGAAAAACGGATACCACGATTGACTCCAGAACAGTCCAATTAGCCAAAAACGGGTCCAACTTAGTGGAATTTGGACAAACAGAGAATATTTCGTGAATATCCTCGTGCAGGTGGCTCATTTTGGAATCAGATTAGCTCAATCGGCTCGGAAAAGTCTCGAAAAAATATTCTGAACAGCCTAGGGAAACGGCCCAAAAATTTTGGTCGGGGCGGCGACGGCACGACGATGCATGGGGCACACGCGTCTCTGGTGGCAGTGGTGCGTGCAGCTCACTTGCCTGGGGTTGGTTGTGGCGCGTGTAGCTCACGCGCTCGTGGTGACCCCTGCCCGTGGGTCTCACGCGCCTTCAGCCCTCCCTGACGCGTGCGCCTCGTGGGCGAGTGAGGACCACGCACATATACTTTTGGGGGCGCGTGGAGGCGCGTCCAACGACTTCTCGGGCTCCGGTTTCGTCCTTTGAACTCCTCTCGCTGAGCTCTATCACCTGGTATGTTCAAAACCCAGAATGGAGCACTTTCAAAATTCGGACATATACTTTTGGGGGCGCGTGGAGGCGCGTCCAACGACTTCTCGAGCTCCGGTTTCGTCCTTTGAACTCCTCTCGCTGAGCTCTATCACCTGGTATGTTCAAAACCCAGAATGGAGCACTTTCAAAATTTGGACAGAATCGAAACAGACTCGGTTTTACACAAACTTGGCTCTGATACCAATTTGTTGTGCGAAAATAGCCCAAGGATTGTAAAACCTACAGATACATATCAGAGACGCAGATTTTACGTGATTCGGCCAATGTGCCTACGTCCACGGGAGGAGGAGAAAAGCTTTGTATTTATCGGAGATGGAGTATTACACCGGATACATATTACAAGTGCTCTCTCTAGCACTAAACTCAACACCTCTATACACAAGCTCTACCAGGCAGTCACTGCCTTCCTATAGCCTCTAAGGCTTGCTCAACTCTCTCTACACCTCTACCGAGAGGGGCTCCCTCTGAAGCTCTCACTTCTCTCCCGAGAGGGAGCTCTTAGAGCTCATCTTTGGAGCTCCTTCTCTGGAGCTCCAGGCTCCCTAGCTCTTTGGAGCTCTTCTGCCCACTTACAACTCCCATGCCCTATATGTCATGCACCTATGCCTTATATAAGCATTTTCATGGGGTGTGAACACACCAGCCACCAGCCTTTGTTGTCTACAAAGGTTGCATGGGTTTTCTACTTCAATATTGCTGTAGCCACCCTTTTATTCTTTCATCAACAAAAGAGGCCAATATCTTCAACAAATGCAGCATCGAAAACTAGCAGCAATTATTGAATCTTGAGGTTGGTTTTGAGCCATGTTTTCAACACTATCTCTATAATTTATATAAATCTCTCTCCATCACAAGTTTCCCCTAGTTTGTTTGGTGGTAATAGAGGGGTTAGAATTCAGTCCATTATTTTTTTGTCCATTACTTTCCAATACGCTTATCATTACCATTCACAGGTTTATGACTCACTCATTAATTGTGAAAGTCATATATACTTTTGAATGGTGATTAAGATGTATTGAAAAGTAATTGACAGAAAAAATAATAAAGGGGAGTCGGACCCGTAATAGAGATAAGATATATTCAACTATTTCATAATATAAAAGTACATATGTTGTGAGGCAGCAACCTAGGGTTTACTTATGTTATTCGAGATTAAAGGTGAGTGTCGGATACAAATATGTATCAAATATGAGTATATTAAATTTTTTAAAAGTTTTTTCATATATTTGAAAAATTATACTTTTATATCCATGCCGAATATATGTCAGACAAAGATATTGAACACTAATACTTGTAAAAAATAAAATAAAACTCCGAATAACATAAGGGTTTACAGTGCCATCAGGTAAAGACAAATATATATATAAACTTGAGGCCTACATTTAATTGGGTCACAAGTTGGAAGCAGAAGAACAGCCTGAAACCGATATCTTGAATGGGATCCGATCGGCAACTTTAAGTCTATTTAACCCTTTCTTTAACTATGTTTTTGAAACCAAAACTCAAATCAAATGGTGCAACAAAATGAGCAGAATTTTGTTTCAACCCCTCTTTTATGAATCCTTAATGCTAAAATAAAAAAAATCTTAACTTTATTATTTTATTTAGATAAGTCTCTATACTTTTATTATACTCAAACAAATCATTAACCTTTAATTTATACTCAAATAAAATTTTAACTTTTAATTTATATCCAAATATAAAGCTTTAACATAAATCAATTTTTCATTTGAAATAAAAACTTAATTGGATACAAATCAAAAGATGAAGACTTATTTGAATATAATAATAAAAATATAAGAAGTTATTTAAAAAAATGAAATAATTCATGAATTTTTTAGTATTTTAACCATCATTGAATTTATGTCATTTAGAATTAGTATTCGGAGGCCTGGGGCTGGGTGGCAGATGAATGCACATTCTTGATAACGATAGTAAATGAATGTCAAATACTATAATAAGTAGTAGACAAAAAAAATGCCAATGGAGTCTAGAAATGGCAGCGGGTCGATATATGTATCTTTTGTAATATTTGAATTTGAATCTGCAAATTATCCGTATTTAATTCGCTTATTACTATCCGAATCCAAATTCGAATTAAATAACATTATCCATCGGATATCCGAATCCGCTAAAATTTCGAATTCAATAAATCAATTTTTTTAAAATAAAATTATAAAATCAAACAAAATTAATGTGTTTTACAAATAAGCGGATTCGGATATCCGAATCCACTATCCGAATCCGCAGAAGTAATGCGGATTCAGATAATGGATATCCGAGACTTTATATCCGCATCCGCTCTGAATTCGTTGCGGATAGTTTATAATATCCGAATCTAACTTTTATTCGAATTCGTAAAAAATAAATCAGATATCTTCGGATATTCGAATTCGTATTTTAAATTGCCGTTACGGAGTCAAGACATTGAGAAGCGAATCACTGCTCTGAATAAAGTGAAAGAGCTTCCGATGAACGAGTTACATGGGGAAAAGAAAAAGAAGAAACCGAAAACTGAAGCTGTGCTCAACACAAGAATATTATTAGGGCAAGCCTCAATGGCTAGAGTGACCATATAGATTAAATTTAGGCAAAGGAAAGGAGATAGCCATACGTTTGTTTTGTATTACTAATAGTTAAAGTGATTAAACTCAATAAAAAAAACTTTTATTATCTCTTTTAGTATAATTTAAAGGTGTTCATAGATCGAATTGAATCATACTATTAACATTAAGATTTGACATGAGATTGTGTCGAACATTTAATTTAATGATTGATATATTTAAATATTTTTTTCACAAAAAATGAAACGAAACTCAAATATTATCCTTTTCTCTTTTTTTTTTTTTTTTTAAAGAACTACAGAAAAATATGTTTCTTATAATATTTGATAGGGACCCAGAAATTCCATGGATAATTGTCCAAATCATGCATGGTTTGGTAGTAGTTTAGTTTATTTCCCCCACAACTGAGCTGTTGATTTGGTATAAACATGGACCCATAGATAAACATAATAAACAGTTTTCTCGAATCCAAATCCTTTACCCTCATTTTTCTGCCTTTATCCATATCTTTACTCTAGTAACGAGCTGCACATCCGTTTTTTTCTTCTATTCGTACTCGTTTGTTTATAATATTTGACCCGATTTTTTATCTAATAAAAAAATTTAATTTCGCTTGAAAAAAAAAAAAAAAAAAAAACATGAATACAAAGACAATGCAAATAAAAAAGATGGTGTCGTAGAATTCGCCTATTAGATTACAGGTAAAATACCGATCGATCGTATTTATATTTCGTAACTCCCATTAAAAAAATAAAAACAAACGAAGAAGAAAGCGACACACTACACCACCAACAAATTAAGATCATGGTGCTGGAATTTCCAGATTTAATTTGGTCGGAGATGTTCGTTGGTATGGTTCAACAAAATTAAGCTATCTTTCGAGGGGCAAAAAGCTAGTAATTCATTTATTTTTTTCCTGAAGAAAAATGTCGGGAGGGATGTCTTTATAATGATAAAAATTGACTACTTTCTCAGTCTAGGTTTATAAATATAGAGTTTAGGGCATTCTTTAAAGTTACTAAGTATATTATTTATAATAATAATATTATATTAAATGTAAAAATTAATAACTTTATTCATCATTTGTTCTGGAATCAAAATATGTTCTAAAATGACAAAACAAACTAAAAAATCTAAAAAGTACTAATTACAGTGAATTGCAAGCATAATTTGATGCCTTTATTTCCTTTGAGTATGAAAGCCACATGAATTCAAATCTTCACATCATGAAACATAAAAGCATGCAACAAACATGTCAGGAACTTGTCTTTGCTTATTATTTCCACAAGTACTCTATTATTTTTAGTGTTTTCACAACGCCGGCCTTTTTGCAGATAATTGTGAAGAAAGGAATTTAAATCAAGTTATTCCTAGAAATACAGCACTACAAACACTGGGGTTCTTACCCTTTCCTTCTCTTGGGACTTAAAATGAAGTCGTCATCGTCTTCATCAATATCATTGTTGATTCTTTTCTTGGCTTTTACATCTCCATTCTTTGAGGCTGCAGCAAGCTGCTGCTTCTGTGAACTCTCAGGTTTGCTGATTGGTTTTGAAGATTTAATCGGAGTGCCGGTCCGAAGTTGCTTCTGCCTTCTTTGCTTCTTTTCATATGCTTTTCTGGCTTTTTCAGGGGACAACAAGCCATGTTCCATCATCCTGCAAATTGAAACCATGTTAATTATTCTCTATAACCAAGTTCTATTCACAAGAAATATAATATATCTGCCAGAATGTTCTTTAACGTTATTTTAAAGGAGTGACCCATTTTTGAATACTCATGTATGCTTCATCCAACGTATATTTTGCAAATACCCTTTAAGAGTAAATGGAGTCCTTTAACCAATTTATTGTAGGACCAGACGTCTGGTGGTATCATTCATGTTGAAGGCAAGTAGGCAACCAAAATCCAATGAAGTTTACAAATGAGCAATCTATCCTAATATTTGCACATATCTTTCACAAACTTACTACATAGAAAATGTTACACCCACCCATGTTGCTCCGACTCTTCATTTTTCTTGAAGTACCCTTGTCTGATGCATATCGGACATGGGTACGGGGATATGATCCTCCAAAGACCCTCCAAATACATTGAAATCTTGGAAAAAAATTGAAAATACTCGTGTCCGGCACTCACACCCGAGTCCGAGTAACATAGACATCCACAGTAAATTGTATCCAAGGAACTAAAACTCAATTCAAATCAACTGAATCTATCTTATGTCAGACCTGAAACCTAATCCATGTCTCTCTACACTCTACAGCTTAAACAATGTTTTCGCATACTAAGACTAATCTAATGATGACAATTAACTGAATCTATCTTATGTCAGAAAATAGAACCCTATGGAAGCAAAAATGGATAAGGAATAGCAAAGTGCAATAGCATAACTCATTTGTTTAGATGTTAGCAAACAAAAGAGAAGTATGACAGTAGCAAGAGAATGCATATATTTAGATTGAAATTGGCCTGAAATCCAGAGACTTCTGTAGTTTTTACTCAATCTCCAGCTCTCAGCATGGACATTAAAACAAGTAATAAAAGTATCATCACTTGAGTGTGTGATACAGGAAAGAAGCAACAAAACTATTTTTTGGTACTTATTAATAACACAAGTAAATTCTGGTATCTCTTGTTACATAGACTACTTCCATCTTTTGGTATCTCTTGTTACCTGCATCACAAGTAAATTCTGTGGCCCTTAAAAGCCAGTGAATTAATGAACAGCAAAGTCCATAATTTTTTTTTTCCTGATTAACCAGCATATTTTCTATTTTCTATCTAAGGTACCCATAAAGTTGCTATTTCTATCCTCTATTACAGCTGAAAAAACATTGGTTAAACACATATATATCAGTAGTTCTGCATGTTATTTTGAGGAGATCCGTATTGCAGGGTAGAAAATACAGAATTATGAACTCTTTTATTTTTGGGACAGAATTATGCACTTAAAGAGATGTGAAGCTCAGTTTATGCAGATAAATTTATTGTTTCCATTCAGGTCAAACCAACAACTATGAAGCATCGGATAAAATAATTGACCTTCCACCTATGTTGCTCCGACTCTTCATTTTTCTTGAAGTTTCCCGTGTCCGACACCAATGTCCGACGCATATCCGGACATGGTTATGGGGATATGATCCTCCAAATACATGAAAATCTTGGAAAAATCTGAACATATCCTTGTCGAACACATACCCGAGTCCAAGTAACATAGCCTTCCACTATCAAAAGATAGAGGATGATTGCAACATGATCTTAACGCACAAGGCATCTTCAAGAAGATGCCTTAGGCTTGAACTGAGCAACATGCAAGTGGTTCAATGATTCCCTTTCTAATGAATAACAATTTCCTACATAGTTAGTCAGGGAGGCAGAGATTGTCTCCAACATATAAAACCTCAAACAGGTACTGCAAAGAAAACTAGTCGACCTTCATGAGACTTGAGCAGTTAAACAAGTTCCAGAACTGAAGATTTTCCTTTCTTTTGCTATGTATAAAGTTAAATAATATGCAAGAAGTATTATTACAAGAAGGGAAGCCTCACCAAAATTCTGCCATTTCACTTGTTGGTATTTGTTTTGACAAAGACTCGTAAAATATTCGCAATGGCTCTCTCTGTCAACAAAACCATTAAGTAATATAAATTATTAGAGACATGTTTCTGGACAAATGCAGAGATTTGAGATTATATGAGGACAACCTCTTCAGGAGGATCATGTTTCTGGCCAGGCAAAGTATAAACCTTCTTCTCCCTAACTTTAGTTTTTGTGGTTGTAGTGGTTTTTGATGAACTTGAACTTGTTTTCGATTTTACCTTCAAAATCAATAAAGAAAAAAGTGAATTTCATACATCTTGGGAGAAAAGAGACAAAGCTTTAGATGTCCACAACCAAAATACATAGAGATATACTGCCAAATCTCCAAATTCATCAAAGATTAATTAAATTCATTGACCAAAAAAGCCATGCCAGAATCAACTAAATAATAACACATGCCAAATCCGGACCAATCAATCCGTCATTAAATTTACTACAGAAAATGCAAATAAAACTTCGAAACTAACAATTCACTGAAAAAAAATGAAACCCAAATCATCTAATTGAGAAACAATCAATAAAAACCAATAAATCTAAATAAATTTAATTTAACAAGGAAATTTGAGATGGGCACCTCTGTTTTTGTTATGACAGTTGACACAGATTTTTGCTTTGCATCAACAGGCTGTTTGCTGGAGCTTTCAATCTTCTTCCTGTTCATAGCAGCATCAAACTTTCCCTTTGAAGAACCATCATGACCACTGCTCTTGCCCTTAACTAAATTGGCCTTGGTCTCTGTGGCCATTTCTAGAAATTTTGTATCTTTCAGATTTCAATTCTTTGCTAATATGTTAACCTGATCTAATCAATTCTCTTGTCTTCTTCTTCTTCTTCTTCTTGCCTTCATTGAAGAATCTGTTTCATATATCCTGTAATAATACAACGTTGATATGAAGATTAAAAAAAAAAAAAAAAGTTGAAACTTTTGCTGGTTATTGCCGTTTAACGGCTTTTTAAGGTTGTCAATTCTTACATGCCTTTTTACTGTAATCTGAGGCTGAAGTAGATTAACTGGAATTACTTTAGTACCCTTGTGATATTTACATGAAAGGTGGTGGTTGTTAGTTAGGGATGAAACAGTCAGTTCAAAATATATAATGTGAAAGATAAGGAAGCCAATCTTTATTCTTTACCTTCTTCACCTCTTTTCATTTCTTTTTCTTACCATTTTTATGCATTTACATATTTATCCTTTGCACTAACTTTCATGTAACGGACGGTTGGGACACGTCATTGGATGGTGTTCGGTTGGGACACGTGCTGGGAAACCATGCGTTTCGCTACAAAAAATTCTTAGACGTTGTCGAAAAATTCAATGCAAGGTAATTATCCATTTATGATGCATAGGATTTGCTCTACTTTTCATGAAAATAAAATAAGAATTTTGGTTACAAATACTCTAAACACTTTTTAAATTTAATTAATATATTATTTATAATAATAATATTATATTAAATATAAAAATTAATAATATTATTTATCATTTTCAATACATTAATTAAAAATATTATTATATTTAATAACTTTATAAAATATCCTTAAGATACTCGTTAACAAAATTCATAAAATAAATATATTATACATAAATTAGTGAACTTGTTTCCTTTATCGTCGGAATCAAAACATTTTGGACTAAAAAGCTAAATTATTCCTGCAATACTGAATGAATTCAACTTTGATATATTGATTGACGTTATAATTTTTTAATTTTATAACAATATTAAAAATTTGTAACATGTTTCACTTTTTTAAATGAAATTTGTTAACAAATATTCTGATAACACTCTTTAAAATTATTAAATATAATAATATCTTCAATCAATGTATTAAAAATGATAAATAAAATTGACAACTTTTATATTTAATACAATATTATTACTTTAAATAATATATTAATTAATCTTAAAAAATGTATTAAAGATACTCATTAACAAAATCTTTTTTTAATATACTTTAAAAAGAATGTATTATCCTGTCGATCCCATTTGTGAAATTTAAAAACTCCACTAACAATAAATGAGATAATTTCTCAGATCTGACAAGAACTTGTTTTTTTGCATCAATGGAATCAAAACATGTTGGACCAAAAAGTTGTATTATTCCTGGAAGTAGGAATATTAGTCTGACAATAGTATTTGAATGTTATCTCATTATTATCCCAATTTATGATGTCTAAGGAGGGCGACTATCTATCTATATCTATCTATCTATAGGGTCATTTGCCGACAATGTTGGCGGACACAGACAGACTTTTGGATCAAAAAAATGAAAAACAAAAACCTTAAATTACCTTCCATCAGTCATCACCTTTTTGTAATGATAAACTCGCTGCCAGTTTTAATGATCCTTTGCTTGGAAACACAGCGCAACCAAGGCATTGGCATCAGATGACAACTAGTGATTTTATCTAATTCTAATTCTTAATAATGCATGAATAAATAACCAAGAGAAGAGATGGTAAAAAAAACTCGGTTCAAACTTGTTGACTTCTTGATTTTCGAGTAAACCATTAAGCTACTAAATGATTGTTGGACTTCCATTGAAAGGCAAGCATTCTACCTGTTACTCGATACACCTTGACAGCTCCTCCACCTATGCTGTGTGCCATGGCTCTTGCCTCTCAGCATGGCTCTTTCATTCACTCTGACCTACAACAACAAAAATAAAACAATTATTGACAGCTGCAAAAGTCCATCAAGAATATAAGGCAAGAACTATGCTGTTCCGACTCTTCATTTTTCTTTAAGTACCCGTGTCCGACCCATATCCGAACATGGGTATGGAGATATGATCCTCCAAGGATCCTCTAAATATATGGAAATCTTGGAAAAAAAATTGAACATACCCATGTCGGACACATACCCGTGTCCGACACACATCCTAGTCCGAGTAACATAGGGCAAGAATGTTTCTTCATACATGAGCAAAACGACATTATTAGCATAAAAAACAGGGGTACGGAACTGGAAAACTATCTCATTATTTACATCCTCTTCTACCTGAAAAAGTTTGTGGTTCTCCATTACATAGTTGAACTATATGTAACGACCATATTTAAGCTCTATATTTCATACCGAGGCGTCAATAGAGCCCAAAAAGATCAACAAGTAATAGAGTTTCAAATTTTCAATCAGAAACAAAAATTAATGACTGGAAAGATGTTGCAATACATGACTAGAAAGAACAAATTGAAGTGATGTACTTACCTCAATCATCTAAGGTATAAACCGCCGAGATCCATACCCCAAATCGATATTTACAAAAATATCTTCATATCACTTCAATGTTAGCAGTGACTGCTACTTGTTCAATTAAACTCTTCTCACATCCACTGGCAAATGAGAGACAATAGTATAGAATCAAGCAAATAAAAAATTATAACTAAATGTACAGTTATATAAACAATGACAACTGACAGAATCTCCAAAAACTAACAAGATAGTATCAGTACCTGAAACTCTAGATTATAGTACTTTTTCAGATTCTGGTGAACGCAGGTACCTAGATTCAAATTGATCCAGGTAAACATCCAGGGCTTTGATCCAAATTTATGAAGTAATGAGAAAAGAAAGCAAATGCATCCTGAATTAAATGAGATACAAGGTCAAAACAACCGTATCACACAAATAAAACTTTATCATATACTAACAGAAGAATGGAGAAAACACTTTACACATCATCCATCGAACAATTAAACATGAAACTGGCTTAACCATTGTCCCCAGCCATGCAGAAAAAACCAGGCTTTGATGGGCCACACTCCAGCACAATCCCACTTATTTGCTCTCTCCTGGTTACCTCATGGAAAGCATACGATACGATCTGCCATCTCTCAGCAAAGATCTTGAGCTATCCAAAGTCCAAACTGCATGATACTTGCAACACCAGCTCTCGGTTCCCAAAAATCCAAAGCCGAAATCACAACCTGAGCTTAGTTATACATATAGAGTATATCCATTCACTCCCTAGATAGAAATTCATTCAAAATAATTTTAATAAATGAAATAGTTTTTGAAAGATGTTTTCCTATACCAATCACTTAGTCGAAGATATCCTGTGAAATGATGGCATCCAGCTGCTTGAAGCACCAGTCTTGTTCCCAAGTCCACGGCTATTATTTGTAGCTTCAGTTGGCCCCTCTGCTTTGGGTAGATTCTTTTTCAAGGCACCAGGAAGAGCAAATGAAGTGGATGGTATTGCTGTACTGCTCCCCATCTGCGACAGTCATATCCCACAGCAGTTAATTAAATTGACTGACTATTGGGTGAATTTACATCATACTAAAACTAGTAAACAGAAATGGCGAGGACCAAAGCCACTTTAAAATATGCCACGTTAATTTCTATTCATTTCGTTTTCGATATTTAAACAGGCAGTTTACAAGTACACATGAAACATGATATAACATGCTTCATCAGGCAACTTACATGTTTCTCACTCATATTTTGACTAACCGATGGTCTAAACTGCATACGAACATCGGGACGACCAAGGTTACTTGGTCCTCTGTGCTCCATAACTTCACCTGAATAAGAAGCATCCTTGATTAATGGAATTCAAAATTAAGGCAAGATGTGTTTCATAAAAGACAATTTCCAAAATGAGTTAAAAATGAGAAATGTCTTCTGCCAGGAAGTAACTAATTAGAACCAATAAAAGATGGAAACTACAGCAGAAATGCCCCAAGCTCTATAAGACGGAAACAACCACAAGATACCAAAATGAAAAAATTGTTAAAAGAATTATTATCAAATGCTTTAAGCACTTACCTTGAAGCTTATCCATAGTCATTGCTTGACTGTTACTTGTTCCAGAAAAAGGCTGCAAATCCTGAAAAAAAAAATCAGGAGAAACAAGTATAATCATATAAGACTGAGTAAAGAAAGCAACCAGAATATGAAGCAGCCTCCAAACTGATTCATGCAACTATAAACGAATTACTCTTGATACATTTTTGGTCAAAAAACTTCATGGAATACTTGGGCCAAAAAAAAAAAATTCATGAGATGCAAGTCTTTTAATTGACTGATCCAAAGAGAAAATAATAACAAAAAGGAATTAAGAAAATACTAACAGATGATTGAGGATGTGTCTTTGTCCTTTGTGTCTGCTGGTACTTTAGAATTGTCCAGTCAAATACGTAATCAAACTCATATCCTGCCACAGAATATATGGAAGTTGAAACCAGAAAATGCAAATATCAGTTTGATGTTGTCCACACAGATACATGATGTTGCAATCAATGCCAGACAGGACTATAAAATAAAAGATAGTTGGTTTAGAAATCTAGGTTCATCAAATATTATTAGTTGCCAACGTAGCAACCCAAACATGCAACGTAATGGAGAGAACATGAGGAAAATGGTGAACTTAAGTAGTTCATTACCTTCCCGGGTAAACAAATCTCGAAATAGACGCTTCAAGAATCCATAATCTGGCCTCTGATCAAATGTTAAAGAGTGGCAATAGTGAAAGTATGATGCAAACTCCACAGGGTGTGACTTGCACAAGACCTTTTGAACATGAAACAAATGATAGGTAAGCATTGAACAACTACCACTGCTAAAACCTAAAATCATTTTTTTTTTTTTTTGTGGGAGGGGAGATATCTAAGAGGGAAATACCTCTATTGGTGTCGATAACTTCTTCTCACATATTTTATCATACTTTTGCTTCTTTGTAGCAGCTTTTAGACCCTGCCAAGGAAGGCTAAATGCAGAAATTAACAAAATCAGTCAGACTTGTACAGTCAGAATCCCAGTGCTGCATAACATCTGAATTCATGAATAAGGTACAGATTAAAGCAAAATCACGGCTCTTACAAGCCCAACTACAACCCCTAAGTACTTGAGTCACCGAAGAGAAATGACAATGAATTGGGGCATACCTTCCTCTCAAGAAATACAAAAGAACATAGCCAAGTGATTCCAAATCATCCCGACGGCTTTGCTCTGTGAAGATTAAAGAGAGAATAAAGACAACTTTAGAGCTCTGCCTCGTATCAAAAAGAACAGTAAAAAAACAACAACAATTCTTACCGATTCCAAGATGAGTATTACAACTAGCATAACGTGCAGTTCCTGTTAAATTTTTATTCTCCCTGTAAGAGTGGTCAAGAGAAAAATAAAGAAAAGCAAAAACACTAGTAAATGGATCAAGAAAAAGAACATACTGAAAACTAAAATTTTTTACAGGCTCAAACATAGAAATTAAAATGTATCAGAAACAGAACCTCATCGAGTAAATTTGTCTACTAATCATGTTAAAAAGGAAAGCCAACCAGATATTAAGCAAGAACTTAGTAATTGGATTACTACCTGTAAGGAATATGTCGATTTGTGTTGGGATCACGATATCTTTTGGCAAGACCAAAGTCAATGATGTAGACCTGATGAGGGGAAAACCAGTTATAGAAAATAAATAACTTAATAAAGCAGAAAGAAAAATAAGAGAAGTACTGTCTATGCAAATCAAGCATTGAAGAAATATACCTGATTTGCTTTCCTGCTGAGACCCATGAGGAAATTATCTGGTTTGATGTCTCTATGCAGAAACCCCTTAGCATGCATAAATTCTATTCTGGTAATCTACACCTCATCAAAAGAAAAAAATGTTCACATGGAGCGATATGCAAATAACAACAATTCAAAAGCAACTAGCATATTGTTATATAAGGATCGAAGATTTGGACAACTCTTATTTGCAAATTCTTTATCTGATTACCATTTGATCAGCCAACATTAAGACTGTTTTCAATGAAAACTTTCTGCCACAGTAGACAAACAAGTCTTCCAGGCTCGGTCCCAGCAAGTCAAGAACGAGCACATTATCTTCCCCATTTACTCCACACCATTTTTTATGTGCAATACCACCTAAAACGGAATAAATTTGTGTAAATATCAATTGCATTAACATAACTGAAAGAACATTTATACAAAAGTTTGCATTTTGAACATAAAACTACCAAAAACTTTTACTTACTTCCTCCTTGAAGAATATTATACAGCTTGGCTTCATATAGCAATTGAGGATGTTTTGTCTGCCTGTTTTCCTGCCACCAACCCAAAAATAAAGTTTACTAATTTATATCCATTCGGTTTTGCTCTCTTCAGAAAGTAGTTTTTCATCAACATGATGAAACCTAGAAGCTATTAATTCAAGTATAAAATCAAGCTGCATAATCAATTTTATAAATTTACCAAAATATTAGACTAATTTCGATATCACCACACAAATTAGCCAAAATTTTAAAAAAATTTACAAAATCAGATTGTTTTTTGTGTTACACAATTCAGTATCCACCTCAAAACCTTAATAGTACAGCTGAAATTTTCTTTTTTAACATTCATAGTGAAAGAAATAAACAAAAACCAAAACTTGCTAATCAATTTTAAGTGAAGACTGAAGACTTACAATCTTTACCGCGACAGTTTCACCCGTGTCAACATGAGTAGCTGAAACAAATCAAAACCAAAAGGAAAAAAAAAAAAAAAGCATATATTAAAATTGATAAATTTGAGACGGATTAACATAATAAAAGAAGAAATAGAGCTAAAAAGAAAGAAAAAAATACCGAGAAAGATTTCACCAAACGATCCACTTCCGATTTTGCGACCGAGCTTGTACTTCTCTCCGACGATCCTCTCCATATATCAGCTGGATTTCTTTCTCTCTCTCTGTTTCTCTCGCGAGAATCAGTCGATTTGTGGTTGGATACGTGAAAAAAGAGAGAAAATTAGGGCAAGCAATTGAGAAATTGATAAAGCAAAAGGAAGATTTTAGAGATCGAGGGAAGGAAGTTGAGGAGAAAAATGGTGACTTGCGGAGGGTGTTTTGGGGATTTCGATAAATTTGGAAGGAACGGAGATGACGAGAGGGAAAAAGGATTTCGAGAACGGGAATAAAGGATTGGGGAGCGTTCTGAAATTTTGAAAAATGAGAGGGAGGTAAATAAAAAGAGATTGGCCAATGCAAATTATGCAATACCCAATAATAGGGAAGAATTTATAATTTAATAAATAATAATAATTAAAAAAAAAGTAAAAGAAAAAAAGATTGAAGAAAAAAAAGAATAGTTAAAATTAATAAATAAAAAAATAAATTATAACAATCATTGTTTGATTAAACAAAATTATAATAATTTATTATAATAATTTTTTTTATAAAATAATATATAATATCAAAATTATTTATAAAATAATATAAAAAATGATATCAAATATCAAAATTATTCATAAAAATCATAATTAAAGAGTATGTTGATCAATAACATATCAACATAAAAAAATAAAAAAAAATCGTAATTTATATAAAACATGAAGAGAATTAAAAAAATATTTTACATATTAAAATATATTTTATTTTATTTTTAAATTAGGATAAACGAAAAGTGAATTATTTAAGGGAAAGTAAGGATTTAGGGTTTAGGAGAGTTAGAAACTTGTGTTTCAAAATAGTAATAATAAAAAAAGTTATTTAGTGAGAGATTTACACGTGTACAATACAAATTGAATTGGCACATGTCATCCCCTTCGTCATGATTCATGAAACCTCAAGACGCACTTAGTTTTTATAATTAGAAAATCAATCACATCCATGCTTAGTCATTAGATTACAAACACAATGATTAAAATAAAAAATATCGTCAATAGCAGTCTCATCTTTCCTTCTAATTCTCATTACTCTCTCAATTGTATTATAGTACTGAAGCAACCAAGCAAGCAAGCAATTCCATGCATATAGCCAGGAAAGTAGGGAAAGAAACCAAAGAAAATCCAATGGAAACTCCTTCGGATGAAAAGAATACGATCAGAGAACCCTTCCTGATAGCCCCTACCTCAAAGGGTGGCTTCAAAACCCTGCCTTTCATCTTAGGTACGCCCCCAAAAACTTGCATGGTGATTTTATAAATGTTTTTTTTTTTTTTTTTTCCAATTTTCATGCAACTTTGTGACAGCAAACGAGGCCTTTGAAAGATTGGCGAGTATAGGGTTAGCTCCAAACATGATACTGTATTTGACGAGAGAATTTGGCATGGAAACTGCCAAAGCGGCCAATGTGATCTTTTTCTGGTCAGCTGCCAACAACTTCACCCCGATCATTGGTGCTTTTCTTGCGGATTCTTGTGTGGGAAAGTACCGGATGATCGGATTCGGATCCATTCTTAGTTTTCTGGTAACCAATCCTCTTTAAAACCCTCAACTTTCTACAGTCTTGAAACTTTAATTTTGTTGTTAGGTTTAAGGCAGTGGACGATGTTGTCACTTGACACTTTGTTAATGTTGGTTTATATTATTGGTGGGGAGGCCAATGTCCCTTTCATTGCATTTCTAATATTTCTTGGTGGGGATATTGAAAATAACGTATATTCATTTTGCCAGGTCCTGCTTGTATCTGTTCAACACAAATGTTTTCTTTTGTGTAAACAATAGGAAAAAATTATATGTTACTCGGACTCGGGTGTGAATGTCGGACACAGGTATGTATCCGGTCTGAGTATGTTTAATTTTTTTTTAAGATTTTCATGTATTTGGAGGGTTTTTAGAAGATCATATCTCTATACCCATGTCCGGATATGCGTCGGACATAGGTGTCAGATACGGGTATTTCAAGAAAAATGAAAAGTGGAACAACATAGGAAAAAAAAATGATGTATATGATGTGTTGAATACTGTACAATATAATCCATTAATGTAACAAAAGTAAACGGGGCATGGGCTGTCTAGGAATCCTGATAAAACATTTCAAGCTTTTATGCAGAGATATGGTGCCATAATTGAAAGGAATCTCTATCTTTTTTACTCGCTAATTATTAACCTGGTTACCTTTTCATGTTAGGGGATGGTTCTCTTATGGTTAACAGCCATGTTTCCGCCTTATTGTGACCAATTTAGCAGCATTTGTGAATCCCCCACAACACCCAAACTTCTACTCTTATATTCTTCCTTAGGCCTAATGTCTATTGGAGCCGGTGGCATAAGATCGTCTTGCTTGGCCTTTGGTGCAGATCAATTGGATAAGAGAAACAATCCGGAAAATGCAGAAACCTTACAAAGTTTCTTCAGTTGGTATTATGCTACAGTCTCGTTTTCAGCTCTCATTGCTATAACTTGCATCGTTTATATTCAAGATAACTTGGGGTGGAAAATGGGTTTTGGAGTTCCTGTTTTGCTAATGTTCATGTCAACTCTTTCCTTCTACTTGGCATCTTCTTCCTACATCAAGTTGAAAGCCCGGGCAAGCTTGTTCACTGGTTTTGCTCGAGTTTTAGTGGCCTCTTTCAGAAATAGACACTACATCGACGACTTACCATCCCAAGCCACAAATGAAGTGTTCTATCTCCGAAAGGGATCAATGCTTCACGTGCCAAGTGAAAAACTAAGGTATCATCGGAATTTATGTTGCTCCGACTCTTCATTCTTTTTTGAAGTATTCGTGTCCGACATCCGTGTCCGACGCATTTCCGGATACGGGTATAGAAATATGATTAGGGGTGTAATCGAGCCGAGCTCAAATTGTAAGAAGCTCGACTAGAAATTCAGTTCAAGCTCGATCAAATTTCACTTTTAAAGCTCGAGTTCGATTCGAGATAAAGATTAAATTGCTCGAGCTCGCTTGATTGAGCTCGTTTACTTAGTAAAAAATGAGCTCGATTCCCATGCTCGACTTGAAATTCGATTATTTGTGCTCGAGCTCGAGTTCGAGTTCGAATTGAGATTTTTCAATACTAATTAAAAATAAAAATACTCGAGTCAAGCATTAGGATACTCGAATTCGGCTCGCTCGATAGCTCGAGCTCAACTCGATAATGACTGAACCGAATTCGAATTTTTTTTTAGCCGAACCCGAATAGTTTGCGAGTATAGGTGTCTCGTTTACACCCCAAGATATGACCTTTCAAAAACCCTAAAAATACATGAAAAAACTTTTAAAAAAAAATTGAATATACCCTTATTGAACACGTATCCGTATCCGATACTCACACCCGACTCCGAGTAACATAGATCAGAATATCTTTATGTTTTCGGGTTTTCGCATCATCAAATTATTTAATTATGTAGGTTTTAGACTTTTTAGCTAACTTGATTTGTTAAGGAAAGGGCAGTGGCGCCTGCGCCATCATTGCAACTTTGCAAGGTTGTGAAGGCCATGGAAATCTCCTCTTCTGAATGTTTTAACAGCTTTGAACGTTACAAATATTGCCCTACTTTAAACTTAATCATCCTTCTCCTTTTGTATTTTCTTTGTAATCTGCTCCAGGTTTCTGAATAAAGCTTGCGTGATAAAAAATCCTCAACAGGACTTAACCTCGGATGGAAATGCTTCAAACCCTTGGAGTCTTTGTACAATAGATCAAGTAGAAGAGCTAAAAGCATTGATCAGAGTGATGCCATTTTGCTCTGCGGGAATCATAATGTCTGTGACTATTGTTCAAAGCTCGCTTACAGTAATTCAAGCAGGCACCATGGATAGACATATAACTCCAAAGTTTGAAATTCCAGCAGGTTCATTTGGCATGTTTATGGTAATCTCTCTGGTAATATGGATTGCTTTCTATGATCGGATTGCTCTTCCTTTAGCTTCAAAAATTAAAGGAAAACCAGTTCGTCTTAGTTTGAAACAAAGAATGGGGATTGGACTTGTTTGCTCTTGTGCATCAATGGTAGCAGCAGGAATTGTTGAGTATATCAGACGGGAAATCGCAATCCGAGAAGGTCTTTCGGATGAACCAGAAGCTCTGGTGCACATGTCTGCACTATGGCTACTTCCATATAATGTACTTGGTGGCTTGGCTGAGGCTTTCAATGGAATTGGACAGCTTGAATTCTTTTACTCTGAATTACCTAAAACCATGTCAAGCATCGCCGCCAATCTTTTCGGATTAGGAGCTTTCATTCCAGTCTGGTGGCAAGTTTTATAACAAGCACAGTTGATAATGTTACTAAAAGAGGAGGGGAAAGTTGGGTTTCAAGCAATATCAATAAGGGACATTATGATTACTATTATTGGCTTCTTGCTGGCTTGAACATGCTTAATTTTATTTATTTTCTTGCTTGCAGCAAGGCTTATGGTCCTTGTAAAGGAGATGATGAAAGTCAGGCTCAGGAATCCACAAAAGGAAATCATGACTCATTAGAGGATAGATGATTATTAGTTTCTCACAATATAATAGCACTCCAGTTAGATATGTGTGATGTCAAAAAAAAACAATCTAACTGTATGAGTGAATACACATTGAAATAAAAAATTTCAGAAAAATATGAGCCTCTAGATTAGTTAATAGAACAAACAATTTTAGTCATTTGGTGTAAAACTGATATATATATATATATATATATGTTCTGAGTTTTTCTCAAGATGTCAAAGGAGTATATTTGTACATGGTATAATCATGGTAGAGTTTAGCTTCACAAATTTTGCCCTTTTCACTTATTCTTACAAGTGTTTTCTTTCTGCAAAAAAGGTTAAAGAAACTTATTTGTCACAATAGCCATATATAATAAACCAATCAATCATAGTAGGTAAACTAACAAAAAAATACACTCAAAAGTCCTTTCATAATAGGGTACCATTGTAGTTTAATGTAGTCAATGTCCATATCAGTATTATTAATCTTTGCCATCTTGTTCTAAGCCAGTTCTCAGCAGCTTAGATCAAATTTAGTGGACTCTACTACTTTGAAACAGCATTTACTGCTGAATTCAAAGCTGTATCACAAATGAATGATCAAAATTGCTTTCAGTTTTACTCAAAAGAATAGCTAAACCAGAATGAGAGCCAAAGTAAAATTATGAGTCTGTATCACACAGGGATGCTTTTCATATGGCCATCCTTTCCTAACTAATACCATGAAATTTCTCTCAACCAAAATGAGCAGGCAATGCAGAAATGGAAAAATAATATACTATACAAAGATTATGTCTACACTTGTCTGCAAAATACTCTGACATTTCAGCTAGGAGGTAAGTACATCAAAGCTATGTTACTCGGACTCGGGTGTGAGTTTCGGACACGGGTATGTTTAATTTTTTCCAAGATTTCATGTATTTGGAGGGTTCTTGGAGAATCATATCCCCATACCCATGTCCGGATATGCGTCAGACACGGGTGTCGGACACGAAAACTTCAAGAAAAATGAAAAGTCGGAGCAACATAGCATCAAACATCCCTATGCTTGGCCACTTAGTGTAGGTATCAGCCTAATTATGAGTCACCTTTGCTGACAATGAAATGCAACTCTTGGCCACCTTTCCTACCACCCAAAATAATCAACATGAAAAATCAGATAAATCTTAAATTGAGATATAACTCTTTGCAGACATGTACCATACAAATATTAGAAAATCAATCGTTCCAGCCTGTATATATATATAATTTTTATACCAATAGGAATAAAGTTTGAATCTGGTTGCTATATTTCAAAACCCACCATGGGTAGGATCCAGCAAAGTCTGCTTGCCAGGAGGTGAGTCTCTTAGTCTCAACGCACTAGTGCAGCATTCATTGTTCAAAGGATTGGCCCAACAGATAAAAAAGACAGCTAAAAGCTATGTTACTCGGACTAGGATGTGAGTGTCGGACACGGGTATGTTCAATTTTTTTCAAGATTTTCACGTATTTGGATGGTTTTTGGAGGATCATATCCCTATACCCATGTCCGGATATGCGTCAGACACGGGTACTTTAAGAAAAATGAAAAGTCGGAACAACATAGACTAAACGATTGGTTTCGTTATCCATTAGGTAGCCAGGAATTTTTGTTTTATTTTCCTGTATATCTTTCTTCGCACTTCGACAATGAATACACTGAACTCAAGTTAATATAAAGTTACTTTTAATTCCATGTTGATTTTTAACATTTCATATGCAAAGCTTTTTGAACAAATACTTTGATTACTTGAGAAAGAACCGACACTCACCTCGACAATCAAAACCAAGTCCTTTCACATCCAGAATTTCATGCAAGTGGAGCAATAACATCTAAATTATTTTTCATCAACCATTTTTGAGGGTAGAAGGAATTAGATGTTTCAACATTAAGCTCCCAAACCATGATTCTTGAGCAGTCCTGCAGTAAGCCTTCCATCTGGCTTTCATCTTCCACAACTTGTTCAATAAACGAACTTGCCTGCAAATTCAAATCAAAGATGTTAAAAGTTCGAAAGAAAAAATACGCCACCAGTATGTATCAAGGCATTTCAACATAGGTTAAGTTGCAAGAGACTCTTCCAAGGGTTAATTTTTGGAGGACAAAGTCTCAATCTTCCACACAAAGTTTTGGAGAATCTGTTCACTTTGTTTTTGGTTTCATTTTGTTTCCATCTTTTCATTACTCAAATATATAAAAAAAAAAAGTCTGATTTGAATTGCCAACAACCTTTTTCTCTTTTTCTTTTCCTCCCCTACCAAAATTGACTTAATTGGCAGATGTAGTAAATGGCAGCAACAGCCGTGATCACTGCAGTAAGGTGAAGCAATAAGAAACTTAAAAGACAATTAAAGAAGGGCCAATAAATACTAACTTGGAAGCCATCTTTGACTGTGTCAAGCTGTCTAATCTGATCAAGAGTGGGTCGGTGCCATCGCTTGGGATCCCATAATATGGTACTGTTGAAGGCAAACCCGGGTATTTCAGCATGGAATCTTCGGAATCTCCTACTTAATCCATTTAGGTGCCATCCAATGACTTGAGTTCCATTACAAACAGGTCCCTCCAATATAACTCTACTTTTGTCCCATGTTTGTTTGGCCACAATCCATGTCCCGAACCGCCTATAAATAAAGGCCATAGTGAAATAAACTGCTGTAGTAGGCACAAGTAAAAGGGAGAAGGGAATTGTGGCCATGACACAAAAATAAATAAGCAAAGTGCTCCATATAAAGAATGAACAGTAGGAAATCATACAGAGAAGACAAAAGCCTAACCGGAGGCAGTTAGTGGTCAACTTTTTCGCTAACTGCCATAATTGAAGGGAACAACTAATTCCTTGTGAGAAATAACAAATGGAATAAAAAGATCAACTTCAACCTATTGATGCTGATATAAGTAAATCAATGCATTCCTTTCATCTTTCTAGGTTGGTGCTAAGTTGTATATATCTGATTCCTATTTAATCCAGGGCTAGGATAACATATCATCTCAACCATTATTGCACTCTATGTTACTCGGACTTGGAGGTGAGTGTCGGATAAGGGTATGTGTCCGACACGGGTATGCTCAATTTCTTCTAAGTTTTTCCATATATTTGGAGGATCATATCCTCATACCCTTGTCCGAATATGTGTCGGACATGCGTGTCGGACACAGATATTTCAGGAAAAATGAAGAGTCGGAGTAACATAGATTGCACTTATACGAGATCATCTTAAGGAAATCTGTTCCCAGTTATAGACATGGTCACATGGCATAATCAAGAGATAAGTAATAGCTTTAGGAATTTCAGGATCTTTTCACAATTTCCAAGTTCCTTCTTTTCTTCAAACTAAAACCCTCTATACTAATGGTTCTCGCACTTCACTGAAAGCTCAAAAAGAAAGAAGAAACAAGCCATGATCTAAATAAGCTAACTTTCTGTTTTCATTTTCGTCACTCATTAGGGTGTCATACTAGACAAAGAAGTCACCAGATTTGCATTACAATACCATCAAGAGAGAAATTAAGCAAGAGACTTTAGGAAATACAAAATAAGCATAATTAATAATAATAGACAGAAAAATAAAAATATAAGGAGATACCTAATATGCCTCATTTGCTCAAAGAGATCAATTGAGTAGATGTTATCCTCATTGGCAAAGTAGACAATTCCATCAAGATGATGGGTTTCAATGTGAGATAATGCCACATTTCTTTGGTGAACATTTCTGTCTTTTATATCAGTTATATTTTTTTTGCAAACAAGATGCCTATACATAACACTGCTCCTTCTTAGGATGTCAGCTGTTTCCTCGGACTGCGAGGTCATGTCCACAACTATCCACAATAGAGGAGGTTGCACCAGCTTTAATGTGTATGCCAAACGATTTAGATAATAGGCTTGAAGTGGTCGAGCATATGTCGGAGTTACAATTATCAAAAGCTTACAAGATTCCAAATCTATATCTTCAGGAAGTGACAGATCAGTCAGGGCATTATCTAAATTCCCTTCTACCATTTCATGTGCCTCCATTGTGACATTATTTTCATCAACCCCGGTGTTGTCCGTCATTGATGTTACATTTCTTTCTGAACAGTCATGTGTTTGAAAACTCCCAACGGTTGATACTACATCAAAAGAGAATGACTGGTGCTTTGAAATGGGATTCATATAAGAAAAGTCCATGGAAATGAATGATGTCAATCCAATAAAAAAACCAACTATGAAACAAATGAAGAAATGAAAGACAGCCCTCCTCCAAACTTGTCCTTTTTGTTTTGACCTGTCAAGAGGCCTAGAGGATCTTGGCGAAAAAACACCAAACACCAAAGCTTGAGAATCCGATAAACCGAAAAGAGAAGATAGCAATCCACCGGTCGGCGGGTAGTTCTGAGTACATGATGATGACTTGAACAGAGGAGAAGGAACTGAGCGTTCAGCCTCCCCAGTAACTAGAGTCCCCGGTCGAGGCACTGGAGATAATGTTCTTCTAATTGATGCCATAAACACTAATCTGATGTACTCCTTAATCAATAAAGAATCACCAAAAGAGAGCAACCAAATTTATCACAAGCTCGTTTTAAACATGAGCATCCAAATATGCACTATGAGCTCCTTGCTCCATTGCACATTCCTTAATCTATCTTTTCTGCAACAATCTAGTGCCCGTATAAACCAATAAATATTAAATCAATCTTACCAGATACATTCAAACTATCCGAATTCAATTTCAAAAAATATGACTTTCCCTCTCATCTTAACAATGCTAGTAAATCTACCAAAGCCAAAGAAAAGTTCTTTATCTACAATTAACTATCAATAATTTCAAATCAAACAGAATGAACCCCAAATACTCCACTTAACAAAACAAGCAAAAAGAGCACCACTCTTGACTACAAAACAATGAGATTTCAAAGTCCAAACCAGAATGTAACGAAATGAGCAACCGAATTACCTTCCAATGGAAAATGGGTCTTCGATCTTCTTTCTCAAAAGTCACAGAGAAGAGAGAACCAGCATCATCTCGGAGCTTTTGTTCAATGCTTTACAGGGGAAAAAAAGCATCAACATTTTCAGATCTTCCTTTTCCTTAACCAAAGGTCAAAATGGAGAGTAAAATAAGAGCTTAAAGAAAAGGTGTTATTGTTCAGGAATCTTTATAATGGCCTCGGCCTTTTGAGTTGAGAGCCTGCAAAAAGGAGAGAAAGGGAAAATTCTAGGAATTTTTTTTTTAAATGTAAAAAAAAAAAATTATATAAATATATGATATATCTATTATGTAATTATTATATTTATACTTTATTTATAATTTTTATACGTAAAAAAAAACTTATATATATATACAATAATTTTATATAATTTATCATATTAAATATGATATTTATATATAATAAAACTTATTTAAATTCATCATTACCTAGAACTTCCCGAGAGAAAGAGAGAGACTTAAATACGGTTCAGACAACACGGTCCTTGTTCCCAATCACAAAGATTCCGACACAACACAATAAATTTTTGTATTTTTTTTAGTTTTTTTTATGGGTATTTTTAGGTGACCGAAGGTAGTATGTATAAGGTCGAGGTGTTTAATACACGTGTAAGAACGTGATAGCTGCATATAATTCATCCATGGGCCCACCAGTTTCGCTCTTTTGGATAGAGGAACGGCTTTAGCCCAAGTCCCAACCTTTGTTTTGGCAAATGGAGTTTGATCATTGACTTTCTACTCCAATAAAATCTACTTCCAATTATGGTATTTTTGCGAAAATTCCAATACCGTTAAAAAATATATATTGGAGTAGATTGGTAAAATTTTAAATATGACACAAAATATAAAAAATATATATAATAAATATGATATATATATTTAAATATGATTAATATAAAATATTTAATTTAATATAAATATTATATTTATATTTAAAATTTTAATAATTTAATAATTAACAAATTATGATGACATATTATCAAATTTATACAAGAAGAATGATAAACAAAAAAAAAGATTTTAGCTTTCAATGATAAAAAAATAATTATGATTTTGTAAGATTTCATTTGATTAGACGTTTTTATTTTAAAAAATAACAAAAAATAATAAAAAAGCAAAAAATTAAGTCAAAATGAAAGAAAAAAAGAACTTATAGATAGAAGCAGGCTTTTATGGAAGTAAAGCTGAAGCAGCTTTGGTGTCGATATTCCTATTCGACTTTCTCAGTTCTGTTGCTCTTTCCTTCCGACAGATAGAGAGAAACAGAAACAGCTCATTCCTCAATCGTCGCCATAGCCATTAGCCATGGCGATTACGTCTTTTCTTTTTCTTCTCTTCTTTTTCTCTTCTTTACATCCGATCCTTTCTCTTTACGAAGATCAAGTAGGCCTCATGAATTGGTAATCTTTACTTTCTCACAACAAATATCTTAACTTCATTGAATTTGATTCAATTTAACCTAATAAATTGTTTAATCTCAGGCATCAACAGTACATCCGGAAAGTGAAGCAAGCAGTGTTCCACACTCATAAAACTGGTCGAAAACGAGTTGTAGTATCCACTGAAGAGAACGTTATAGCTTCACTCGATCTCCGCCACGGCGAGATTTGTAAGTTCCATCCTATTAAATTACTAATTATTGAAGTTTATTGTATTTTATATTAATTTTTAATTTATTTTCTTTTTCAATTTTTGTCTCAATTACTTCTAAATTCTTATTGGATTTATGGTTGGTTGTTTTATGTAGTTTGGAGACATGTGCTTGGGCCTAATGATGTTATTGATATTGCTCTCGGAAAATGTAAGTATGCTCATATCATATCCATATTTACTTTAAAAGAAAAATCTTATATGGCTTTAGTTTTTGATATGGACCTTTGGAGAACCACACCCCAAAAGCTAGCTATTGAGGTGGGAGAGCCTAAGTCCATATAAACCTGTCTTATTATTCCAATGTGGGATCGTAACAAACCACCACGCTTGGAAGACCAACTTCCTCGTTGGTCACGGTCACGTTGGTCACGACTATGTTGGTCACGGCTGGCACCCTTTTTTTCTCTTTTTGGGTCCAGGCCACCACTCCACAGGCCACCACTCCGTGAGCCACCACTTCGAGTGCTGGTCCCACCAAGGGTGGGGCTGGCTCTGATACCAATTGATATGGACCTTTGGAGAACCACACCCCAAAAGCTAGCTATTGAGGTGGGAGAGCCTAAGTCCATATAAACCTCACAAGGAAGTCTTATTATTCCAATGTGTGATCGTAACAGTTTTTAATTTTTAAGTTGGTTTTTTATTGTTAGATTACTTGTATTACTTGATTTAGTTTCCAACTTTTGTTTGTTGAGTGTTGATTGGATATTTTGTTTGATTAAATGTTGGCTTCTCCTTACGTTGTCAGTAAGGGAAGTTGTGAGTTGTGACTTCTTGCTTCTGTAGATGATTAAGTTTTAAATAAATTTCATTCTTGCAGATGTCATTACCCTTTCATCGGGAGGAAGTATTTTAAGAGCATGGAACCTTCCTGATGGGCAGATGGTGTGGGAATCTTCTCTTCATGGTCCAAAGCACTCAAAATCATTGTTATTAGTACTGGTTAGCATCAGAATTTTCATTTTCTAGAATCATTCCAATTAACATTGTTTTCGCTCCTATCTTTTTGACACAATCTGTTTTCTGTGGATCATGGTTTCTGAAAATTTGGACCTTGCCATGCTATATTTGTTGTTCTGTTGTACAATAAAGATTATTCTCATTAAACTTTCATCTAAAAGATTATTAGTTTTCTGTAGCACATAAAATAGAACGAGGCTAGTTTATGTATAGAAGTGTGCTTTGTTGAACATTTCTTATTGTTGTAACTTTTATCTTCCGGAAAACTTCATGTCCTGCCTTTTGACCGGCCTTTAAAGCTTTATTTTGTGGTTTAGATAGAAATTATTTACTTCATTCTCTAATTCTAAAAGCCTATGTGATTGACTATATCGATGTTTTGCAGACAAATTTGAAAATTGAAAAGGATAATGTAGTCGTTGTTTTTAGCAATGGCCGTCTCAATGCTGTTTCTTGCATAGATGGTGAGGTTCTTTGGAAGAAGGATTTTGAAGCAGAAAGGTTAGTCCAAATAAAAAGTTTTAAATTTGAACAGCTTTCCCCCTCCACCCACTCCCCTTTGAAAATAACAGTATCATTAATGTACTATATTGCCATGCTACTTGCAGCCTTGAGGTTCAGCAGGTAATTGAGCCTCCTGGCAGTGATTTAGTATACGTTGTAGGATTTGCTGCTTCATCCCAGTTTGAGATGTATCAAATAAGTGCCAGGAATGGTGAGTTGTTGAAGCATTAAAGTGCAGCCTTTTCTGGTGGGTTTTTGGGAGAAGTTTCACTAGTTTCTAGAGAGACAGTTGTGGCTCTAGATTCCACAGGGTCAATTTTGCTAACAATAAGTTTTCACAATGGAAAAATTAGTTTTCAACAGACACCTGTTTCAAATCTTGTTGAGGATTCTCCGGGACCAGCAGTAATAATACCTTCATTAGTCACAGGAATATTTGCAATTAAAACGAATGCAATTACTATATTTATTAGAGTGATAGGTGAAGGCAAATTGGAAGTGGTGGAAAAAACAAATCATGAAACAGCTGTTAGTGATGCTCTCTCAATCTCTGAGGGCCAACAAGCATTTGCATTGATTCAAAATGCAGGCAGCGAGATCCATCTCACAGTCAAGCTTGCGCACGATTGGGATGGTAATTTGCTTAAAGAAAGCATTAAAATGGACCAGCAACGAGGGCTTGTCCACAAGGTTTTCATAAATAATTATATCCGAACTGATAGTTCTTATGGATTTCGGGCGTTGATTGTGATGGAAGATCATTCATTGTTGTTATTACAACAAGGTGCAATTGTCTGGAGCAGGGAAGATGGTCTGTCGTCAATAATTGATCTAACAACTTCAGAACTCCCTGTGGAAAGGGATGGTGTATCGGTCGCAAAAGTGGAGCACAACCTCTTTGAATGGCTTAAGGTATGGAACTTGAATCTTTTAAGATGATTTCAAGAATGTTATGATGTTTTCATTGAAAAGCACATTTGTTGTTCATATTTTAACTGAAGGCAACTCTAGACTGCATAGTATGTAACTCTTTTCATTGCTTTTAACAGGTTAATAGATAATCAGTTATTGATTTTGTTTCTGATACATGTTGAATTATCATATGTATGAAGTCTTTCATGTGGTTCTGAGCATACATTTTTTTATGTTTATTAACCACAGACTTTGCTAAATGGTTTTCAACTCTTTGAATAGTAATTATTTTATGTTAGTTTTAGAAATATGAACTTCCTATTGTCAAACTCAAAGCATCCATAAGTATATTCATTGTTTGAAAATGGACTTGAAGATGCATTTTTTTTAATTAAATCCACTCTGACAATGTGGTTTTGACAAGATGCTCCTTTTTCTTAAGGGACATGTGCTGAAACTCAAGGGAACACTAATGCTTGCAAGCCCTGAGGATATAGCAGCCATACAATAAATGAGGTTGAAAAGTTCTGAGAAGAGCAAAATGACCCGAGACCACAATGGCTTCCGGAAGCTGCTCATAGCACTAACAAGGGCAGGGAAGCTTTTTGCCTTGCATACTGGAGATGGACGCATTGTCTGGTCTCACTTGCTACGTTCTCTACGCAAATCAGAGGCGTGTCAACATCCGATAGGACTAAACTTGTATCAGTGGCAGGTTCCCGATCATCATGCTATGGATGAAAATCCATCTGTGCTTGTAGTTGGCAGGTGTGGTCCAAGTTCAGATGCACTAGGTGTAGTTTCTTTTGTTGACTCTTATATTGGAAAGGAGCTTAGTTCTTTAAGTCTTGTTCATTCCATTGCACAAGTTATTCCACTGCCATATACAGATTCAACAGAACAGCGACTCCATCTGCTAATCGATGCTGATAAGCATGCACATTTGTACCCATTCTTTGAAAGCTATAGCAGTGACATCAACAGCAAAGGGTATAACTTCAAAGCAGCTTCTCATTGGTACAGTTGGTGATCAGGTTTGTTAAAATTTTCAGAAAGAGTTAAATCATGGAGTTGTCTTCTTCATTGCTACATTATACTTGTTTATCTTTTCTTTTTAAGGAGTTTCTACAAATAATAGCATTCTATGGTACTTGTGTCTGTGGCATGATTTTAACCATATTTTACAGGTTTTGGCACTTGATAAGCGTTTCCTGGATCCTCGTCGATCAGTTAACCCCACACAAGCAGAGAAAGAAGAAGGCATTATACCACTAACAGATTCATTGCCAATAATTCCTCAGGTTAGTTTCCCTATGTTCTGTCACCCTGGCCACCTTATTCTTTGTTTCTTTTTTTCTCATATATATGTTAGTTGGTAGTAACATTCTATGTTTACTCCGACTCTTCATTTTACTTGAAGTACCCGTGTCCGACGCATATCCGGACATGGGTATGAAGATATGATCCACCAAGGACCCTCCAAATACATGGAAATCTTGGAAAAAATTGAACATACCCATGTCCGACACTCACACCCAAGTCCAAGTAACATAGGTATCATTACTTTCTTGAGAAATACTGTTTCATTGAGATGTTTCTTTACTATGCTGAACTGGCCAACCATGAGCATTTTCTGAATTTAATCCATTCTCTCTCTCTCTCTCTCTCTCTCTCTCTCTCTTTCTCTGAGGAGTGGGGGGTTGGGTAAGGGGATTGATTAAGTAGCAGAACTAATGGCTGTTTCATGACTTGTTTCCAGTCCTATGTTACACATGCCCTTAGAGTGGAAGGTCTTCGAGGTATTATAACTATGCCTGCCAAGCTGGAATCAACAACCCTTGTCTTTGCACATGGAGTGGACCTCTTTTTTACTCAGCTTGCACCTTCAAGGACATATGATTCACTCACAGAAGATTTTAGTTATGCCCTACTTCTCATTACAATTGTGGCGCTTGTAGCAGCAATCTTTGTAACCTGGATTTTGTCTGAGAGGACAGAACTACAAGATAAGTGGAGATAAGTAAGTTTCTTCTCATTACATTTGCGTACTAACAATTTTCCTCTTTTTTTAGATTTACATATGCTTTATGATTTGAATTTAGATTAAAAGGTTCCCTCCTGACTTGTAATAATCCTTCTAAATTTTGTAGCATGCCCGCTTTAATGTTAATTTCTTTGTTATGTTTCCCCTTCTTTTTTTTTTTTGTTGCTAAGTGGATGTGAAATCTGAGATGAGATGTGGGGGTTGCCTTTGCCATTTGAACTTACCCGGACTCTTTAATTTTTCCTAAAGTATTCGTGTCGACATATATTCGGACATGGATATGAGATATGATATCGACATATATTCGGACATGGATATGAGATATGAATCATATGATCTTCCAAATATATGAAATTTTTTTAAAAAAAATTAAGTATATTCGTATATCCGACACTTACCTTTGAGTCCGGATAACATAACTTGAATGTCAGATTCACGTGCGGTGGGGTTGCCATTAGATTCTTCTGTTTTTTTTTTTTTTTTTTCTAAGAAACAATTCTTATCTGATTGCAAAGAGAGACAATGGTGAGCATGGTTCAGTTTAGACATTTGCTTCTAATAAATGCAATTTGATTTTTGACAATGGTGCCAGCCATTAGACATTTGCTTCTAATTAATCTTTTGGTCTAAAACAAGATTGCTTGAATTGCATAAGGAATGATAAAATTCATTTTAAATAGAATTCTAGACAACCCTCTTAATTCAGTAAGCCAATAGCAAATTCCAGAAAGTAAAATATTACAACAGCCTTATAATTAAAAACTGCCTACAGAAATTTATTCTAAGAGCCTTCAAAACTTGGAAAGAATTTCGACATATACATTATTTACAATAAAATTAAAATTTCCATGTCTGACAAAAAAAGAGAGAACCAAATATATATTAGAAATTTAAAAAATATTTAAGGAAAAAAGAAAGAAAGGAAGAAAATGAGAAAAAAGATACAAGTTAGCCACCAAAAAATATGTAAAAATAAAAATAAAAAAATCCAGGTTCAAATCATGCTACCAGCTCTTCCAGGAGTGGTTTTTGTTGATTTAATTTTTGCCATGTCAACAAGGTCTCCAAACAGCTTATCCTCAGGTTTTGAAGGCTTGCTGGGTGGGATATAAGACGAAGTGGAAACCTGGTAAGAAGAGTTTCTCAAGCCATTGTCGTCTCTGATAGATAGCCCATACATTTGCTGATCAATATACTGTTGCTGACCATAGCCATATGCTCCCATTTGGTTGCCATACATTTGTTGAGGATACATATGAGCCATCGGGCCAACCGGCATTTGCTGTGGAAGCATGCCTATATACTGTGCTCCCTGGACTGGTTGCGGATGAAAACCAGCAAACTGGTTTCCCTGAACAGCCAGCTGGTTATTAATTGCGGACAAATGACCGGTCGTGATCGGCTGAATGTACATACCCACCACCTGATCACTTACCATATGTTGAGGTCCTTGAGGTTGGCCATGTGTTATAACAACTTGAGTAACCATTGACTGGGGATACTGAGAACCTGCAACTGGGCTAGAGTCTGCTGCCTCTGCTTCCCATGGTGGTGGTGGTAGTGAGCCACTACTCTGGGCACCTTCTCGACATGCAAAAAGTAAGCTTCATAAGTTCTAACGTAGTAGTAGTAGTAGTAGCCTATGTTACTCGGATCGGACACGGATATGTGTCCGACACAGGTATGTTTGATTTATACTAAGTTTTTCCATGTATTTGGAGGGTTCTTGGGGGATCATATCCCCATACCATGTCCGGATATGAGTCGGACATGAGTGTCGGACACGGGTACTTGAAGAAAAATGAAGAGTCGGAGAACATAGGTAGTAGCAAGAATATAACTATTTAGCCTGCCAAGGAAGCCTAGAAGAATGCCACTAAATGAATTTGGTGAGAGAAAAAGACCATGATGATGAATATATATATAAATGATTTCCCCGAGTGAAATCTGGAATGAGAAGAGTCTGTGCCGAAAGTAAAATGATAAACAGAAACGAACCATATACGGGTGAGGGGGGCTGCTGAACCAGCTGACCATTCCAGGCAAGACCTGTGCCTTGAGCATATGACTGCTCATATCGAGGTGATCCCATGTTTATTGCAGTTCCATTCACATGAAAATTCTGCTGCTGAATTTGAGTCGTCAAAAGATTGGTTTGTCCAGCCAAACCAGAAGACTGGGTTTTAACAGAATCCGAGGTATTATTACCATCAGAGAACATATCAAAGAGAACAAGGGCCATCTGCTGTGATGCAGGAGTTGTTTGTTGTGGTTCTCCAACAGGAACAAGGGCCAGTGAATTATCTGCCTTTGGTGAATTGTAGTCATCACCACTAAGCAGGTCCATTTTGGGATTTACTGCTGCTGGAGGAGGAGTTGAACCGTTAGTTGTAGGAGGAGCAGGAAGCAATAACTGATTAAATGGTTGAGAACTTGCACCAGTGCTTGAGGTGGATCTGAGAAGAATCTTGTTAGTTAAAAGCTCAAGCTACCGGAAACGTCTGATCAAGGATTTCAGATAACCCGGAATTAAATGAATTTCAATGTCAATCTAGCAACCTAAATTTGATAAGCAAATCAGTCACTCCTTACAGAGCTATGTTGCTCCGACTCTTCATTTTTCTTGAAGTATCCGTGTCCGACACCCTTGTCCGAAGCATATTCGGACATGGGTATGGGGATATGATCCCCCGATGATCCTCTAAATATATGGAAAAACTTAGAATAAATCAAACATACCCGTGTAAGACACATACCCGTGTCCGACACTCACACCCAGTCCGAGTAACATAGTCACATAGAAATACACAACTAATCACTAGATCTAAAAATGTTTCAAAAGGTTCCACTTCAACATAATCAAGCACCTACAATAATGTAACGTATTTCGAAAAACCCAGCAACTAAATTCTACCAAGGATTCCTCAAAACAAATAAATCAAATTGGTGAAAGAAACTTGTAACTAAGTTCCAGGATGTTGAGGACAAAAAAAGCATTATTAGTACCATAATGCTTAGGACAAGAATGCAGCAGACATAACAAAGTTATTATTCTTAGCATATTCTATCATTTCCTGTAACACAAAACAACAATAATTTTAAACACCAGATCCCCCTGCATATGATAATCCAGTTAAAAGAAGTATAATTACCTCCCCTCAGACTGCTTGCTGCTATCCCCAGTATCAACTAGGGGACCATTGATATTCACAAGTTCTCTTGCAGCTTCAGGCTTAGGTTTGTCTGCTCGAGAAGAAGTTCCTGAAGTTATTGCTTCATGCTTTGCTAGTACGCGCTGCAAATCATCATTCAATGCTAAACCTTGACATAGGAGTGACTCATCCCTACAAGAGATAGAGAATCAAAGGTGATATGTGTTTTAAATGTAAAAATATTTCACACAATTCCTTCTATCATTCCACAGAGGTTAGAAACTAACTAGTAATGCAACTCATACACCATACATGCCAGAATAAGTGACAATATCAAACAGAAATTGAATAGAAACGCACACAAAGATATTCATCGAGGTACCCATAGAGAGGTTTAAGAAAAAGAATTGAATAAAAAACAAATCAAATCTAAGCACCAAAGCACCGAGAAGAATATAATTGAATAAAATAACTTAGTCCTTTGATCTCAACACTCCTCAGGATTTCACTCCCTCTTTTTGGTCAAGCATTTTAACAAGTGATGCTGGCGCAAGCACCTTAAGGACCAGGTAATACAAACAGAATGCATCAAAGAAACCACACAGAAAAGAGTGTCAGGACTCAGGACCATGAAAAAAGATAATAACATTAAGTCATCGACATATAGAAAGGTGCTAAGGGCCACTAGGAAGTTAATAGTAAAAGAAAGGGTGTCCAGTGTCCTTACGATGTTGAATTAATGAGGTGTACAACTCTTTGTTTGTAGGTACGGCACTGCTCCACTAAGTCAACAATTACGTCTTGCCTAAGTCCCTGAAAGTGTAGAAGAAAAATCAGTAAACACTCAAATAGAAAATGAACTTAAAAAACCATATGCATAATAAGATTATTAGAGGATCTAGCAGCGTGAAACTTCATGAACTTTAGAAAAGTTTTCATTATAAGAGCTGGAAAAACTAAAGTTTACACTGAACAACTGGTTCACAATCTGACGAATTTGAGCATAGCCAACCAAATTATTACACAAACGTCAGTTATATTAAGACTCAGTAGTCACTTTAAATCCAATTAATGACTTGTCACCAGAAAACCACATTACCATGCTCTTGCGAGAACACATAATCTTTTTAGCAAGTAAACAAAATATATTCCTCTTCTCTACATTTCAAATTGTGAACATATACCTCCTTGTTTTCAGGATCTAATGCATTTAGCATTTCTGCAAGGACATCCATAATACCCCGCGCATTCTGAATTTCTGTCAAACTGATAAATAAAAACTCCAGTTAAAAGACTAGAAGCATTATCAATGATAAAATACCAAGTAGGAAACAGTGAATTAGCAATGCAATGTCCCTATCAATAATATGACAGAACAAGTAGTCCACATTTTTTCAACTATTATAACTGCTCTAGTCTGTGGAAGCCCTACTGCTCTACTTCAAGGGGAAAAGGGCAATCAATGGTGTGAGAACACCACAGCCATGTTTACCAGCTAAGGACAGGGAGCACTGCTGACCAAACTGAGAAGTTAAAACAAGTAGGAACTTTTTCACCCAATAACTCACTTTGATCTCTCTAAAATGTACATTAAGAAGTGAATAAAAAGTTTGTTTTGACAATTACTCCTATTTTAATACATAAAATTATTATATTAGCCATATGCACTGAATAGAATGGATTAATATCCTTATTAAAAATTGAACCTCAGCAAAACCCATATTAGTAACATATTTCAATAAGCTTTGTAATTTATTATGAGCAGCAGACTTTTGCTTAACCATTACTGCAGCACAATTTCTACAAAGACATCATTCAGAAAGGGAAGTTTTTTTAAAAATAAAAAAAACATAGGCCATCTTAGAACTGAATAGGAATAATAGCAAACACAAAAAATCACCATGCTTTTACTCAAACAACTGAGGAACAACAAAAATACCTCAGGGTTGGGAACTCAGACTCTGCAGAAGACTCAGCCTTCTCTTGCCAATCAGAATTGCGAATATTTTGGGGATAAGAGGACAAAGGTTGTGTTTGAGGAGGAGTAAATACAGGTGCAGACCTCTCATTTCTTGTGGGGAATACTGCCCCAACACGCTGAAATAATAAACCAGTTAGGGTCAGAGAAAAAAAAGAGGGATAAGGCCACATTATGTGAAAGTACTACTTGCATAACAGCATGTTTTGAATACAACAAGAGACTCGTGAATAAAATATAGCATATGAGGAATATGTTACTCGGACTCGGGTGTGAGTGTCGGACACGGGTATGTGTCCAACACGGGTGTGTTCAAATTTTTTCAAGATTTTCATATATTTGGAGGGTCCTTGGAGGATCATATCCCCATACCCATGTCCGGATATGCTTCGGATACGGGTGTTGGACACGGGCACTTCAAGAAAAATGAAGAGTTGGAGCAACATAGTATAAGGAAATGGATCCCAAGAAATGAAGCATGTCTCGTACAGTTTGAGATGAGAGGCCTCAGCAGACATACCAACAACTCTTGGTATGCAACATAATATTGTGGATATCTTGCCCTTGCTCCTCCAAAAGCTTCTTGCCAAGTGTCAATCAGGGTCAATATCTTCTCTTTGACATGAAAATCGGGCTACAAATGAGCAGTACAAAAACTGAGAACAAGTTTTACTAGAAGAAAATAAATGCAAAATGGGAGTTATAATTACTTCTTACCCTTTTCTTGACTATTTTGACCATCTCGTGGAGAACATCTCTCTCTGCAACATGCATATGGACAATGTCCCCGCAGTTTTTTACGATAGTCTCTAGTAGCTAGAACATAGGAAGTAGATCAAAATTTAAACAAGTTTAGATCTATGTAAGAAAAAGGTGATAAAAAAGAAGACAACAGAAGTGATAATTATATCCAGAGATTAGTAGAAATCAATGCAAAAGTTCTTAGGAGCTTACAGTTAGTGCAAGAAGTTGAACTTTAGAATTTTTACTTCCGAGCCGCTTTTTTATGCCTTTCACAACATCTTTCGCTTGCCTGATAAATAACAATCATATTTCAATACTGTATTTATAAAAGCAAAAACAAAATCATAACTTAAAATATATAAATCCGGCCAACTCTGGCGGAAGAAAATTGAAAAAGAAAAGTCAATATTAACCAGAAAATGAGGAAACTAAACCTTTCGGCCCTTTCTGCTTTCACAATAACTCAAATTAACTAAAACGCAACCAGAGAAAATGACCAAAAATAATAAACAAAAACACGAGTATACAACTTAATTACCATTAAGCTGATCATGTAAAAGTAACTAAAAATCTATTTCATATTTGAAAAATGAAAATTGAAACATTAGGATGATAAGGTCACAGCCATTAAAATCATCTATCACATAGTAATCTTTCAACTTTGAGAAAAGTAGATGAGCTCTCTATCACCAGTCTATCTTTACATGAAATTAAATCCTCTATGGGTCAACGAAAGCCATATTTAAGAGCTGTATTATCAAATACACCCATGAATTAAATTACATATTGAACAAAGAGAAAAAGCAAAGCAAACTGATCAATCCTGATAAACTTCCTAAACCAAATATCTCTCTTTAAATTTACAAAGCTATAAAAGAAAAGTCGTTATTTAATTTCTCTAAAATCTACGATAATTTTTTTATTTTAAAGTAAAAGCAAATCGAATTCCGAAACAAGAAAGAACACTAGATTCACAATCTTCATATTCATTCTTTATAATCAAATTGAGACGCAATGAATCATAAGAGCAATAACAACTTTTTAAAAAGAGATAAGAGATTGCAATCCAGTGCGACGCATACGCAGGGTCGTGATTAAGCATGTCGCAGATCTCGATATTCCTAGCCCAATCAGGCCCGATCAGCAAGTCGCTCGTAGCTCTCTCCACCATAGAGTTCACCATCTTCGCTCACAAAAAGCAATTCGCACTCGCAAAAAAAGGAAGAAAAAAAAAAAAAAAAGAACAATCCAATTCCAGTCACCGTCTGGCGAGATCGCAACGAACTGCAGAATATTCCGGCGACTCCTCCGGCACACTCCCTCTTTATCAAATAATCAAAAAGTGCAGAATCGGCAGTTCTCTCTCTCTCTCCTCTCCTCTCCTCTCATCCTCGCTTCTTTCACCTTTTCTCTCTCTATCTCATATCAAATCGATTAGTTTTTATTTTTCCATTGTAAAAAAAAAAAAAAAAAAATTCTCTTCCCATTCTTTTTTTTAAAAATTTTCACAATTATTTGCGTTGAATAAAAGAAAGACCAATCAAAATCGTCACGTGTTATTAAGCAGAAATACACACGTGACGTTTCTAGATGTATTTATCTTGATAGTACCAATGGTTTTGCGGACCGCTTATATCAAACGATTTTTTTATCATTTTCTGAACTCTTGTGTTTCGTGCGGGTGTTGATGAAGTTAAAATTGACCGAAGCAACGGTGTCGTTTTCAGCGTATTGAACTATGAAGGAACTACTTTCACGTCACCTAGTGGGGACAGATCTATTCTTCACCGACCAATGAAAAGACAGATTGATTGTGACTATAAACTATTTTTTTTGTTTTTTTGTTTTAATGATTGAGATCATGAACTGTTTCCAAGTCAGAAAGCTTGCCTAACTTTATTTAAAACAGAAATAGTTTTATTTTTAAGTAATACTATAAATAAGCCCATTTAGTTGAATTATAGTAGTAGTTATTATTATTTTTATTCAATAATTTAAGAAAAATTATCTCATAATTCTTAAATTTTATAAACAAAATTTGTAAAGTGATATATACTTTTTAATATATATTAAAAAATAAAATATGTAATAATTTTTTAATTTTATTTATGAAATTAAAATTTTTAATATCAGTATATTAAAAATGAACTTATAATTTAATTAGTATAGGTCACTGTTGGTTTTTAATTATTGACCGTTACTATTAGTAGGTGAATGTTTAAGTCCAAATGAAAAGAAATTAATTCCCATTTATTTTTCTCATTAAAGAAAATGAATATGCTAATTTAAACTCATTCTTTTTCTTTTTTGTTTTTTATAAAAGAGGTCGAAGTTTGAAAATAAATAAAATGTTGTAGCTGAAATTTGAATTACAAATTTATAAAATGTCACATTTTAAAAATGAATGTACGAATAAATTGAACTAAACTTGAATTTAAAACTCATTCCATTTATGGTGAAGATTTGATGAATTTGATTTTAAATGCTGAACATTGTCAAGTTGATAAGAGTTCCACTCATTTGGATGTTCATAAATTTTATAGGAGAAAGTAATAATAAAGTATGAAAAGGATATATCATATATATCATTTACTTAAATAAATTTGACAATAGGTCTTTAAAATGGATATTTGATATCTTGGGACTTTTAACTTTCAAGTCAAGTTGAGAGACAATCATTCTCTTTTGTAATTTTCACTTACCTTAATATTTGGTTTGTTTTATTATAATGTTTTCGATTATGTAAACATGTTCAAGGGTCGGGTTATCACTCAAAGTCTGAAGATTCGCTCATATTTGGGAGGACTTGAACAAAAATATTAAGCCCGAAAGAACTTGGGCAAAGAAATGAAACCCGTTTAAAAAATGGGCTAAGCCTTGGCTCAAACATTCAAAGTTCGAGCCCGACCCGTTTTTTAATTAAATAATATATTATTTTTATTTATATATTAGGTTATTTATGTCATATAAAGATTAAATATATAATATTACATAGTAAATATTAAAAAATATGTTAAGTTGTCCATGTTTAAAAACTTAATAAAAGAAAAATATATAAAATTATTAAAGATGAAATAAAAAATAATATATTTAAATATATATATATATATATATATGAGCAGGCTTAAACGAGCTTGGGCTATCTATTTACAAATATGGACGGACTTGGGTAAAATTTGAGGTCCATATTTCGGGCCGGCTTAAGCAAAACATATATAATGTTGATACCATACATAGGTCCGGCCCGAACCCGACCGACCCATGAACACCTCTATGTCTCGTATATAATTCTCATAATGCATATATATTTTTTAAATATAATAAAAGAATCTCATTAACGAATGTTTTATTGAATATATTTATTCAATATATTTAAAAATTATCAAATAGATTATTAATTATTATATTTAATACAAAAGTATGATTATAAATAATATATCAAAGTTCTTTTTTATTTTTATTTTTTATAATTGTATAATTCATTTAATTCCCGACCAAATGGACACAAATCTAAGGAAGCAAGGAAACGTTTGAAGATAAAGCATACTAAGAAAAACAGACGAGAAAAACAAAATCACACGTTATTGTCTTCAAGCATGATGTGCCTTTGCCTTTCTATTATAAAATTCTGATATAATCTCATCCACTAAATTTTTTGCACTGCCTATTGCATTATTTTTATGCCTTCCGAATATATCATTTCATAAGTTTCAAATTGCTGCATGCATATGCACATTTTTCTTCAGCTTCCATCTTTGAAAGCACATTTGGCAGGTAATTTACACTCTTCATGGTGACAAATAAACCTATACAAGGATCGGATTATTTGTCCAAACCCGAAGGTCTGCTCATATTTGGGAGAGTTTGAACAAAGATATTAGGCCTGAAAAATGGGTTTTAGCAAAAAAATAAGATCCGTTTAAAAAATGGGTCGGGCCTTAACTCCAACATTCAAGACCCGAGCCCGTCCTGTTTTCTAATAAATAATATATTATTTTTATTTATATATATTATGTAATTTATGTCATATAAAGATTAAATATACATAATATTATAGTGTAAACATTAAAAAATATATTAAATTATACATGTTTAAGAACTTAATAAAAGAAAAAATATAAAATTACTAAAGATTAAATAATAAAAATATATATTTTTTAAAAAAATTAGAAAAAAATAATATGGACGGGTCTAAATGGGTTTGGGCTATCCATTTACAAATGTAGACGGGCTTGGATAAAATTTGAAGCCCATATTTCGAGCTGAGCCGGACTTGGATAAGCAAATATAGTATTGCTACCATACATGGACTCAACCTAAACTCGGCTCGGCTCGGCATGAACACCTCTAGTGACAAAAGAAGCTGGAGGTTTATGGGACTGATGTGATGAAGTAACTACTTTGATGCCTTTTGAATCAAACAAAGATTGATCTTTTCAATCACAATGGCATAAAAGGGCTGGTTGTTTGGTGACATGCCAGAAGGTGATAGTTGAAAGTCACCAGGTCCAGCTGAAATCCCAGTATCTTATTGATCTTATTATACACTTAGAAGCACTTACAGTTTGTACAATAATTCTTTTTACAGTCTCACAATCAAATGGAAGAACAATTTTAGTTATTGATGCTGACTTTTTGTAATACGGTCAACACATGTTGGTCTATTTCATAGAAGTATCCCAGACGTGGAAAACACATAATAGAGCTTGATTAAGTACTAATTAACATGTGAATTGCAATGACTTCTTCATTCTAACAATTCGTAAAAAAAGTTAAAAAAATCGTACAAATATTTTTCTTTTCTTGGTTGAAAAGCACTTAATTCTCTTGATAGCAAAGCCTCATATTTATATTTAATTCAGTTAGTTCATAAAATCACTATTAAAAAATGACATTCAACATATTTAAAATTCGAATTTCAGTATTTACAATCCCTTTCTTATCTTCAAATTACAATCTCTTTTATACCAAAACAAAGTTTCGTAGTCACTCAATGATTGTTACAAATATAATAAGTACCATAATCACCGGTTTTTCTATATTTGTTGGATACATGTACGTGTCTGACATGAACATATGTTTTTTTAAATTTTTTTCAAATGTTTGGAGGATCATATTTTTATACTTATGTTCGAATATGTATCGAATACGGATATTTAAAAAAAAAATGAAAAATCTGAGTAACAGTTGTTTTTAGTGTTGTTGTAAATGTCATATTCTTTGATGTGAATAACAGTTGTTTTTAGTGTTGTTGTAAATGTCATATTCGTAATTCTGATCAGGTGCAGCTTATATTTATGTTTAGAAAAATAATAGGTTAAAATAACAAAAAAAAAATTCTTGACTTTTATCATTTTATAGTTAAGTTTTTAATTTTTTTTCACTTAATAAGCTTTTAATTTTTTATTTGTATTCAAATAAATCTTTAACTTTTAATTTATATGCAGGTAAACTCTTAACATTTAATTTATATCTAAATAAATTTTTAATATAAATAAATCTTTCATTTGAAATAAAAATTTATTTGGATATAAATCAAAAGATAAGAATATTTTTTGGGTACAATAAAATCATAAAGCTTACTTAATAAAAAAATTGTTTAGTGTTTTTTTTTTTTTTTTTTTTTTTTTAATATTTTAGCCAAAATAATAAAATTGAAAAAATGTAGAATTTGCGCTTTCTCTCGATATAAGCCTGTCATTGGGCAATATTTTGTGCGCCAAATCCCAACATTAAAACTGGAGTGAGCTACGAATTCAGCCCAACAACTGTCTGGATTATTGGATTCGACTAAGATTGGGCGAATTGAAAGCCCAAATTAGTAACATGTTCTTCCCTCACTAAACCCTAATGTCTCTCTTTCTCCCCACTATTGTTCACAGTCGACGATCCGTACACCCAAATCTCTTCGTTGAATCGTCATCTCCTATATCTCCTCGACATCTTCTAATCACATTACAATCTCTCTTTAACGATGGCAACCAGCTACGATTATGAGGAGGCCCCAGCCACATACGATGAAACGCACCGCCAAGACCTCGGGTACGACCCGAACTTCGTCCCCGACTCCGTTAAGTCGTTCGTCGTCCACCTATACCGTCACATTCGCGAGAAAAATGTGTACGAGATTCACCAGATGTACGAGAACTCATTCCAAACCCTCTCGGACCGTCTCTTCAAAGACACTCCTTGGCCCTCTGT
Source organism: Fremontodendron californicum (assembly GCA_030761205.1). Taxonomy (NCBI): domain Eukaryota; kingdom Viridiplantae; phylum Streptophyta; class Magnoliopsida; order Malvales; family Malvaceae; genus Fremontodendron; species Fremontodendron californicum. Next base: position 11,399,214 of record JAULJL010000045.1, read on the forward strand.
CGACGCCGTCGCTCAATTCGTGGACAACGACCAAGTATTTTGCCTCCTTTACCGTGAGATGTGGTTTCGCCACCTGTATGCTCGCCTTTCCCCCACTCTCAAGCAGAGGATCGATTCTTGGGATAATTATTGTAGCCTCTTTCAGGTAATTATTATTTTTAATTTATATATCAAATATATATATATATATATATGATTCTATGACGTGGATTAATTTGATTGGGCTTTAGGTGGTGTTGCATAGGGTAGTTAACATGCAGTTACCAAATCAATGGTTATGGGACATGGTGGATGAGTTCGTGTACCAATTCCAGAGTTTCTGTCAATACAGGGCTAAAATGAAGAACAAAACTGAGCAAGAAATCGCCCTTCTCCGCCAATATGATCAGGTAATTCTATTCCCCGTTTTTCGGTAATAGTTATACAAAGAAAAATGTAATTTGAATAGTAGCTATTGCCTATGTTACTCGGACTCAGGTGTGAGTGTCGGATACGGGTATGTGTCCGACAAGAGTAAGTTCAATTTTTTTAAAAAAGTTTTTATTTAGATGGTCATCATATCCTGTACTCGTGTCCAGATATGCGTCGGACACGGATACTTCAAGAAAATTTAAGAGTCGGAGCAACATAGGCTATTGCCATTCTTTGTTTTTGTTGTTGTTTCAATTTACTTTTTTCTCTTATAGGCATGGAATGTGTATGGGGTGCTTAACTACTTGCAAGCATTTGTGGAGAAGTCGAATATTATTCAGATATTGGAGCAGGAGAAAGAGGGTATTGAACAATTTACTGCTACTGATGGGTATGATTACAGTGGTGGAAGCAATGTCTTGAAGGTGTTGGGGTACTTCAGTATGGTGGGTTTGTTGCGAGTTCATTGTCTTTTGGGTGATTACCAAACCGGGCTGAAGTGCTTGCTTCCTATTGACATTAGTCAACAAGGTGTTTACACCACTATTATAGGAAGTCACATTACAACCATATATCATTATGGTTTTGCCAATCTTATGTTGCGGAGGTATGTTTTCGTTTCGCTATGTTTACCATGTAATGAGTTCTTAATATATAGCGATGTGAATTCTTTCTGCCTTCACTAAAGTTTTATTTAATTTTAATTCTTGCGTCCTTTTTTAGCTGAGTTTGATAATAATAGGGTTTTTTTTTTATTATTATTATTGAAGGTATGTGGAGGCTATTCGTGAATTCAATAAGATGCTCTTGTATATTTACAAGACAAAGCAATATCATCAGAAATCTCCACAGTATGAACAGATACTGAAAAAGAATGAACAGACGTATGCCTTGCTGGCAATTTGTCTTTCACTTTGCCCCCAAGTGAAACTCGTTGAGGAGACTGTGAACTCTCAGTTGCGAGAGAAGTATGGTGAAAAGATGGCTAGGATGCAAAGATATGATGATGAAGCTTTTGCCATCTATGATGAGCTCTTCTCGTATGCATGTCCCAAGTTCATTACACCTTCAGCTCCAAGCTTTGAGGAGCCCTTTGTAAATTACAACCAGGTAAATGGTTTTGTTGCTTCTAGGCAATCTTGAGAATGATTTTGGTGGAAGTTCATTAATTAAATCATTCATGCTCGTTCCTTCCATTATTTACATCGTTTCAGTTATTCAGATTTCAGCATACACGATTATGTCTCATAAACTTACTATGGTTGGGCTCTTTCATATTTCTTTTACTGTTAATAGTGGCCAACTAAAACAATAAGCTATCAGGCCCCACATTGTGCACCCCCAGTTTTGGTACAAAAATAACATATCTGCATTTTGTCTTGTTAGATTCACTAGTGGATGTAGAGCGTAGGACATGTTATGTTGGTTCATTATATGTTAGTAGATGGTTAGATTTCCACAATCTGTCTGTTCCAGCAATTTTTGTACCTTTTTGATGGAGCTCTAACCAGTGTTATCGGTACGGTACCGGCCGGTACATGCTGTTTTTAAAGTAAATCGAAACGGTACTAATCTCGTACCGTTTCGATTTTTGAATCAGCTTGTACCGGTCGTACCGGCCTGTACCGGTCAATACCGGTCGATACTAGTACGTACTGGTTGGTACAAGATTTTAATTTTAATTTTTTTAATTTTTATTTTAAAAAAAAAAATTCACTTATTTGATTTTTTAAACCAATTTTAATATTTTTGTGTCATGATCATTTTTATTTTTTTCATAATTATATTTAAAAATAAAATAGGTTCATTAAATTAGGCTATTGAACATAATTAATAATAATTTACTATATTTTTTTAATATTTTAATATTTATTTTACCTATTTGATGTTTAAAAATTTTAGATATTAAATATTTAAATTTTATATTTGCATAAAAACATATATATGCATGTAATGGATGTATATTTGCATGTGTATATAATATATATTTTATTAAAAAAACTTAAAAATAGGCTATACATATAGATATATGAAAAAATATTTGAAAAATGCCGAACAATCCGAAACGGTACGCCAAAACAAACCGATACCGATACGTAACAATACCAAAACAAAAACGATACGCTCACTGGTATGGTACTGAATATCTTGGGTCTAACTCTTAGAAAATTCTTATGTGGTAATAGGGCAGGAGAGATACGTAGATAGTGTAGATCTTAAGTTTATATACTTATTTATTGTTGAAGGAGGGAAGTGAGAAGGTCATTTGCATGTTATTTAAGCTTGGTCTTTTTTTTTTATTTGTGTTATGTGAGTTTTACCTACTTCCATTTATTTTGTCCTGCAGGATGCCTACAGACTTCAGTTGAAGCTGTTTCTTTATGAAGTGAAGCAGCAGCAGTTGTTATCAGGTGTCCGGACATTTCTTAAAGTGTATTCAACCATTTCTCTTGGGAAGCTTGCAAATTACATGGAAGTCGATGAGCCCACTCTGAGGTGAACATTTCTTTTTTCTTCCTTTTATTCCTTTGTATTTGATCTAAATTTATGCCTACTTAATTTGTTGTACACAATGTACTAACCTTATTGTTTCATGTTTTATAGGACTATCTTGTTGACATACAAGCACAAAACTCATGCTGTTGATTCTGAAGGAAAGATTATCTCTAATGCTGATGTGGACTTCTACATTGATGATGTATGTAAAGTTTTTAGCTTATGCAAGTATTTATGTGCTGCTGAGAAAATGTGCTTTAAGTTACCATGCGTTTCTTTAGAGCTTTTTAGCTGCAGATACAGATAGCACACACAAGCAAGTTTTTGTTCATATGCTCTCTTGGAAAACAATAGCTGGACTCTATGTTACTCGGACTTGGGTGTGAGTGTCGGACACGTGTATGTGTCCGACACGGGTATGTTCAACTTTTTCCAAGATTTTATGCATTGAGAGGGCCCTTGGAGGATCATATCCTCATACCCATATCCGGATATGTGTCGGACATGGGTATTTAAAGAAAAATGAAGAGTCTGATCAACATAGGCTGGACTAATCTTAGGCTATCTTATGTAAATTAAAACTTAAAGTTGTATCAAGAAATTGTTTTCAATATATTAGATTAGGTATGAATTATTTGGTCTTTGGAGGTTAGTTTGAAGGACTATCTCTTCTTTTCTTCAGCATTGCAAGTCACACTCTGCTTTGCTGCAGGATATGATTAATGTTGTTGAATCCAAGTCAGTGAAAAGGTATGGTGATTACTTCTTGCGACAGATTGTCAAGGTATGATGTATATTCTTCTTGTCATATGCATGCATAACCAAGCATATTGGGATTATTCTATTTACTACTTTTGGCAATCTTTTTTGACATTTTATTACAGCTTGAAGGAGTGATAAATGATATGGATCGGATAAAGCTAGAGTAGGTTGCCTATTTATCTTGCATGGGATTCACAGATTTTACTTGATGCTTTTACTTTTACATTTGGGAAAGATTTTGATGCCCTAATTTGAATTAGTGGAATGTGGTACCTGCTGTTGTCTTATTCAAGTTAAGATATAAAGAGTTCCATTACAAGAGGTTTATCCTGGTTATGCTTTGTTTGCAGAATTCACATCTTAACACTTATTTTTACTTTTTGGCAACTTGAAGGGCATCAGTATTAATGGAACTATAAAATATATTTTCACATATATTTATATAAAGCCTATAAAACTTATAGCTAACTTAAACCAGACAAAAACAAGCAACATGGCTCATTTTCGGAACAAAAAATGATCTCAAAACCCTTCTTAAGACTATATAAAGCCTATAAAACTTAAGGCTAACTTAAACCAGACAGAAACGAGTAACATGGCTCATTTCCGGTACAAAAAATGATCCCAAAACCCTTCTTAAGACTATATAAAGCCTATAAAACTTATGGCTAACTTAAACCAGACAGAAACAAGCAACATAGCTCATTTACGGTACAAAAAATGATCTCAAAACCCTTCTTAAGTCTAATAGATCAACAATTCTCACGCAGCTGCAAATTTTTTTGATTTATTTGGTCGACGTACCGGAGAATCGTTTTCTCTACCTCGGGCATGTTTTCCACCTTTGTAGTTCTTTCCTCCCCTAAGAAGCACAAGATAAAAGAAAAAAAAGAATTTAAACAGTCGAATTAAATGGGAGAAAGAACATAGAAGGGGACCTGGCTTTCCTTGGCGATTGCCTTTATCCGAAACGAAAGAACAAAGCTGTACAAAGAGTATTGGCAACTGACCTTGCTTGAATGCGCTTGTTTCCCCGATGCTTTTCTTGGTTACCACGAAGTAATCTCCAATACTCCCTCTCAGCATCACCTAAAACATTTACTTTCCCCTTATATTCGAGACAATCAAAAATGAAATAACACAGTGATCCACTATGTTACTCGGATTCAGGTGTAAGTGTATTTGGAGGGTTTTTGGAAGATCATATTCTCATACTCATGCCCAGATATGCGTCGGACACATGTGTCTGACACAGGTATTTCAAAAAAAATTCTGATCCATGTGGCTTTCTAAACTATAAACAGTAAGTAATTGTCACTGGATATAATAAAAGTGACCATCCTAATGAAACCTTCCATTAATGACAGGAATAGAAATTACACTACATGCAACAAAAAGAATACAAAAAGAAGGTTTAAATGAAATAAGATGGGAAGTTGTTTTCTTCCTTACCAGTTACTGGTTCTAAAATAGCAATGAAATTTTTGACAGCCAGACCACCTTCTTTAGCCAGGACAGCAGCAGCACGAGCTTTCTGGGCTGCTTCAGGTGCATCAAATCGAATGTAACCCTTATCCTCTCCAACTTTGAAATCAACATACTTCACATGTAAAAGGATATTCATCATAGGTAAGAAATATCAAATTAATTAAAAAGAAGATAGAGAAACAATTGTCTAGAACAAGGTCTGTTACTTGATCTTTATTATAGTTTTAGTTATCATTTGTATAGAACTAAAAAAAAAAAAAACCCATAAAAAATGATATAATTAAATGATCAAGAAAAGAGAGCAATTCAATAATACCTTCACATTGCCGAATTTTTGAAGGACATCATTCAAATCCTCGCGCATAACAACATTCATATCATTTTTGTAGACAGATGCAAGGGATTTATGTTCTTTCTCTTCAACCTTTTGAATCGGACTTTTAGTGTCCATTCCGTCACTCCACACAATATGTTTATCAGCAATCTTTTCTTTGTTGTCATTGTCATTTTCTGTAGTCTTCTGTTCACTCCTTAATGTAAATGCAACAAGTAAGCCCTTGGGGTATCTGTTATAAATCATTACATGGAGTTTGGTTATAAACATATGGCAAGAAAAAACTAATGGCCAGTTTGAAGATTGTGATTAAATTACTTACTTTTCTTCTGCATTCGAGTCGTTATCACCATTTGAACCTGTGATTGGATGATTATCCTCAAACTCCTTTGCTTCTTCTTCTCTTATAGCATCAAAATCCCTCCTGAAATGAAAATTGTAAGAACTATCACATCCGAATATAAAATCGTAACAGCAACTACAACCACTTATCCAAAAGCAACACTCATTCAAAATCAACTATAACAAACAACTTATTTTTTGTTGGATAAATGTATTTTTTATTGATCCAAAACAAGCAGGAGAATCCTGCTACAAAATAACAAAGTGCTAAAGCCTATGTTACTTGGACTCGGATGTGAGTGTCCGGTACAGGTATGTGTCCGACACGGGTATGTTCATTTCTTTCTAAGTTTTTCCATGTATTTGATGAGTCCTTGGGTCATATCCTCATATCATGTCTCAATATGAGTCAGACACGGATTTTGGACACGGATACTGCAAGAAAATTGAAGAGTCGAAACAACATAGGCTAAAGCAACTTGATTATATATTCTTATTCATTAGAAATGACTTGAACCCTACATCGAAAGTCAATACCACTTTATATCCGTTTCACCATACGACACGATTAAGAACACAAATTGCAACAAAATGCATAGCCACAAGTAAAGCTTACTTTGGTTTTAATTCCAGTTCAGCACCTGAAAAAACCAAGCTTTGCTCCAAAAGTACCTTTTGGGCATCCTCCTCAGCTGAGAATTCAATCAAAGCAGTGCCACAAAAATACTTTTTGTGTGCCACATGACGAGGCAACCTCACACTATTAACCTAAAACAAGTTAAGACGATAATCAGTTTACATTAAACTGAAAACATATCCATACAAATTATTGGCTTTCACATTGTAATTGAAGAAGAAAATAACTGATAAAAGAACAACTATTACCACCATTGAGCAATACCTTAGCATATTGACCAAAAAAGGTTTCTACATCTTCCCTCCGGACATTGAACTCGAATGGTGAAGCAGCAATTGTTCTATTGTCTAATTTCTCTATCACTTCATCAGGCTCTAATAGCTTAGTGCTTCTACCAACTTTCTTCCCTAAAAGAGACAAAACCCAAAATTTATATAAAAAAAAATGAAGAAACCCTTCTTTGGCTTAGCTTAAAAGGACCCAAAAAGTAAAAACTTTTCTTTGAGTTTTATAAAACTGACCATCTTCAGAAACCTTGAGGGAAGAGGAAGTTCTGAGAGTTTCAGCAACGGCTTTCACAGTAACCTCTGGTACATCTTCTTCCTTCGCAGTCATTAAGTTCAAATGGTTTCTCATCTTTGAAAATGAACAAATCAATGCCAAACTAACCACTTTTTGTTCGCAGTCAAGATCAACAACAACAATGAAGCACCATGAAATAAATAAACAAAAAAAAAAAAAAATCAATTATTATTATTATTATTTTTTTAGAAAATTTCTTCGCACTCAAACAACGGGGGAAAATAATTTAAACAAAAAAAAAAAAAAGGACGATTGAAGTGAAAGGATACTGCCATCTTCGTTCTCACTGATCTTTTTCTTGAGAAAATCGTCTCGTGGAATATTGCTATCACTGAAGTAAAACTCTACCTGTAAAATAGTTAAAAAGAAAAAGTTGTACAAAATCATTTTTGAAGCGATTGAAGAGTAAAAAGGAGATTAAACTTAAAAAGACAGGGGAGGGGGATTTTGACCTGGCGAAGAACAGCCTTGGCAGTATCTTCGCCCAAAGAAGGCGTCGCCATTGTTGTACGGTAAGTGCTTGAGAGACAAAAAGAGAAAGAAATGAGGTTGGAACTTGGATGTTAAGACAGAGAGAGAGTGAAAGATCGTGGGGGTGTTTAGGGTTTTATAGTAGTTTGTTTGGGTTTTTTAAGTACGTTCCTATATTTATTGTAAACTTAGGATCGTCAATGAATAAAACATTCGAGGAATAGTTAATGAACAATTCAATTTATTTTTGTTCATCAAGTTAAATAAATGATTTTGAATAAAATTTTAAAATTCATTTATTAAATGAACCAAACTCGAATATAATATGTTCAATACATTTATGTTCATTAACAAACTCGTTTATGAATCGTTTAAATATCGTTTAATAAATAATTTAAAATTGATTTATTGTTCGATTATAAATTTATTATTATTATTTTATATCTAAATTTAAGAAACATGTTTATTTGTTTGTTTAAATTTATTTATTTATTGTTCATAAACAGATTTTAATTGTTCTGTGAACATACTCGTTTAATATTCGCGAACAAATTTATTTAATTTAAATAAACGAACTCAAACACCACTAAATTTTGAAATTCTTAACAAACATGAATTGAATACAAATAAACTCAAAATTAAACGAACAAATATTAACAATTTTTTTGTTCAAACTCGGTTCATTTAAAATCCTAAATTCAGAAACTCTAACACGAGTTACACGACCTAACTTGGGAGTCAGTTCACTTTCCCGCACGAATTTCCCTCTATTTTTATAGTTAATTTTTTTGGTCTATTTTTTACCGAATAATATCTTTGTCCCTTTGCCATCTAAGATCTATTAGGAACCTCTTACCAAAATTTATCACTATAAACAAGAAGAAATAAGAAACTTGACAAGAAAGAAGAAGAAAAGAAACATCATCACCAAAACCAAAAGTCAAACAATCTAACTAGTCATTTTCTTCAACATGCACTAAGCACAACCATATAAAGTTTGTCAATATTTAATCTGCAGTTAGAAAGTAGAAACTTCCACATTATTCCCAACCCTTTGTGCATCCATCGATGGCACCAATGAGTTCATGTGGCAAACATAAGCAAAACAAAACCAAAACCATGGTAATATGGCAATGATCATTTGCAAATTTGTCAGAATAAATGTTAAATTGAATTAACCTGAAATGGAGATATGAATCATGTTTAGTAGAATATATTGCAACTACAACAGAAGTTCATCTCCCTCACCCTCACCCTCACCCTCAACCTTGACTTGATTCTACTCCTTGAATTTCGTTCTGATTCCATGTTTGTCTCTTTTTCTTATCAAAACCTCAATGGAAGTAAATATTCAGGACTGAGTTGACTTATTCATGAGGCAAATAACTTCAAGCCTGAAAAAAAAAAAAAAAAGTAACAACAAACCACCCTTTTTTGACGGGCAGCAGGTTTTTGGCAACTAGCAGAAAATCTTAATTGGCATTGAAATACCAATATGTTTCACATAAAATCCTCTTCAAGTTCCTGCAAAGACTTGCTTGTCTCTGCAATTTGTTTGTTTGATGTCATCTTTTCAGAGACCATGAGACCCTTGTAGCTTCTTATCTCTGTTTGTCTTTCCTTTTCAAGCCTTTGAAGTTCCTCACGTCGTTTCTGCCAGAGAAATCAAATGGATTTTCATTTTAGACATCCAAATAACAATTTGTGTATGGGCGTATGAGTGCACAGGATGAGACTATAATCTGCAGATCTTCTGATCACAGAGTTGAAATCCATGAATTGTAAATACACTCCAATATTTAGCACCTATTGTATAAGTAATCAATAAGCACACATCAACAAAACCGCAAGAAGGTCTTTGGTCTCAAGGCAAATATCTGAATTATTAGCAGCAAAGAGATGCTGAACACAAGTCCATTGAAACATTGTGCCATTCCGATCATAATTTCCAGTCATTTACTATATTTATAAGCACATATACGTACTTGGTCAAAGAAACTGGACAAGAAACAAAATCCAAGTATATTATGATGTAATATAGAACTACAACATCATACATATATTTAACTAAATGACAATTTATATGTGCTATTATCCCTTATTTTTTATACTTGATCCTGCCCTTCATGAATCTGGTACGGTATAACTGTTTTTTTACCGTAAGCAAAATCCAGTAGGATAACTTTTATTTTCATGCTACAACCATTTAGGATATTCATGTTCTATAGCATACTCACATAAACCATCAGCTGATGTAGCTGATATCAAATCTACCAAATAAGGAAAACCAGTCAAAGAAAAAGAGGCTCACTTTTTCCCTCAGCTGTTGCTTTCTCTCTGCTCTTTCTGCTGCATTAACCGCTTCTCTCTCAGCTGCAATGACATATTATATTAAGTGGCATTAGTTACACCAAGAACAAATTCAAAAACAATAAACCTAATGTAGAGTAGTACATAAGATGCAAAGGAAAAACCAACATTACTGCATACCAGCATACTAGGATGGAAAACAAGATACAGAAAAGCAATAACAAGCAGAATATAGAACAACAGAAATCACACCAAATTTCTTTCATAAACAATGATAATACTATCTTTAGTCCTAAGTCATAGCAGAAAATGAAACCGCAGACATTTGCATACCTTTCAAATCAGGTTTCCTTTCCACTTTAGTCTTGTTCAACCTGTTAACTATCTCATTTATCCGCTTCTCCACTCTCACGGTCCGGACCTAAATCAAACAATAAAATCAAACAAACATCCACTCTAGAAGAAAACAGATGAACAACAATAGTAATAATAATCAAAGTAATAAAGAAGTTTACCATCTTGGAATTGTGAAAGCCAACTTGGCCAACATCCATGGAAGGAGTTTTCTTCAAATTGGACCATGGAGTGTAAACAACATCAATATTGTTCACTTTGTTGCCTAACCTCACACAATAATTAAAACAAAGAAACATTGCAACTTATTATCAAACATATTTAAATTATCAGATTTATAAAAAAGGAATTGATGAAATTAAAATAAACCTTGGATGGAATTAGCTTTAACAAGCTGAGCACAATCTTCAAGCAAACCTTCGCTTATATCATCGATGGTTTGACCTTTTTGAAGTCTTACATAAACATGAGCAGAAGACATTTTATCCACATGGAACCTGTAAAAAAACTAAATTCAATCACCAAAATTCACACATAATTATAAAAGAGAAGAAAAAAAAACCCTAAATACTTATATTTATAGCACAAATAAAGAAATTTCAGAAAATTACCAAATGTCTTCGGGGAAGCCGTAGTTGATGAGTTCCTCGTTCTCGTACTTGTCCAGACCCATGAAAATGGTGTAATCGCCAGCCTCTGGTCGGGCTTTGAAGTAAAACACCATTTTTTCTTCAAAGTTCGTTTTTTTTTTTTTTTCCTTCTTTCCTCTCTTGGGAGACCAGAGACAAAATTAGGGTTTTTTCCCCCTTCAGTTAAAGGAAATGTTGGAGATCAAATAACGTTAAAAAAAAATTGATAACCTAATGCAATCGCTGTTTGATGTTTTTGCGTTTTTCCAAATAACCGCGCTTTAACTACGCTACCGCCCACTCCTACCAGCTTATCTTATATACATACATGTAAAATATTATTTTTCAACTTTTCTCAAATTGTAATATATATATATATATATATACACATCTGTTTTTTATATATAATCGGTAAATTTTTTAAATTTTATAACTGATTTAAGAAATTAATATGTATAATTTTTTATTAAATTAAACTTTTAAATATATTTTTATTATACATTATAGAAATATATGTCTGTTAAATTTGTTGAATATCTGAAAAAAAATATTTATATAAAATTTATTGATTTTTTTTTATGTTTATAATTTTTATTTATTATAAATTAAAAGTGTACTTTAATTAAACAAATTGAGTTACTATAAAATTCTTGATATTTCTATTTTAATCTTATTATTATAGCAAGTGCCATTTTTATTTTCCACTATTATAATATAATTTTGAATATAAATATAAATATAAAGCGGTATCATTCTTTAAATATATAAAAAAAATTAAAAATATTAAAAATATCCATATCAAATGTGTATATATATACTTGTAAAATAGCTAGTTTGAGGGTTATAAAATAGTCAAATGGATTTTGAAACGTTGAAATATTCTGCAAATCATGCAAAGTTTAGAGGATTGTTCCCAACTTTTTCAGTAAAGATGACAACCATTATACAAACACAATTGAAATTTGTGAAATTATTAGCCTTATAATCCAAAAAGTACAAAATTACATGTTCCATTACAAAAAAATATTATGTTGTCACTACAAGTCTCTTTTTTTTTTTTTTTTTTTTTTGGACATCCTTAAAAAAGTCTGTTAAATACAACATGCGAAGTGAAAAAAATGAGACCATCTTTTTCTTCCCCACAAGAACCTCAGAAATGGAACAAACAAAAGGCAATTTTTGTTGCATTTGAAAAAAAAAACAAATAAAACACTAGGGTAATTAGAGGGGAATTAGGGGATCAAATGAGGGAAAAAATTAAAAAAAAATGACATGTCAGCCTTCATACTTGCAGAGGTTCTCAAATCCCATGTATTCATCCCGCTCAATCTTCCCGATCATGTTCGATATGCCAACACCACCTAGCAAAAATAAAACCAAAAAAAAAAAAATTAGGGAGTTTGTAGAATTTTGCTATGTTACTCGGACTCGGGTGTGAGTATCGGATATGTGTATTTGTTCGACAAAAGTATGTTCAATTTTTTCTAAGTTTTTCCATGTATTTGGAGGATCATTGGAGGGACATATCCCCATACTCATGTCCGAATATGTGTCGGACACAAAAACTTCAAGAAAAATAAAAAATCGGAACAACATAGGAATTTTGCATAGTTTGATGCATGAAAAAGTGTGTGGTAAAAGCAATAACAGGAATATCAAAGCTCACCTAGTGATACTGCACTAACGAATATTGTGAAGGCTAGAATGAAGATGATTAGAGATGCCCTTCCAAATACAATTATCAGTCTTCTGACAATATGCTGGCCGATAAGGGCAGCAATAGTAGCCACAGCAGTGAAGTAGAGAGCTGCCAAAATAAAGTATGAAAAAATCTAACTCCATCAAAATGTGAAACAACCATAATATCCTAATCTAAAGGCAAGATTGCTGACACCAATGCCCATATCCCACCACATCCGTTTGCAGGTTTGGGTGTTCCCTTTTATTTCCAAATGATGAGAAAAACTTCAATAAAATTATCATGTTCTTACCATAAGGTACGGGAAATCGTTTCAGAAGGTAATATTCTACAACAGACATGGACGAGGAGAAAGTCATGGCAAAGGTAGCAGTAGCACTTGAGACCTGATGCCAAAAAGATCAGAATTAAAAAACAATGGATAAACTTCAAGACTATGTTACTCGGACTTGGGTGTGAGTGTCGGACACAGATATGTGTTCGATACGGGTATGTTCAATTTTTTCCAAGATTTCCATGTATTTAGAGGATCATATCCCATACCCATATCCAGATATGCATCGGACACAGGTATCGGACACGGATATTTAAAGAAAATGAAGAGTCGGAACAACGTAGCTTCAAGGTTATAATGAGACAAGAACAGATTTTTCCTTCATGTTACCATCATTCCAATTTATATCTGAAGAATAAACTTCAAGGTTATAACTTCATGGCACCCATCTGAAGGACACAAAGAAACTCACCTGAGGAGGGACACCCAATTCCAAGAATAGTGGACCCATAATAAATCCTCCACCTAGGCCAAGTAGACCACCAACAATTCCAGCTAGTACTCCAAAAGCACAATAGGTAGCAAGCTGATGCACTCGCCAATTTGTGCCTTGATCTCCCTTGGATGCAATTACTCGCCGTCCTTTATACAGACTAATTGCCTCATAAAGAGATACCCCAAGTGAAACAGGGATCTGGAAAACAGAAAGGATGCCTTAAACCAGGTTTCAAAGAAATTTAATCATGATGAGGATCATAATTGATCATTAACATTAAAAAATTATATCTTGATCGTGCAATTCAACAAACGGACAGAGGCGATCGAGGTGAAAAAGATAGAATGTACCTGCAACAAGTTCAACACCCAATACACTGCTGAACAAGTAGCTGTTTGATTCTGTCGCCAGGAAGTCATATTTTATCAGTTATTCCTCAATAATTCATATTCTGAAAATACTTGAACCATAAATAAAGCAGAAGAAACATAACCTTGGCAATCTGCAGTACAAGGAATGCAATCCAAACAAAACAAAGAAGCCCAAGTTCTTTCCAGCAAACATTCTCCCAAATAGAGACCTGCAATGGTTGCATAAAATTAATTTTGAGAAAATTTGGAATTGAATAACAGCTGATTACAGTCAACTCACTTCTTTGTCTGTGTTATCCTTTTGAGGGTCACTGTTTGGGCCACTAGGAAGAGGTTTGTATTCCACATCTCCACTACCAGTACCTGATATCAAATGAGAAATATATAAACTTATTTCAGAAGGAAAATCATGAGGAAAAAGGATCACTGGACGGTCTTAACAACTTATTAAAGGAAAAAGGCAACTGACCTTTCGATTCCAAACGCCTGGCAGCCTCCTAAAATCCAAGACAAGCAGCTTTCAGATAATTAGCAATTAATTTTAATAATATAAACCCACCACACAGGCACACATTGAATGAGAAAGTTTCCTCTTTTTTTTGGTGGATTAAGCAGCAAAGGCACAACATTCTGAATGAAATTATCAAAGCAATTATGATATTTTGAAATCAAACATCCTTGAAATCTTTTAATTGCTCATTCATGATAGTGGGAAGAACTTATTTAAAATATTATGGGAAGAATTCTTCTTTAAAATCACAATGGAATGGACAATGGAGAACAAATAAATATAGAGTTCAAAATTCCCCCAAATCAGTTATCAGCATGAGACTATGAGTTAACAAAATTACCTTTTTCAGTATGGTTTCTTTTTTCCACGTTTCAACACCCTTGAAGAATGCCTTTGTTGATGTTCCTGCAAGTCATCCCATCGAAAATTAACAGATAGTGCTACAAGAACATCATGTCCAGCAAATACAATAATAAATCAGCAAACCATTACCTATAAAGAGAATAATAAGTAAAACTGTGACCATCCAATCTGCAAAGATCACGTTAAAAGCGACTCCTATGCTAATTCCCAGCATGAGCATTGGTTGGATAAGCAGAGCCAAATCATAATCGATGATAGGCATATCAAGTGCAGGATGCCTTAGCTTAAGGTTGTAGTAAACAGTTGAAGCTGCTGCACCCATGATCATACCTAGGAAACCAAAAACATAGAATTAATGAACTCATTTAGTATAACAGAGTCATTTGTTTTGCTAACAAGTTTGCTAATAGTTTCTTAATAGCATTCAAAATTCTCAAAATGCTGCATTTAGAACTTAAATATTTTTTGGAAGCATCTAAATACACCTATTTATTTCTCTTCTTTACTCCTGGCTATGAAATTTCAAAATCTTAAAATCACAGATACCTCACAATCAAATGGTAACTGCAATTTTGAATCACTGAAAGTATGCGGCGTAAACAATTCTGAAAGTTTTTAAGCCCACTTTTGGGCTTTAGCCAAAAAGAGGAGTAAATTTCAATTTTTTTTTCTTTAAAGAGAAAATCAGAGTTCTGATTCAACAGCAGAATCCTTCAATAAATTTATAATAAATTCCTTCTTCTTTTTTTGCGTAAATTCAAGGGAACTCCTGCAGCAAAATTATTTCCCCTACACTCAAGGGCAAATCAAACTATATCAGAAAGAGTTAGGGAAAAAAAAAAGCAAATAATGAGGAAGTGTTTTTCTCTTGAAAAGTGAAATGGTCAAAAAATTTACTAAAGGAATTTTTACCCAAATACAGTACTTTTTTTCTCTCTTTTTCCCCCTAAAATCACATCAATTCAAATGTATTCTTGTTTCTTCAATGAAAAGATTAATAACCCATCTTACATTTTGAAATAGCAGTGGCTGACTTTGGATCAAACCCAATAATAAGGCTAAGCATAGGAACAAAAATGCCACCTCCACCAACTCCTCCAACACTGCCAAACGATGCTCCAAAGAATCCAATTATACTTCCCAGCACATTTGCCAACTAAACTCCATTTCCTATACCCAAAAAAAGCATTAAAAAGGCTTTAAAATACTACAAATTAAGGTGATCAAAGACGTTAAAACAATAATCTAATGAAGAAAAAATGCATTTGTATAATATAAGCTAAAAGGAAATAGATTGGAATTTGGAATGTATACTTACAGGCCAAACATGGTGATAACCTGATTGATTAGATTGCCACAAGAAATTAATAGCTTTGAGAAAATTATTATTATTTGTTTCAGATTCCTTGGCGGATTCTCCATGCTTGAAGGTTCTCTCAGCTGAAACTAACATGAAAGCTAAAACAAAGTTGAGGAAATTCAACATTATCGATCTCAAAACACTCCTTTTCACTCCAAATTGCGCCATCTTGATTTTAAAATTCGACCACCGTTTCTTTTCTTTCAAATCAAAACTGAATACTCTCTCTTTCTTTAACTTTTTTTTTCCCTTTTGAACGATTTTTTTTTTCCGACACTTTTTCTTAATCAAAATCTCTCCTTTATTAAGTTTGAAAATTTTCTCTCTAAATCTAAACCGTTGGCTTACAAAGAACAACGTTAAAGGCGTTTGGTTTCCAAGGAATCAGAGAGGGAACTGCAAGAAAACAATATCCGATTTAGGAATTCGAAAATTGATTAATGGATTGAACTAAGAGAAAGGAACATTCAGATTTGGGATTGAGGAAATGGGTGGCAAAAAACTTGCACCACAAAATCAACAAAACAAAAAAAAAAAAGCTTCTTTCACTCTCTTCTCTCTTACGTCTCTCGACTCTGTTTTTTCTTTTTGGAAATGAGTGAGAGAAATGAGTTCATCTCCTCCCAACATTGAGATTCTATATTTATATTTAAAAAAAAAAAAAAAAAAAATCTGAACTGCTTTACAAATTAATGTTTAAAAATCATAAAAAAAAAAATTATGTGTAAAAAAATTATTTAGTGAGTAGTTTGTAAGAATATGTACTTTTTTTAAAAAAAAAGAAATGGGTAGTTTTATAAAAAAATTGGTAAATTTTGTCAAAATAAAAATCTTATAAAAATTAAAAAGTCATCAATATCTTTATTATTTTTTTGATATAATAATTTATTTGATTTTTTATAATTTTTTAAGTTTCGTGACATCAATCCAGTCATTCTTTTTATATATAGTATAGATAAGTGATTTTTTTTTATTTATTTTATAAATATATCTTAAGTTATGCATCACTTGTTAATCTTTATTTATAGATTTTAAAAATTGGATGAAATTATTTTTTTTATATATACAATTTTAATTGAGAAATTATCTCATTTATCATTAGTAAAGTTTTTAAATTTCACAACTGAAGTTAATAGAATGACACATATTTATAAGATATATTTTAAAAAATAAATGAGGCATATGATAATTTTTTAATATCGTTTTTGAGTTAAAAAATTTTATTACTAACTTATTAAAAAAGAACTCGTTTTAATTTGTATAAATGGTATATTAGAAAAGAAAAAAAAAAGGAAAATATATGAGTATATATATATATTTTTTTTTGTGAATTAAAAAATATCAAAAAAATTAATGTTGAAAAATTGAAGTGTCACCGACCATTAATAACTAAGACAGATAAGACACCTTTAGTCATGAATATTATAGTACGGAAAGTGTTTCTAAATAATAATATTTTACATATATACCTAGCTACTTATATTTAAAATATTAATTCCATCATAAAATATTTTTTATGTTTGATTAAATTTCCCTTTTGGTACATGGTTAATATATCAAATTTTGCTTGGAATATATATATATATATGGGCAAATCGCTTTCACTTAGATTAAAAAATACCCAAATTCAAAAGACAAAATGAGAAGAGAAAAAAAAAAATGCCTCAAGTGTTTAAAGTAGAGGTGGCAATTGGGCGGGTTCGGGCGGGTTCGGGTCGGGTTCATTCGGGTTCGGGTTTATTCGGGTTCGGGCTCATTCGGGTTCGGGTCCATCCGGGTTCGGGTCCATCCGGGTTCGGGTCCATTCGTGTTCGGGCTCATTCGGGTTCGGGTTCATTCGGGTTCGGGCCTATTCGGGTTCGGGCTCATTCGGGTTCGGGCCCATTTGGGTTCGGGCCCATTCGAGTTCGGGTTCGGTCTAGGTTCGGGTTCTGGTATGTTTTACATCATTTTATTTTATATTAGATGTAATCATTTTTATGTAATTTAAATATTTATATCTAAAAACAAATTATTAATTTATTATTATTTTTATACTTTTGCTATTATATGATATTTTTAATTATATTTATTTTTTAAAATTAATATTTGTTAGCACCAAAAGAATAAGAAATTAATTTGTTATATAAAATCAAATTTTGAAATAATTTATTATAAAAAATATGATATATTATAAATTAATCATATTGATATTTAAAATAATTAATTTGATGAACTCGAATTTCAAAATATAAATACATTATAATTTATATTCACTATAAAATAAAAAACTTTTAAAAATAAATCATGGTTCATCTATGCGTTTATATACTTATAAAATGCAAAAAATTTATGCTTATAGTCAAGATATATATATATCTATCGAGTACTTATATTTTTTTTCATCAGTATAAAGTATAAATTATAAAGTAGTACTAAAAAAATATAATTTATATTTAAATTGTACGTAATAAATATATAATTAATATGATTATTTATTAATATATAATAAATATATCCAAAATCAAAAGGCCATAAAACCCAAAACCCCATTAAACCTACCCGCTAAAATAAAATCCCATGAAAGCCATAATCCAATTAAACTCATCCTAACCTAACTGTATAAGTATAACTCAAAAGACCAAAATAATTGAATTATTGTCAATTTTTTTTTACCCTTAAAGAATAATTGAATTATTGTCAATTTTTTTTTCACATCTCTAAAATTTTCAAGAATTTAAAATATTTAGATTGTAAAAATTTATCATGATATGAGACGTTAAAGTTATAACTTATAAGTACAAAATATAATTTACTTTTTGATAAAATTATTATTTCATCATCATATATATATAATATATTAAATTTTAATTAAATTATTAAAAAAAATTAGAATAAAATTAATAATTAAAGTTATTGCTTTGTAAAAAAAAAAAAAAAATTGTAATTTGATTATTTTTATTTTTAGTATTAAATTCGGGTTCGGGTTCGGGCCGGTCTCGGGTTCGGGGCCATTCAGGTTCGGGCTCATTCGGGTTCGGGCCCATTCGGGTTCGGGTCCATTCGGTTCGGGTCCATTCGGGATAGGGCCCATTCGGGTTCGGATTTTTTCGGGTTCGGGTTTTTGACTTTTTGGTCAAATCGGGTTTGGGCGGGTTCAAGTTCGGGTTTACCTAGACGGATTTTCGAGTTCGGGTTCATTTTGTCACCTCTAGTTTAAAGAACAATGAAGCAATGGTAACTTAAGGGGACCAGCAAAGCAATATTAGCCCAATGATGAGTTTATGCTTGATTAGGCTTCAACTTTCTTTTGTGCCAGCTCTCTTCCCTTCCCTTTGCTTTTTTATTTTTCTTTATTAAAAAAAATGTAATTTAAAAAAAAAAAAATTATAAACGCTGAAATTTAAATTTTAGATTTATTAAATATTTTTTTAAAAAGTAATTGTATAAATTAATTAAGTAAAACCTGAATTCTCCTCCCTTTGCTTTAGCAATATTTTTTTCCCCCATCATTTTACATTTTCATTTGTTGAGATTAAATCCAAATAAGTGGATAAATAGGGGACACTGAGTCATGTTGTTGGGTTAAAATAGTTAAACAGTCCTTGTACCATAGTTAAAATTATATTTTAATCTTTATACTGTAAAAATAAGTAATTTAATTTTTGTACGTTTGAAATTGGTGTAAAAAAGTAAAATTGATAACAGTATTAATGAGAAACCGTCTAAATGCTAATATGAACATGTGAAACTAACAAAAAAGTTGACTTAAAAAAAAAAATGATGACGTATTAAATTTTTTTACTTAAGTGAAAATTTGAAAAACATAAATTTTTTATCCAAATCCATCTCTTACCGTAAAAACATGTCGTCATTTTTTTTCGAAGTCATCTATTCTGTCAGTTTTTAAATTCTACCTGAACAAAAAAATTGACACGCCATCATTTTTTTTAAGTCATCTATTATGTCAGTTTCACATGTCCACATCAACATTTAGACGGTTTTTCATTTACACAGTTACCAATTTTACTTTTTTGCACCTATTTCAAACGTATAAAAATTAAATTACTTATTTTTATAATACAAAAACTAAAATATATTTTTAACTATTATACAATAACTATCTAGATAATTTAACCGGTGTTGTTGTTTGTTTTTTGTTTTTTTGGTCATATGTTGTTGTTTGTTTTAACAATGACAAAGATTCGCTTGCTAGTTGAAAACAAAATGGGATCTGACTATGACATGAGTCATCAAAATAGCAAGCTTTCATCTTTTCCCTTGGCTACAATTTAATTGACCATTTTGGTGAGGGATTGAAGAATATAATATATTCTCCTCATTTTTCTTTTTCTTTTGTACTATAATTAATTTGATAATTGATAAGCTCTCTCTTTATTTTTATTTTTTGCTTCGGAAGATGGATGATTACCCACAAATTTTGAAGTTTCAAATACAAGATTCGACCATTAATTTAGGTTGCAGCTTAATTTTTAAGTTTTGTTTGGTAAAAAGACGAAAAGGAAAAATGATGAATTTTTTTTTTTAAAATATAATAATAAAGATTCATAACCACGTTTATTATTTTGTAAATTTTTATATTAACTTTTTTTTTTTAATCAAGAGTGTTAATTCATTTTCAAATAGTTGAAAAGTACTTTATAATATCATGCATGACGACAAGACATCAAATTGAAGATTATAAATAGATTAATGGTTTCTTGCCTTTGCATCCAAAATAGAATCTCAACCTTTCTTTCAAATTATATATATGAACACTAAAATTTCATTTAGGAGTTCGGTCAAAAACACTTCCATTATATTTAAATATTGTTTTATGATTAAATCCTCTAATAAAATAAAATCTAAAATTCATTAAATAGTCCACGTTTAACCTAAAATATTACTAATATTGTGATCCACATGTTAGATAACGTGTAATTTTATCCAATATAAAAGTATGTGGAGGAGGCTAAAAACCAAAGCAAGAGGAGGAAACTAATTTCTTTTCCATTTTAATGAAGTTAGATATACTAATAAACATGGTATCAAATATCAATTATTACAAAACCGAATTTTTAATATTTATTCTCTATACAAATTTTGGGATCAATCATCAAATAAACAAAATCATTATTATAAAAATGAAAAATAATATCACTTTGAGGTTGGATCATTATATATATATATATATATATATATATGATTTGATTGTTGAAAAATATCAATCATACATGTAACTCAATATGACCATTAAAGAAAATACATTTGGTTTGATTTTTGAATTGGATAAATTATTGATGTATAGTCGGCAGTAGGAAATAATATAAGCACATGCTTTAAAAAATTCACGTGAAATATTATGAGGGTGAATTCGTTAAGATTCATTTGGATGTATGGTAAAAAAAATTTTAATTGAATTTATATGTTCTATGTTATAATTGCGTTTTATGACTAAACCTATTAAACTATTCATTTGAGCAATATTTTTAATTTTCTTAATTATCCACTTTGGTGTATAATAATTAATTAGATAATTAAAAAAGAAAAAAAAAATCCCACAATTTGTTACTGCCTTTTTCTAACCTTCTTTATTAAATTATGATTTACGAAATTTTTGACGAGCTAGAGGTTTCCATCTAGCTGAGTTGTACCTTGGAAGTATATTTTTTAGATCTTATAATTTGGATATGTATATTATATCTTGTGTTTTATTTTGTATCAATTATATAAATATAAATATAACATAAATTATTAAATATATTAAAATTTTAAATATAAATATAATATATGTATTGAATATACCATATTATATTTATATTATTTCATATTTATTATACATATTATATTTATATATTGTGTCTAAAATTATCAGTATAATATTCTTTGTTTTCAACTAGTATTTGGCAGTAAAAATAATGAATAAAAATTGCTCATTCGATCTGGTCACGTCATGTTAAGGAAAAAGACATCCTGATGATTCGTGAAAACAACGAAACAAGGCAGAAACATGTGAAAAACTGAAAAGAAAAAACCTTGAAAACTCAGATACGAATCATTTAATCACAAATTTTAAATCCCTTTGTTATTAATTAATGAAAAAAATAAGTGGTACCATAAAATTAAATATAAAATAACAGGGCATGGCTATTGGAGATTTGTTTAAGTTACGTATCCCAGTCCCCCCTCTTCTTTTGTCAGGGAAAAGATAAAGCTAGCAGCTAGTGCCTAACACGATTATATGATATAAATATTATATTAAAGAAAATTAAAATAAAATAAAATAAAATATGATATAAATATATTAAAATTTATATAAAATAAATTATTAACATATTAAAATTTATATAAATATATAATATTTTAAATATGATTATAATATAAAAAAATAATATAAATATGATATAAATACATAAATTATACGGCTATGTAAAAAAAAAAAATTGTTTTGCGTGATTAAATTAGTATTCTAGTAGTACGTAGTAATAAAATAGGTCTCGAGTTAGCTAGGGTTAGGGTTACCCAGAAGTCAAATCCAAAATGATAACAAGAGCGGTTTAAGTATTCACATAATCTTTGTACTATAGTGAAAAGAGTAATTTAATCCCTGTACTGTAAAAATGAGTAATTTAGTCCATATACAATTGAAATAGATGCAAATAAGTAAAATTGATAATAATGTTAATGAAAAATCGTTAAAATGTTGATGTGGACTCGTAAAATCTAACAGAATTATTGACTTGGAATAAAATATGACTTGAAATATATCTAAATCTGTTAGATTTACGAGTCTACGTCAACATTTTAATGGTTTTTCATTAAAACCGTTATCAATTTTACTTATTTGCACATATTTCAATTGTACAACGATTAAATTATTCACTTTTATAGTATAAGAATTAATTTACTCTTTTCACTAAAATAAAAAAATTACACGAGTAGTTAAACACTACTTATCAGATCCACGTTCAAAACAGTTGACCAAAGAGCTTTGCTAACTTTGCTTTTCATTCATTACTTTCATTTATCATCTTCATAGCTATAATTGAAAGCCATTTTTTCATACTTATAACATAAAGATTCCTTGTCTACTTATCCACAAAAAAAAAGTTATAGGCTATTTTATAATTTGTTGGTGCTTCTTCATAATGAAGGTTCCTTGTCTACTTATCCACAAAAAAAAAAAAAAGTTTCCTTGTCTGATTGTCATACTACTATCATTTTAGGTTAGGCAGGTATAGGAAATTAAAGGTCTAACAAAGTAAGATTAATATGCAGCAATAAAGTTTAATTATATATATATATATATATTATTTTTGCTACAAAAGATATTGGAATCTGAAATAGAAAAAATGTTTGAAAATGCTGGATTTAAACTAGAGGTGGCAATTGGGCGGGTTCGGGTCGGGTTCATTCGGGTTCGGGCTCATTCGGGCTCGGGCTCATTCGGGTTCGGGCCCATCCGGGTTCGGGCCCATTCGGGTTCGGGCCCATTCGGGTTCGGGCTCATTCGGGTTCGGTCTGGGTTCGGGTTCGGTCTGGATTCAGGTATGTTTTACATCATTTTATTTTATATTAGATGTAATCATTTTTACGTAATTTAAATATTTATATCTAAAAACAAATTATTAATTTATTATTATTTTTATACTTTTGCTATTATATGATATTTTTAATTATATTTATTTTTTAAAATTAATATTTGTTAGCACCAAAAGAATAAGAAATTAATTTGTTATATAAAATCAAATTTTGAAATAATTTATTATAAAAAATATGATATATTATAAATTAATCATATTGATATTTAAAATAATTGATTTGATGAACTCGAATTTCAAAATATAAATACATTATAATTTATATTCACTATAAAATAAAAAACTTTTAAAAATAAATTCTGCCCTTCATCTATTCGTTTATATACTTATAAAATGCAAAAATTTTATGCTTATAGTCAAGATATATATATATATATATATCGAGTACTTATATTTTTTCATCAGTATAAAGTATAAATTATAAAGTAGTACTAAAAAAATATAATTTATATTTAAATTATACGTAATAAATATATAATTAATATGATTATTTATTAATATATAATAATTATACCCAAAACCAAAAGGCTATAAAACCCAAAACCCCATTAAACCCACCCTCTAAAATAAAATCCCATGAAAGCCATAATCCAATCAAACCCACTCTAACCTAACCGTATAAGTATAACCCAAAAGGCCAAAATAATTGAATTATTGTCAAATTTTTTTACCCTTAAAGAATAATTGAATTATTGTCAATTTTTTTTTCACATCTCTAAAATTTTCAAGAATTTAAAATATTTAGATTGTAAATTCATCATGATATGAGACGTTAAAGTTATAACTTATAAGTAGAGGTGGTCATGGGCCGGGCCGCGGCCCGGTATTTTTTTCCCTCTGTCCAGGCCCGGCCCTAGGTAGTCCAAGCCCGCCCGTTTAGGCCCGAATCACTGTTCATTGGAATAAAAAAATAATTTTTTGTTTTTTTTTTTAATTTTTTAATAATTATAATTAAAATTAAATAAAATAATATTATTATAATAAAAATCACTGTTCCGGGCCGGCCCGGAACATAAATTATCCTTCCCAGGCCCGGCCCGTATTGGGCCGGGCCGGGCGGGCTGCCCGACCCGTGAGCAGGTCTACTTATAAGTACAAAATATAATTTACTTTTTGATAAAATTATTATTTCATCATCATATATATTTTAAATTTTAATTAAATTATTTTAAAAAATTAGAATAAAATTAATAATTAAAGTTATTGCTTTGTAAAAAAAAAAAATTAATTAATTGCAATTTGATTATTTTTATTTTTAGTATTAAATTCAGGTTCGGGCCGGTCTCGGGTTCGGGTCCATTCGGGTTCGGGCTCATTCGGGTTCGGGCTCATTCGGGTTCGGGCCCATTCGGGTTCAGGTCCATTCGGGTTCGGGTCCATTCGGGTTCGGGCCCATTCGGGTTCGGGTCCATTCGGGTTCGGGCCCATTCGAGTTCGGGTTTTTCCGAGTTCGGGTTTTTGACTTTTTGGTCAAATCGGGTTTGGGCGGGTTCGGATTCAGGTTTTTCTGGGCGGGTTTTCGGGTTCGGGTTCATTTTGCCACCTCTAATTTAAACTCCAAAATTACTAAATGTCATTTCTTAAAAACGACTGCATAAACCATAATTTACTAGCACTTGCTATGAAGTATGAACAATTAATGTACTATGTTATATTACTAAATAAAGTTCAATTATATGAGAAGAAAGTAAAATGCTAGCACTTGGTAGGAAGAACTGAACCCATAATTTGCAACAACATAGAAAGAAAGGGCCAATTTAGTACTATAAGGTCACTGATCATGGAGGATTGCCATTTTGCAGTGAGGAGAAGATGGGCAAATGCATAGTTGTAAATCAGTGAGCAATAATGTGACATCAACGTTTTCTCATGCTAACTGGTAAGCTCTCTATTACTACTGAGATTGCATAGACATCAGAGATAAATAGTATGGAAGACCAAGTGGAAAAAGCTTGAATCTTTGGATAAATGAATTGCAGTTATTCTGCACGTTTACCCTCTTTTTTTTTTTTGCTTAGATGTTCATTATTCTGCTTATTGTCCTGTTCAGGAAGCATCTTTCTAGCAACCTTTTCTTCTTGTACATTTTTGGTAAGAATTTTGCTATTCTCTTTGACTCGAGAAGAATGGTGCATTAAGAATTTGTAAACATGGATGTTGTTTGAATTGGATTTTGGGAGTGTGATTGTATCCTTATTTGCAAAACAGGGAAACTCGTTGAAGAAGAGGAAGGAAATTTCGGGTTGTGGCTTTCTTACATTTTTACAGGTGCCGGAGCAAACATTGTTTCATGGCTGGTTTTACCAAGAAATGCAGTTAATTGGCGCTTCTGGTGCTGTTTTCGGGTTATTTGCAATCAGCGTCCTTGTAAAGGTATGCTGAAAGCTGAATTGTCCATTCATGTATAAAAGTATGTAACTGAATGCACCTCTCTTTTTTCTTGTTTAACTCTTAATTTCTTTTTTTCTGAGAAATAATAAACTGTTCAGACACTAAGAACAAACTTCTTAACCTATGTTACTCGGACTCGGGTGTGAGTGTCGGATATGAGTGTGTGTCCGACACGGATATGTTCAATTTTTTCGAAGTTTTTCCATGTATTTGGAGGGTCATATCTCCATTTTCATGTCCAAATATGTGTCAGACATGGATACTTCAAGAAAAATGAAGAGTTAGAGCAACATGGTTCTTAACCTTTTTTTCTTGTTGTAGATGTCCTGGGACTGGAGGAAGATCCTTGAAGTGCTTATATTGGGCCAATTTGTTATAGAGAAGGTCTGAAATTTTAAATGGATTGCAGTTTTTGTTTTCCCTTTTAATGTCTTGAAAGATTGTATTGAATCAATCTAAGGGTTCTAATCTCCTTAATGTTATGTTCTTGGTTTCGGCAGGTGATGGAAGCAGCCCAAGCTTCAACTGGCCTGTCTGGATCTTCCTACACCTTGCAAAGTGTCAATCACATTGCACATCTCTCTGGTGCTCTTATTGGTGTTCTTCTAGTATGGCTTCTCAGCAAAATTCCTTCTCAATCTCCTCATAAAGAAATACCAAATTTGCATAGAAATAGAAGCTGAGTTAAATCATGATGGAGGTCTAATGCAATGATGAGCTAGAAGGATGGATTTATTCATTGAGGTATGGAAATGTGGCACAGTTGCTTTTTGCATGTAAATAATTCAATTATAAAAATGGCACTCAATTTACAAGGTATTATCTTCTTTGATTCAAAGATTTCAATATTTTGTCAAGTTTCTACATGTATACCATAGAGGATTCTTACAAATTTTCAATATGGGATTTAGGGGCTTTACAAAAATGATAGCAAGTACACAAATTTATCGATGTAGTTGATGACAATTCAAAAAGGATAACACATGAGATTGAAATGTAGTTTGATATAAACAATAGACAGATTTGTAGACGTTTTAATACCCTAAGGAATGTTTCCCCATGTTGGCTGTGGAATGTATATAGTACATGCAAAACAACACCATAATATCGAAAAAAGAGATTGTAAACAGATACAAAGAACCATATTTACTTGCATTTCTCAGCAAGCCAAAAAGAATAAAATAGTTCATTAATGTGGAAGAGCTCTCTTTAGTCTTTACTATCTATAGTATTTTGATGACAATTTCTGTTTCTTTAGAAATGAAATGACTTCTAATTACACCAGAAGCTCATAACTTTTGTTTTTCTCTCAGTTAAGAAAAACCACTGTACATGAATGTGTAAGCTGACCGTACATTCCGAGCTGCCCTTGACATTGCTTCCGGCAAACAATGGGACACCTTGCTCTAAATTTACAACCCGGTGGAAGGTACTTCGATTTTGTAGCAAACCATGAGCAATCCAATGGAGAATCGGCATCTCTCAGCACCATTCGACCTTTTCTAAGAGACAAAGCTGATCCCTTTTGATCATCTGTAACTACACTTGGTATCTGTAAAAGATTGGAATGTGAGGCAGTTGTAGTTTGCTTGTGACATAGTTTCTCTAAACTTTCAATTGATATCTCTTTTGTTTTCTCCATTTTCTGTTCCTTACTATGAATGGTCCCCAGAATTCTATTTGCCTCTTTTGTCAATCCAGTGGCGCGCCAAGCTTCAGCTATGAGGAAGATGGTGGATTTCTCAGGCTGAACCTCAAATTCTTCCATTACTTGGAGAAGTTCTTCTGCTTTCCATGGCTGTTTAGCTTCACTATATCCCCAAATTAAGGTCTCAAAGGTCTTCAAATTGGGAGGTATTCCATATTCACACATTTGATAAAAATTCTTGATTGCATAATCCATTCTGCCAGAACTGCACCAACCACTGATAACAGTTGTAAAGATTACAACATTTGGGTGGGATCCTGATTTAATCATGATTGTTAGAAGTTCTTCAGCTTTATCTGGTTCTTGTGCTCGAACATACCCTTTAGCAAGAATGCTATAGGCATGAATGTCAGGCTGTATACCTGCTTTCACCATGTCATCAAAGATTTCCCTGCATTTAGCCATAAATCCTGCTGAACTCCATGCATTCATAATGGTGCTAAAGGTTATAACATCAGGTTTAACCCTAAATTCTTCCATCAAAGAAAGTACCTGCAGATCAAAGCTTAGCATAAATTTATGGTTCTCCAGAAGGAAATATTCAGTAGACAAGGCACATATTCCCATATATCACAGCCAAAATCTGTAGGAATTATAAAATCCTGTATTGGTCTCAATAATTGCTTAGATGAAAGGAATTGGCTATGTTGCTCTGACTCTTCATTTTTCTTGAAATACCCGTGTCCGACGCATATCCGGATATGGGTATGGGGATATGATCCTCCAAGGACACTCTAAATACATGAAAATCTTAGAAAAATTGAACATACCCATGTCGGACACATACCCGTGTCCGACACACACACCCGAGTTCGAGTAACATAGGGAATTGGAGATAAATAGAATCATTGGTTTAACTTACCTCATCAACCCCATCTCTGTCCATAATGTCAACAAAACCTTTGATCAGTGAGTTAAACATCACAAGATTAGGATGCACCCCAAGTTCCTTCATCCTATACACAAACCTCAAGGCCTCCTTAATCCTACCTTCTTTACAATATCCACTGATAATGATGCCACAAGTTCTCTCATTAGGTTGCACACCATTTTTCTGCATCTCTAAAATCATGCCTTCAGCCCGATCAGTCTCTTCATTTTGTGAATAAACAGTTGCTATGGTATTGTAGGTAACAGCATCTGGTTGCATGCCAGAGGCAATCATCTTATTAACCACATTCCAAGCTTCTTCCATGTTCTTCTTTTTGCACCAAGCTCTGATAAGTACATTATAGGTTCTGAGATTGGGTTTGACATTCCCTTCCTGGAACATCAGGTCTACAAGTTTAAGAGATTCTTCAGGTTTACCAGCAATCCCATAACCTTTGATTAATGTGTTATAAGTGCTAGTAGTGGGTTTCAATCCACTCTCCTTCATCTTCCAGAAAGTTTTCATGGCTTCTTCTATATTTCCACATTCAGAGAAAGCATTTATAACAGCATTGAAAAAAATCGAGTCGGGTTTCATTCTTCCTCCATTTTCTTCCACCTGAGAGATGATAGAATGTATGGAACTGAAGTTCTTTTGGATGGTTAAAGCAGCCAAGAGAGTTGTGTACGTTATCAAAGATGGTTTATGCCCTCCTTCAATCAAACTGTTGAAAATAGACTGAGCTTCTTGGGGTTTTCCTCTTTCTATTAGAATGTTCATTAGCTTTGTCTGGGACCGTACTGTTCTGCAACTATCTTTTGTCATGCAGATGGAGCAATGAGATTGATTTTGGAGATCCATAACATATCATCTAATGAAGTTCCTGCACTTAAAACATACTAGAAAGTTAACAGATAAAAGCAGTAAATCAATCAATCTCTATGCAGAAGAGCCAACGTGGGAGAATTAAAGCAGAGATCATATATTTCCAGTAGAAAAGTTACCTGAAAAACCTATGTTACTCGGTTTCGGGTGTGAGTGTCAGATACGGGTATGTGTCAAACACGAGTACGTTCAATTTTTTCTAAGTTTTTCCATGTATTTGGAGTGTCCTTGGAGGATCATATCCCCATATCCATGTCCGAATATGTGTCGAACACGGATACTTAAAAAAATGAAGAATCGGAACAACATAGTGAAAAACACATAAACATCATGAAGAATACTGTAATTCCATCCAGATGGGCTCACACCGACGGGAAAGCTAGTAAATGATGAATACAAGCATGGCAATTTCCTACATGCATAATTTAACTGCTACTGTTTACAAGGAAAAGCAGATTATGAAAATGGAAACATACAATTTTTTTGGAGAAAAAAAATGTCATTACTTTACTTTGATTTTTTCCTTGAACAAGAATATCCAGTCATGAAAACCTGGGAAACATGAAAAATTCCTTTCCTGAAATGTAATTTTCCAATGGATTCTGGAACTGGAAACAAGCATTTGGATTTCTTTCCTACGTGTCTTTCATTTCTGAAAAAAAAAAAGAATCGAAACAAAACAAAACCAAACACGACCTGTTCAAGAAATCCATCTAAGATTTCAACTAAAGAGGATAACCAACCAATTTTTCACAAACTAATCCGAAATTCCCATCTGGGTATTTCACATTCTTTCATTATTGATCAAGAAAAACAAAAAAGAAAGAATTTTCCACAAGAAGGCAAATATACAGATTTCAGTTCACATATCAAATATCTATACTAAACCAAACGATCAGTAATCCCATCCTCCATGATACATAAGATTTACTACTTCAAAAGACCAAGAAGAGAAAATCTTTTTAAAAAAACAACAACAACAAGATCAACAAAAAAGAAATAACCCAAAATTTTTTGGGTTATGGGAAATCTGATACCTATGTAAAACAGCTTAATTTATGCAAGAAAAAAAGCCACCCTAATGAGCAATGATGAACAATGGCAGAGTGAGAGAGTATGTGATAATGTGAGTGAATCGTACCTGACGGGTTGGGGTCTTGGATTCTTGCAAAACAAATGCAAGAAAGAAAGAAAGAGAGGTTGCTGATTGGGGTTCATCGAGTGAGTGTCATGAAATGCAATAAAATATGTTATCCACAAAAAAAAAAAAAAAAAAAAAAAACATTGCTAAAACAAAAGACAAAGATATTGAGATAAGAAAACCACAAAGTGCGGTTGAGATTTTTCAGATATATTGCTTGCTTCTTTATTATTTTCTTTCCTTCTCATAAAAATATGGATAAATTTGAAAAATATCTGTCAATAAATAAATAATTATTCAATGATATAATGATTAAAAATTATTTTAAAAAATATAAAATAAAAAATTATTAAGAAAAAAATTGTAAAGATAAAATTATTATTGATAATTGTTTTTTCTTATTTTTTAATTTATTTTTTAAATAAAAAATAATATTTTCTAAAAATAATTTTTTTAACTTTAAAAAATAATTTTTTAAAATTTTAAAATATTTATTTATTTATTTTAATTAAAAAATTTTAAAAAATAAAATTATTTTTTCTTTATTTTTTTAAAATTTTTAAAAAATAAATATTTAAATATTTTTTTAAGTTATTTTTAATTAAAATTTTTAAAAAATAATATTTTTTTAATAAAAGAGAAAGCAAAATTAAATTTTTTCATTAAGGGTAATTTTGTTTTTATAATATCTTTTATAATAATTTTTAATTATTATTTTTTAAAAATAATTTTTATCCAACAAAACTGTTCTAACAGTAAACTTATTCTTAATTTTCTTACCCCAAAAAAATTTAATTTTATAGTAGTAAAGCTTTTATATAGGACAATGTATAAAGAATAAAATCATATAACCATTGCAATCATGACAATCTCTAGGAAATTATACTAACAGGATTTTCTTAGAATAAACCTTTTCATGAAAATTTGTTTAGTTTCAAAGAAAATGAAAAAAATGGTAGAAATAAAGATCCAGGTTGACAGGGCCGGGCTGGCTTGGAATTGTAGTAGCTGAAAGTTAAAACCCAAAAACAACACAAAGAAGAAAAGAAATAAAGCAAAGATTTGACAAATTCTAGCCCAGTCTATAGTTCCCACAAACCATCTCATATTGCAACAAAAAAAAAAAAAAGAAAAAAAAAAAGACACACACACAAAAGAAAAACCTGTTTCTATTTCTTTCCTCGTATCCTTTGCCTGAAACAGACTTCCCTGGAAAATGGGTTTGTCCTTGAAAGAGAAATTCGAAGAAAAGAAATTATCTTTCTTTGGTTTCATTATTACCCAGTAAAAATAAAGTGCTGTAATTAAATATTAGATCTAAGGTTTTGTATTATCACAAGGATGATGATAATGCATCTGAATATTCATCTCTTTTTTGTTTGAATTCCATTTCTTCACCTAGAATCTTATTTTCTTGATCTCCCTGTTCTTCATTCTGTTCTAAAAAAGAAAGAAAGAAATGTTGATGTTGTGGAAATGGTACCAGAATTGCTTGGCAATCCACCCAGTGAAGACACAGGTTTTAAGCTCAGGCTTGATTTGGGGTTTTGGAGATATAGCTGCTCAAACCATTACTCACTCAACTGCCAAGAAACACCTTCATTTTCAGGTACATCAAAGGCATCATGTTTCCTACTTTAACATCTGGTCATTTATTTTTCCTAGTGACTTTCTTTTCCCTTGCTGTTTGGACCAATGGGCAGTCTTTCATTCCCATTTTTTCCCAATTCTTTTAGTTTTTTTCCTGCCCTTGTTTGAGTTTTGTTTGTTTGCTTTAGGGTGAATTTCGATATTTTTCTTGATTCCATTGAATCATTCTCGTAATAGAAAAGGTTTGGTTTTTATTGCTGCATATGCTTTTCCTCCCCTGATGAGATTGGTAGGTTCTTTTTGGAAAGTAAGCGGATAATCACTGTTTTTGGGTACTGTTTTGACATTTTTCTCTGTAATTGAGGGTTATTAGTTGATTCTTGTTGCTTTTCGTCTGCCAATTTTTTGAAAATTTAGGACAAACAAGCTGCATTTTTTTTTTCCTTTTAAAGAGAAACTAGAATCGTACTTTGGAGATAAGTAAGAAGGAATTTTGAGTAGTTTATTTCATTTTTCTTGGTTTGAATTATGTTTCTTTAAAAAGGAAGAATTTTCTATCTTTTGTCTGTTGATTACATGCAAAAAAGATGGTTTTTCTTTGTCATGGCCTCATGGGAGCTTCAATATGATGGCTGCAGTTTTGCATCAGTCACCACTTGTTCAACTTCATGACTTTCAGCTAGCTGCAATGCAAGAAAGAGCATGATTGCAGAGTTACCTTAGATCCAATCCCCCACCACTTGGAAATAATTTAACTATTGTAAATATGTCAGTAATAGAAACATGGCATTCTTATGTATATTCTAAGCATCTTTAATTTTGTGAGTATTTTAGGGTTAATCAGCTTATTTCTTTTGGTAGAATGAATTTTTTGTTGTTGTATGTATCAGGAAAAGGATAAAGAATTAAAGATTAATTGGAAACGAGTGGCTACAACAAGCTTGTTTGGGTTTGGATTTGTTGGACCAGTTGGTCATTACTGGTAATTATCCACTTACACCATGGATTTACTTGGCTAAAGAATGTTAAGTTCATATCATGGTAATGTTTACTGCTTACTCATATATCTTAGGGCTTGCAGTATATGATTATCATGCATCAAAAAATGTGATGTTTGTAAGGTTTACAATGTGTAAGGCTATGTTACTCAGACTCAGGTGTGAGTGTCGTACACGGATATGTGTCCGACACGGGCATGTTCAATTTTTTCTAAGATTTTCATATATTTAGAGGATCATACTCCCATACCCATATCCGGATATGCGTCGGACATGGGTACTTCAAGAAAAATGAAGAGTCGGAGCAACATAGGTGTAAGGGGCTTATTATCGAAACTAGAGATGGTTTATGGTGGCCTCTTTTTCTTATTTTTGGAGTGGCTGCTGAACTTGGAGGTCAAGGAATTCTTCCATGGTTAAAGTTGCATGTTCAAGATCAAATAAAGATAAAATAACATCCTATTCCTAACTTTGCTGTGCATATGTTTTCTATGTGCAAACCTTTTGTTAGAAACTCTTAACTTTTTGGTAACATTTGTAGGTATGAAGGTTTGGACCGATATATAAGGTTGCGACTTCGTCTACAACCAAATTCTTTTCGTTTTGTAGCTACTAAAGTTGCAATTGATGGTTTCATCTTTGGGCCATTGGATTTACTTGTGTTTTTTACTTACATGGGATTTTCTGCTGGAAAAAGTGTTCCCAAAATCAAGGAAGATGTAAAGAGGGACTTTGTCCCAGCCTTAATTCTTGAAGGAGGCTTATGGCCAATTCTTCAAGTTGCAAATTTTCGTTATATACCAGTGAGGTACCAACTTCTATATGTTAACTTCTTCTGCTTGTTGGATAGCTGTTTCTTGTCATGGATTGAACAACAAGAGGATGCTTCTTGGAAGCAATGGCTGAATTCTTTGATACATTCGAACGAGAAAAAGGATCGAGGCCGATGAATTGTCGAATTCGAATGTTCGAGCATTGAAGGACTCGGCTTCATTGTGCAAATACATGGTAAAAGATAATACTAGTTATGGAGACTGCAAAAGTTTATGGTTTTGATTGATAGCTGGGTTTTAGCTTTCAGGTTTTTTTTTACCCCTCTGGATATGAGTAAGTGATCATTGTTATACTGAATCCACTTGATAAAAGATCTTGATAATTCTCTTTGCTAGTTCTTTATATCAACTCTTTCCTGGATAAATGAACAAATTTTATGTACAAATTTTAAACAAATACCATATTTAAAGAAGAAAATGGCCAAAAAGGGCAAATGGAAAAGGATGGATGATTAGCGCTCCATTTGGATGGTCAGCGGGAGAATTGTCTCTTTTGATACGTTTAATACACGTATCGTATTCGCGTTTGAGATTGACACATTCAATAATTTGTGTCGTGTTTATATTGTCTATTATAGACACGAAAGAACACAACACAGATTGTTAGGTCTACCATGGCCGAGAAAAAACATTCAAGAATAAAAATGTTGATGCAATACTATTCTGGATTCACATTATGTACTACAAATTAAATTTCAGGCTTGATGGAAATCAAAAGAGACAATGCATCTACAACTACCAAAAAAGGAGTTTATTAATTCTCTCTACAAAACAATTTTCTTTTTAATTTCTTCCTAATAGAAACAAAAAAAAAAAAAAAAAAAAAGATTCAATAAAAACTATTGAGAGAACATCTTTAATTTAGTGCATCATGGAATACCAAATTTGGACACGGCTGATTGGAAAAGGGTTGAGAATGCCTGGGATGTAGTTTGATCATCGGCTTTGATCTTTACTTGGGCTTTAGCTGATGATGTATTGATTATACATTCCACAAGATAATTAGATGATTCCTCGGCTTTTTGTGCAAAGAAGAAAAACTTGAAGTTGGGGGATTGGCCACCTGATGCTATGCAGTGGATGGAATAGCTTTGCATGTGCCGAAGGAAAGCTTGAGGAGCTGTCAATGCTGCAACACCTTGAGGGCTTACTGAGTATTCCTGCGTCAATTAAGGACAAGTTGAGTTCTGAGAAAGGTGTGCATATAATATAAGCAAAGTTTTCTGCCCCAAGTATTAAGAATGACATAAAAGACCAGACATTGTTTTCATTCTTGGGACCATCTGGTGGTCTAGATAGATTTCAAGGAAAGGGGCAGGTTTTTTTTCCTGAAAGCTCTGAGGATAGTTTGATGCTAAGGATGTAGTACTTTCATACTATGTTACTCGGACTCGGGTGTGAGTGTCAGACACGGTATGTGTCGGACACGGGTATGTTCAATTTTTTCAAGATTTCCATGTATATGGAGGATCCTTAGAGGATCATATCCTCATACCCATAACCATGTCCGAATGTACGTCGGACACGGATATTTCAAGAAAAATGAAGAGTCGGAGCAACATAGCTTTCATAAATAATTTAGTTTCTAAACATAAGGTCATAGCATAAGTGGCCATCAGCCGAAATAACAAGTCCAGGCAATTAAATATAGTACTCCAACAGCATTATTCTTGCATAAAATTCAGCCAAGAAAAGGTTTTAATGTTGAGAGAGAGAGCAAGTACAAAATAGGCAATAAGCAATAGGAAATATTCACAAGCAAACCTGTGATAAAGCAACTGGCAATTGGCGCCACTTATGCTGAAATGTGCTTGGATCTAGACCAGCTTTTGTGTTAAGCTTCAATTGAGGAGATGGAGGAGCAGGTGCTGCTGGTAAGCCAAGACCAAGTAAGTCATCAATTGCCAAGCTTGCTTGTGGAGAATGGCCTGCCGCAGTGGGATTTGAAATTGCGGACTCTATCTGTGTTTGTGAGGCTAAGACAGATGTAGACGAACTATCGTAAGGAACAGTATAAGCAGAACCATTATTACTTGAACCTCTAGTTTCTTCTTTCTCTGAAGTAGTTAAAAGAAGATCCTTGTCATTTTCCTCCACTCTCTGAGTAGAAACAACATTATCTGCTGCTTCTCCACCAATAGATAGATTTCCAAGTTCATCTGAAAACTCAAGTGGACCCCTGTGTTCCTTATCTGTAAACATGTAAGATGGCTGCAGATATTTACAAATATCAGTTAACCCCGACACTATAACGTTTTTGTAAACGAAGAACCTAGATTACTAAAAAGAGATGCAGAGTGGATGTAGTACACTAAACTGTTTAATAGCAGAATGGAAATTTTGTGTAAAATTAAGAAAATGCTTGGAGATGCACAATGCCATGATTACAGTGAAGAAACTAAATTGCATGAGTAGTCAATTTTTTAGCTCTCAACAGTACACAAAGTAAAGTTGTTGCAAGTTATTTTACATCTGTTACAGAAAAACTAAAGTTGCAATTCCATGGGTGTCATTGGTGGGTCTTCCATGGGTTGTTACATTTGACAATGATGCAGGATAAGGAATTGACAAAGGGAAGAATGACTCAAGAGATGCAGACCTGGCAATATTGGACACTACAACGAACACGACACGAAAAAAATAACTAAAAACACGATACGACACGAAAAAATAACACGAACACGACACAAATATACGAATGTCTCAAAATCTATATAATACGAATTATTAACATATCAAAGTTTATATAAATATAAAATACCTTAAACACGATTATGACACAACAAAATACACGAACACGACACGGGTATACGAATTGCCAGGTCTAGATGCAGGTACTTTGGTAAGTAAAACCTTACCTTGTTTAAAAATGCACCTTTAACCAAGGGAAAGAAAAACTCTTTCGCCTTAATTTCACGCCTAAGTGGCTTGTAGATGAGGAGATAAGTAAATAAGACTGATTTTGGGAGCCTCACCTAATTGCTTAAACATTTTGGTGTAGTGGTTCCCAATAACAAATTTTCTTAATTGTTCTATCTAGCCTACACATCAAGGGGAGTGTTAAATAGTGTAATATCCCACATAAAATTGGTTTAGGTATCTTGTAATATTATATCCAGGTTGGTCCTCACTGCCAAGCAGTTTTTAGGTTGCGATGTTTGAATAGCATTTTCCTTGCAAGCATTTTGGCCCACCTTGAAACAAGGCAGACTCGCTCTGCCACAAGGCCTAGAATGAAAAAAGGCATTCTTCAAGAAGTATATTATTTCAGGCAAAAACAAAGATATCTTATAATTTATTGTAAAAACCCAATCAGTTTTTACCAATCTGTAAGTTATGAATGAAGAAAAAGTGGAAATAGATGCCATATTCAACAACCAGATCCACATCTTTATAGTTCCAAAAGAAGTGGGAACCTATTGCGTTTAACTCATCAACTTTGATTAAGATTTAACTACAAACTTTGTAATTAGGCTAAGGCATATGTCTTGTCTTTGCCTTACATTTTTTTTCCTTTAATATGCAGATTGGATGCTTTAACAGCCCATCACAAGAGCTTCCAGAACGGTCTAAAGTACAAAAAAATGCCTATAACATAAAGTTGGAAGAAGCTAGTAGTTACCTTCTGGTATACAACAGATAAACTGTTAAATTCATCAAATATCCGATCTTTAATTTCACTGCTTTGAGTATCAGCAAAAACAGAAACAGCTTGCTTTGGAGGGTTCACCACACTTTCTGCTATAGATACATTATACCGTAAAATCCTATAGTAGAATAAGGCTCTGTCATGAACATCCTGCAGTCAAGCTGAAGGTTTAATTGATTGTTTCCAGAAAACAACCCGACAACTCAAACAGTACTATTGATGTAAGAGTGGAAAAAGAAAAGACAAAATCATACCTGGTGAAAATCAGCAATACCTGAAGCCAATGCAGCTCCCAACGCATTTTGGGTCTCAGGAGGCCTTTTAAAAAAGCACTTCATCACTGCAGTGAGAAGATGTAAACGAACCTGTCCGATGGCATAATCCATCAACCAAGTAAATGAAGTAATTCATAACACAGATCTTTGAATCCAATTTTCAGAAATTCAGTATAAAAAAGAGGCTTAAATTCTACTGTCAATGGAAAACTTGACAAATACTCAACCTACAATAACAAGACAGTAGCAGTGCCCTTGATTGTGGAATGAGACGAGACAGGAAACAGCTAGGAGGGAGAGGAAAGAAGAGGGGGAGCTGGTGGTGGTGGTGTGTGCGTGGGGGTATGCAGGGGACTGAATGTGTGTTAAGTAAACATACATAATTATTTTATGAGATCAAGTACCTAAGATGATCAACATTTGCTAAGTGACTATACTATTAGGTAAATCAAATTTACACATTTACTGCACCACATATCCACTAGATAGACATGAATGAAAAAATCAGAGGACCAACAAGGGTTTGAGAATGCCAAAATAGATACAGCTGAAAGTTGAAACGAATGGCTCAACAAGCTCTTCTTTTTTCACAAAGGAGACCAATTCCAGAAAATAAGAACTATAATCCGAAATGGCTCAAAAAAACAGACATGGCTTAACATGGAATCATTGGACAATATCCTTGAAGGTTGATTACCTCAGCAGAATGCTCCTCATCCCAGTTTTCAACTAAACTCTCCAAAATATAAGGAGCATCTTGCATATCCTGAGA
Source organism: Fremontodendron californicum (assembly GCA_030761205.1). Lineage (NCBI taxonomy): Eukaryota > Viridiplantae > Streptophyta > Magnoliopsida > Malvales > Malvaceae > Fremontodendron > Fremontodendron californicum. The sequence goes on from JAULJL010000045.1 coordinate 11,437,797, forward strand.
ATATTCCCCCAACATCCATATAAGAGCTGCCTTCGCCTTCGGTTCCTGTACATTATTGCTACTTATGTTCCCAACTACTGCAATGCAATCATGGCTCCACTGAGGATATTTTCTAAGAAGATCTTTCACAAGCACCTGCAAAAAATAACTCATATAAATCTAGCTGGCAATAGTGAACTAATCATACTTTTATTTTGACATTGAGAAAACCTTTTAGTAGGAAGGCAGTAGGGTATGTTATGCATATATTTAATATCCCAAACATCTAGTAGGGGCATAAATAGTTATTTACCAGAGCTTCAGCAGTCACATAGTCTTTCTCCATTTCAAGAAATTGAAGAAGCCTATCAACAATTGCATTAACATCATACTGCTGTAGTGCTATTTTGCCAACAGCTCTGATCGACTCTCGGGCAATAGGAATATCCACATTTGCAGCATACTCACATAATTCCGTCACTGAAATTTAGTCAACAAGGTTATATACCAGAATACTCAAGAAGGAACATTGAAAATTTACTGATGTCATCTTTTTCCAGAGAGGCCCTCAAAAAGAAACTCTTTGCTTACCAATCTCATAAGTATTGCTCTCATTTGCCACTGCAGTCAACATTTCAAGCTTCAATCGTTTGACATAAGATGGTTCATTATACTGGCAGTAGAAGTGTTTGTAGTCTGAGGAAAATACATAAGGTGCCCGCGTCACCAAGAGATGCAGATGACTTAAAACTGCATAAGACTGTTCTGGGCTTCCTGAACTAACAAGGGTCAGCAGTGGTGCTTTGATACGTTCATACACCTTCACATAAAAGGATTCATTAGCAAACTCCTGAGCCCGTAAACAAGACCAAGTGATATAAGAGTATTCCTAATCTATCTAATACAATCAAGTATAGTTTAATATCAAGGCCATATATGATGATTCAGGGTCAAAGACACCTGCCAAGATTTTTTTTAATAAAAGACGAGAAGAAATAACTTAATGACTAAATTACAAGCTTGATACAGTTTTAGAGACAAAAATGGGGAAGATATTGATGACTAACAAAAGAAGCATGAACGGCAAGATCAAAATTAACTGAAAGGAGATTGCTTGCGAACATGCAAGGAGATTGCTTGCAAAGTAGAAATTTAACAACTTTTCACACATTTAACTAAAGAGTCATAGGGTTGATAGGCACCTGTTGATGAACATCAGTCATGGATAGGGTTGATTGTAAAAACACTTTGACAGTGGCTAAGACAACAGCCCCATTTGCATGCTGAAGTCTATCTTCAAGGAGATTCATAATGTCAAAAATCTCATTGCTATCTGACGGCACATATTTAGTTACAAACTCAAGCACAAGGCACTGTGCCCATTCACTAAATTCCTTGATCCTACATATAAAAACACATTTGAAAGCATTCATTAAAAATGACATCTTAGCACTTAGTCTTACTTATACAGCGTGATAAATGAGAGTATAATCACCACAAGATGGTAACAATTGAATTTTCCCCTTGATTCTTCAATTTTTATCTATAGTACATACCGATTCAATAGGTAATATATAATCGGCTTGCTAATCAAAGCTTCCCTTTCCCTCAATGCCTCTTCAGACGTGCCAGCTTCTGCGCTCCAAATCTCTTGTAACGCAGACAAACAGTTTGCAACCACCTAATGAACCAAATAACTCATCAATCTGCAAGCTAATTCTACAAACAAAAATAAAATGTTTTGACAATCAATTCAAGCTTTTTAACTAGCTCTCACTTGAGTATCTGAGTCATTGAGCATCAAATGCTTCAATGTCGAAGGAAAATCCGCATCAATACAAGTGGAAGCTGAGATATGATATAGCTTCAAAACTCCAATAACCGCCACCATTCTCACGTAACTATTACTATCTTTTAATCCGGATCCTAACGGCCCCACCAAATACTCCACAAGATTTGTGACACGCAACGAGCACAAGCTCCGCAAGGCTAGCCCTCGGATAATCGGATCTTCATCGTGACAATCCCTTTGGAGGAAATTGATGGTCAAGAGAGCGAGATCGGGGTTGACTTTGGCGTAATTACCGACGTAGAGATAACACATTTTCTTCAAAACGATGTCGGATGTGGCCGAGCACATCACCATCTCGCCGAAGAGAGACGACACATCGATTCCGATCGTCATGTAGGAGATCACCTTTTTGTAAAGCTCTCGCTTCGAATCGTCCACGCCCGGTGCTCGGCTGCCGGCGAGTTGCCGGAGCTGGAGCTTCAAATCGGAGACTTCACTTTTACTGTTAATAACAATTAGAACGTTTAATTAGAGTTTCATAAAAAGAAAAAAAGAATTAAATCAGAATTTAAACTGATAAAAACGAAAAACACTGAGTAAAAAATGCTGCTAAAATTGTAGGTTTGGGGTCTGGGGATTAAGGGAAATGATAGAGTTACCCGGAAGGTTGAGACGGCGAGGATGACCGTTGGGACTGAGCCGGAGGAGCCATGGCTGGTGGCTAACGGATTCCGATGTCAGTTTTAAAGTAAAGATCCACCAAAGCAGCAGACAGATCGGCCGTGGAAGGAAGACAAGAGTGGTTGGAAATTTGGAATTGGAGTTAGAAGAGAGACGACACGATTACTGTTGATGATGTTTAAAACGTCTCTTTAGTTGAAACGACATCGTTTCGTAACGAGTCGGCGTATTTATTATCTATGCTAAAAATGGGTTTAAGTATCCGTTTATTATATTGAAAAAAATGATTTAATTTTTTATTATAAAAATGAATAATTTAATTTTTATATAATTGAAATAAATGTAAATAAGTAAAATTGATAAAATTGTTAATTAAAACGGTTAAAATATTGATGTGAACTCGTAAAATCTAATAAAATTAATAACTTAAAATAAAATATGACTTAAATTATATTTAAATCTATTAATTTTACGAATTTACGTCAACATTTTAATAGATTTTCATTAAAACCGATATTAAAAGAATGAGACTTTGTTTAATCTTTAGTCGTAAATATTTATTATTACCGTGCTGCTTAAATCAGCCATTGGCCGAAAAACAAAGACGGAATCAGAAGCTGGAGAGGTTTACCCGTTTTAAGGCCGTCAGGAATTAAGCATGCCAGAATTAGGCTAAAATGGGATTTGCTGCCGAGATAACATCCTATTTCTATTCCAATTATAATTGGCAAGGAAAGAGTTTCTTAAGGTATCAACAAATGCTAGCATTTCCAGCATTTAGGAAACACAAGGCATACAACTATATATATTGGCTCCAGCTCTGTCTAGACTCTAGAGAGACATCAAGAATCATGCTACCAGTCCAATTGATATTCGGATACCAACAAAAGAAAAAAAAAATATTCAGATGGTCCATTTAAATTTTAATTTAAGCCCGCAACTAACATCATCTCAAATTCAAGAAGTATCAACAAACTGTTCTTCATTCTATAAGTCCACTCTGTCCTCTAAAATATTATGTACTAAAACATATGTGAACAAGCTTTCTGACCATCTCATCTTCAGCCCAACAGCTATCAACCATTACCAATCAAACTTTAGATATAACTAAGAGCATTATTTCTCATATGTACAACTCAATGTTCTCTTCCTATTCTTCATTTCTCTGATAATCAATCTTGCAAACAAGTTTTCTCAGTAAGCAACAGTGCAACACTGCTCTCTAGAATTCTAATGCATCAAGGCATGTCAGTCAAAAGAACTGGCTTAATCAATATCACTATTACTTTATAATTTCAAGTTCATTGATTCATAACAACATATGGATTCAGTTTTACATAAACTAAACAAAGTCACTCTCAAACACATACAAATCATCCAGATGAGCTATGTTACTCCTACTCTTTCATTTTTCCTGAAGTATCTGTGTCCGTCACCCATGTCCGACATATATTCGGACAAGAGTATGAGAGTATGATGCTCCAAATATATGAAAAAACATAGAAAAAAATGATAATACCCGTGTCGGTCACCTCCAAGTCCGAGTAACATAGCAGGTAAGAACAGCTTAAGGCAAAACCAAATTCCATAACAAGCACACAAATGAAGATAAACGATAATAAGGAGTTAAAAGCAGATTATAAAATAAAAAAATTAGCTAAAGCAAAGTTGAAACTATGACTTTAAATATTGCCATGCCAACAATCTCATCAAAATCTCTAATGAAAGAACCCCTCAGTAGTTTCCAATATTCAAGCTCACATCAAAAAGTCTACAAATAATCTTGGAAAAACAAAAACAAAGCTTGAATCCAAATAAGCCCATTGAGCTTAGAACCCTAGCTTGGTACGGCGCCAGTGCCTTCGTTTCGCATTGTACCTGCACCCCTCAATAACAAAATTGAAAGAACCCATCAATTCATGCTCTGAAAATAGCTTAAAAATGAAAGAAAAACAAAATCTTGTAAACATATTTAAGCAAAAATTGCAGAAATATACTCACCTGATGGTGTTGTCGGTCCGCATGCGGATCCAGTAAGGTATGGGCCTATTCTGCCTCATCTTCTTGGCCAGCTTCTTCTTGATTCTGAAGGTCTTGTGTGAAGGCTGTCATGTCAAAATAAACCATTCAAAACATTAGAGAGCAACCCTTTAAAACTCAACTTTCATTACATAAACAGAGATAACCAACCATTTTTTGCAGAAGCAAAATGAAAAAAAGATGCGTCGCTAGGGTCTTGAAGCCGCGGAGTTACAAGCTTTGAGCATTGAAGATAGAAAACGCTTAAACGTAATAAATTTGTGCTGCAGCATTGCAGCTGGGATTTTAGGGTTTACCCTATTGGACCATTCATGGACTTTAAATTCCGAAATGTGGATTTGTGTCTATGATTTACAGCCCAAATTATGCTGGGTTTGTGATCCATATGGACCACTTCTCTTCATTGTTTGGGCCTTCTCCAATATTTACTGTTTTAAGGATGTACTGAAAGTTCTTTCTTCGGCTGCCTCTAGCTCTCTTTGTATAGTCCAGATTTGGTCACGTTGTTGGATTACTCCTCGACTTTCATCCCTCCTCCTATCAGATATTTAAATAACTATCGCAATACGAAATTATGATTGTAATTTTATGATTTTAGCTTTTCTTATCATGTTATGATTTTAGCTTCTTTTTTTTTCGTCGATATTTACTATTAATATTCACCGTAATTTATTGAAATAGTATTTGTTACGTTCGTAACTGTAATAACCATGACCTGATTAAAAATGCGTCCGCGATTGCAATTTAAATCTCTAATCAAAAGATGAGGTAAGTCTCTTATCATACAACAACATGATCTTCTTTGGATAGACCATGCAAACTTTCTCAGTCACTTGGTCCTCATCCAACCGAGACTCTTTTTATCTCCAAGACTTTTATAAGCTGTGATAAATCCAGTGGCAAATGATAGTACCCATCAAGAGAATCAGTGCAGCAATTGTAACCAGAACTATCACCAATACCTATGTTATTTCGATTCTTCATTTTTTTTTGAAGTATTCATGTCAAACACCCGTGTCCGATGCATATCCGGACATGGGTATGGGGATATGATCCTCCAAAGACCCTCCAAATACATGAAAATCTTGAAAAAAATTGAATATATATATATATATGTCGGACACGTACCCGTGTCCGATATTCACACCCGAATCCGAGTAACATAGACCAATACTACTGCTTCTCCTCCTGAGACTGGTGCCTATCCCATAAGCTGTGAACATTGTTCATTATGTTAATTATTACAGTACAATGTTTTGTAAGAATCTCCAATATTTAGCAAACTAAGTTCTATTCTTCTTTAATCCTTAGCATTCTAACATGACATGATTATGATAACTCAACTACCTGAAAGACCTAAAGTCAGTAGGTTTTTATCTATGGGGAAAAAAAAGATGACAGGTTACAACATGAGAAAGCCCCAAAAGTCAGAATATAGCAATAAGGGCAATAATGATGTTAGTTGACAGATTGTTTCAAGTCTATTTGAAAATTCAGTCTTCTCAAGGAATTGAATATAAACAAGGAAGAAAAATGAAATGTTATGATGTTCTTCCATTCCATTTCCACATCTTAATTAATTCATTAATTTGGTGGTAGTTGTATGATTCTGACGTATTGTAACCAAGTAGTCCATTCGCTTTGGCATAAGAAACCTTATGCTTCCATCAGATCAGTCTCTTTATTTTAAGCTCTATAATTTTTCTATTAAAGCCTGCTAAATTGTTTCAAAAATTGGAAATGGGGAATTCGACTTTCAGGAGTTAAATTAAGCATCCAGTTTATGAGTTAGATTTTCCCTTTCCCTTTCTTTTTTTTATACATAGGAGGTTGTAACTTAAGGATAGGATAAAGGGTTGTAAACAGGGGCGAAATCAGAAATATTGACGAGGGAGGGTCGGAATATATATATAAAAATTTAAAGTAAAAATAAAAAGCGTATATGAAATAAACTTGTCCAAAGATAGGGTTATTCGTCGGCTCAAATCGGGTCGGACCTTGAACAAGTAAATTTTTTTGCTATTAGAGCCTAACTCGACCTAGTCCATGGACAACTCTACTATAAGAATATTAAATTTAAATATTATATATGATATTTGCTAACAATATATAAATTTTAGGATTCAAATCTCATAATTTACCAAAAAATAATAAAAAAATATTTTATTTAACATCAAAGATGAAAACTTGGGCTTAAAATTATTAATGCAATTAATTTGCACCCGAACCTTTGGCTCAATTGGTTGGTACATACTTCCCCTGCTCAAGAGTAGGGTTCGAATCCCTTTCCCCCAAATTATCAACAAAAAAAAATCAAATACCACACACACTTTCAACAATTATTGAAACATTTGCCACATTAAAATTTTATTAATAATACTTTGCAGTTAAAAAAATATATATATATAAATTTCTTATAATGAAATAATTTTATTTTTAATTTTTAAATATTATAATTCATGTTGCATATGAAAAAAAAAGTTAATAATAATAAAGTCTCAACGTCAAAAAAATTTATTGTTTAATTAAAATATGCATAAAATTATTTCATATTGTAAAAGTAAATCATAAGATTACATATATTTAGAAAAAAACAAAATAAGTTAAATGCACAATTCGTATTAGATATTGTAATTATTTATTTTTATTTATTTATTTATTTTTCCCTTATGAGCATAGAATGAAAAATATTAAATAAAATAATTAATGTAAATTCATCTATTTAATTGATTGAAAAGGTAAATACAGAGAATTAAGCTAATAATAATGAATGGGTTTAAACTAAAAATGTTATTTAATTTTTTATATCAAACAAATTCTACAAATGGAGGGTCAAATAAAATTTAGAGTGGCCAAATATAATTTTATTTTATTTCAAAAATCTAAATTTTTTTAGGTGGGCAAATTGAAATGTCAAACAAATTTAGAAGGGCTAAACATAATTTTAACCTTAGTTAAAAACAGAGAGTTAATAGCATCAATAGTCCCCAAACAGCTAAACTTTAGGGCATATTTTATATTGATCCTCAAACTTCAAAACTTTAGGGCATATTTTATCATTTTTCTCTTTTTTTTTTCATTTTATATTCTTTGTAAATAAACTAAAACATATATAATAATTTATATTATATTAAATTAATTTTATAAATATTAAATAATTCATTAAAAATATAAAAATATTTATTTACATTAATTTTATAAAAATTATTTTAAGTTTGTTTTTACTTTTTTCTTGTTAATAAATAAATACAAAGAAGAAAAAAAAATAGTAATTTATAATATAACTTAACTTAAATTTTAAGAAAGTAAACAATTTATAAAAAATATAAAAATATTTATTTACATTAATTTATAAAAATAAATTTTTTTCTTTTTTATTTACTGTTATAAATAATTAAATAAAGATTAATTACTTTTAATAATTAAATAGTTTATAAAAAATAATATATTTATTTTAATTAATCAAAAAAGTTATTTTATTTTATAAATTAATTAATTTTGTAAAAAATTAAATAATTTATCAAATATAAATATTTATTTACATTATTTTTTTTGGAAATATATTTTATTTTTCTTTTTTAATTTTATTTTCTTTCTATTACTTCCACCTAACTCTTGTCAATCGAAAAAGGGAAATTTAAATCCCACCGCCAGTCCGACCCTGCGAAGGATCAGATTACCATTCATAACGCTCGTTAGGCATTGCAAGAGGCCAAATTTGATCCCTCGCGCTAAATCGAGGAGGGCCGATTTGTCTTTTATGGCAGATTCGGTCAAGATAGTTGTCGCCTCAACTTCATTTCAGCATTGGAGTCCATATAAAAAATATAAAATTTTAATTAAATGAATGTAAATAAATATTTTATATTTAAAAATTATTTTATTTTAAAAAAATAATTTATTTAGAAAAAGAAAAAGGAAAAAAAATAAGGAAAAGGAAAAAGGAAAATAATTTTAATTTTTATAATAAAATTAATGTAAATAAATATATTATATTTTTATAAATTATTTTATTTTTAAAATTTAAATTTAAATTATAATGTAAATTTTAATTGAGAATCAATATAAAACATGCCCTAAAGTTTAGGGACCATTGGTGCTATTAATTAAATACAAAAAGACAAAAAGAAGGATCACATTACCAGATGACATTTTTGTAATTTGCACGTCACATGTCACATGTCATTTGTCATTTAACGCCTACTCCTAACGGAATGACCACATTGATACAAAACTATGAGATCAAAGATTTGATTGATACGTTTTAAAGTTTGGGGACCAATATAAAATATGCTCTAAAGTTTGAGGAGTATTGGTGCTATTAACTCTAAAAAAAAAAACTTAAAAAATTTAAGGGGCCGAGGCTTCTGCCTGCCCCCTCCCTCCGCCCTTGGTTGTAGATACTAGGATTCAACCATATTGTTTTTTACAAGTGATAGAACTACATTTTTCAATATTTGAACTCAAATTAATGGTTCTAATTATGGTGTTATTCAACCATATCTATAGCCAAATTAAGTTGTCCTATTGTTATTGATGACTGACCTCTTTTAATTTATCAAGTAGGACGAACAGAAGCATCTATATTCTACAGTGTTTAAACACCATAGTCCTATGAAGAGAAAAGAGACTGGAACAAAAGTCTATTAATGAATTTTGTGTTGCAAAGCCTAAAACTCTCACCGAGCAACCACTTCTGAAATTGTAGAATCATCAACTGAACATATTTCTAACTTCACTCCAGATCTCTTTTCCTCATCGTCCTTTCTTTTTGTCGAGAAAGCAGGCCTCTTTGGAGCCGCCATTAGTGTGGTTTCATTTCTCAGCATTGAAGAAACATCCAATATGGTAGGCCTGTCATTTGCATCTTCCTGGACACAAAGCAGAGCTATTTGCATGCATCTCAATAACTTGTAGGATGAATTTGTGTCATCCAGTGAGATGTCCATGAATTCCATGCCTTTGCCCTCTGTCCACAGCTCATATGCCTGAGATTCATTAAAGCATATATAATCACCCTTTCAATTGTCTCAAAATCTAATCTCACAATATAATAGAAAGGATGAAACTTACGAAATCGAGAAGATTTAGATCTTCATGTAACCCGTATAAATATGCATTCTTCTTTCCACTTATGATTTGAAGAAGTAAGACCCCAAATGGAGTATAAACCCTGTTTAACATATTCAGGAGGAACATAACCACTGCAACAAAAATGGCCAAGTGTTTTAACAACAAATTGTTCATTTGATAAAAAAAAATAGCTTTTGATCATTTGAATAATGCACTTACTATGTGCCAACAATTCGATGTGTGTTTGCCTCAACTTCATCTTTTCTGAAAATTCTAGCCATACCGAAATCTGATATCTTAGGTTTCATGTCTTCATCTAATAAAATGTTGCTAGGTTTCAAGTCTCTATGTATAATTGTCAATCTGGAGTATTCTTGAAGATATAGAAGGCCTTGAGTAACCCCCTCAATGATTTCCACACGTTTTTTCCAATCCAACATTAACCGTCTTATGGGGTCTGCAAAAGAAATCACATAAATTTCAATGGAAATCAATCACCAAAATATGTTAATGTATTGTTATTGGAAATAAGATAGATTAACTTCCCACCATAAAGGTAGTAATCCAAACTCTTATTTGGCATGTACTCGTAGATCAGCATCTGTTCTTCTCTATCAATGCAGAATCCCAAAACTCTAACAAGATTTACATGCTGGAGTTTTGCTGTAAGCAAAACCTCGTTCTGAAACTCCTCAAATCCTTGTGTAGATGTCTTTTGATAACTCGTATAATTATATAGTTTTTAGTTATGTTTTATTATTGTTTTGTGTCAAATACGAGTTATTATTGTTTAGTCTAATTGTGTTTATGATCTTTTATATTTTTATGTATTTTGGTGTTTTTCACAAGTTTCTTTGAGTGATTTCAGATTACTAGAATTAAGGGCAAATCCAGTTCAGTTTCAGTTCCGACACCTTTTGCCATATCAGCTATATCTCGAGTTTCATTGAAGCAATAAGGCTGAAATTTGTATCCATGCAAAGCTAAGAGGCATATCTATCTTTTTCATGTTTTACACTTCTTAAAACGGAGTCGTTTTCCCTAGCAAAAGCGACCATCAAGTTGGCTGATGTGCAATGACGTCTGTGCTGACATGTTTTCGTATTATGCCCATATCTTCTTATCCACATCAGAAAATGAGCTGATTCCAACGGCTATGGTTCCGTAACTGATAGGGGAACCTTTGTCTAGAAGACCATGTGATCAGATCAGGCCTCCAATATTGAATAAATCGACCATCAAGGTGGCTGATGTGCAATGACGTCTGTGCTGACATGTTTTCGTATTTTGCCCATATCTGCTTAACCACATCAGAAAATGAGCTGATTCCAACGGCTATGGTTCCGTAACTGATAGGGGAACCTTTGTCTAGAAGACCATGTGATCAGATCAGGCCTCCAATATTGACGAAATCGACCATCAAGTTGGCTGATCAAAATCGTCATATACCTACCTTTGAAATTTGTAAAGCTTGTCTCTTGTCATTTAGCCCTCCAAAATGTGTATAAATAGAGGGCCTTGGATGATTGTAAGGGATCATATTGTACATAGGTAGGATATTAGCCATTTTAATAAAATTCTCTAAGTTTTCTTCTTCTTTCTTTTCTCTAGTTTTCTTTTTCTTTAGAGAGAGCAAGAGGTTGGATAATTAATATTCTTCCTCTTCTTCTTTCTTTCTTTTATTTTCTTCTTAGATTTTCTTTAATTTTATGTTTATGTTTATAATGCCTATGCTAGGCTAAACTTCTATTTGGTTAAGGGTGATTTCAAAGCCCTAGACATGTTTTGTGATTGATTTTCAGATTCTATCTATCATTAATTTTCTATCAAAGTTGCTTATGTTCTTCTACAAGAATTGTTCATGATGTTGTCTTGATTTATTTAGGTGTACAACTAGATAGATCTTGATAATTATCAATTGCTAGTTTAGGAGTCTTGATCCGTGTAATTGTCTTGATTTCCTATTCATAAGTGGCAATTTGTGATTAATGATTATGGTCAAGTTTTCAATAATTGCAAAGTGGAACATAACCTAAGTTGAACAATCCGAGCTTATGTGTTTGTTGCTTAGATCAACCTATCTTTCTCATCATAAAGCTGCCATTAAATTGAATTTAGAGAGCTTATTCTAGGTTGTTTAATGGTTAGAGATTAAATAGAGAGCTTGTTCTATTTAACGACAAACTAAGGAAAGATTGGGGTAACAGAGCTTGTTGTTATCTACGGTTGTTAACTTTGATAGTTGGTTGATATTGATAGATCTGAAATTGATTCTTAATGATGTCTAGTGGTGGAGAATGAAACCTTAACCATATTTTTCATATTTGATTCTTCTTACTTATTTGTTTTCTTACTTTTAGTTTGCTTATTTTTTATATTTATTTTTATTGGCTGGTTATACCGCCTAATTTGTATATTAACTTTGTTTTATTTTTATTGGCTGGTTATACCGCCTAATTTAGTATATATATTTTTATTGGCTGGTTATACCGCCTAATTTAGTATATATATTTTTATTGGCTGGTTATACCGCCTTGCATCTTATTCTTATTATTTACTTTAGTTTAAATCTGGCTTCAAAAACCCCTTTTCTTTTATTGTTCTTGAATTTAAGTTTTAAACTATTAACTTATAAACTAAAACCCAATCCCTGAGGACTCGACCCTTGCTAACTACTATACTTACAATTTATCTTTTTAGTGCAAGGTTAAATAAGATACACTCTTTTGGGTGCATCAAATTTTTGGCGCCGTTGCCGGGGATTGTTTTCTTTAGTTTATTTGTTACTTGGTTTATTCTTATTTTCAGTTCTAATTATTTTTATTTTCTTGTACATACAAGTTTTTCTTTTCAAATTTAAAAAAAAAAAAAAAACAATGGAATTGAGCAATCTAACACTTGAAGAGTTGGTGGCATACATGAACATGGAGAATCAACAAGCCAATCTAACCTCCCCAGTTCAACAATTGGCCATGGGAGGATGTCAAGGCCATCAAGTGTTCCAAGACCAACAGTATGATCATTACTCAAACACTTACCATGAGGGATGGTGGGATCATACTAATTATGGCTACTCGAAAAATTACCAAGAAGTAGATCCTTATGCCAATTACACTCATCCATCTAGCTTCAATCAATCATGGTCTCAAGAACCAGATCTTTTTCAACCACCACATATGACTCAAAACTCAGGTACTTTTTTAGAAGATCTTGTCTATTCTCTTGTTACTGATTCTTTGCAATTTCAACAGGAAACAAGGGCAAGCATCCAGAGTTTGGAAAAGCAAATGAGCCAATTGGCTAGTAGTATGGTGGGATGGGTAGCACAAAGATCTGAAGAACTCCCAGCCCAAACGATGGTTAACCCAAAGGAGAATGCTACTATTGTGACCTTGAAGAATGAGGAACAAGATGAGGATGAAACAAAATTAGAGATGGATTCTATTCTTGAGGATAATGAAGCCAAAGATCCAAATAAGAGTATTTCGGCACCTGAGGTAACGTTTAAGGTTTCACTTTTTACTAATGTTTCTTCTCCACCTTTTCCTAGTAGATTTGCAAAGTTCAAGGAGGAAGAACATGAACAACACATGCCGGAAACCTTAAACAACTTGTTTGTGGAGGTCATTCAACAAGTATCAAAATATGCTCCATTCCTCGATGACATATGCACCACCAATGATGATGGAATAATACTTGTAATGGAGAATGCATCCACTGTTGTGCAAAGAAAGCTTCCTCTCAAACGCATAAATTTGGGAAATTTCATGTATGAGCCTGACAAGCCTAAAAAGCCAAGAAGGGGTGTTGGTTAGATTCAAAACATTAACTCAAGTGTTAATTGGGAAGGCAACCCAATTAAAGAAGAAATTGCCAACCTTCCATATTCAGATTTGCTTTCTCTTTCTTTTCCTTTTTCTTTTCTTTTCTTTTATTATTTTTATTTTTATTGTTTTTATTTTTATTTTTTTATGTTTACTTGTTAATTTTTGTTTAGTATTTTAGGATTATTTAGGTTGCATGAGTTTGTTTTGTTTTGAGTCTAGTTATTCCTATTCTTATGTTATTAGTTCTTTTCTCTTACACATGATTCTTTCATTTGGGTTAATAGACTTACATCGAGGACAATGTAAGAATTAAGTGTGGGGGGAATGATTTAGGATTTCTTTTATTTTTGTCTACTATTTTTTTTATGAGTCTTTATTATTATTATTTTTAGTGTGTTTTAGTTCCTTTTTAATACAATGATGAGATATGAATTGCATAAGTCTAAAACAGATTTATTAGTGAGAAGATTTTCATGAGAATTGAACTTGATATCAATCTTTTTATGAGCCAATGTTAATATGATATGTTGATTGAGAAAGAAGCATGTTTAGACTTAATCTGACTTGTATAATCATCCTTGTGAGTTTTTGAGCCTATAATGATTGATGCATTATACAAATCAATCTAATTTCTTTCTTGAGTGCTCTTATGATTACATGATTCTCTAGAACTTGCTTTAAACCATTTGAGACTATATTGATGCATGTAACAACATGAATATGATAGAGGCATTAGGACTTTTTAACTAGGGCCAAACAGACATCCCTTATTGATGTTCCAAGAGAACATCCCTCTAGTGAACCAATTTGAGCCTACATTGAATAAGCTATTTATTTGGTAACCACATCTTACACCTAGCCTAAACACATTTATATCTTTACCCTTGTTCTAAAGATGGACTAGAATGTTTGAGACATATTGCAAAAACAAGGGATATTTTTTGAAAATTTGGGTTAGAACAAAAGATAAGTGTGGGGGAGGAGAAAGGCAAAAGTCAAGAGAAAAATAGAGGGAATATTGCCAAATACATTCCCATGTGAAAAAAAAAAAAAATTTTTTTTGAATAATCTCTTGAACTTCTAGTTAAAGAAAAGAAAAAGATGTTCGAAAGTTGGTTAGAATGAAGTAAAGGCTCAACATGAAATATTCAGCCTATGTGATTATGTACTTCTAAAGAATATTGAGAAAGTTTTATCTGCAAAATCTTATTTTGTCTCTAAATTCTATGAAGTCTTTGGAATGTTTGTGATATCTTTTCCTTTTTATTCTTTAACCACATTATTACCTCTTGGCCCCATTACAACCTTGATTAAAGACCTCTTGATTTATGAAGTTGCATGATCTTTTAGTGGAGAATAGGTAGACAAGCAAGCATATGGTAGAACTATTTTCATGAGATTGATTGAGTGTAAACACTTTACCACTACTTTAAAGAGTGAAAATCATGAGAGTATCCCATATGAGAAGTTGAGATTAAGTTTGAATGTGCACTATTTTGATTGAAATATGTTATGTTAATATTGGCTTAACTCAAACAATTTACATTCAAGCATGATTTTTTGTGAAATTCTTTAAGCTATTGATTAGTTTATAAGACTTGTTCAAAGATTGTCTCTAATTTATATTGAAAGGAATAGGAGTAAATATTTTTAGTATATGTAGTTTATTTATATTTTAGTTTTTCAATGTTTGTGGGTATCGTTCTAGTAAACCCTCACGAGACTAAACTCGTCCACTAGGGACACCTAGGGGTTTAAAGGCTTGTGTCACATGCTAAGTGCCACCGTGATTTCCTACGAAAATGGATTAGATTAGATTTTCTTATTTTATTTTTATTGAGTCGTTGCTAGGGACTAACAACAATCTAAGTGTGGGGGTGTGATAACTCGTATAATTATATAGTTTTTAGTTATGTTTTATTATTGTTTTGTGTCAAATACGAGTTATTATTGTTTAGTCTAATTGTGTTTATGATCTTTTATATTTTTATGTATTTTGGTGTTTTTCACAAGTTTCTTTGAGTGATTTCAGATTACTAGAATTAAGGGCAAATCCAGTTCAGTTTCAGTTCCGACACCTTTTGCCATATCAGCTATATCTCGAGTTTCATTGAAGCAATAAGGCTGAAATTTGTATCCATGCAAAGCTAAGAGGCATATCTATCTTTTTCATGTTTTACACTTCTTAAAACGGAGTCGTTTTCCCTAGCAAAAGCGACCATCAAGTTGGCTGATGTGCAATGACGTCTGTGCTGACATGTTTTCGTATTATGCCCATATCTTCTTATCCACATCAGAAAATGAGCTGATTCCAACGGCTATGGTTCCGTAACTGATAGGGGAACCTTTGTCTAGAAGACCATGTGATCAGATCAGGCCTCCAATATTGAATAAATCGACCATCAAGGTGGCTGATGTGCAATGACATCTGTGCTGACATGTTTTCGTATTTTGCCCATATCTGCTTAACCACATCAGCAAATGAGCTGATTCCAACGGCTATGGTTCCGTAACTGATAGGGGAACCTTTGTCTAGAAGACCATGTGATCAGATCAGGCCTCCAATATTGACGAAATCGACCATCAAGTTGGCTGATCAAAATCGTCATATACCTACCTTTGAAATTTGTAAAGCTTGTCTCTTGTCATTTAGCCCTCCAAAATGTGTATAAATAGAGGGCCTTGGATGATTGTAAGGGATCATATTGTACATAGGTAGGATATTAGCCATTTTAATAAAATTCTCTAAGTTTTCTTCTTCTTTCTTTTCTCTAGTTTTCTTTTTCTTTAGAGAGAGCAAGAGGTTGGATAATTAATATTCTTCCTCTTCTTCTTTCTTTCTTTTATTTTCTTCTTAGATTTTCTTTAATTTTATGTTTATGTTTATAATGCCTATGCTAGGCTAAACTTCTATTTGGTTAAGGGTGATTTCAAAGCCCTAGACATGTTTTGTGATTGATTTTCAGATTCTATCTATCATTAATTTTCTATCAAAGTTGCTTATGTTCTTCTACAAGAATTGTTCATGATGTTGTCTTGATTTATTTAGGTGTACAACTAGATAGATCTTGATAATTATCAATTGCTAGTTTAGGAGTCTTGATCCGTGTAATTGTCTTGATTTCCTATTCATAAGTGGCAATTTGTGATTAATGATTATGGTCAAGTTTTCAATAATTGCAAAGTGGAACATAACCTAAGTTGAACAATCCGAGCTTATGTGTTTGTTGCTTAGATCAACCTATCTTTCTCATCATAAAGCTGCCATTAAATTGAATTTAGAGAGCTTATTCTAGGTTGTTTAATGGTTAGAGATTAAATAGAGAGCTTGTTCTATTTAACGACAAACTAAGGAAAGATTGGGGTAACAGAGCTTGTTGTTATCTACGGTTGTTAACTTTGATAGTTGGTTGATATTGATAGATCTGAAATTGATTCTTAATGATGTCTAGTGGTGGAGAATGAAACCTTAACCATATTTTTCATATTTGATTCTTCTTACTTATTTGTTTTCTTACTTTTAGTTTGCTTATTTTTTATATTTATTTTTATTGGCTGGTTATACCGCCTAATTTGTATATTAACTTTGTTTTATTTTTATTGGCTGGTTATACCGCCTAATTTAGTATATATATTTTTATTGGCTGGTTATACCGCCTAATTTAGTATATATATTTTTATTGGCTGGTTATACCGCCTTGCATCTTATTCTTATTATTTACTTTAGTTTAAATCTGGCTTCAAAAACCCCTTTTCTTTTATTGTTCTTGAATTTAAGTTTTAAACTATTAACTTATAAACTAAAACCCAATCCCTGAGGACTCGACCCTTGCTAACTACTATACTTACAATTTATCTTTTTAGTGCAAGGTTAAATAAGATACACTCTTTTGGGTGCATCATCTTTGAAAGTTTTTTTATTGCTATTTCTTGTCCATCTGATAATACACCCTGGCAAATGAGGAATCCTTTTAAATGAGAAGTAGATATTGATTTCCAAATTTTTTCACCAATTAGCTGAAAGATTAGTCTACCATTACCTTGTAAACAGGACCATATCCACCCTCCCCCAGCTTATTTTCAAATGAGAATCTATCAGTAGCCACCTCCATATCAGAGAAACTATAGGCCTTCAGATTAGGAACATTGCTGTGAAAATCTCCAGCAGCTGCCATCTGATTTGCTTTGTACTTGGAACTTTTAGCTACCGGCACCATCTCTATTAACCAACCAAAAAAGTAATGAACAAATTAAGAGATGAAAAAAGTGTTTCTAAAATGAAATTTCCCTACTCAGTGTACTCTAAACAATTACCTTCCTTCTTCCTCTTCCTGATCTTTACCCTTCGCAAGTAGTATGTCAACGTGCCAACTAAAATCATGACCACAACGATTGGAATCAAAATACCAATTAGCAACGACTGCCTTTTCTTTTGTTGATTGTCACCGTTGGCATAAGCTGATGCAGACAAAAATTATAGAAGGCATATCAGGAAGGTTGTTTGAAACCTTGTCGTTTATGTCTTAGCTCCTATCTATCATTTCTTTCTTAATTAACTTAGTTTGTTGTCCTTGTCATGCCAGCTTGGTGAGTCTAGGGCAGAGCATATCTCGGTATAACCGAGATAACCAACCGACCGAACCCAATTCGGTAAAACGGGTCAGTTAGGTTGGTTTAAGGGGTTAAATCGGTTATTGAGGTCGGTTTTTTTGGTTAATTCGGTCGGTCTTCGATTAATGTTTTGAGTAACCGAACCGACCGAATTAACCAACCTTTAATATTATATTTAATATATTTTTAAATATATTTATAATATATAATTATATATATTTATATTTATATATATTTTTAACCCTAAATAACCGACAAAACCGACTGAATTAAATCGGTTCGGTTAAGTCGGTTCTACAATGAAGTCGGTTCGATTATCGATTATTTTTTAATTGAAGTTGATTAAGTCGATTTTCGATTTTTTTAAATCGAACCGACCGACTGCTCTGTCCTAGGTGAGCCTGTCCTTCCAAGCATTTTCTATGGCCGTGTTCCCTTTGAATTACTAGGTGGCAAATGACATGAGAAATCCTAAATCCCAAGGAAAACCTACTAATTCATTGTTCAGACTTTTTGCGACCGTTATTTAAATCGCTGCCAGCATCTTAAAACAACCAGTTGGCTACTTTAACTCAGGTTATTGAATATGGCTTCAGTTAAAAGTTTTAGGCTCGAGCTATAATATTTTCCTTTCTTATCAAGACATTGAATTCTTAGTACTTATGCAGAAGGAAATTGAATTGGTTGGGAAGAGTCAGCATACCAGCTTGGGAAAGCACCCAGTTGTCATCTTGGGGAACTTGCCAGACAAAGTAACCCAGCAGCTTCTTCTCCTTGGCATAGGAAACTTTAATTTTGACAACCTCAACATCATCAAAACCAATCCAGATCACTCCAACAGTGCAGTAATTCACTACATAAGTACCATTAAACACTGAATTGGCTCCATATCTTCGAATGTAATTCCTAATGTCCTTGTAGCTCACCCCCCCATCTTCTGAAATAGCTGGCCCCAATGCTGGTGCGCCAATGGTGTTATCCTTAGGGTTCACAAGTGTCCACGCATAGCCATAGAAAGGCAAGCCCAAAACCAACTGATTGGCTGGTAATCCTCCATTAATCCATGAATCTATACCAAAATCTGCATTAAAATTACTGGCTGGATCGTATAGAGCTGCATGAGCCCTGGTAAAGTTCTCCCATGTTGGCAGATAGAAGTCAAAAGCCATAACATGTAACCAATTTAAGTTTCTCTTCAATGAATCTACTGGATAAGTTGACGACTCTGAGTACTGCGAGTATGGAACTGCCGCAGTCAATATCAACCGAGACTGGCTAGAGTTTCTCGTCTCTGAATCTATTGAAGCTCGCCATTCTTCAAAGAGAGTAGCCATATTGCTCATATCAGAGCTTGTGTTGGCTGAAACCCAGCTAAAATCTAGGCCCTGGAAGCCATAAAGCCTAGCTATCTTTATTGAGGAATTGATGAAAGATTTCCTGTGGGAGGAATTGCTCACCATTGAAACTATGATCGATTGGTTTGCACTTCCACCCCCAATGGATAGAAGCGTGGTGATTGATGGGTTTTTCTGTTTGACAGTGTTTGTGAAGACTGAGAAGTATTGCTCATCAGGAGAAGAAATAGAAAGTTGATAGGAGGAGGAATCCAGGTTTGCAAAAGCGCAAATAAGGTGAGTAAATAGAGCAGAATTTATATCAGAAATGGGGAATTCACTGCCTGAAAACCAGTAACCAGCTTGAATCCAGCTTTGTGCTCTTGACGGATGCAATCCTAAAGAGAGAAAAACATGGAGGAGAAGAACTATGATAAATTTAGGTATCATGGAGGAAATTAGCTTGCAGGTGTGATGCTTTCTGCTAGAGTTTCGATCTTGCATTAAAAGTAAAATTTCGTTGACAAAATACGTAATAGTACAAAGACAAATGAACACCACATATAACACGCATTGAATTTTCAAGGAGAAAAATCTACTAGCATTAGGTAGGACGATTGCAAATGATTTTCCCACACATCCCAGGATCGAAAGCTGGCTCGTAAGGGTGAGATTAATCAGTTTGAACCGATCAAACCGATGAAATTTGGTTAATTTGGTTCGGTTTATTTGGTTTTGAAATTACTCGGTTATGAAAATCGGATTAGTCGGTTAGATCAGCCGGTTGTCGGTATTTTAAAATTCATAACTGAATATACCGAACTAATCGACGCTTTTAATTTTAATTTTAATTTTATTTTTATATTAAATATAATATAAATATAATATATTTATATAATAATTTAAAATTATATATAATATAATATATTATTTATATTATATAATATATAATAAATAAATTATTTTTTAAATAGCTAAAACTGATTAAACCGACCGAATCGATCGACTTAAGTCGGTTTCGATTTTTTTGGTTTTAGAATTTTTGTCGGTCAGTTCGATCAGTTTTATAGGTTTAGTGGGTTTAATCGGTTTTTAAAATTTTAAAATCGAACCGATCAAACCGATCGAATGCTCACCTCTACTGACTCACACTCAATTTGCGAGGCATTATCCGTTTTGACTAAAAAAAATTCATGATTTTTTTTTTTTTTTTACAAAAACTATTAGCAAAAATATAAATTTAAGCCTCCAAATTTATAATTTTTCAACATGAAATTGGGACCTTACAAGCTCCTAGCATATCAACTAGAATAATATAATTAGAACATCATTATGTTTTTGAGATAAGTAAACTGATTGAATAGGTATGATCGTTTTATTTAATAATAATTCTTTTGTGGGAAAGACAACAGAAATTAGCTTTTAACTTGCTTGAGACAATAGAAATTTACATAGGAACCTCATTAGCAATAAGAAATTAAAATAATTCTTATTTCTTGGCTCCTTCATTACAAATGACATAAATTAGAAGGATCAAAATTAACACTACAGCAAATTTATCTTTTAGCGGCGTTTTTTTTTAGGAATAGCGGCGTTTATAAATGCCGCTGAAAAATTAGAGTCGTTTACAAAAAACGCCGTAACAAACGCCGGTAAAAACAGTGACGAGAAATTTAGTGGCGTTTGAACCATAAACGCCGTTAAATTAGTGGCGTTTTTAGGTACATTAACGGCGTTTATAAACGCCCCAATTGAACGTCCGTAATGGTAATACTTGAAACTTTAGCGGCGTTTTCTGTTCTCAAACGCCACTAAGTGATGCTTTTAGCGGCGTTTTGCAATAACTAACGCCGCTACTTGTTGTCTTTTAGCGGCGTTTTCTGATCACAAACGCCGCTAACTTTTGGCTTGTAGCGGTGTTTGCTGATCAGGAAACGCCGCTATATTTGTAGAAATTTATGTATGTAGCGGCGTTTGCTGATCAGAAAACGCCGCTATATTTGCAGAAATTTATGTATTTAGCGGCGTTTTTTCTTCAAACGCCGCTATAAATGCAGAATATTTTTTTTTTTTTAAATACTATTTATTTCCTTTAAAAAGTTGATAATAATACAAAAATATTATTTGATATATTACTATTTACAAAAATGTCCAATAATACACAAACAACACAAATTATAAAAAAAATATATAATATAAAAATAGATTTAATATCAAATATCAACCATACAAGGAATGTATTATTCAACACATCAAATCCACTTACAAATTCTTTTGTGAAGTAGTTGAGTCTCCTAAATTCTTTTGCTGCACTAAATTCATCAACGACTGAAACTGTGTCTGCAGCTCCTGATATCGTCTATCCTGTTCTTCTTTCTGAGCTTGTCTCTCTGCTTCCTTCTCCTCAAAACGTTTATTCATATTTTGCATTTCTTCTCTCAGCATCTGAACTTCATATGCACTGGAGTTTTGTGAAGAAGAAGCAGTAAACCGCTGAGAACCAAGTCCATAGTAGCTAGATGGTGTCGGACCCATTCCGACACCTCGAACCCGTCCATATCGTTCTTTTCCAGCTACTTCAGTGAATATTTGATTCTCGACATCTTGCATATTCGCTGATGACCCATCTGATGCTCCGACTTGATACTCAACAATTTTATTTCGAGCTTTCTCCTATAAAACAATAAAATTAATAAAATATTTTGTAAATGAAAACAAGTTTGAAGAAAATATACCACAATTTCCTGAGTCTCGATGTTCAAATAGGATCCATCCTTCTTAGTATGAGTTAACTGAAACAGTTCAACTCGTCCAATTTTTTCCCCCGCTCAATTTCCTACAAAACAATAATAATTAATACTAAATTGTATTAAAAGAATTGAGAACTAATATATTAATAGATTATGAATGTAAACTTACTTTTTCATTAGCTTTTCTGGCAAAACTTTTTGAACCACTGGTGTGACTGTATTTCTGTTGTTGTCTACTGCTTACCCCTATCTTTTCTCGTTCCTGTACATTAGACAAAGCACGTTATTAATGTATACATATTTCATACAATTTTATTATATCAAGTACTATAAGTAAATGACCAAAATAAATTATAAATGATACCTCTCCTTTTTTTGAATACCAAAATCTAACCAGTCTCTCATACTGCCACATAATCACACCACGCGATATGGTTCGTAGTAAGACATTAGGATCAGTATTTCGATCGAAATATTTTTTCTTCAACTCATGCTTTAAGTCTTTCCATTTTTTCCCCAATGATTTCATAACAAATGATGTGGGAATCTGCAAAGAAAATCGTGACTGAAACGGAGAAGTTGTACAAAGTTAGTTTCGATGATCAACAAAATTATTAAAATAATGCAATACTAATTTAACATGCTTATACCTCAATAAACTTTAACAGCTCGACCTTCTCAGTATTCGGCACGTCACGCCATGACTCATAATGAATGGGACACTTCATCCCATTTCGAGCAATCAGGCCAAGAAAGCTAACCAATAATTGTGCTTCTGGACCAATTGGCTGTTGCTCATTATTTGCTGCGACAACAATTCGCTCTTCAGGAGGTAGTGCCCATAACTCCTTTAATGTCGTACGACCACGAGTTCTGCGTTGTCCAACATTATCAACTACACAAAAGCAAATATATTAGCAATTTCCAAACTATTTTGCGTACTTTTAACACTTATGTAACACAATACCTGTATTCAAATTCGTATGAACTGCAGTTTCTGCAGCTGTGGAGGCAGCCGACAACTCTGGTGGGTTAACATATGCAGTAGACGCATTCGGCACCTCTGAAGGCGTCACTCTAGTGTCACCCTCAACAGTCTGAATGATATTGATATCCCTTAATCTTTTCCTCGCCATGCTATCTGCAACCGTGATTTAAGTAAACAACATTAGTATAAGAATGAAATACTATTATGTAAAGAACATTAATAATAATATTTACAGTATAAAAACATATTATATACACAGTATTTGTTTCAAAATAATCTTACTAAATTCAGTTTTTTCATCAAGCTTCATAAATGTCTTCATCAACATCTTCGCGAACCCACCGAACATCTGTATTGGTACTAGGGATATTTTCATCCAAGTTTTGATCCGTAAATGGCAAGCATTTAGTTCTTTGTTCAATATCATCTTGAAATTTATCACCCATATCAAACAGGTTTCTAGGTGTGTTACGGAGTACAACATACCAACCCGCATCATTCGGATCTTCGGAATAAAATACTTGTTTGACTTGAGATGAAAAAACATAAGGTTCGTCAATCAGTTGCTGTCCGGTGTGAATTAATCGAGAGAAATTCACCATTGTAAATCCGAACTGATCTTTTTTAACACCTCTACTAGTATTCACATCAGCCCAATCACATCGAAATAACACGACCTTCCACTTGCCATAATAATCCAACTCAATAATATCATTTAGAATTCCATAATAATCAATATCTCCCTCCACAGGATTACTATCCCTAGCACTAGCATAGCTTGTTGTTGAAGAAGAAACAACAACTCCACAATTTTGTGTTCTCCTAAAGCGTTCACGGGATTTAGTATGAAATCTAAATCCATTAATGATGTAAGCACTGTATCTTTTCACTATTCTATTCGGTCCTTGTGAAAAACACTTAATTTCTTCGCTAACATCTCTTCCACTCCAAACCTATTACAAGAAACGCAAAGGAAAACACTTAACTTTATTTATATATTAAAGAATACATTGATCGTAATAAAATGATAAAAAATTGTGTTACTTACAACTTCTCCTAACCATTCGTGGAAATTTTCCGTAAATAACTTATCAAGCTCGCGAAGTTGTCTTCTTCGAGAACGTAAAGTTCCTCTCAAGTAGCTTCTATACTCACTATCATAAAAAGTACGTTTTTTAGGTGAGAAAGCAAAAGAAAAATTAAACTGTTTGTTAAATTAAAAATTATACTGAAACTTACGTGCGTAATGATTCCAGTGAATCACTATGGAAAAGCACATATCGATGCGCTTGTGCCCAAGATTTATCATCTAGCTCAACCACTTCAACCTTGCCGATTGGTTGTCCAACACTTTCAAATAAGTATGTTTCGGCTAAGTTGTTATGTGTGAGCAAATCATTTCTTCCCGGTCTATTAAATCTTGTTTCAACATCATCCAAATATCTTGCACAAAATGTCATACACTCCTCCGCTAAATATCCTTCAGCAATAGAACCTTCTGGATAGCGTCTGTTCCGACAATAAGATTTTAACTTTCCTAAAAACCTAAAACAGAATACATAACAATCTTAATGTGTAATTAAATGCTATGTTTAAGATAAAAGTATAATAAGCTAATTAGCAAAGTATACCTCTCTAATGGGTACATCATCGATAAAAAACTGGTCCGCCGACTTTTGCTTAATAAGGAAGATGGATAACCAAATGCACCATTATAGTGAAGAATGGTGGAGGAAAAATCTTCTCTAAGTGGCACAAAGTTAGAGCTGCTCGATGTTGAAGTTTTTCAAGCTCTTCTACCTTGAGAACTTTGCCACAAATAGCTTTCATTATATTACTAAGTTCAATTATAGAAGAAGTCACTTGCTTTGACATAGAACAACGTAAAGCAACTGGAAGTAAGTCTTGCATCAAGATATGGTAATCATGTGACTTTAAAGAAGAAAGTTTTCGATCCTTCACATTCACACATCTTGATATATTTGAGGCATACACATCCGGGACCTTTATATCTTTCAACACCTTACAGAAGACGTCCTTCTCTTTTTTAGACATCCCAAAGCAAGAAGGAGGCAACCGTGATTTTCCATTAGGAAGTAATTCTGGATGAAGATCACGACGAATTCCCATGTCAACTAGGTCAAGCCGACTCTTTAAGTTGTCTATGATTTTCTATCCATATTAAGAATTGTCCCAATGATATTTTCACAAACAATCTTCTCTATATGCATCACATCAAGGTTGTGACGCAATAAATTATGCTCCCAATAAGGTAACTAAAAAAAAAATACTTTTTTTTCCACAAATCCTCCTCATTTGGATCATCTTCTTCATCTTCCTCCTCATCACTCTGAATTTCAACATCACCTTCTAACATCTCCCTTGATCTTTTCCTTGACTGTGTGCTACTTGTTTGATTCATCTTTCCATAAGTGAAATTGATATCTTTCAACATCAACAAGATATCCGACCCAATCGTGGTCTCAGGTGCTTGTCTTAACTCTTCACTGCCATCAAAGACATGTTTTTGGAATCTAAATCTATGATTTTCATCTAACCACCAACGATGTCCCATATAACTGAATTTCTTTCCGTTATATAACCATTTTGAACATGTTTGTGCAGCACAGCAAGGACAAGCATAACGACCTTTGGTGCTCCAACCAGATAGATTTGCATAAGCAGGAAAATCGTTTATAGTCCATAACAAAGCTACACGCAAATTAAAGTTTTCCTTTTTTGATGCGTCATATGTTTCAACCCCTTCCCATAACTGCTTCAACTCTTGAATAAGAGGTTGCATATAAATGTCAATATCATTTCCTGGACCTTTCTCTCCAGGAATTATCATGGACAAGATAAAAGAGGATTGTTTCATGCAAATCCATGGAGGCAAATTATAAGGAATCAAGACAACCGGCCAAGTACTATAAGAAGTACTCATTATTTTGAACGGATTAAAACCGTCAGAACCAAGTCCAAGCCTCACATTCCGGGGATCATTAGCAAAAGATGGGAACTTATTGTCGAATGATTTCCAAGCCAAAGAATCTGCAGGATGTCTTAATAAGCCATCATCAATCCTTTCATCATGATGCCACCTTATAGAATCAGATGTTTTTGATGACATGAAAATTCGTTGAAGTCTTGGTATTAACGGAAAGTACTGCAAAATCTTTGCAGGTTTCTTTTTTAAATGTGTGTCACTATCGTCCTCATTCATATTTTCTTCTGTATTTCCATTCAACCATTGAGATTTACCGCAAACATGACAAAATTGTTCATTTGTTCTATCACCCCAATACAACATACAATCATTCGGACAACTATGAATTTTCTCATATCCAAGGCCTAGATCTTTTATCATCTTCTTCGAATCCGTACAAGACTGAGGGATTTTTGCAAAAGAAAACATTTCTTTCAAAAATTCTAATAACAGTGTCAAAGAATTTCCTGTCCACCCGCTTAAGCATTTTAAGTGAAAAAGACGGACACAGAAAGACAATCTTGTATGCTTAGATCCCTCGTAAAGTTCTTCATTCATATCATCAAGCAACTTATAAAACTTTGCCGCTTCTCCATTGGGTTCTTGATCACCCATACCTCTTCCCGTTTCAGCAAAGTCATTCATGCCAACATTGAACCCATCATTCCCTCCAGGAACTTCTGGTGAAGATGTGTACAAACTATGGTTACGCATGTTAAATGCATCTCGCAACATGCCTTCCATGTCATCTTGTCTAATAGACTGATGTTGATTGTTAGAATTACTTGGACGAACTCTAGAAGATGACCTAGAAGTTGCGGACTCTCCATGAAAAAACCATTGTCTGTAACCCGGGAGAAATCCTTCACAAATCAAATGTTCGAAAACAACTCCACGTTTATGCCAATCAATATTGGCACACCTCGAACAAGGACATAATATCTTATTATCTTCGCTTGCGTTCTGAAAAACGAAATCGAGAAAACTATCTACTCCATCTTGGTACTCTTGACTTAGTCTCGACTTTTGCATTCAACTCTTATCCATTTCGTAAAATATAACCAGCACTTAAGATATTTCACGACTATCTTTATAAGAAGAATGAAAAATGAATATTGACCTGTAAAAAAGCACCCATTTACCTCTGACCAGCGAGACAAATTCATTGTAAAAAAAATAACAAAACCAATTTATTTTTAGCACATCAGTTTTATGGGTCTCTACCACACTGTAGCTGAGTGATTTACCAGGATACACCAAGCAATCCATGCACAAACTAAAAAAACTATACGAGCATGTGCTACCTTAAAATGATAAGCACAAAATCATGTTTTTCGAACTGTGCTATATGGGCTACGTACTGAGCAAAGATCATTTACCCGTTTCAACAACACGTCAAGCCCCATATTATCACCTCAAACTCAAATCATGTTTCTTCATTTACTTTTTTTTTTCTTTTTCTTTTTTCTTAAAAAAAAAGTTTTCAGCTTTACACCGCTTACTAAAATTAGACATTACAACAACAACAAAAAACCCAAGAACAATAGGAACTGTTGCTAGTAAATGCAGAAACAATTTCATGGTATGCAGGGAAAAGTATGAAACATTATAAAAAAAAGAACATCAAAACCAGCAGAATAGTTTAAGGTGTTGTTTGCCTTGTTCTAATTATCCTGAACAAACAGCAGCAAGTTAGCAGTGCCTATGTCAACTAATTCAGTAGGCTGAATATAACTGAGTAACTGATAATCCACATTACAAATATAGTAGGATTTTCACTGCCTTACTGTGGTCTCAGTCACCAAAAAAAATACCAAGTAGGGGAACTAGCCTGACTGAACTTCACAAAATATGTTTGCATCATAAATATTAGTATGCTGTTTTAAAAGAAATGACTCTTCTATAACTTTTTACAAAATTACAAAAAGTGAAAGGCAGCTGGTTCAGCAAAGTGATTTCTGTAAAATGTTTGAAACATATCCAGAACTATTGACCTATTTGCTGTAATTTACACAAGTTCAATGGGAAAACAGGGATGTGCAAAAATAATTGGATTACCAACAAAAATAATTGTATTCAATTAGATGAATACATTCAGATCACTAAAATTCATGATCCAGCAAAAATTTAAAAGATGAAAAAAGTGAAATGTTTCCTTGCCAACACTAATCCTAATTATGCCACACTATGCATCAAACTCATTTAGACTCTATTCAATCAAAACTAATTTCACAAGGCTAGCTGTCAGTGAAACCATGACTTTCAGTTTCTTACATGCATAAGCAACTCTTGTCATGCCGAACTATAAAGTGCAATAAGTTTTTAAAGTCTTACTGAGAAAAGAATATTTGTCTTGTCTTGATATACAGCATTTGTTGCTATGGTGGACTCAAGGTCTTTTTCCACAGAGCTGCTCTCACCTACCAACACAAAATCCTAAGCTGAAATTGGACTATGCGCATGCAGAAAACATTAACAGGAAATAACAAGATATCAAACAAAAACTAAATGGTTATAAGCAGTAAACCATGTATGAAAGGGTAAAGCAAAATAAATATCTCTAATGGTCATGCACCTAAGGCTACAAGGAAAAGCTATAAGCATAGTCTGGTAAGTGAATATTCTGGGAAGTAATCCCTGCTCATTGTGTGGCTTAAAAGCCACTTAGAATATAAGGCAAAGAACGCAAATATTCCAATTTCCTTGAAAGCACAAAGAACTCAAGAAGCAAACAAAGCAAAGGTACTTGTCCCCTTGCAAACATAAATGACTTGTGAACTCCAATGTTGAACCCCAATGAACCAAGAAAATAATCAAACGTTAATTGCTCTCTCCATGAACAAAGGCTAAAACCATATAAGGGCTTCCAAAAAAAAAACACACTTACAATATAATATGAATGGCAGCAACTAGACTAGATTTTCTCAATCAATTCTAAGGCCTATTAAAGCTATTGTAAATCTGCTTTCAGCAAGATGAAATTAGTAAGATTAGAAAGTTATTTGAACTCAACTACTAATTAGGTATTTGGCACAGAGAAACAACACCCAAGTCTTCCTCTAATCATAACCAGGATCTAAGGAAACTCTCCTTGAAACCAAACATCAAATGGTCAAAGGTTTTAACACAGTCTTCAACAAATGGCATAGTCGATACACCTGGTTATCTAACTTGAAAATGAGAAAGTTAAAAATACAAGGTCAGACTCCAATGTAACTTCTGAAGAATCTTAACTTTATAATGCCAGAAATTAATCTCAAAATTACCGTATCATACGCTCGAATTTTGGAATTACTTATAATGCCAGAAATTAATCTCAAAATTACCGTAAAACAAAAACCCATCAACAAATTTTGGAATTACTTACGATTTGACGATTTGGAGATGATGATTTGGAGATGAAGAGAGACAAATCGGCTTGGAGATGATGATTTGGAGATGAAGAGAAAAAAATCGGCTTGGAGATGACGATTTGGGCTTGGAGATGACGATTTGGGCTTGGAGATGTGAGAGAGAGATTCGGTTTAGCTTTTTGATTTGGGGGCTGAAATTCATATTAAAAAACATAGGGCGTTTGTATCAACAAACGCCGCAACTTTACAAGGTAAAACACATCGTTTTGCCTTAAGCCATAAACGAATCAATATAGCGACGTTTTTATTATCCAAACGCCGCTATATCGAAATATTTAGCGGCGTTTATATTTACAAACGCCGCTATATCGAAATATTTAGCGGCATTTATATATACAAATGCCGCTATATTATATTATTTAGTGGCGTTTGTGGACACAAACGCCGCTAAAACAAAAACCTAAACGCAGCGTCTCGCCTCCAAATTTTGACGCCCAAATTTTGGCAAAATTTTACTAAACTGATAAAAATTGATTATAGTTTAGCGGCGTTTATATAATGCAAACGCCGCAATTAGTACAGATTTAGCGACGTTTGTATACATAAAACGCCGCTACTTTAAACGCCGCCGGGTATTCAAAAACACGATACTCCGCGGCGTTTTTAAGTCAAACGCCGTTATATTAGTGCCACTGAAAACCAATTTTGTTGTAGTGTAATCTTATTCCGTAACTCGTATAAATCTGTCATTTACTCCATGGCCAGGCAATTAAGGTCTATGATCCCCATGTTTCCGATGCTGCCACATAAAAACAAAGAGGATGAACATTAGGACTAAGAAACATCAAAATGAAAATAATTCATCAAAGAAAAAATCAAACCAAAATATATATAGTAAACAGAATTTTAATTGTTATCCCTTTTTTTTTTTTTCTATTTTCCTTGCATTCATCTTTTAATATATTTGAACCCAAACCATCTTGACTTCTGTCGGACCAGTAAGCACTTCTAACACCATTCTGACCGGCAGAGAAGTGAAGTTAAAGCAAAAAATAGAAGGTGAACAACAAGAAACTAAGAAGTTTAGTAGCCGCCATAGAAAAGTAGCGAATTTGCCTAGTATAACAATTAGCTTGGAGCTCCAAATATATCGATATAGAGGCAATGTTTAAACAATATCAAACTCTGGAAGCTCATTCAATTTCTTTTGTGGCATTTGACTGTGATAACTTGTGAAGAGAAAAATGGGGCCAAACCTTCTACAAATTCAATTACGTATGTAATATTTTCAAGTTATTTAAACAAGACAAAATTGGAGAATGGAGATTCCATATACAAGTATTGCAAAAAGCTTGCTTGGCTAAATCTGTTGCCGTCTGCTTAATTTGATATTTTGGAGTAAAAACATTAATTGAAGAAGCGACTAAAACATGTACATTGCACTGTCGTACTGACCCACTTGTGGGATTGCCAGTCAAAAATATCAACAAAAGAAAATTAGTCAAAGATTTTTAATATATTCGGTAATTTTGGATTATATACAGAAAAAAAATAATTAAATGAAAATATAATGGAAGATTGTGGTAAAAATGGTCAAAGTTGCAGCCTCCATCTTTATAATTTCCTTTTTCTCTTTACATCTAATCCATCCAATCTATGTTAATTTTGAGTAATTTATAGGAGAATATTTTAAGGGCACTAGATTTTAGGAACTACGGCCAACGATCCATTGTTTTGGATAGAGAAATGATAATATAAAACGGTTATTTCATGTCAGTATATATTTTTTTCATTTAAATCATATCACGTAATTATTTTTATTTTTTTAAATTAACTATTTATTACAAGAATCATTAATAAATTGCTAAAATAAATATTTATCATTTAATTATTACATAAAATGTGTAATAAATAGTTAATTTTTTCTAAAAAACTGATTACATAATATGATTTAAATGGAAAGGAATAATCGTTTCATACAATCCTTTCTCGTTTTGGATAAAGGGGACATTCAACCTAAAGATTTAAAAGTAAAAAACACCCTTCATTTTTTTAGCATGGATTTGTTAAATCCAAAATCCACAAACTTATTTGAGCAAATTTTTTTTTTTTACTATTATAATCAAAATTTGACATCAAGTGTATGAAATTCAAAAATATATTTTTTTTTATTTGATTTAAATTGGAATCTTGAAGGTTTATCTAAAAATTGAATTCCTTCATTTTAGAGATTAAAATGATTTTAGTATTTTTGTTTTTTCTTAATCCAAGTTTTATTTAGGTAATAATTACTGGTTCTAATTATGGTGTTATTCAACCATATCTATAGCCAAATTAAGCTGTCCTATTGTTATTGATGGTTGACCTCTTTTAATTTATCAAGTTGTAACGAACAGAAGCATCTATATTCTGCAGTGTGTAAACAGCTTAGTCCTTTGAGGAGAAAAGAGAGTGGAACAAAAGTCTATTAATGAATTTTGTGTTGCAAAGCCTAAAACTCTCACCGAGCAACCACTTCTGAATTGTAGAATCATCAACTGAACATATTTCTAACTGCAATCCAGATCTCTTTTCCTCATCGTCCTTTCATTTCTCAGCATTGAAGAAACATCCAATATGGTAGGCCTGTCATTTGCATCTTCCTGGACACAAAGCAGAGCTATTTGCATGCATCTCAATAACTTGTAGGATGAATTTGTGTCATCCAGTGAGATGTCCATGAATTCCATGCCTTTGCCCTCTGTCCACAGCTCATATGCCTGAGATTCATTAAAGCATATATAATCACCCTTTCAATTGTCTCAAAATCTAATCTCACAATATAATAGAAAGGATGAAACTTACGAAATCGAGAAGATTTAGATCTTCATGTAACCCGTATAAATATGCATTCTTCTTTCCACTTATGATTTGAAGAAGTAAGACCCCAAAACTAAATACATCAGATTTGATGGAGTATAAACCCTGTTTAACATATTCAGGAGGAACATAACCACTGCAACAAAAATGGCCAAGTGTTTTAACAACAAATTGTTCATTTGATAAAAAATAGCTTTTGATCATTTGAATAATGCACTTACTATGTGCCAACAATTCGATGTGTGTTTGCCTCAACTTCATCTTTTCCGAAAATTCTAGCCATACCGAAATCTGATATCTTAGGTTTCATGTCTTCATCTAATAAAATGTTGCTAGGTTTCAAGTCTCTATGTATAATTGTCAATCTGGAGTATTCTTGAAGATATAGAAGGCCTTGAGTAACCCCCTCAATGATTTCCACACGTTTTTTCCAATCCAACATTAACCGTCTTATGGGGTCTGCAAAAGAAATCACATAAATTTCAATGGAAATCAATCACCAAAATATGTTTATGTATTTTTATTGGAAATAAGATAGATTAACTTCCCACCATAAAGGTAGTAATCCAAACTCTTATTTGGCATGTACTCGTAGATCAGCATCTGTTCTTCTCTATCAATGCAGAATCCCAAAACTCTAACAAGATTTACATGCTGGAGTTTTGCTGTAAGCATAACCTCGTTCTGAAACTCCTCAAATCCTTGTGTAGATGTCTTTGAAAGTTTTTTTATTGCTATTTCTTGTCCATCTGATAATACACCCTGGCAAATGAGGAATCCTTTTAAATGAGAAGTAGATATTGATTTCCAAATTTTTTCACCAATTAGCTGAAAGATTAGTCTACCATTACCTTGTAAACAGGACCATATCCACCCTCCCCCAGCTTATTTTCAAATGAGAATCTATCAGTAGCCACCTCCATATCAGAGAAACTATAGGCCTTCAGATTAGGAACATTGCTGTGAAAATCTCCAGCAGCTGCCATCTGATTTGCTTTGTACTTGGAACTTTTAGCTACCGGCACCATCTCTATTAACCAACCAAAAAAGTAATGAACAAATTAAGAGATGAAAAAAGTGTTTCTAAAATGAAATTTCCCTACTCAGTGAACTCTAAACAATTACCTTCCTTCTTCCTCTTCCTGATCTTTACCCTTCGCAAGTAGTATGTCAACGTGCCAACTAAAATCATGACCACAACGACTGGAATCAAAATACCAATTAGCAACGACTGCCTTTTCTTTTGTTGATTGTCACCGTTGGCATAAGCTGATGCAGACAAAAATTATAGAAGGCATATCAGGAAGGTTGTTTGAAACGTTGTCGTTTATGTCTTAGCTTCTATCTATCATATCTTTCTTAATTAACTTAGTTTGTTGTCCTTGTCATGCCAGCTTGGTGAGTCTAGGGCAGAGCATATCTCGGTTATAACCGAGATAACCAACCGACCGAACCCAATTCGGTAAAACGGGTCAGTTAGGTTGGTTTAAGGGGTTAAATCGGTTATTGAGGTCGGTTTTTTTGGTTAATTCGGTCGGTCTTCGATTAATGTTTTGAGTAACCGAACCGACCGAATTAACCGACCTTTAATATTATATTTAATATATTTTTAAATATATTTATAATATATAATTATATATATTTATATTTATATATATTTTTAACCCGAAATAACCGACAAAACCGACTGAATTAAATCGGTTCGGTTAAGTCGGTTTTACAATGAAATCGGTTCGGTTATCGATTATTTTTTAGTTGAAGTCGGTTAAGTCGATTTTCAATTTTTTTAAACCGAACCAACCAACTGCTCTGCCCTAGGTGAGCCCGTCCTTCCAAGCATTTTCTATGGCCGTGTTCCCTTTGGATTACTAGGTGGCAAATGACCTGAGAAATCCTAAATCCCAAGGAAAACCTACTAATTCATTGTCCAGACTTTTTGGATAAACTTATAGAATAAATTTCTAATATATGCTCTACATTTGGATTTAAATTGCAGTCGTGTTGAAGACGTAATGAATATTATCGCAATTAATTTTGGTGAATATCGACAATATCGACGACGGAAATAATCAAAATTGCAAAAAATAGATCGTAACGTCATGTTGCGACCGTTATTTAAATCCCTGTCAGCATCGCTAAAACAACCTGTTGGCTACTTTAACTCAGGTTATTGAATATGGCTTCAGTTAAAAGTTTTAGGCTCGAGCTATAATATTTTCCTTTCTTATCAAGACATTGAATTCTTAGTACTTAAGCAGAAGGAAATTGAATTGGTTGGGAAGAGTCAGCATACCAGCTTGGGAAAGCACCCAGTTGTCATCTTGGGGAACTTGCCAGACAAAGTAACCCAGCAGCTTCTTCTCCTTGGCATAGGAAACTTTAATTTTGACAACCTCAACATCATCAAAACCAATCCAGGTCACTCCAACAGTGCAGTAATTCACTACATAAGTACCATTAAACACTGAATTGGCTCCATATCTTCGAATGTAATTCCTAATGTCCTTGTAGCTCACCCCCCCATCTTCTGAAATAGCTGGCCCCAATGCTGGTGCGCCAATGGTGTTATCCTTAGGGTTCACAAGTGTCCACGCATAGCCATAGAAAGGCAAGCCCAAAACCAACTGATTGGCTGGTAATCCTCCATTAATCCATGAATCTATACCAAAATCTGCATTAAAATTACTGGCTGGATCGTATAGAGCTGCATGAGCCCTGGTAAAGTTTTCCCATGTTGGCATATAGAAGTCAAAAGCCATAACATGTAACCAATTTAAGTTTCTCTTCAATGAATCTACTGGATAAGTTGACGACTCTGAGTACTGCGAGTATGGAACTGCCGCAGTCAATATCAACCGAGACTGGCTAGAGTTTCTCGTCTCTGAATCTATTGAAGCTCGCCATTCTTCAAAGAGAGTAGCCATATTGCTCATATCAGAGCTTGTGTTGGCTGAAACCCAGCTAAAATCTAGGCCCTGGAAGCCATAAAGCCTAGCTATCTTTATTGAGGAATTGATGAAAGATTTCCTGTGGGAGGAATTGCTCACCATTGAAACTATGATCGATTGGTTTGCACTTCCACCCCCAATGGATAGAAGCGTGGTGATTGATGGGTTTTTCTGTTTGACAGTGTTTGTGAAGACGGAGAAGTATTGCTCATCAGGAGAAGAAATAGAAAGCTGATAGGAGGAGGAATCCAGGTTTGCAAAAGCGCAAATAAGGTGAGTAAATAGAGCAGAATTTATATCAGAAATGGGGAATTCACTGCCTGAAAACCAGTAACCAGCTTGAATCCAGCTTTGTGCTCTTGACGGATGCAATCCTAAAGAGAGAAAAACATGGAGGAGGAGAAGAACTATGATAAATTTAGGTATCATGGAGGAAATTAGCTTGCAGGTGTGATGCTTTCTGCTAGAGTTTCGATCTTGCATTAAAAGTAAAATTTCATTGACAAAATACATAATAGTACAAAGACAAATGAACACCACACATATAACACGCATTGAATTTTCAAGGACAAAAATTTATTAGCATTAGGTAGGACGGTTGCAAATGATTTTCCCACACGTCCCCGGATCGAAATCTGACTCGCACTCAATTTGCGAAGCATTATCCGTTTTGATAAAAAAAAATTCATGATTTTTTTTTTTTTATTTACAAAAGACTATTAACAAATATAAATTTAAGTTTCTAAATATATAATTTTTCAACGTGAAATTGAGACGTTACAAGCTCCTAGCATATATTGTCAACTAGAATAATAAAATTAGAACAGCATTATGTTTTTGAGATAAGTAAACTGATTGAATAGGTACGATCGTTCTATTTAATAATAATTCTTTTGTGGGAAAGACAACAGAAATTAGCTTTAACAATTGCTTTAACAAGAGCAAAAACATGGAGCTTTTGTTTAGTTTCGTAGAAAGATAGACTACGAACACCACTATGCCGATTAAGCCCATCTAACAGGAAACTGTTTGGTCATAGTTGTGTAAAGTGTAAACCAATTTTGTATGAATTTCGTCTTCCATTGTTGTTTGTGGTTCAGGTAATGGAGAAATAGTCAAAGAAACTTGATGGATGATATGTTATACCAATACTTGACCAAGACCCAAGAGGCTCCATAACAAGAAGCCAATAAATGATTTTTAAAGAGTATAACATTTATTCCTAATTAATTGGACCAACAAATAAAGACCGACGATTATCACAGCTGACACAATTATTTTCACCTTCTTTCCTATTTTTTGCTTTTTTACTTTTTTCGTAAATTTTTTCTGATTTAAATATCAGAACATGCTTTAAAATGTTAACTCCGACGTCCTTGAATGTTTTCTCTCTTGACAAGTCTTACTCGACACATCTCCATTTCCACTTCAAGGACACAGCCCATTTTCAGCCTCCTTCACATTCATAGAACCATCAACATGACCGATGAACAATTTTAGTTAATCTTCGTATATTGAGGAATGTAACTAGGGATGGCAGCAGATCGAATATTTGTATTTTTTGTACTATCCGAATCCGTAAATTATCCGTATTTAATCCACATATTATTATCCAAATTAAACAACATTATTCGCCGGATATCCGAATCCGCTAAAAATCCGAATTCAATAAATCAATTTTTTTTAAAATAAAAATATAAAATCAAACAAAATTTAGGTGTTTTACAAATAAGAATCCGAATCCGCTATCCGAATCCGCAGAAGTAATGCGAATTCGGATAATGGATATCCGATGTTTCATATCCGAATCCGACTTTATCAAAATTCGCAAATCTTAATCCACAAAAAAAAAAATCGGATATCCGCGAATATCCGAATCCGTATTTTAAATTGTCATTCCTAAATATAACTTGTAATTAATCTTTATAGTATTTCAATTCTTTGTCGTCATATTAGGCCGGACGTTATTGCCAAGTATTAATCACGCCATTTCTTCTACTATGTTACACAAAAATATCTTTCAATTGTGATTCTTTCTTTAGTAATTCTTTGCTTTGTTTGGTCACAAAAGGAATTCAAAGTAATAAAATTTGTGCTTACATATGAATTATGATATCAACTTGACCATTAGTTGAAAACTATAAACCTTTAACATTAGTAAGGTTTTGTTTTTTTTTTTTAATTGAGATTGATCACCATTCAAAAGATAATAATTAATAGGATATAATTGTAGAAGATATCAACTTATCAGATAGTAATTTATCTGTTAACATCTGATAATGTCTTCTTATCTATTTATCTCATTAGATAATTGTTTAGCAACTGATAATTATTTCTTATATATTTATCATATTAGATAATTATTGTAAATTATTATCTCTTCTATTAGATAAATCTACAGTTGTATATAAATAGGTATCAAGTGTAAATAAAATAATCATTGTTTGTCAATAATTGTATTATATAAATTAATGGTCAAATTGTACAATTAATTTCTATACTTTTAACAATAAAATTTAACTTCAGAGTTGTCTACAACTATATATTTCATTGGCAATAAGAAATTAACATAATTCTTATTTCTTGGCTCCTTCATTACGAATAACATAAATTAGAAGGATCAAAATTAATCTTATTCCATAACTTGTATAAATCTGTCATTTACTCCATGGGCAGGCAATTAAGGTCTATGATCCCCATGTTTTCGATGCTGCCACATAAAAACAAAGCGGAGGAACATTAGGACTAAGAAACATCAAAATGAAAATAATTCATCAAAGAAAACATCAAACCAAAATATATATATAGTAAACAGAATCTTATTTGTTATCTTTTTTATTTTATTTTCCTTGCATTCATCTTTTAATATATTTGAACCCAAACCATGTGTATGGACTATGGAAGTAGTGTTAGTTAACCATTCTAACAATTTAGAGGCTTTTCAATTTAAAAGCTAGCTCGGCCTCAATGAACAGGGTAGCCTGCCTTTAATCCAATAGGTGCAAATCTAAGGCCTTACACGTTAGAGTTTTATCCGATTCAAAACAATAGCCTAAAAATGTCTCCCTAACTGGAGGTATATGGCTATCAAACTATTAGTCTATTAGCAAAGCCTGATTAAAATATAATTCATTCACCGACCTGCTTGAGAAAAAGTCCAATTGTCATCTGCACCAAAATGCCATGTGAAGTAACCAAGCAAAAGCCATTTTTTTGAGCATAGGAAACCTTGGTTGTAATGCTTTCTGTATCATCATAGCCAATCCATGTCGTGCCAGAGTAGCAATAATTCGAAACCACTGTTTAAGCTATTATATATTTGTATATTTTGATATGTTAATAATTCGTATGATATAGATTTTAATATGTTCGTATATTCATATTGTGTTCGTGTTATTTTTTCATGTCGTGTTTTAATTATTTTTTTCGTGTCGTGTAATCATATGATGTCCAAAGTTGCCAAACATATTTACTAAAAAAGTAAACATTTTTAGGAAAAGAAAAAATATTTTTATAATAATTAATTAACAAGAATTATGTAATTATTTAATTTATCATTAATATATTTTTTTAATTTTAAATAATATTATATTTAATCTTTATAATTTATAAAAATATTTACTCTTATATTTGTATTAAATTTTTTTAATATAATATTTAAACTTTAATAATAATTATCAATGTGTATTAATATATAAATTTGTTAAAATATATATAAATAAAATTAAAAAAATAAATTTTTTTTTATAAATAAAATAAACCTTTTTTACTCAGTTCCGATTTCGGCTTTCTTTCTCTTAAGCTTCTTATTTTTTCTTCTTGTAAAATTTGCCTCTCTCAAACAGAGGAGTGGAGGTGGCGCTGACCAAAACCAGTGTTTTCTATTTCCTCATTTCCAAGTTCATATTTAACCATCTTTGACTCGTAAAAAATGGGGCGATATTCGGGTTTTTATTTTTTGATGGGTAAGAATCGGCTACTAGAATTTCGTTAAAAAACCTTTAAAAACAAACATACATTTATTTCCGATTAAAAACCAAACCAAAAAAAATGAAAACTATTCATGGTTTACGATAAAAATATAAAGTTGCTATGATTTTTTAATCAAAGAAACCTGGAACGGTTTGCAGGTATGTTGATTTTGATAGAAGGACGCGACGGGATCGTAAGCGGATAGACGATTTAGTTTGGATTTCAGTTTTACAAGATTAGGGATTTTTTGCACGTAGGTTGAGTTTGATCGAAAAATGCGATGGGGTTGTAAGCAGATAGACGATTTAGTTTGGGTTTCAGTTTTACAAGATTAGGGATTTTTTGCATTTCGTTTGCTTTATTTATTTATTTCATCTAAAATAATATTTATTTTTATTTAATTTTTGACTAATCAAGTCATGCCTTGCGCATATAATTTTTTATTTTTTGAGATCTGTTCAAAATATGCTGCCATGTTTTATTTTTTTTATCCATTTAATTCCACCTCAACTATTCACTAACAGTCTTTATGCTAACATTTTCTGTCAAAATGAGGGTTTAATTGGAGAAAAATAAATGTTTAAGTATTTGATTGATTGCAAAAAAAATATATAAGAACTTAGTTGATTTTTGAATTATCGTAATTTTATATATAAGAATAATTTTTTATAATAAAATTTAATGTTTTTAGTCTAACCCCAAGTACATTAAGGTGAGATAAGTGTCATATATATATATATATATATATATATATATAATATCTAACATTAATATAAAATTGACTATATAAGTTATTTTGGTGTTGACACGTGTTTACTACTTTAATGTTGACACGTGTTTACTACTTTGGTTTTGACACGTGTTTATTATTTTGGTGTTGACATGTGTCATTTTTTTTAAGGAAGGAAAAAAAGAAAATAAAAATAAAATAAAAGGGAAAGAGGAAAGAAAGTAAAGAGAAAAAAATGAGAAAATTTTATGTGTTTTGTATTCGTGTTATTTTTTATGTGTTTAAAATATTATAAATTTTTACTTGTTAATAATTTATTTTATGTATATTTTGACACGTTCGTGTAGTGTTCATATTATTTTTCGTGTTACGTTTTAATTATTTTTCTTATATTGTGTTCGTATTGTGTCTCAATTAATTTCATATTTTTCATACTTTGTCATTATGATTCAATTTAGAAAAAAATTTGTGTGTTTGTTTCGTGTATCAATTCATGACATATTTTACATAATTTGTTGTAGTGGTTCAATTTAGAGAAAAAATTATGTGTTCATGACGTGTTCGTGTTATTTTTTATTTTATTTTCTAAGTATTATAAATTTATACATCTTAATAATTCGTTTTATATAGATTTTGACACGTTCGTGTATTCGTGTCGTGTTCATGTTTTTTTTTTGTGTCGTGTTTTAATTATTTTTCATGTTGTGTTTGTGTCGTATCTCAATTCATCTCATATATTTGTTCGTGTATGTAAAGTATTATAAATTTATATAAATTTTTACATGTTAATAATTCGTTTTATTTATATTTTGACACGTTTGTGTATTCGTGTGTTCATGTTCATGTTATTTTTCGTGTTTTGTTTTAATTTTTTTCTATGTTGTACTTGTGTCGTGTCTCAATTCATTTAATATTTTGCATAGTTTGTCATTCTGATTCAATTTAGAAAAAAAATTTGTTTGTTCATGTCATATCTTAATTCATGACATATTTTGCATAATTTGTCATGGTGATTCAATTTAAAAAAAAAAATTTGTATGCTCATGACTTGTTCATGTTATTTTTGTGTTGTATTCAAAGTATTATAAATTTATATAATTTTTTACGCGTTAATAATTCGTTTTATATAGATTTTGACACGTTCGTGTATTTATGTCGTGACGTGTTTTAATTATTTCTCATGTTGTGTTTGTGTCGTATCTTAATTCATCTCATATTTTGCATAATTTATCATAGTAATCCAACTTTAACTCTAAATTCATTTACTTAAGATATTAAAACATAAAAAAATTATTTCAATAAATGGTAATTATTTAATATAATTCAACTTTAATTTATTTGTGATTATTAATTTAATTAAAAAGTTATAAATATTAAAAAAATCTCTGAGCGAAGCGGAGAAAAATTCTAATATACATATATATTGAAATCTTTGCAATACATTTAATAACTCACAAAATTTATTTATTTATTTTTTGTCTTTTTTACACTCATTTATGTGTGAATTGAAACCCTTATAGGTTACTTTAAAATAAATCCATTTTCTTATCCCTTTTGGAACTCATCTATGTGTGAGTAGGTAAACCCTAATGCCCTCCTAAGACCACTTAGCATTATTCATCTAACTTTACTGTCAAAAAGCTTGATTTGCTTTGTACTTGGAACTTTTAGCTATCTGCACCATCTCTATTAACCAACCAAAAAAGTAATGAACAAAGAGAAGAAAAAAATGTTTCTAAAATGAAATTTCCCTACTCAATGATGCTGCTAAGTGCTAACTCTAAATAATTAAAGAAGGCATATCAGGAAGATTGTTCGAAAACGTTGTCGTCTTTGTTATGCCAGCTTGGTGAGCCCGTCCTTCCAAACATTTTCAATGGCCGTGCTCCCTTTGGATTCCTATGTGGAAAATGACCTGTGAAATCCTAAATCCCGAGGAAAACCTACTAATTCATCGACTTTTTGGCTAATCTTTCAATTGTGATTCTTTCTTTAGTAATTCTTTGCTTTGTTTGGTCACAAAAAAATTCTTAAACTGATAATTAAATTTAAATAATCGTATTAAATGAAAAAAAAAAAAACTAAACATTGATAAAAAAGTATTTTCTTTTCTTTTTTATTCATCCTAAAAATCTTCTCATCTTTTACTCTACTAAACATACTTTAAAATTACTAATTTCAATAATGAAATAGATTAACATCTGTAGTTGTCTTATAAATTGTCAATTTTTTTAATAAAAATCAATATGTTTTTTAAAATTGATAAATTTTTTAACGAGATATCAATCTAATTTACATGGACAGTAAGTTGTATCTTTCTTTTTTATTTTTCCCACCTCATGCTTTCAATTATCACATCAACAGCAATCCGCACTTCCTAAATTGGAGGCTAATCCAACCACCATATATATAATTACAATATTTTGCATTTCAATCCAAATTCCTTGAACGAGTTAAAGAGTTTGAATTAGACTTATTCAAGAGTCGATTATTTAATTAGTTCGGTGAATTTGATAAGATTTAAGATAGGGTATTTTAAATTTGGACCATCCGATTTAGCTCTATTCAATTTATTATTTAATAAATAATTTTTTATTTAAGTTTAATTATAAAAATATTGATATAAAATTGTTTTTATATATAATTAGAATATTTTGCATTTGAATCCAAATTCCTTGAACGAGTTAAAGAGTTTGAAGTATACTTATTCAAGAGCCGGTTATTTAACTAGTTCGGTAAATTCGATAAGATTTAAGATAAGGTATTTTAAATTTGGACCATCTGATTCAGCTCGATTCAAATTATTATTTAATAAATAATTTTTTATTTAAATTTAATTATAAAAATATTGATATAAAATTGTTTATATATATATATATTTAATACATTTTCAACTAGCTAGTGACTTTGAAAGAAAGACTTGAACTTGACTACATGGGCTCAAAAATGTTCAATCAAAATCAAAACATAGCTTGCTGTATTTAGCTGGATGGCAACCAAATTTGTCAAGGATTTGTCATGGAATTAATGTGTTAATTAATCATTAAGCAACTTGCTTGATCACATAATACATTTCTCACCTTGTTGGCTCTATACTTTATAGCTAGATGGCATCTAACAAATGAATTGTTAATTATGACCTTTAATCTTTCATTACCATTTTTAAGCCTATGATTTTTCTTTCAAAATTTTATTTTTATAATTAAATTGAGGTGATTTGAAGTTCACATGAAACATATCATGTTTGTCCAAATACTTCCATAACCCACTAGTAGATTGTTGGCCCCCCATAACTAAATCATTGATTAGAGATATTTGCATAAATTTTTTTACTCGATTTTAAATTTGATTATTTATGTTCGAGTTTAAATTAAGATTTTTCTTAATATTAATTAAAAAACTTTATTAAACTTGTGAATTACTCAAATTAAATATTAATATACTTAAATTTGATTTATTCAATAATTTAAACTGCTCGAAAATACGTATCGGCAAAGTTTGAATAAAACAATGTGGAGTCCCCTGTCTTTGCACATGACACATGAGAGAGCAAAGCAAAAAAACTGTACTTTCTTTTGGTACTTTTCGTTTGGGCTGTCCCCTAATTTTTACAAAAGAATTTCGAGTATTTATTTATAAATTATAAAAATAATAGTCTTATTAATGATGATGATTTATAAATATTTTACTACTACTAGTGTACTATACTAGATAAAAAAAATTATTTTTTTCTTGAAATTAATTAATCTACTATAAGTTTGAGATTTAGATGATGAAATATGTTTAGGAAGAGAATTTTCTTGAAATGGAAAAGTCAAAAGATTTCATTCAAATGAGCGTGTTTAAAATTAGAGTTATATTATTCAATTTCATCGTTATAATAATTAATTTTATTATCATCGTTGTTTTTGATTTTATCAAAATCAGTTTCATCGTCTATTCAAATAGACTCACAATGAAAATTTTTAACTTTACAAATAAAATTAAAAAATTGTCACATATTTTATTTTTTAAATAATTTTTTTATATATTATAAAAATATATATCATTCTACTAATCTCATTTATAAAATTTAAAATTTTCAATATTTGTGAATGAAAAAATTTCTATTAAAATTAATGCTCCAAGGAAATCAGAAAAAGTCAATTAATTTAAAATGTACCATGCAGGAGGATATTGATGAATTTGGATTTTGGAATTGAAAAAAAAAAAAAAAGCACATGGC
The DNA here is from genome assembly GCA_030761205.1 of Fremontodendron californicum. Taxonomy (NCBI): domain Eukaryota; kingdom Viridiplantae; phylum Streptophyta; class Magnoliopsida; order Malvales; family Malvaceae; genus Fremontodendron; species Fremontodendron californicum. The sequence continues at coordinate 11,481,945 of JAULJL010000045.1, forward strand.
AAAAAAAAAAATGAGAAAAATTCATAAAAGCACGTGTTGAAATTATACTTCGTGGATGCAACTTTGAATTGTTGCTATCAGATCAGATTTTTTTTTTTTTTTTATGCAAACCTTGGATTGTATAGCAAGGGAAATGGATCATTCAATTTCAACATTTTCTTTAACTTTTTTTTTTTAGTATATAAATATATATTTTGCTAAATATTTTAATAGATTCATAAGCTAATAAATTTTCTAATCAAATACTAATATTTTGGAGAAAATTCAAACATAATAAAAATGAAATAATTAAGGAGCAAACGTGGAAAACGAGGAAGTATATATAGAGAATTAAAAATAAATAAATAAAATGATTTGAGAAATTTGCAATGTTTTTAGACATAAGAAATATCCTACTAATCACTTTAATTTTGAAATTGATATATGATTCTTGGTTTTTTCTTCTCTATTCACTCAATTCATAAAAAGAAAGAAAGTTTTTTAGAGGCTTGGCAAATAGTATTATTATCAACAAAATTTCAATTAGCTAGCATGGTTGCACTTAGCTTAATTATGGATATAAACAATGGCTAGGGGCTGGAGACATGAGTAGCATAATCAGATTGATTATTTATGGCTAAAATATTAAAAAAAAAATTATGAATTATTTTATATTTTAGTATTCGAATAAGTTTTTATCTTTTGATTTGTATTCAAATACGTTCTTATTTCAAAATGAAAGATTGATTTAGGTTAAGAGATTATTTAGTTATGAATTTATTTTGATACAAATTAAAGGTCAATGATTTTTTATGTACAAATTAAAGATTAAGGGTTTATTTGGATATAATAAAAATTTATAAACTTATGTAAAATGATAAAGTTTATTTATTTTTTATTTTAGTCATTATTGATTAGGAGCTAATTAAACAGATGAATGTGCTCATGATTAGCCAATAAAAAAAATCAAGTACAATTAATGAGTAAAAAACACACATTTCTAGTAGATTGCTTGTTTGAACAATTTGGTTTTGACATAATTGTTTTTTTTTTTTTATTTTATCTTTTAATGGGAATTGAAGTGATCATGGAGTTTGTTCAAATGTTAAGAAAGAATGTAGAACAAATCTTTTAAATAAAAAGATTAGACAATAATTAAGGTTCATAAGAATAAATGATTTTGAATTGGGTATTTGAAAATGAAATTTTGAGCTCTCTAACTTGTAAAATGCATTTAGAGAAAGAATCATGTACATGAGCAAATAAGATCATTTTTTTAATACAAAAGCCGTACTAGTTTGAAATACGAAAAAAGTTTATAAATGTTGAGATTTAAATTTCAAATTTATGATATATTATCTCTTAAGAGCATTTGTATGAATCAAATCAAAATTTTAAAATAACTCTCTAAATCGAGTCAATAAAATAAAAATTCAAAAAATAAGCACCAAACTATCTTTAAGGGGCTTGATTTAAACATGGTAATTTTTAAAGCAAATAATGGTATTGTGAAACGAAATTTTTGGTGGAGGTTGTAACTAGCTTCCTAAAATGATGCCAATTAGTATTTAAGGCCCTAAATAATTTACCATAATTTGTTTAGATTTTCATGGTAATCTTTCATTATATATAGCTGTTCTTAATTAATTTTAAATTTTAAAATTTGAAATATTTAAAGTCAAGCCAAAGATATTAATCCACACTTAACAGTTAACACTACAGAAGGAAACAGTACCTTTAAAGAAGTTTATATTAAATGAAAACAATTTTACAAGATTCCATCACCGTTAAATTGTGTGGGTAAATCCAAATCGACGGTCGAGATTCCATAATTGATTGAGTCATATGGTAGATATAGTAAGGTCTATTCATGGCGTCAATATTATTTCTTGAACACTTATTTGTTTGGGGTGAAAAATAAGAGAGAAATAAATAAAGAAAGAATTACTATTACTACTTACCACTTTAGAAACACAAATATATATATATATATATATATATATATATCTTTAAAGGAAAAATCATAAACAAGCTCAATTATCAAAAGAATAAAAAATTAAATTTATAATCTAAAAATATATATAAATACCAATGTGATTTTTTTTTTAAATTAACGAAAATAATAATTATTCATTGTATTTTAAAATTACAATTACAATTACAAATATTTATTATTATTATTATTTAATTTATAAGTAAAAATTTTAATTTTACTATAATATTTTCGTTAAATGAATTTATTTGATAACAATTTTTTTTTTTAAGTTTACAATAAATTATTTTATCTCATAATTCTACTTTTTTTTATTAATTTTAAAAAATAAATGAATTTATTTGATAAATAAAAAAGAGTTAAATTTTACACTGAATTTTTTATTTTCATAATTTTAATTTTATATTAATTTGAACATGTAATAAAATTTACATGCTAATATAAATTTTATTAATTTTATTTAATTATGAGTGAAAATATATTTAAAAAATAAATAAATAAGTTATATTTAAAAAATTAAAAGAAAAAAAATTGATAAATTTTTTAAGTGGGTAGATTTTTAAAAAAGTGGGTAAAAATTTAGTAGTTTTTTAAGTGGACAATTTTTTTAAAGATTAAGTGATTTTTTAAAAGTAAATATATAATTTTTTTTATTAAAATATTATATAAAATATTAAAAAATATAATTATTTTTATATTTTTATTTGATTGTTTTGTATTTTTATAATTGAGTACTGACATCAACTCAATTATTTTTTTTATTATAGTATAAATTAAAACGTGACATATATGTGAAAATAAATAATATAGTAGAATAAAAAGAAAGGATGCTTTGACAAGAAAAACCTAAAGACAAATACGGAGTAGAGGAGAGAACAAGAGTTAAACATGAAAAAAAAAAAAAAAAAAGATTTATGTTTTGTTGGAGTGTTGGAACATCTTAACTCTGTTTTAGCTATCCACATCGTTGTCCCTTCGTACAGCTTTTACTCGCAAAGCTTTCTCTCTTTTTTTTTTTTTTTTTTTTTCACTGTTTCAGCTTCCAATTCTCTCTCACTTTCAATCTTTGTCTTTGTACTTTTTTTCTCTTCTTTTTAAGGGGTTTTGGCTTTCTGGGTTTTGTTTAGAAGTCTTAAAAACAGTGGATAAACTTGAAAAGATTGAAAATTTTGGCTTTGTGGTCTCTGTTTTTGCTCTGTTTTTTCATCTAGATTGTTTCAATTGCTTATTTTATCAATGCCCATGGAGGAGAAAACGTGTGGTTCCAATGTTGAAGATGGCGGCAAGGACCGGTTTCCAGTTGGTATGCGTGTTTTAGCCGTTGATGATGACCCTATTTGTCTCAAAATTTTGGAAAATCTGCTTCGTAAATGCCAGTATCAAGGTTAGTCATTCTTTTTTCTTTTAAATTCTCGTGAAATTCTCTTGTTTTTGTGAAACGCTTTGTTTTGAACTTGAAATTTACTTCTAAATTCAGTTGATAAGTTACATGTTTACTGTTATGTTGTTCTTAATCTTAATTCAAAGTTTTGTTGTCTTCTCTTTGGGTTTATTTTAACGTTTGGATACTGTTCTATCAGGAAGATCTGCCTGTTGTGCTTCGCAGGGTGCATTTGATTTGGATCTTTATAATTGTAGGATGCAAGTTTTGACTCTTAACATTGTTAAGACTTGGGGTTTCTTTTTTGACATTTCATTTATGTTTTTTTTTCTTCTTTTCTGCAGTTACTACGACCAATCAGGCAATTACAGCCCTCAAAATGTTGAGGGAAAACAAAAACAGATATGACTTGGTTATTAGTGATGTTAATATGCCAGATATGGATGGCTTTAAGCTTCTTGAGCTTGTGGGGCTTGAAATGGACCTGCCTGTAATCAGTAAGCATTAACCCTTTTTTCCAGTTAATGGCATTGAATGATACTCCTATGTTACTCGAACTCGAGTGTGAGTGTTGGACACGGATATGTGTCCGGCACGAGTATATTCAATTTTTTCCAAGATTTCTATGTATTTGGAAGGTCTTTGGAGGATCATATCTCCATACCCATGTCCGGATATGCTTCGGATATGGGTGTCGGACACGGTTACTTCACGAAAAATGAAAAGTCGGAGCAACATAGTGATACTCTTTTGTTTTTGCTCTTTCCCACCCCTTTCTCTTTTGAATTATTTGTGGAATGAATGAACTTTCTCATCTTTTTTTTTTGTGATTAATTCTCTGTTCCCTTAAAAGGTTAAAGTTCAGTAGTTTTCTAAAACCATAATTATTCAGGTTTGCTAAATTTGAATAATAGATAAGAATTGTTTCAGAATGATTTAACATAATTTATTTCTCTTCATGAATTCCAGTGTTGTCAGCGCACAGTGATACCAAGCTTGTAATGAAGGGGATTACCCATGGTGCTTGTGACTACTTATTGAAGCCTGTTCGCATTGAGGAGCTAAAAAACATATGGCAACACGTGCTCAGAAGAAAGAAACCTGACTTGAAGGACCAAATTACAGTTCCAAATCAAGATAAGGATCGGGGAGGAACTGGAGAAGCTGGTCAAACATCAATGGGCAGTTCTGACCAAAAAGTCAATAAGAAGCGAAAGGACCAAAGTGAAGATGAGGAAGAAAAGGGTGAAGATAATGGATATGAGAATGAGGATCCCTCAAACCAGAAGAAGCCTCGAGTTGTTTGGTCTATAGAGCTGCATAGGAAATTTGTTACAGTTGTCAACCAATTGGGTCTTGACAGTGAGTTTTCTGCTGTTGAGATTAGTGTGTGACACAGTGATCCTCATTCCCGACTGCATTTCTGATTTTAGTTTTCTTTTTCTGCAGAGGCTGTTCCAAAGAAAATTCTTGACCTTATGAAGGTTGAAGGGCTCACAAGGGAAAATGTAGCAAGCCATCTACAAGTAAACCCCTTTCCTTTGTGTTCTTTACTTCTGAATTATGGTTCGCTATATATTGCCCTTGCAACAATTATCAATTATTAGTATGCATGTTAAAGTTTTAAGTAGACATGGGATCTGGTTAAGAGGTTGCCGGTTCTGTAGAAAAATTAGATACTCTGTTGAGAAATAGCTGAATAAAATACAATAGCGAATCTGGTATGTACAAAAGCTTCACTTACTGTAAGCTTATTATTGACTTCTGTTTAATTGGCTGCACTAATTTGTAATAGAGAGATTTTCCTTACTGTTCTACACTTCTACTCCTTGTTAGAATCAGCTCATAGGTTATGATGTTATTGCAACTCCAATTCAAGCTGATAATAGCTAGACTGGGCCGTACGCGGAGAAAAGTGCAAATACTTTAATCACAACCTTTTACAAAAATGTGCAGTAACTGGGTACTTGTCTTTTCTTTAAGCTTACTGTCTTATGTTGTCTTGCAGAAATATAGGCTTTATCTGAAAAGACTCAGCAGTGTTGCAATGCAGCAAGCAAACATGGTTGCTACATTAGGCAATAAAGATCCCTCTTACTTGCATATGGGTTCACTAGATGGCTTTGGAGATTTCCGCACATTGACTGGACCTGGAAGGCTTTCGAGTGCTTCTCTATCATCGTATCAACCGGGTGGAATGTTTGGTAGACTGAACTCCTCAGCTGCTTTAAGCCTACGTGGGATTTCTTCTGGTGTGATTCAACCGGGACATTCTCAAACCTTGAACAATTCCATCAATGGTCTTGGAAAGATCCAGCCAGCTGTGTTACCTGCAAACCAAAATCAAAATGGAACTTTGCTTCAAGGGATCCCAACTTCAATAGAGCTCAACCAACTCTCGCAGAACAAGTCCAGTAACCACTTTGGAGAATATAATCGTGTTAATGATCCAAATGCTTTTGGTGTTGCAACTAACTTCCCAGATGCCAGAGTGACATTTGGTAGCTCAACCAATTCTCTATCTACTGCCTCAGGCAATCCTTTGTTGTTACAAGCAAACACACAACAGACGCAACGTAGTGGTGCATTCAGAAATCAACCATCTCTTGGTGTGACATCATTGAATCAGGAATCTTTTGACATGGGTGTTCGTGGTTCTTCGGATTTTCTTGATCATGGTAGATGCAGTGAAAACTGGCAGGGTGCAGTTCAATTATCCAATTTCCCATCAAGTTCATTGTCGACAAGTGAAGCTTTCAGTCATGAGCAGTTGCCGACTAATAATTTGCAAGAAAGCATCTCTTGGAGGAACTCTCACCTAAGTAACAGCCCTATTGATCTTTCTTCTTCCATGGCAAATTCAGAACGTTTGGAGGACTCTAGAGCAAACATGCTGTGCCAAGTTGGTCTAAATAATAACGTCATTCAGAATATAGATTACACAGCAAAGCAACAGTGGGGAGATCGCGGACACGATTACAATGGAAATTTAAATAATTCATTCAGCAGTAAAACAATTGATGTTTCTTTGTTCAGCCAATTAAGTGGTGATGCTCCTTATGTTGTTCAGCACCCTGAGGGTGGGAAATCATCTTTCGACACAGAATTGAGGTCCAATGAGGACTTCCTCTTCGAGCAGACAAAGCCGCAGAATGGTTTCAGTCAAAATAATTTCGAATCCTTGGAGGATATAATGAGTTCCATGATCAAACTGGTATACAAGAGAACTTCCTTTGCTTCTGTCAGTTACATTTTTTATGCTTTCTTTTTCTTGTTCATGTCATAGTTAACGTGGGCGTTGAATGTGAGATTCTGTAAAGCACAGTATGCACAATAGTTAGCACATGTATTAGGCATAGATTAGATAAAGATATAAAGCTGATTTCCTTAACAAGTATTATGTGTCTTTCCCGTGGTTATATTCTATGTTGCTCCGACTCTTCATTTTTCTTGAAATATCCGTGCCTGAACCCATGTCCGGCGCATATCCGGACATGGGTATGGGGATATGATCCTCCAATGACCCTCCAAATACATGGAAATCTTGAAAAAAAATTGAACATACCCGTGTTGGACACACACCCGAGTCCGAGTAACATAGCTTATATTGTCCTTCTCCACTAGTTAACTATTGCAATTAGTTTCAAACAGTGGAATTCGTGTATGCTTAAGAATTGTGAAAAATGTTCATTTCTCCAAGATATATATACAAGAAAAGTTTTCAAGTCTCCAAAAGTACAAGGAATGGCATTCTTGTTATCCCAGGATCTGACTAGCAGGCAAAATAAGTTGGGACTAATTTGTCTCTGGTTAAGACTATTTAATTTCCTTGAAATGCAACAACACCTAAGAAAAATGATCGTGACCGAACCTGGTTTATAGTTTAGCCTTTGTAGGTTAATTTCCCTTTGTATTTTTTCAAAAAATATATATATATATATATATATATATATAGATTCTTTAAAATGACTGTATCCATGATGCAGGAGCAGAATCATGAGACTGCATTGATGGATGGGGAATTTGGATGTGATGCTGCATACCCCCTCGGGTCATGTATATGAGGCGGTTGTTGATTCTCGTATAAAAGACGGTGACAAAGGCATAAATCTACTCGCTCTTTATGGGAGTCTGTAAGTATCATTATGTAATTTATTCTCTGTTGCTCCATTTCTTTCTGCTTGAAATTGATGACAGCTTCCTCCTTTTCGGGTTTCTTTTTTCTTGTCCTTTACACATTGATGGAATATAGTAGCTTGAGAAATTTACAGTTTTCTCAGTTTTTCTTGGTTTTAGTTTCATTTGTATCTTGTTTCTGATAATTTATTTGAAGGTAGTAGTTGTTAAGCATTTATCCTGCTGTGATTCAAGAACTTCAAATTTCAGCATTTCACCAGCTGAAATATATATTTGATATTAATTTTTTTAGATGGAATCCCTCTTGTGTGCAATGTGCATCGTATACTTGAAATATTGAAGGATAGATTTGTTGCCCTTTCCCTTATTTATTATCATTGAGTATACCTTTGGGGTGTGGGTGACGGTTTGTTTGAGATAAGAAAAAAGGTTGCAGATGTTGGGATTCGAACTTCAGATTTGTTAGTTGACATCTTTTAAGGGTAACTGAATGAATCAATTGGACTGAATTTCGGATTCGATGGGTTTTTTTTTATTTGGATTGGTGTTAACTTTTTCCTTGATAACTCGAACTTTTTTTTTTTTTTTTTTACAGTTATACTAAAGGCTTAAGCAAAGCAATTTACTCTAGCAAAGAAATATGAAAAAGAATGCAAAAACCCGTTAATGTCATATTTTTCTGAGAATCATGAAGCTTGGAAAATGATTAGATTAGGATCTAGGCCTTTAGGGGTTCATCAAATTCTAATTCTACGTCATTAGCCACTGAAGCCCACTACTTTTATCAGCTACATCTTTTAGAAACATTCGATATCTTTATTTCTTGGATAATCAGAGACATTAAGATCAGGTTCCTTTAGTTGAAATTTCACAAAATAAAGTTACATCCCCCTTATGTAAGAATAAAACGAATGAAACTATTATTAAGTGCTAAAAGCATGACAATATTATACATCTGGAGCTAAGAGAATGACATAGAACTGGCCTCAAACTTCATATACAGAAATTCTTTTTGACTTACTCATTTTCTTCACTCTACTTGTCATTGATCAGCTTCCTCTAATGAATGCCTACCAAATATTGGCAAAGATAAAAGAACTTGAAATCATGCAACAATGTTGCCAATTGCTGAGGCACCAATCCTTTGTCAACCAGATAAAATATAAGATGTTAAAATAAGTTTTAAGCACCATATCAGTTAATCAAGCTCAACAAGCTGAGCTCTTCTTTCAGCAGCTTTCTTTCTTATAAATATTCCCCACCTTAAAGCAGCTTTCAACTTAAGCCACCCCACAACCGCCTTCCCTGAGCCTTTGCCACGTTCCTGGACATAAGAGTGATCCATCTGATGATCATAAGGAATGGTGTAAGTATAAGAAGTCTCATCTGAATGACCAAAACCAGCTCCCATATCAACACCTACACTAAATGTTTTCAGCAGTCTTTGCATGTCATCAGTCTCTAACATTTCTGAACTCCTAACCCGGATTTCCTCCGAAAAGAAATCTTCGAACCCATTCCCGTTCCTTGGCCGAGACCAATCTCCTGCAAAACCTGACTCTCCAGCTGTAGAGTTTCCAATTGGCATGTAATTTATGGTACTAGTAGGTAATAATGCTTTTTGATTATTCATTGTCATTACTGCATTCTGATCAGACCTTCCATAGGGAAATTCAATCAACTGATGGACTTCATGGTGGGTATTATTTTTATTCTGGTACCGTGGACTTGGCTCTGAGGTGATATATTGCTGCCTACTCTTCTGATTAGTTGTGGTGTAGTAATCTGCATCATGGTTGTTCTCATTTACTGATACTGATGTAGTTGAGGGATCTATTCCCTTTGTACTTGCAAGGGTGTTGAGAACCTTGTCGTCATATTCTATTACTTGATGCCAATTTTCATATGCTCTTTTCACCAGGGAATCAACAAAAACCTGTATGCAAAAGTTCATGTCAATTAGTCATATTGTTCTTGCTGGGAAGTTTTTTTTTTTGTTACAAAGGAAGCCGCAGCTTAGGGATAGGGGAAGGGGTTATAGATGTTGAGATTCAAATCTCAGATCTGCTAGATGCCACCTCTTAAGGGTGAATGCATGAACCAATTGAGCTAAACTCCGGGTTAACTATGAAGTTGTTTTTTGCTTCAGCAGCATTGCAAACATAAGAAAATCTAACCTTTTGATTGTGGTTAAGTGATTCCAAAGGGAGGAACTGGCCGTCAGCAATAAGACCTCTGAGTTCATAAATGTGATTGAAAACAACACCGGTGCTATGTGTTGGATCAGTGTAGTAAACATAAAGCTTTCTTCCCAAGATGCAAGTCTTAGCATGCTCCATTGTATTCTCCCACATTCTATTGGACATCCCGCTTCCCAGGATCTATATCAGGAATGTGAAGGGAAATTAAGAACAACCAATACAAAAATGAAAGAGTTTGAATGTAGAGGTAAAAAGTTATGTTGTTCTGACTTTTCATTTTTCTTGAAGTATCCGTGTCCAACACATATTCGGATATGGATATGAGGATATGATCCTCCAAGGACTCTCTAGTTACATGGAAAACTTAAAAAAAAAAAATTGAACATATTCGTGTCGGCCACATACCCGTATCCGACACTCACACCCGAATCCGAGTAATATAGGTAAAAACAAGTTTATACTAAGACGCTTGAGAGGGGAAGGGAGAGATCTAAATATGGGAAAGGAAATCACTTACATTTCTTAATCTTTGCGAATCCCTAACAAGAAGTCGAAGAAAATCTTCTACTGTTACAATTTCAGCTTTCAACAACTTTTTATGTAATGCTCCATCCTTAGCTATTCTGTCCAATCTCCACACTTCATCATGCAATGCAGGTGGGTAATGTTTCTTGTACACTGCAAGTAAAAAAGAAAAAAGAAAAAAAAGAAAATCATGACTACATTCGGATGAAAAGCCGTAGGAAAATGCTGGAGATCTATAAAGAGCAGTATTTGAAATAAGTCCACCTAACCAAACTTGTTGATGGCATTAATCAAGATGATTACTAAAGTGTTATTTAGCAGAGAAAACAACTGGAAAAAGTATTCAAGCCAAATGCAAGAGCAGCAAAAGGTTATTGTTCAGGAGATGCAGCATGTAATGTTCCTAGAATTGCCTTATGTTATTCCAACTCTTCATTTTTTTTGAAATATCGGTGTCCGACACCCATGTCCAACACATATTCGGACATGGGTATGGAGATATGATCCTCCAAGAACCCTCAAAATACATGAAAATCTTAGAAAAAATTAAATATACCAGTGTCAAACACATCCGAGTCCGAGTAACATAGGAATTGCTTATCAATTTCAATGCAAAAGCTCTACTAGAAAACTCACATTCTCCCCTATGATCTTTAACAGCAAAAGCCTCTGTTTTAGCCTCACGCACACGAATCCCTTCACAAAATCCGGGAGCAACCTTCAAACCAAGCCTGAATTTTCGACTCCTAATCCAGCTAGAATTGTCAGTGAAAGTAAGATCTCCAAGAGTTCCCAATCCTTCCTTGAGGTTTACTTGTAGTTCCCCAGTCAAAAGCGGCCGTTTTCCCTCACGTTCTTTTACTTCATAGTTCTCGAACTGCTCTTTAGTCCAATCTTCATCGGCTTCCTCGTTGAAGTCACCTTCTAGAACCACAACATTTAGTTTGATTGCTGATTCTGCTCCAGTTTGCACCACAGTGCCTGAGATCACATCTAGCAAGACAACATGGATGGCTGCTCCTTGCTCACCTTCAACCTTCCCTCCTGTGAATAAGTGAGGAGGCATTCTTGTTCTTAAATGAAGTTGCAGATTTCTTCCATCTCCACTTTGTATTCTCGGGGGTGAACACCTGTTATAGTTAGGACTACAATTCATTAGTAACTTATGACAACCCATTTTGGATGTTTAAGGTACATTTCTGATCTATGTTGCTCTGATTCTTCATTTTTCTTGCAGTACACGTGTCCGATGTATATCCGGACATGGATATGAGAATATGACCCTCCAAGGATCCCCAAATACATGGAAAACTTAGAAAGAAATGAACATACCCGTGTCGGACACATACCCGCTATGTTACTCGGACTCGGGTGTGAGTGTCGGACACGGATATGTGTCCGACACGGGTATGTTTGATTTATTTTAAGTTTTCCATGTATTTGAGGGTCCTTGGGGATCATATCCCCATACCCATGTCCGAATATGAGTCGGACACAGGTGTCAGACACAGATACTTCAAGAAAAATGAAGAGTCGGAGCAACATAGCATACCCGTACCCAACACTCACACCCGAGTCCGAGTAAACATAGTTTCTGATATTCCCTTTATAATTCATTAGGTCAAAACCTAGGTTTCATGATAAATGTTGTTATCAGAATCTGTTTCCAGACATCCACCAGGATATATATATATATATATATATATATATATATATATATCACTATCTTTTATGAGAATCATGAATATCATCAAAGATAATAAAAGAGAAATTCTAGTCTTAATGTACAAAATATTGGTATAGAAACAAACCTCCCAGTCAATGTAGCATTCCCTAGTCTTGTCAAAGCTCGCTCAACTTCCTCACTGACCTGTAATTCATTCGAAATGTAGAATCAGTAGAAGCAGATTCATGATAGAGGCAAAGGAAGCAACAAAGGAAGGCCAGGTAGAGGCAAAGGCAAGACTGCAAAAGAGCATTTACAAAACTCAAAGGTAATATTACAAAGATTTATGTTGCTCCGACTCTTTATTTTTCTTGAAGTACTGGTGTCCGACACCCGTATCCGCCGCATATCCGGACATGGGCATGGGGATATACCCTCTAAGAATCCTCCAAATACATGAAAAAACTTGGAAAAAATTGCGCAGACCCGTGTCGGACACATACCCGTATCCGACACTCACACCCAAGTCCGAGTAAGATAGACAGAGATGAAATCAAGTTCTTGAGAACACAAGAAGAAATAAGACTTGATTGAGACAAGACCGAGAAGGAATCGATGAATCCTTATAGTACAATGATTTAAATGCAATAATTCTGCAATGGCTAAGTACTGCCAAGAAACATTTGACTCACAATTCTGCGTAACATAGGCTCCAAAGATGAGGAAAGTCTTTGCATACTATCCACCTTCAGAGCTTCCACAATTACACTGCATATATAAATATATATATATATATATATATAGATAGATAGATAGATCAATTTGTATATCAACAGGAATGGACTTGCAGAAAAATCAGACATTCAACACTTGCATATATTTATATAAAGCATGTTAAGCAAACTCACCAAATTAACAAAACCTGTTCATCTACATGATCTTCAACTGTGAAATTATAGAAATCTATAAAAATTTCAATGCGGACTTAATTGGGAAGCCTTGAGTAAATCCTAAATCAATCCTAGAGATTTTTGACTTGTTTTTTGGGTTCACAAGTCACTGGTTTTATAACTCAAACGTCAAAACAAAAACAAAAAAAATTAATTGCCATTATTGACATAGCCATCTCCATAGCTTCTAATTTGTTGAAGTCGCTGAATCTTTACTGCCATTTGAAGCTTTTTGTTGAAGTTTTTATCATAACTGATGAATATCAAACAGCTCATGTACTCAGATATTCATATAGTCAAGAAAAACTAATTCAAGAACCCAGGCATATATCAATCAGATTTGATCTCTGATTATATTCTTAGAAACTCTAATAACAGCTATTAATCATCCAAATCCAATTCACCATACAGATAAAGGCACTTCAGAAAAGTCAAAAACTTAGTTTCTAAGCAAGAAAAAACAAGATTAAAAAGCACCCATTAACTTGAACTAAGTACCTTGCTAAAGCGGGTAACTTTGGTTTCTTCGGTTCTGTAATATAGCCTGCATCTTCAACATCCTCCTCATGCCCTCTCTTGTTCCTTGAACTTTCCATTATTGGAAACTTTACCAACACTTCCTCTTTTACAGTATTTTTCCTTCAACTTAGAAAGGAAAAAGGAAAAGAAAAAAAGAAAAAAAAAAACCCCAAGATAGTTCTAAGGATCTCAAGAAGCTTCAAAGAGGAAACTTTAGAACATAACTCAAAGTTTCTTAAATCAAGGTCCAAACTTTAGACCCCATTTTTTTTTTCTTTTTTAAAAAGGAAAAACTAACTTAATGACAATTATTATAGATCTAGATGGTGTAAATATAATTGATATTATAAGGCAAAAGATTTGTTCATTGGACAGTGTTTTCTGCCTTTTTTGGGTAGATCTAGATTTGTAGTATATTTTATTTTATTTTTGGCTAGTGATCAATATTATAATCTAATAACTTAAAGAAAAGGGCTTTTTTATATATATAATTGAAGAAGAAAACAGCTGTGTTTTGAGACTGAATGCATGAACCTTGAAAGTTTGAAACCGCGTTTTTTGGCATCTGATGTCTTTTAACTCAAATGGTATTTGACTGTATTTTGTCTTTCGTTCATAGGGAAAAGTCAATGGTTGTTCCACATATCCATAGCTGACATGTTTATTTGTTGTTTGTTTGGATATTCAGAAAAAGAAAAAGGCAGGAGTTTTTTTGACAAAATTCATAGTCCTTTGACTCCTTTTGTTCTGATATCCAGAAACATACTACTTTTCATCCTAAACCCAATAAGTGAAATACTCGATTTGGGATTATTGTTGGGTAAAATTCATTATATTGATGAAAGAAATTGAAATATTTTCTTTTTCTAATGTTCAAATGCTTTTCCTTTTGTCGTTAAGAGCTGAGTAACTCCCCCTCGATGCCTTTTGAATGAGAAGTAACTTCTGCAACTTCTTCTCTTATACCGATTACGATCGATTAAAATTATCTATATTTCGATGGAAGTTTGCTGGGAACCCGCTCAGTCTCTCAGGACTCATGCAAGGCAGAAAGCAAAAAGAAATGACTACTACTAAAGTTTTTTTTTGCACAAAAAGAGAGACAAAAAAGATCTTGTTTTATAACTTTGCTTCAAGAAGAAACTGAGATGATATTATAGTGTTTCACACAGTAGTATGACAATTACAGGTGAAAAATCTTTAGATACTTAGATCATTTAAGGAATTAAGGCAACTACAAATGGAGGGAGGGGGAGATTGAAGGGCTTTTTGCCCTAACAAAGATTACTCAAGCAACTTTGCTTGCCTGCTTGAATAAATATCAAGGTGGAAGGCTTCAAATTCTAGACTTTAGGATATTCAAACGAATTATACAAACAGTTATTCCCCTTCCCAACCCATTTGTCGAGCTCTTTGTTCCCATATTGTTGTAACTTTCTTCTCCTTGATCAGCAAGGCCTGAGCTCGCTCTCGGGCCTCCTCACAGGTTTCTGTGGCTGCAATACACTTTTCTGCCTCTTTTTGATACTGGGAAGCCACCCTTTTTGCTTCACCAAAGGTGATGTTCACACGGCGAGCATGCTCTTCGGCAACAGCCTCCTGCAACTTCAATTCCTCGGTCAAAAGGTCCACAAATTGCTTCTCCATCTCTTGCTTGAGATCAGGGTCATTACTTCCACAATCTGTGTCAACCATAATTTCATATCATGCATACATGATTGTGGTTTCACCAGATGAATGGACAAAGTACATGATAGGAAGCAGGGCAATGATTTGATAGAAATTAAAATGATTGAGTATAAATTATAAAGAAATAAGTCATAACATTGATCAATTTGAGTTGGTAGAATAAACTCTAACCTGTGACTGAGAGATTGGCCAACCCTGCAAAAGAATAACAAAAGCACAAAAAACATGTAAGTAGTTCATAGAGATAACCAAAAGTTTTTGAGTACCAGACACATGAACACATGACACAAAATTTTACAACCATTGCCCTGTAACTAGCAGGAACACATAAAACCTATGTTGCTCCGACTCTTCATTTTTCTTGAAGTATCTGGGTCCAGCACTTGTGTCCGAAACATATCCGGACATGAGTACGGGGATATGACTCTCCAAGGACCTTCCAAATACATGGAAAACTTTAAAAAAATTGAACATACCCTTGTCGGACACATACACCCGAGTCCGAGTAACATAACATAAAACAAGGAAACCAACAGCACAAGGAGCTGCAGATTCTGCAGCAAGCTCATGATTACAAGGTAATATTGTCCAAACAAACACAAAATATCAGGTGTGAAAGAAAGAAAGAAAGAAAGAAAATAGAAGTTCACGTAGTTATCTAGTCAGGTTACAAATGTAACAAGTTTTCCCCTTCTTCTGAACACCAGTGTCAGGAACTAGAATTTTGACATTTTTTCACTTTGTGCTTGTTATTTTGTATCAATGTGGTTTATAAAGAATACAAGCAGCCCAAATGCAAGTGCTGTTTCATGATCAATATCAAATTTATTCATATTCTGAACAGTTGTTAATTAATTAAAAGAAAAATCAATAGTGCAACATCAATGAAAATAATCAATGAAATTACTGAATTATAATCAATTCCCATCACAAAAACAAGTTCTTCTAAATTCCTCGACTCAATATATTATCAAACAAGCACAAATCTGAATTGAAATTTGGTTTTACTTAATTACATCCAGTTGCATGTCAATAGCCAAGCAAACTGATACCTCAAAAATTAGCAGCAGCCAGCAATAGATCAAAATCTCAAATCTGAAGAAACAGGAATTTGACATAGAATAAAAGTTAAATCTAAACCAAACTTTGGGCGTAACTTGACACTCGGTAAAAAACTACTCTAACATGACATTCCGAACGCTCAAAATGTGAAATTAGCAACAAGAGCAGATCAAGACCTTAAATTTCCCAAATGGGTATTGCTTAACTTCACTCCAATAAACAAAAAACCAATCAAAATCAAATTCTGACAACAATCCAGAATCACAAAAAGAAACAAAAAAAGAAAGAAATTTGATTATTAATAAATAAAAATGACCAAGACAAGGAAGGAGTAATACCAGGGGCAATCTTAAGAAGGGAAAGAGGAGGAGGACAATCACAGATGCAAGGAGGACAAGTGGATTTTGAATCACCCAATCTAAGAGTTTTCTTGAATCTCCAATAAAGAGCAGGTCCACATACTCCCAATGCTGAAATTACTGCAAATATTACTAGACATAACCTCAACCAAGTCCCTGATCGCCTTGACATGTTTCTATTTCTCTTTACTTTCTTTCTCCTTCTAGATTCCCTCTCTCTCTTTCTATTTCTCTCTCTTTACTATCTGTTTAGGCAATAGTGAGATTTAACCAGGGATGAATTGATTGATGGCTATGAATATGAATCTACTACTTCAACTGTCTATTTAATGTTTTTATTCTCATGTTCTTTTTTTTTCCTTTAACTTTTGGTTTTGAAGAAGTCAGTGACTCAGTGTAACCAGGCCAAATTTCATCTCACTTTATTCAAAATCTAAAAGGCTGAGGTAGATCCACCGACACAAGAAGGAAACTTATCGAGGCCCAACAAAATCCAAGTAAATAAAAAATTCTATGAAATCCGTGTCTTATATTTCAAAGGTTTTGGGCTTGGGTTATTCATTTTATTTTAATTTTAAGAAGGAAAAAAAAAAACACTTATTGATAATGTATTATTGGGAACTGGATAAATATGGAGTATGGACCACTTAAATTCAATAAAGATAATTAGGGATATACATAGATATGTTATAGAATATCATATGTGTCAAATATGAATATATTTAATTTTTTAATATATTTAAAAAATCATATTTAATATCTATTTTTAAATATGTGTCAGACATAAGTATTAAATACGAATACTTTAAAAATATAAAAACATAATGTCAATGTGTTGAGAAATGTCATTTTAGATGTCTGAGTTTCAAATTGTTCTTGTCTTCTTGATAATCATTGTATGCCTCTGGCCAATGATAAAGATTTTGGGGAATGAAGAAAAGGGATGGCGGTTGAGAGGGAGATTTAGAAGGGAAAACCCAAATTTTCTACTCAGTAGGCCATGATCCAGTGTGGGTGGCCGAGGCAAAACTCCATTATTTCATTTGGCATTGTTCTGCAAACTCTTTATAATCAAAGCCAGATAGAGGAAACATGCTCTCTCCTTAGAACAAGTCATTGGCATAACCATCTCTGTGCTGGTCTGCATAAGCATTTGGAAAATTAATTTGTTCATACAACAATGTATTAAAGGGAAGTAATCAAACTCTAGTTTACTGTACATTATTCCAAATCAACAATCCCCAAATAGATTTTGATGGTTCGAAATAGTTTGGAATTCCTTCCATAAATTAGTGGTCACAAAGAACTAGACTCTGTTAAAGCTCATCGATCACCAGTAGGCTAGGCTCCAGCATGTACATTGATGTGATGTGAAATATAACTAAATTGAAAAGGTAGTAGCAAGCTCTAAAATCTGGACAAATTTTGGATCTACAAACCTACATAGAAAAGCTTTATATGCCAGCTTTATTCTTGCCCATCATTCCAGTTGTTGGAGATTATTGGGTTTTAGATATAAGTGATGATTCTCTTTACTAGGGTTTTATTCTTACAGTATTAGCTGCTTTGAAATTTCCTAATGGCTTTATAAGATGGATTCAGCATTGTATCACTGCCTCTATGTTCTCTCTATCAGTAAATGGAGGGTTGGTTGGCTACTTCAGGGGAGTTAGGGGAGTGAGATAAGGGGATCTCATTTCCCCTTACCTATTTGTGTTGGTTACGAATGTTCTCTCCAAGTTGTTGGATGCTGCTTCAAAGTCTTTGATTATTATCCAAAATGTAAAAAGATAAAGCTCATACATCTCCGCTTTGCGGATGAATTGTTAATCTTTACTAAAAGAAATCTGAGCTCAGTTCTTGGAGTGCAAGATGTGTTGGATTTCTTCTACACAATGTCTGGTTTGCAATTGAACTGTGCAAAAAGTGAACTTTTTTCTTCTGGAATTGGCATATCATATGTTCAGAAAATTCATAAAGCTACTAGATTTAAACTCGGACTCCTGCCTGTAAGATATTTGGGAGTGCCCTTGTGACAAGAAGGCTCATAGAAAAAAGATTGTGCTCCTCTTGTTAAGAAAATCACTGATAAAATTACACACTGGTCTTCCAAACTTCTATCCATTGCTGGAAGGTTTCAGCTCATACAATCTGTATTGTTCAACTTACAAAATTACTGGTGTAAACACTTTATTCTTCCTAAAGGTGTCCTGAACAAGATCAATCAACTTTGCTCCAGGTTCTTTTGGATTGGGAAAGATGTGTCACTAAAAGGAGCTAGAATGAGCTGGCAGAATGTTTGTTGTCCAAAATTTGAGGGGGGCTTGGCCTTAAAGATCTAAGCACTTGGAATAGAGCATGCATCATGCAACACATATGGTCACTGTTTTTCAAGGTAGGATCTTGGTGGATTGCTTGGACTCAAGTCTATGTGTTAAAAGGGCATTCCTTTTGGTAGATTTCAGAATCTAAAGGAAACAGCTGGAGCTAGAGGAAACTCTTACAATTGAGGCCATTGGCGGCCCAATTTATTAGTCAGCAAAATGGAAGTACGGCTTGGAGATTTCCTAGGGCTATAAGAGTGTTCAAACGGTTAACTCGGTTAATAACCGAACCGAATTACCATTAATCGAATTAATCATTTTTTTTTCATTAACCGTTAACCGAATCGAAATGTTAAAACGGTGAATTAACTGAACCGAAATTAATTCGGTTAATTCAGTCGGTTTTGGAATTGATCAAAATAAATACCTAATTATTTTGCAACCTATTTTAATACATGATTTTATATCCAAATAATCTATCCAGCCAACCAAAATTCAAAAGCAAAGCATAATAAAACTATTATAAAATCCAAATATCAAACATACTAAACAACTAAGAAAGCATGATAAAGCAAAAACATAATGAACATTACTATAGTTTCGATTAATTTGTGTAATTCAATTATTTTCGCTTAACCGAACCGAATTAACGATAACCGAAATATTCCAAAAGCATTAACCGATAACTGAACCGAACTTTGTTCGGTTAACCGATTAACGGAACCGAAAAAAATTTTGATCGTTTAATTCAATTAAACCCGAATAGTGAACACCCATACCTGGGGCTAAGTACTCAATGGCTAGTTTGGCATGAACTAAGACACAAGCAGCAGAAGGTGGATTGGGACAGACTTGTGTTGTTCTTATATCATATCCCTAAGTATTCATTATTTCATGGATGACCATTTTAAACAGGCTCCCTACTAAGGATCGTCTGTCGAGCTGGGGAAAAGAGATTGATAGAGGTTGTATTCTATGCAATTCACATCAATAAACAAGAGATCATATTTTCTTTGGCTATGACTTTTCTAAAATAGTATGGAAGGAAATCCTACTACTCTGCCAACTGCAAAAGGATGTCCGTTGCTGGGGGTTGAGTTTCAATGGGTTAAGAGTAAACTCAAAGGTAAGTCCTTAATCACAACTATCTCTAAATTGCTTGGAATGCTCTCATTTATCATGTATGGAGAGAACGAAACAACCGTATCATTGGGAATTCTCAGCTCCAAGTTCTAAGAAGTATCAATGAGGAGATTAACTTTAGAATAGCAGGGATGAAAGGAATCAAAACTGAGACAACTAAACTTAGCATGGGGACTAAGTAGAATCTTGTTTCCAAATTGAGTTCTTTTTTATTCTCCCTTTTGTAATTAATACACTTGAATCATTGTTTTCTAACTAGTTGAGCTAGAGGTATACTTGTAGCAGTGATTACTGCTCTTTTGAATAAATAAACAAATTACTTATAAAAAAAAAAAAAAATTAAGCTGAAGCCTGAAATGGACTAATTGGACTGTTATTATTATTATTATTATTTTTAAGTATTTTCCTTTTCTTCCTCCTTAAGTTTGCTTCTTTTCAATCTAACTATCAGAAAAACTCACAAGACCCAAAACTGTTCCCACTGCCCATAAATGGCCCAGAAGCTTCCATGTGCATCTGGCAGTTAAGTTTCAACCATGCATACATACACATGTAAGGCCTTTAGTCCTCCACGTTTCACTTTAAGAATTTCCATTGGAATGCACCAAATATTTGTTCCCGATAGATATTACCTTATAAAGAATCAACAAAAGGCAGATTATAAACAATCTGAAACCCCAACAAAAATCTCTCCTCTAACAATCTAATCAAGAACCCAAAACAATGTCCCAGAAAACAATGGAGGTGGTGAAGAATTTGGACATAAACAGATACATGGGAAGGTGGTACGAGATAGCTTCATTCCCATCAAGGTTTCAGCCTAGGAATGGGGTTAACACAAGGGCTACCTATACTTTGAATGAAGATGGAACAGTGAATGTTCTTAATGAGACGTTTACTGATGGCAAAAGAGGGTTTATAGAAGGCACTGCTTACAAGGCTGATCCCAAGAGTGATGAGGCAAAGCTGAAAGTGAAATTCTATGTTCCTCCTTTCTTGCCCATCATTCCTGTTATTGGGGATTACTGGGTTTTGTACATTGATGATGATTATCAATATGCTCTCATTGGTCAGCCTAGCAGGAACTATCTTTGGGTATGTCTTTTTTACCCTCTCAATCTCTTTTTTAGTTACTATAAAGTTATTAATAATTTCAAATCCAGTCATATTCCAACCCAGAAGTGTTCATTTATGTATATGTATATCATGTAGGCATATATCAGCAGGAATTATGGAGTATGTAAAAGCATATTAACCCTGATTCTTGAAATGGGTTAGGCTCAATTTGCTGCATTACACTGATATATAGGCTGATTTATATGATTTGGGGGGAGAGGATAAAAAATTAAGTGGGAGAAAAGAAAGTTTTAATGTAGGACAAGTAATGTAGTGCTATGTTGCTTCATTTTTCTTGAAGTACTTGTGTTCGACATCCGTGTTTGACCCATATTCGGACATGGATCGGACATTGATATGGGATATAATCTTCAAGGACTCTCCAAATACATGAAAAAATTTAGAGTAAATCATACATATCCGTGTCAAACATATATGTGTCCGATACTCACACTCGAGTCCGAGTAACATACGTGAAGTAACATAGATGTAGTGACTGTTTCTATTGGGATAATTATTTTTCTTTACCATAGCTTCAGTGATTATTGTTGTATGTACTGATAATTGGTTCTGTTGGAATACCTGTGGGTTATATTTGTAGATATTATGCAGGCAGACACATATGGATGATGAAATCTACAATCAGCTGATGCAGAAGGCCAAAGAGGAGGGCTATGATGTGAGCAAACTGCACAAGACCCCACAAAGCGATCCTCCACCAGAAGAAGAGGACATCCCTAATGACACCAAAGGCATTTGGTGGATCAAATCCATTTTTGGAAAGTAGGAAATCTGAATGATGATCTATGCATGGTTTAATAGAAGTAGACAAATAAATAGTTAATTAGCAGTCTAAAGTCAATTTCCATCTTGTGTTTGTTTTGTAACGAAATTGGTGTATGGATGTAAGTTTTTGTTTTCATCTCTGAAATACATTTTTGATGGTTTGAACCATGAACTCATCTAGCTGTATGCGAGTTTGCTTTGGTTAAAGATGTTAGAAATTTAAAATTTGGTTTCAATTTAGAGGTGATTTGAGGATTGAGTTGAGGAGCGAGGACTTCAAATGCTCTAACTGGTTAAAGATTTTAGAAATTTAAAGTTTGGTTTCAATTTAGAGACCGGTATTTGATGATTTAATCTCTCAGACTTCAATTTTCAATCGGTTTGTAGAATATATATCCATCATTTTCGATCCTGTAAGCCGTTCTTTATTTAGTGTACCCAAGACCTGACTTGATCAAATCCGTAATATCCAGAAATCCATGGTTGGACCTTGGAAGAGTAATCTATTAACACCTTCGAACTACGACTATAAAAATTGATGGATAAGAAAATAACAGAATTGAGCAAACAAAACAAAACAAGCCAAAGACAAATTACACATACAAGTGATAATACGATTAAAGAAATTATCTCATACACCGCCAATAATATTAAAGAAATTATCTCATATACGTCAGTGATAATACTATTCGTTTTCCCTTCAATTTTCATCCAAATGACACATTGCCCAGAAAGAGAAAGCCACTATTGTTTGATAAAAACCATATAAACAAATTACAGTCATCATATCATCAGCTTCAGAGGCTAAAAACAAGTGAATCCCATCACAGCATTGCTGCTTTCTCTAGAATTTTACAGTATGGTACAACATTGATTGGTTTTCTTAGCCTGCTTGTAGAACATCTGTTTCAATAACCATAATTAGGTTCAATGTTAGCAACAGCATATGGTTGTTCAATTTACCGTGTAGTGAAGACGATAAAAAAAGTTCTAAAAGGACACAGAAAGAAAAAGGGGGGAGTAGACAAAGTAAAACTGACACGGTTACACCTATGTTGCTCCGACTCTTCATTTTCTTGAAGTACCCGTGTCTGACACAAATCAGGACATGAGTATGAAGATATGACCTTCCAAATACATGAAAAACTTAGAAAAAGTTAAACATACCAGTGTCAGACACGTATCCGTATCCAATACTCACACCCGAATCCGAGTAACATAGACTGACACTACAATGGACAACTACTAATAAACATGATAAATAGGAAAGAAACACAGGTCTTGCAAAGCAGAGTTAGATGCATATGCAAATTGGTGAATGCATATGGGATCATGTTAAGTCTTGCACATGTACCTGAGATGCCGCACTCAGGTCCGAACTCTTCTCAACTAAACTGTCCAGCCTCTCACCTCGTGCAAGCACACTATCAATAGTTTTATGCTGCATCAAATAAATAATCATTTCAATGAATGAGAGAATCAATCAAATGCTAACACAAACATAGTAATTATTTCAACATTTCATCTTCAAGTTACATTTTTAACAGCAAAAGATGACAGAAAATTACAAGACGTGAAGAAAATACATGGAAAGAATTCAGCATAACTATCATAGGCTGCTATTTAAACCATTAGCTAGCCAATGTTCCTTTAAAACCCTCAAGTTGAGAAAATAGAGAGAAAATGAACAGATGGTACTCATTAATTGCTTGATGTGCCAAACATATCAAACTATGAGACAATCTGTTGATGGTTCTGTAACCGATTCCACAAGGAATTGCTGCAGACCATTAGCAATAATTGCAAGTGTGAACTAATTTGAACAAACCATATGCAAAGAATGGACCTAAATACACTTCAGTTGGCAGTAACCATGGACTTTTCCTCTTTATCTAAATAGCCACTTGGCAGCTGATATGGCCTAAACTTGAATATTTCACACCACCTTTCTTTCTCCAATGACAATAGGCTATAAGTATAACATCAACAAACCCAGTTTGGCACTTTTCCACTCATTTCCCTGATAACAGAGTATGAAACAGGAACAACTTAAGAAACCAATAGAACTGCAAATTGTACTCCTAAACCTATCATCCAACCAAAAAAGCACAAAATCAGTTTCCATAACATCACTCCTAGTTATACAACATCCATGATGACCTTAACTAGTTTGCTATATATAAAAAAATCTTTCTATAAATGTTATCATTTATCACAACATTAAGCAAAAAAAAAAAAAAAAAAAAAAAACTTCAATCTAAAGCATGTCTTTTGCATATTACACAATCAACATTCAATACAAGTATGAATTGTCAACAAAATATAATTCCAAGCTGAAGATTCCATGCTATGATATCTGAAAGCTAAAGGGAAAGCATACAAAATCATCAAATCTTTGCAACAACAGCAAAATACTTACAAGGATGATTTTAGTTTCATCCAACTCCCTCTGAATTTTCAATAATTTATCCGCTTCTGCAGGGTCCTGAAGGTGGAAAGAGGGTTAGAAAAGGTTTTTCAAAATAAATCCTCTAAATCTCCAATTAATATCCTTTAAAAATAGCTTCTGAGATGAATTTGAAAAGTATAATACCACATAACACATTAAAACTACAGCAGACATGAATGAGAAAGAAAACAGATACCTGAAATTTGGTCAAAGCTTCATTCAAATAGGGCCAAGGTTGAGCGCTCTCCGCTTGCACAGTTCTCCACGACTCCCCAAAATTTTTCTGATATTCATCTAGCACCTGCCAAACATTATCATTTGATATTTATCAAAGAAATGAAAGAAGATACAAACAAACAGTAAATTTTCACAGCATCAAAGCAAAGAACAGTGAAAAACAGATGCATACCAAATGCGATGATATGCGACCCACAGACACTTGACATCATCTTACACTCTTAAGGCATTGTATACACACACAATATCTTCCTCCACCCATCCATCTAGTTATCACTATTAGATGAGAAGAAAACGGCAACAGAATCTATATCTATCTATCCACAACATGAAAAGGATAACACTAACATATGTGCCAAGCAACAAGCATAAACATGAGTGAGTTACAAGTGAACATGAAACAAAAAGTAATCATGTCTAAAAGAAAATTTTAACCGATATTGATACTTTCTGTATAACCAAACCAAACCAACAAGCCTTAATCCTAATATATTTAGGATCGGCTACAAGAACTAAGACATAGAACTAACAGTACGTTTACCTGGTTGCAGTCAATAATATTGGATGACATTGAAGCATAAAGGAAATAATGAAACAGAGAAAAATGGAGTTTCACTTAGTTTCCTTTACCTGGTTGAGAAGTGAAAAAGCACTTCGAACAGGATAGTGATCATCCATAAATCCCAAGGCACAAAGTCCATTTCTGTTGTAAGCATGTACCTTGTACTCTACATTAATATCACCAAACAACAAAATTAGAATTTAAAAAAAAAAAACAATCATAATTTATCATAGTCTCATCATAATCAACCAAATCATACATTCATACTCTCAAACCTAAAAAAAGAAACGAAATCCCCAAAAATAAAAAGATCACCTATACATATTATAAGGTCAAATCTTTATTAATCGTGAGATAAAGCATTCGAATTATGATTTTCTTTTACTACTAAAATCGCGTTTTGGAACAGATCAAAAAAATTAACAATCTTATACAAGAGAGAACACAAAAGATCCAAACACCGTGTTATTAATCTAATCGCCACAGATATTAATCATCAAAAAAACAAATACTATCCTATAACACAAAATTAAGAAAGTTAAATCAGGTTGAGCCGAAAAGGACCGACCTTCGTGCTGGACGGACTGGCGCTGACCGGGAGGGGTACGTTTGGCGACGGTTCGAGAAACGAAGACGATAAACTCCTTGACGCTTGACCTTTGGAAGTAACCAAAATGGCTCACATCGGTTGCGTTCGCTAGAATTATCGGATCGGATCCTTCCGGGTTGCATTTCAACACCAATAACGACGTGATCTTCATCGTTCACTTTCTCTCGCAATTTTCCCCCAAACAAAATTTAATGATAATAAATTCTATTTCTTTCTTTTTCTCTCTCTGCGAAAAAAAGAATTTTTTTTCTTTGTTTGGTTTCGCGTGGAACAGTTCGTGCCTAAGAGATTCGTAAGAGGAAAAGGAAGGGAGAGTGGGGAATAAGAATCTGCTGTAGTCGAGACCTTTTTTGATTTTTTGCAATCGCTTGGCTGGCTCGCATTTGATTATGTGCCGACACACAAAAAAAGGTGGTTGCAGGAAGTTTGATAGATCAGGACCGTTGATCTGTTTGGTCTCACTAGAATCTCGTTTTATGGCCGTTTGATTTCTTATAATAATAGTTTTCAAGCTAAACCGGTCCGGTCCAGTTAAAACCCAATCCACTTAAGAAGTTTGGGCTTGGTCGTCCCACTTGGAAGCTAATAGCTCAATGAAAGAGTTATAAATAATATAAGGATTTTTTTTTCTTTTATATTATTATAGATAAGGAAAGGAAATAAATAAAACTAGCTAAGTAAGAGATTATTATCCATTTAATTTTATTTATAAATAATGAAAAATTTAATAATCTTAAAAATAAACTATGGGTTATAATTTTTATGAGGGAATAAAAAAGAGCCATTTTTTGAAAAATAAAAAATAAAGAGAAAGTGTTAGAATGCAATGGATGCTTTTTAATGAATCAGATTCCCTATAAAAATATTGCAAGTTATTTAATTACTTTTTAATTCAAGATATTTCTTTTCTTTTGTCAAACAAAACCCTTAATGTTTAATGTTAGAAAACCATTTATTTTCAAAATTTTAATTTATTTGAAATAAAAAATACAATAAGATTATTCTTTTATGTAATGTTAGTGAAAATTTTAAATTTCATAAATAAAATTAAAAATTATCACATATTATTCTTTTAATTTGTTAAAATATTAACATATACCTTAACGAAGTATGTGATAATTCTCTATATATCATATATTAGATGATTTTACTTTACAAAATCACATGACAAATTTTTTTAACAAAAAATGAAAATAAAAATAAAGTAATGGAAAGGTTTAATTAGATGAGCCAATAATCAGAGAATTGATCTAAATTTAAGTTCAACTCCACATATAAATATAATACTTTTATATATGAAGAGAAATTATTATATCCACTTACACAAATGAATAAATTTCATAAGCAGAGTCAGTAAGGTGATACATACCTTTTACAATATAATAAAAAAATAATTTGAAAAAATGTAACATCTTAACTCGTTTGTGAAGTTGAAAAATTTCACCGTCAGTATATCAAAAACGAACTCATATATATATATATATATAAACTTTTAGCTGTTAATTAAAATTCTTAATTAATTATCCATGAAGTTTCTTTTTTCTAGTCTAAGCTTTAAATAGGAAAAGAAAAAAAAGATAAAACTTCCTAAAAAAAACATAAACAAGGTTTGATAAAGGCAGCTGGGAGTTTTCAAAAAACGGTTAAATAGTTAGGTTTTATGAGTTGTTCTTTCCCGCTTAAGTCATTTGTTGTCCAAAAAAACAGGAACAAGAATAGCAAATAAACTATAAACCCCCTTAACCTTAAATATAAAAAGAAAAAGAAAAAAACTGTTATTTCTTTTAAATAAATTCTGATCCAGCTATTAAAGCTAAAAATTTGGGGGACTTATCAAAATAAAACTTTAAACCAGTTAATCTCTCCCCAACTCTCTTTCTCTTTTTCTTTTCATTGCATTGCATTGCATTCCCTTTGAGAGTTCTTCCATAGTTTATGTGAAACTTGACAGGGGAATGTTCTTTTTACACATCTAATCAATCAAGGTTTCAGGTAAGTTGTTTTTCTTTTTCTTGTTAGGAGAAAAAGGGTAGACAGTTTCCTAAAATATGTTTTTTTTTTTTCTCTTTCAAATTTTAGATTGAGGAAAATTCTGAATTGTAACCTTCAGAGTTGAGATTATGCACCAGGATCTGTCAGATTTCTTTCTTTTTTAACAAAAATTGTGTTTGATATCAAAACTTTGATAAGAAAAACAATGTGTTTTGATTTGTTTCTTCAAATGATCAATATATGAATATCTGTTGTGGTTTTTTATGTCCTGTTCTTATTATATTGGTCTTTGTTACTCGGACTCGAATGTGAGCGTCGGATACCGGTATGTATTCGACACGAGTATGTTCAATTTTTTATAAGTTTTCTATGTATTTAGAGGACTTTTGAAGGATCATATCCCCATAATCATATCCGAATATTCATCGGATACGGATATTTTAAGAAAAATGAAGAGTTCGAAGTCATTGAATTAGCTGATAATCTTGTAAAAAAATTTGTAGGAAAAATGATCAGGTGTTTGCTTTTGATTTCCCTGTTGATCCATGTCTCTTTAGCACAAAAAAAAGATCAACCTGCTGAGCCTAAGGCTCCTGTCAAGAAATGGCCAACTTTAAGCGGTAAAATGATTTTTTTTTTTTTTCTCAGCAGAATCAAATAAGTCTTTTCTCTTGTTTTTTTTTTTCCTTCTTTTTAAACAAAAAATATGTTTGGTCTCTCCAGGTGAACCACCCCTTGTAATTGCTCGGGGTGGATTCTCAGGGCTTTTTCCAGAATCTAGCACATTTGCAAATGACATGGCGAATCAATTAAAATTTACAGAAGTAGCTTTGTTCTGCAATCTGCAGCTGACAAAAGATGGCATTGGAATATGCCTGTCGGATATTAGGCTTGACAATTCAACAAACATTGGAATGATCTTCCCAAATGATCAAAAATCCTACAACGTTAATGGACAACAGGTTAAGGGATGGTTTGCTTTGGATTACTCAATTGATGTAATGTTCAACAATATCTCATGTAAGTCTTAAATCTTTTCTCTACCCAATGGAACCAATGGTGAAGAGAGTAAAATTGGTGGTCAATGCATTTAAGAAGTCTTTGTATTATACCATCTAATATAAATTAATCACTATTTTATAAAACTCGATAATTTAATCCCTGTACTTAATTGAAGCAAAAAGATAAAATCATTGACTAATGTAACAGAAACTGTTAAAAAAGCTGATGTGACATTTAATCTTATGTTTATTTGATGATATGTATATCAAATGTTTACGTGACATCAATAAAATATATTATTTTAAGCTAACGTGGACAAAATAACAAATTAAATTGATAAAAATGCCACATCAAATTATTTTTTGCCAACTTAGTTTGTTATTTTATCCACATCAGCTTAAAATAATATATTTTATCGGTTCCACAACATCAAATAAACACAAGATTAAATGTCACGTCAGCTTTTTTAACAGTTTTCGTTTTACTAATTAATGATTTTATCTTTTCTTTTTTAATTTTAAAATACAATAACTAAATTACTCATTTTTATATTAAAATAATTAATTTACATTAAATGATATAGTACAAGCCTAAAATTGGTATAATATAAACTTCCTAATAACTTCTGCATTCTTTATGTTGTTTCCCCGGCAGTGATTCAAAGTGTACTTTCTCGAACAAATGCGTTTGATGGTCAACTGTCAGTATCTACTCCCGAGGATGTTACAGGAGTTAAACCCTCATTGTTTTGGTTGAATGTTCAGGTTTCATATTCTTTTTCTCTACTCCATTTTTAATTTTCGTCTATCTTAACCAGACTCATGAGTAAGTGTCGAATACAAGTATGTGTCAAACACTGGTATGCTCAATTTTTATTAAGTTTTTTCATACATTTGAAAGATCATACTTTCATATTTATGTCTGAATATGTACCGAACACGATTATTTTAGAGAAAATGAAGAGTCTGGGTAACCATAAAAAAGAAAAAGGCATAAATACAAATTTGGCCCTCGAAGTATGCAACTTAAATTATTTTGGCCCTTATTTTTTTATTTGGATCACTTTAGCTCTCATGTTATTATTTTCAATCAATTTAGCCTAAAATTAATGAAAATATTAAATTTTTGGTCAATTTTTGATCACTTTTTTTTTTGTTTGTTTATTTATGGTTTTTTTTTTGTTGTCAATTTCTTATAAAAATAACTTAAATTTAACGAAATTGTTAGTCTCATACTTACACATTATCAATTTTCGTTAAATTTATACGATATCGATAAAAATAATAGATTGAGGGCCAAATTAACTCATAAAAAAAGAATAATGACCAAAATGATTTAAGTTGCATACTTCGAGAGTCAAATTTGTATTTATGTCAAAAGAAAACAAATGAGGTTAACTCAACAGCTAAAATGGCCCTCCTAATTTATCTGTTATGTTTTGCAGTATGATGTTTTCTATACAGAACACAAACTCAGTGTTTCAGGATATGTTGAAAAGGCTATGAGATTTTTTAATGTAGATTTCATTTCATCTCCTGAGATTGGTTTCTTGAAGAACATGAACACAAAGATTAACAAAGCCAGGACGAAGCTCATCTTCAGATTCCTTGATCAAGAAGTAATTGAACCTACAACTAAACAAACATATAGCGCAATATTGAAAGATCTTACAGAAATCAAGACATTTGCATCTGGAATTCTTGTTCCCAAAGATTACATATGGCCTGTTGATGCAAACAAATACTTGGGAAAAAATCCTACAACTCTTGTGGCTGATGCTCACAAGCTTGGCTTAGAAATATATGCTTCTGGTTTTGCAAATGATATGCCAGGAAGTTACAATTATAGTTATGATCCAACAAATGAATACTTGCAGTTCATTGGTAATCCCCAGTTTTCTGTTGATGGATTGCTTACAGATTTCTCTCCTACAGCATCAACAACCATTGGTGAGCTTATTAACAGCTGTGTTGCTGTGCCATTTTTCGGTTTTCATCTATGTTGCTCGGATTCTTTATATTTTTTTTTGACGTATCCGTGTCCGACACATATCCGGATATGGGTACGAAGATATGATCTTCCAAATACATGGAAATTTTTGAAAAAATTAAACATACTTGTCTCGGACACATACACCCAAGTCCGAGTAAGATAGGTTTTCATCACAACTCTTATGAATATATCAAAGATAAATCAGTCAACCAGTGAAAAACAAAGTCAACAATTATAGCATGAATATAAGCCTACATAGTCGTCTATTTGAGGTTGTGATTAACCCCTCCAAATGGTCTTTTTGATGCAGCATGCTTTGCAAATAATGAAACCGCCAAGCCCAAGAAAGGTAAACACCAAGTTTGAATCCTTCAAATTAGTTCTTTTTCTATAACCTTAAAACAGTATAAGCAGGAGAAAACCGAAAATCGATTCCAACCGTAGTGTTAAAAAACTGTAATTAAGTTTATTTAGTTCGGTTCGGTTTTTGGTTTATAAGTTAAAAAATCATAATTATTCGAATCAAACTTTTTTAATTACTTTTATTTTTTATAATATAAAAATTATTTTATTTCTATATTAGTGAAAAAAACTTTAAAATACTATAAAAAAAAAGATAATTTTTTAAAATTTTAAAAACTGATGAACCAAACCGATCCGAACCAATGAAATTTGGTACGGGTTGGTTCGGTTTCGATTCGGTTTTTAAAAAATCAAAATACTGCACATTAATTATAACTTTTTTTCAAAACCGAGCCAAAACCGTTATCACTCCTACAAGATACCATACCTTTATAGATACCTGAGGAAAAAAGTAGTACTAATGTTTTTCCCTATGATTTTGTGACTTTATAGGGAAAGCTTTGATTATAACTCACAATGGAGCAAGTGGGATGTATCCAGGTTGCACTGATCTGGCTTATGAACAAGCAGTAAATGATGGAGCTGATATAATAGATTGCTCAGTTCAAATGTCAAAAGATGGAGTAGCTTTTTGTTTAGATTCAGCTGATCTGACAGGGGATACTACTGCAATGCCTACATTCATGTCTCGTTCTTCTTCCATTCCTGAAGTTCAAAAAGATAAAGGAATTTTTTCATTTGATCTTACATGGAGCGAGATCCAGACCTTGAAGCGTAAAACTTCTTTTAACATATTTTCAACATATTATAGTCGTAGAAGTTTGATTTTATAATCTTTTAGTGGTCAAAGTATTTGAAAAGTCCATATACTATATCATTTAATGCAAATTAGTTTGTCTATTATAAAACTGAGTAATTAAGTCCATGTAATTTTAAAATTGAAGTAAAAAGATAAAATCACTAACTAGTGTAACAAAATCTGTTAAAAAAGTTGACTTGGCATTTAACTTTGTGTTTATTTGATGATGTGACACTAATAAAATATATTATTTTAAGTTGACGTAGACAAAATAACAAACTAAGTTACAAAAAATAATTTGATGTGACATTTTTGCCAACTTAGTTTTTGATTTTGTTTACATCAGTTTAAAATAATATATTTTATTAATGTCACGTCAGCATTTGATATCCACGTCATCAAATAAACATAAAGTTAAATACCACGTTAGCTTTTTAATAGTTTATGTTACATTAGTCAGTGATTTTACCTTTTTGTTTTAATTTTAAAAATACAGGGATTAAATTACTCTATTTTATAATAGAAAGATTAATTTACACTAAATAATATAATACATAAATTTTCTAAATACTTTGACAATGTTTTAGCATTCCCCACTAATGGTATATCTGTTTTTCTTCAGCTCAAATTGTAAGCCCTTTAGGACAATATGCTGGCTTCCAAAGGAACCCTGAAGCCAATAACAAGGGTAAATTCATGAATCTCGCTGACTTTTTGGAGTTTGCTAAGGCAAAGGCAGTTTCTGGAGTTTTGATCAACATAGCAGTAAGAATTTTTTATCTTTTCTTTCCACTCTTCATTTTTCTTGCAATATATATGTCCGAACATACCCGGATATAAGTATGGGGATATGATCCTCCAAGAACCTTTCAAATATATAGAAATTTAGGAAAAAATTAAGGCATAATGACAAATTTGACCCTCGAAATACGCAACTAAAATCATTTTGACCCTTATATTTTTTTTTAGTCAATTTGTCCCTCAATCTATTATTTTTGTCGATATCGTGTAAATTTAACGAAAATTAATAAAGTGCAAGTATGAGACTAACAAATTCGTTAAATTTAAGCTAATTTTATAAGAACTAGATAAAAAAAAACAAAAAAAAAAACAAAAAATTATCAAAATTGATCAAAATTTAACGTTTTCATTAAATTTAGACTAAATTGACTGAAAATAATAACACGAGGACTAAAGTGATCCAAATAAAAGGTTATGGGCCAAAATAACTCAACTAGTATAGTTCGAGGACTAAATTTATCATTATGCCAAAAATTAAACATATTCTTGTCACGTATTCGACACTCAGACCCGAAGAGTCCGAGTAACATAGTTTATTCCCGACTTCCAACTTGCCGGGTTTCATTCTTAATCTCTGTGGCAAAAATCCTAACACTTACCTCTTCAGAATGCTGCTTACCTAGCATCAAAGAAGGGTCTTGACATAGTAGATTCAGTAACCAAAGCCTTGAGTAATGCAACCTTTGACAAACAACAAACTCAGCAAGTCTTCATCCAATCAGACGACAGTTCAGTTTTGTCCAAATTTCAAGGTATCCCATTTTACAAAAGATTGTTACGCATTGATGAGGAAATAGGTGATGCGCCTAAACAGACAGTAGATGAAATAAAAAAGTATGCCGATGGAGTTGTTCTCGCAAGACCTTCCTTGATTTCAACTGAAAATGGGTTCGCTAAAGCTCAAACAAATGTGCTCGATGAAATGCGCGCTGCAAACATCTCAGTATACGTCTATGTTTTGAGAAATGAATTCATTTCACTTCCATTTGATTTCTATGCGGATCCTATTGTGGAACTTGCTACTTATGTTGCTGCACTAGAAGTTGATGGGGTTGTAACAGAGTTTCCTGGAACAGCAAGCAAATATATGAGTGAGTACTTCGAACTATAAAAATTGATTTCGTGCTATTTTCTTCATCTAACATCCATGATTAAAAAATCGGATCTGATCGACCGATTTAATAAAGAAACGGTAAGTCTGAAGGTTCAATAACATTCATAAAATCGGAGAAAAAGCGAACCGGTAAGAATCGGAAAAAAAACTAGGAAAAAACCAATAAAACCCAATGTTAAAAAAATCGGATCGGAGGTTGAACCGATCAGACCTCCGATTTTTGGTCCATCCGATTCAACCGATTGGACCGACCGGTTTGATAAAACTCTTTTTTTAATACTTAAACACTAAGTTATATATTAAATAAATATTAAATATAGTTAATACTTAATAAAAATATGCATTTGGCTTAATGGTATGATTTTTAATATTATACTAAGATTAAAGGTTCAAATCTCATTAATTACAAATAAAATTTTAAAAAATAAAAAATATTTAAAATCAATTTTTTAACGATTCAATCCAGTTTTTTTCCGGTTGAACCGATTTTTTATCGGTTTGATGTAAATCTGATTCTAATAACTTTCTGGACCAGACAAACCATCGATTCTTAGTTCAACTGGTCCGACCGACTGATCCAATCCGGTTTTGTAATCACTGATAAAACCGAAAATAATTATTATTTTTGAATTTTTTTAATCAAATTGATTACAAATTAAAAAGTTAAAAAATAAGTTAAACCAAAAATAATAACTTGTACTATTTATTTGTGTTTTTTAATTTAAGATTTTTTTTATTTTTCTTGATTTTTTTTTGAATTATTTTGAATTTCTATATTTTATTATTTTTTTTACTAGAATTGATCCAGTTGTTGGGTCAATCGATTGAATCAAAAATTAAAAGTTCAACCGATTCCACCTCCGATTCGGTTTTTTATTCCTTGTGTAACAATGTGCTACAACTCTGCTTTGGGTGGCTGCAGGGAGCCCATGTGTGGATCTCAACGGAGAAATTGCCGTCATACCAGCTGAACCTGGTGCACTTCTTAAGCAACTTATTTCCACGGCGGAGGCACCAGCAAATCCTCCCAATCCGCCGCTTCAGATTAAAGATGTTGTTGACCCTCCACTTCCGCCAGTAGCTAATATATCATCATCTACAGCTTCACCAGGTTCCCCAGGTGCACCTGCACCTTCTTCTTCTTCTTCTTCTTCAAGTAGAATGGCAATTTCTGCCAATTTTGGTCTTTGTCTAGCAGCAATTATGGCGCTCAACCTACTCTCTCTGGGACATTGACCTTAATGACTATTTAAACTCTTAAAACTTTTTTATCTTTGCTTTGATGGGTGGAACAAAATATAAGCTTGAAATAATACTTTTTAATAGATTGTAAGGGATAAAATAACCCAGCAACTGGCAATTGCAGTATATTGGGTTGGAAGGGAACTTGAAAATTTCCACCTAAATGAACATATACATTTTGGGTTGGATCTCTTCCTTTCAAGATGTACTTTATGATAGTAAAAATGTAAAATCTTACTGTGAAAAAATTCATGCTTAGCCAGAGAAACTACAATTCTGCAGCACATCCAAAATCATCCAACTGATACACAATAAAAAAATTTCAACTTCCAAGTAACAAATAAGATTATAATAAGGATTCCCATTAAAATATGCCACTGGGTATCCTCCACCAACCAAGAAAACTCAACAAATCAAACTAAACACAGAATCTGGAGAAAAAGAAAAAATTGGGGAGAAAGGGCTTGGCACTATGTTACTCGGATTCGGATGTGAATGTCGAATATAAATATGTGTTCG
This sequence comes from Fremontodendron californicum, assembly GCA_030761205.1. NCBI lineage: Eukaryota > Viridiplantae > Streptophyta > Magnoliopsida > Malvales > Malvaceae > Fremontodendron > Fremontodendron californicum. Next base: position 11,517,457 of record JAULJL010000045.1, read on the forward strand.
ACACGGATACGTTTAATTTTTTTTAATCTTCGTATCCATATTCGAATATGTATCGAATAAAAATGTCCTACACGAATATTTAAAAAATATGAAAAGTCGGAACTACACAGGTTTGGGAATGGGAGGCTCAGATTTGCCTTTTTTCAGACATGTAAAGGAACAAGGCCGGTGGCTGCAAGAAACAAGAGTTTTTGCCCCGCCAAGCTACGGACTTTTACCTCAAAGCCTGAACTTTTATAAGCATAAAAAAAAAAGTCATCATAGCCTCATTGCATCCATTTTGCGAGAGAGAAGAAGAAGAAATAGAAGAGAAGAAACAATAGATTAGAAACTCAAGCAGCAGATAATGGTGATGGATGATTACAGTCCAATCATAAAAGAGAGAGAGAGAGAGAGAGATTCATTGTATGTTTGAATGTAAGAAGAGACTAAGGGGCTAAGGGCTGTTGTGGGATAAACGATTGAAGGGTGAAATCATAGGCTCCGCTAACAACCAGAGGAGGTGGGGGACAACCACCCTTAAGAAGCAATCCGCCTCCCTGAGAGCAAAGCCTCATTCTTAAACTAATGAGGGTTTGCAAAGTGCAAACCCTAAAGCCTCTCTCAGACCAACTTTGCTTTTATTTATGTTTCTCCTGTTCCTGTTCCTGTTTTAGTTTTATTCCACATTTATCCTTCTACCCCTCCTTTCCAGGAGAAGGTGAAAGACAAAAAAGGAGTGATAATCTAGTCATTTCTCAACGGTGAGAAGCTGAAAGTCAAGTTTATTACAAAGCTGACTGTCTCCACCCGAACTCGGTCGGGTATTAAAAATTGTTCTTATAAAAAGATATTTAATTTTCTTCTTCAGAGGTCTCGATGAAGGATTAGTCATTTTTTATTATCTGAATCTCGTCTGATTTGAAAGTATTTTCTTGGAAAAAGAAGTAGTTTTTGGGAAAGATGGAGGCCTCAGCCGCTCAGGTTTGGTTTTGATCAAAGCAAGCCATGGCTGCAACAGACGGTTGCCCCTGAAGAAAGAACCCAAATTCTTCGTAGTCTTAACTGGAAAGCACTGGACCTTGTTTGTTAGGATCATTTAACACATAAATAAAAGCAGGTGCTAAATTACAAGGAGGAACAAGCTGAAGAATCACCCAAATAGAGGGTGGCTGTCCTGTAAATTGAATGCCATGAACAAGAATTGTTGAAGAAATTGAAGGACAAGTAAGAGAAGATCTAACAAAAATTGAAAATCATTGAAGCAACTGAAATGAATACTGGCTTCTAAGAATTCATGGATGTGCTTTCACCACTAGAAATCTATATGATCTCTCATCTCTCTGCCCTTTTGTTGGACTACAATTTTGTTCAAGCTGAGGTAACAAAGTAAGTCATCTCCCATAGAATGATAGAAAGATGCTTTCAGTTATTAGATCAGTGCTTTGGCAAGAAGAAAATAAGATTTAAGACATCCAATGCCTAATTCCAACAATGGAAAATGGATACTTTTAAGTTCCAACAGACATAAATCTCTTCTTCGACATGAATTATGATCAATTAAAAATGAATCAACTACTTACCATCTCCACCAAGCTGAGTCTATGGAGAAGAAACCCATTACCATTACTAAGCCCAAATTTATTTTTCAACTGCCATTTCCAGACAACCAATATAATTATTCCTCTACAAAGTTAACAAGTAATTTCACCAAGATTTTTCTTTCAATTTGTGATTTTATTGATTGTCTTACAATGGAATAATATGAAGATTGAACACTGCCAATTTGGAAGGAAATGACTCAAAAACTATTCCTTTCTATCATTTTTCATAAACTTGTTTCTTAAGTACAAAAGAAGCTCTCAACACCCTGTTTCAGCCTTTTCAACTGTAAGAAAAAACAAACAGGAGAAAATTGATAAAATCTAATCAAGCTAGGGTATACAAAGTAATGGGTACCAACCATTCATCCATGCCACCACTTCCAAGTATCTTCTCATCTGCTCACTGCTTCGCACCAAATTTTCTTCATCGTCATCTTCCCCCATCTTCATCGTCATCTTCATCGTCATCTTCCCCCATCATTCCTCCTCTTTCCATAGCCATCGGGCCGTGGTTGTTGTCGTTTAACACTATCTGTAGATCATCTTCACTGTCATATCCCAATTATCCGTTTCTCCTTCGGATTCCGCTTCGCCACCACCTCGAATTCCGTTATTGTTCCTTCCAGAATCCTCCAGGCGAACCGATTCGGTTAAACCCGGGATTATCAGGTCACCTGAGCCGATACCCTCAATTCCGTTACTACCCCCCTCTTCAATATCAAATTTAACGTCTTTGACATCGGCAGGTTCTTGTTTAGAATCCAAAACCATTGGCTCGGGAGCTAAATCGCCGTTAGGGATCAAATTCGGAGCTGCAGCAGGAAAAGCAACAGGAACACCAGGAGGAGGAGATTTAAGGGGAGCTAGGATTTGGGTGGCGGGAATTGGACGTGGAGGTCCGAAGAGGGTGTTGTTATCGTCTTGGGATTGAAGGTTGAGATCGATCGGACGGTGGAGAAGTGCGGGTATAGAAGATGGCTGGTGCGGTTGCGGAACAGCGGATGACAACGACGTCGTAGAGGTTGATGAGAAAGGCCTGAGAACCTCCGTGTACAGATCTCCAAACTCATCGTCATCTTCCATCGGAATTCGTTACAGTACATAAAGAGAGAAAGAGCGGCACTTTATAAATGGAGGCTTTTTTATACCTATACTTTTCACATGCCTCCTTTGTTGCTTCAGCAGCTTTCACTGCTTTTTTGTTCCAATTATAAATTGTTTTGATTCTTTGTTTAAGAAAACAAACGCCATGGCAGCTTTCATAGCTCAGTTGGTTAGAGCACCCGTTTAGTAAGCGGGAGGTCTTGAGTTCGACTCTCAATGAAAGCAAAGTTTTCTTTTTGTTCAGTCCCAAGAAAAGAGAAGAGGAAATCAGCCCATGGCCCATCAAAAGATTGAAAATTAGGGTTGCGTTATAAAATCTCCTCACTTCGTGCGCCACTCAGCAGATCAGCATATTAGCTCTCGAGGGTTTGCCGCGCTTCATTTCCTTCACTCATTCTCAGGTTTCTTATTCCTGCTGTTTTAATCTCTTGTTGTGTTTTTTCTTACTCATCGGACGGTTCCTTTGATTTCTGTCACCAAAAAACACTGAAGAACAAAACTTTGTTTACCTTTGATTGTTATATTTAATTAAAGATCTGCTTGGTTGACTTTGTTTTTCTCTTTTGCTACCAGAAAGCAGAGCCTACGATCCCTACTTCAGCTCAAAAAATGTCTGGGTAAGTGTTCAAGGCCATGTTTAGTAGAATATCAGTGGTATTTCTATAAAATTTAATATGGTTTTTGGGTTTGTTTTAATATCTCCATAAGACTTCAAGTTGCTTCCATTTTCACTATAGGCTTTGGGTTTTGTTTGCTTTAGTGTGAATAAGTTGCTATTGTATTTATTGTACTGTATTTTGTTTGAGATGATTTGCGTACTCGTTTGAATTGATGTTAGTTTTATTCCAGATTTGTTAGAAATGAGAAGTATCTTAGGGTGTATTTGGTATTTGTTTTGGCATTGATAGGAGTTGAAGAAATTAGTTCCATTCTGTCCCATATTAAGTCTTATTTGGATTCCATTTTGTCAACAAAATTTTCACTTTTTGCAGCTTCCCAACCCATCATTTTCTCCCTAACCTCTGTTTCTGTCTGATGCCTTTATTTGTTTCTTTGAAAGATTTCATCACTATTAGATTCTCTTTTTTATTCTGTCTGCATGTATTTATGCTGTATTCTTGCCTATTGCTTTTGCAGAGAAGAAGTTGCAGTTGCAGTTGCAGTTGCCCAACCTGAGGCAGCAGCAGCAGCAACTATCATTGGTGAGCCAATGGACATTAATACAGCCTTGCCCCTTGTGGTGAGGAAATCACAAGCTCACGGCGGGCTTGCACGCGGCTTACACGAAGCTGCCAAGGCGATTGAAAAACACAATGCACATCTTTGTGTTATAGCCGATGACTGTGATCAGCCAGATTATGTTAAACTGGTTAAGGCACTTTGTGCTGATCATAATGTTAAAGTGCTTCGTGCACCTAGTTCAAAAACTCTCGGCGAGTGGGCTGGTGTAAGTAAATTTTTTCATTGCTCATTTATGGAAATATGAGTTATTTCTCACCTCTCTCTTTTGCACTCGGAAACACAGACCCCGTTGACAAATGTAACTTTTTCCTCGGTGAATATTACTAGAAACTTGCAATCAAAGTTATGCAACCAAATTGAAAGAGATTACTATTTGCTGTAAATGCTAATTGTTCTTCATCTTTGCATGCAGTTGTGTAAGATAGATTCTGAAGGGAAAGCAAGGAAGGTAGTTGGTTGCTCTTGTGTTGTTGTCAAGGTATGAACACTATGTTGCTCCGACTTTTCATTTTTCTTGCAGTATCTGTGTCCGACACTCGTATCCAACCCATATCCGAACATAAGTATGGGGATATGACCCTCCATGGAACCTCCAAATACATGGAAAAACTTAGAAAGAAATGAACATACCTGTATCCAACACTCACACCCGAGTCTGAGTAATATAGTATGAATATATACATGGAAGTACATTTTATTTTACTTGAACAATATTTGTTTCATCAATCCATTTTCTTTCTTTTCACCTTATTTTCGTCTTAGATCCATCAGTCGCATTGTCAAGCAAAATGTAGAAAATGTAGCCATGCAAGTTATGTATTTATGATTGTTGGGACGTATTATTCTTTTTTCCTGCAGGATTATGGCGAACAACATGAGGCTGTCGAAGTTGTTCAGCAGCAAAAGGATTAAGCAATCAGAGGGTGGTACCATTGGTAGAAACAGAGTTCTCTTTGTCGTTTTATGATTTTGATAGTAAACTACATATTAATGTGCTTGAGAATTTTCTTTGAAAATTGTTGCAATGCTGAACAACTGCTTGGTGTTTCTTAAGTATGCTATGCGACTTTTTTTTTTTTTTTTTTCTTTTAAAATTTGTCTTTTTGTGGCAAATCATTTGGAAATCCAACAATTTTATCTGATTATTCTTTCGCCAATACAATCAGGGTGGGCTGGTTGATGGAAATAATTCATGGGATTGTGGTGAAGAATTTCTAATCATAATTTTGTGTTCCTTTGTGTACAAAAATAAAATAAAATCTTAACCTATAATTACAATTTCAAATGTTCACGACATCAAGAACATGGACAGTAAATTGAACTTCATATTTGATACTCAAATGCCTAACTTCCAAGTTTCAAAACCCCCTAAAACCAAAAGAAATACAATGACTGGTCCAAAATTTAGGCTCTCTGATGCAAGATATTTTTTAGCTTAATGCTTGTTTGGATACACAATAGGAAAAGAAAGGAAAGTAAAAGCTTGTTTGGATACACAATAGGAAAAGAAAGGAAAGTAAAGTAAAAGAGAAAAAGGTTAAGGAAAAAAAATGATACATTGTGGATAATTAAAATTAATAAAGGAAAGAAAAAGAATTTTAACAATCATTGTTTAGTTAAAGAGTGAAAAGGAAATGAAAGAATTTATTATAATAAAAATTTTCAATTATAATCTTTTTATAAAATAACATATAATATCAAAAATATTTATAAACTAAAATAAAAAAATAATATCAAATATCAAAATTATTTATAAAAAATTATGACTGGAATTTATTAAGATAAAATTTATTATAAATTTATATAAGTATTATTAGTATTTTATTATAGTTTTAAAAATACTCCATTATTTTAAATATTTTTTCTTTTTCACATATGTTTTTGCCTTTTTTATTTTTTTAATAATAAATAATAATAAAATGAGAGAAAATTAAAACCAAGTATAAAATAAAGAAAAAAATTATTGAATGAATTAAAAAAGTAATGAATTATAATGATTTTTGAAAATTGAAAAAAAAAAAACATTAAGGGTATAAAAGTTATTTTATAAGTAAAAATATTTTAACCATTTTCTTTCCCTATCATTTCTCCAATTTGAGATAATTAAAAAATTGAATATTTAAGGGAAAGTGAAGGGTGCTCAACTTCCTTCACTTCACTTTCCTTTATTAATTTATTTTTATATCCAAATAGGAAAAGCAAGGAGAAAGCTTTTCATTTTCATTTTCTTTTACTTTACTTTTTTTTTTTTTCTTTTCCTTCCTCTATCTCAATCCAAACATAGGCTAAGCGTCTTAAAACAGCCAAACAGACCCTTAATTAGCAAGATTGAAAACACAGCAAAGGTCTATCAACACCTTAAAAAAAAATTGTTCTTTTTTCAAGATGATGATCAATATATCATACCAGAAGCTTTCAAGGGACCCATATTTCAAGATGTAGATTCTTAAAAAGTAGAGAATGAAACAAAATATGGAGACTTTAAAAGAGATGAGGTGAAACTAAGGCTGTAATCGAGCCGAGCCGAGCTCGAATACTGAAAAGCTCGAGCTCGAGCTCGATTCGAAACTCGAGGCTCGAAGCTCGATTCGAGCTCGATCGAATATCATTTTTTAAACTCGAGCTCGGCTCGAGATAAAATCGAACTATTCGAGCTCGACTCGATTAGGCTCGTTTATATACTCGAGCTCGAGCTCGAATTAAGGGTTTTTAAGTATGTATATATATATTAAGGGTAAAATAGTAAATTAATAATAAAAATATTATAAATAAAAAAGCTCGATTAGGCTCGCGAGCTGCTCGAATCGGGTATTAAGATACTCGAACTCGGCTCGCTCGATAGCTCGAGCTGCTCGAGCTCGAGCTCGGCTCGATAATGACCGAATCGAATTCGAGTTTTTTTCGAGTCGAAATCGAGTAGCTTGCGAGCACAGGTGTCTCATTTACACCCCTAGGTGAAACCAATATACCGCAAAAAGACAGTAAGTAGTCTATGGTGGAATGGTATATGACAATAATTGAGAGACGTCAAGTTATCTATGCATCTCTCCAACACAAGTAACCAGAAATTAGGTCTTCATTTTAGAGTGAAGAAAAAGCACATTTTAAGCATATATTATAGATGACGGAAGAGCTTTCCCTTTTCAACTATTTCCAATTTTCTTCTTTCTTTTTTGTACGAGTTTAAACTCAATGGTTTTACTTTTGCTTGCATAATCAGCAATCAAAATGTTAGTAGGAGTAGACTTGCAGGCTGCACCGTTTCAAGCATCTATGGCCTTGATTTTAATATATGGCTGTGAAGCTTAGCTAGTTCTCTTAATTGTCACACTCACACCTATTTTACTGTGATAGCCTATGCTGGTTCGACTCTTTATTTTTTTTTGAAGTATTCGTATTCGACATTCATGTCCGACGCATATTCGGATATGAGTATGCGGATATGATGCTTCAAAAACCATCTAAATACATAAAAAATTTAGAAAAAATTAAGTATATCTGTCTCCGACACTGATACCCGAATCCGAGTAACATAGGTGATAGCTATTGGTTTTGATTTCTGATGGATTGGTCAATACTTGGGATCATATGATTTTTTTTCTCTTTCACAAAACTTCCACTTCGTCTGTTCGGCACTTCAGCATTTGATTGGTTAATGGAAGATGGAAAATGTGTATGTATCAAAGTACTTCCACTTCGGCACTTCAGCATTTTCTGATGGCTTGCTTGAGTTCAATGATACTAATGAGTCGCAAGTGGAATGAGAAAGAATTAAGCCGTGGGTAACGAATCCAATTCCTCTGTCCCATTTTTCTATCTCTACTCGAGCCCCACTCTCGTAACGAGCTATGCGTTCGTTTTTTTTTTTTGTTCTTTTTGTACATGTTCGTTTTTAATGTTTGATCCGATTCTTTATCTAATAAAAAAATCGATTTCGCTTGGAAAAATAAACACGGATATAAAGACGATGCAAATAAAGAAGATGGTGTCATGAAATTCACATATTCGATCATCGATAACATACCAATCGATAGTATTTGTATTTCGTAACTCTTGATAAACAATTAAAAAAAAAGTGATACCGAAAAAACGAATCCACGATTCATTAGGGGAATAGGAGCACAAGTAGAGTAAGGATTTCTATTCGTGGGTAACCATGAAGGCTGGAACAAACTTATTATGCAATTCATGCCAGTTTAAAGAAAATGAGAAGTAGGGAAATGTTGACAAATGTTCCATTTTCATGGCATGTGATGATCTAAGCACCCTTAATTTCATCGACTAAAACAAAGCGTACTGCTAATGATTATAGCCATTAGTGGATAAATGACGCGTGGATTGCTATCCACAAAAAAGGCAGTTTAGAGAGCGAAAGACACACTGACCACAAAAGTGTTAACTTTGAGCCAGTTATTGATCGTCAAGTCATTTCTATTTGATAGGTTCACAGTCTTTTCAAAGACTCCTTTTGTCCCTTTGTTAATTTGTACTTAAAAAGGCCTATCTTCCTCCTCCAGGCTCCAGTCTCCTTCCTCTTCTCTTCACATTCATTTAATACACTGAAGGGAAGGAAGGGTTCTCTGAAGCTGGCTGCTTTCTGCATTTCTACTCCCATGGCTTGCAAAATTGCAGATTCTATGTTCCTTTGCGTGGTATGCTTTGTTCTCACAATCTGTATAAAAATCTATTATTTTTCTTTGTTTTTACTGCTAAATTTTATCCCTTTATTGGTTTGATTTGCAGGGTCCTAGTCAAATTCCAATTAGGACTCAAAGAATTGCTACCCATTGTTCTCCAGGTATTCAACTTTCTTTCTTTCTCTTCAAACGTTTCTATTGGACTCAAGAAATTCAAGCTATGGTCTACTTAATTAAGTTTTTGGTTCATTGGGTGATTTGGGTTTTGTTAGTTTGATGTATTTCATAAGTTAGTGTTCTTCGCAATGCTTCTTTTGAGCTGCATTATCGTTTGACTATGGCAATTCAATTTCAAGTCAATTAATGCTGTGTTTTAGTCTCTTGCATCATAATTATTAGTATCTCCAATTCCGAAATTTCGCAAACTAACAAGAATGAATCTTTCACTGCGGGAATATGAAGCTACATTGTAACAAACAATTAGAAGTGCTACCAGGAAGTTTAGAACAAGTCTGAAGGGATATACGCATCGTATGACAACATTTTGCCTGCAAACTTACAGTAACTAAGCTGCAAAAAAAAGGACATGGGGTACCTTATCAAGCAAATTGGCAACAATTAAACCACTATGTAGATGCTCTCTATTGTAAATAAAAGCCTTTTTCTGTAACTTCTTAAAACTTACCTTATACTTGAAACCTATGTTACTCGGATTCGGGTGTGAGTGTCGGACACAGGTATGTTTGATTTATTCTAAGTTTTTCCATGTATTTGGAGGGTCCTTAGGGGATCATATCCCCATACTCATGTCTGAATATGTGTCGGACACGGGTACTTCAAGAAAAATAAAGAGTCGGAGCAACATAGCTTGAAACTTTGCATGGCAATATGCTCCATTGAAAGAACTTCTAGTGGACAAGTGGCTAGTCTTTTGTAGTTCATCATATCCCATTTGAAGTTTCTTACCAAAAAAACTATATGGATTTATGAACTAGTTTATCTCAAATACAGCATAGCTTCTTGAGCTAAATTGTTTCATAGTCAATGCAGTCCTTTCAGTTTGTATGCACAACAATCTTGTATAGCCTCAAAGTTGTTAGCCTTCCCACATGTATGATTAGCATTGTGTGTAGTATGAACCTTCTATGCAATCATTCCCTGTAATTTCCTTTCATTTACCAGTATTACAGCTTTCTAATGCCTTTATTTGTTATTTTTTTCATTAGCAAATATCTGCCATTTGAAATGGCACAATCTTCCCCTCAAGGGAATTAATCATAAAAAGGGTTTAATTCCCTTGAGAAGGACGAAAGTCATACAATCTGTGGCAGTTTCAGTAAAACCATCTTCAGGAGACAGTGCTGAGTACAGAAAACAGTTAGCGGAAAGATACGGCTTCAGGCAAATTGGAGAACCGCTTCCTGATAATGTTACATTAAAGGATGTTATAGACACCCTTCCAAAAATGGTACTCAATTTTTTTTGTGGTTTCCTCATGCGTCCAACTTGTTCAGATCATTTTCCCTGAATTTCGTCCTAATTATAATATTTAGCTATTTTGGACCCACTGCTGAGTGAATTTTTGGGCCATATGTGATGCAGGGTAGAAACTAGAACAGTAAACAAGATAGAAAGTAGGCTGCGATTGAGTAGGATTTTTAGGTTTAGAGGCAAATCTGCCAATACCTTTATTGAAGAGTTAAAACTCTGAAAAATAATAATGATAAGATGATCGACTGCTACCCTATCTTAGGGTATTTATAATAACCCTATTTTATTTAAAGTCACATGCCTAAATAAAATACCTAAATAGCATAAGACTCCTACTTAAAATAAACTAAGTAAACAAGCATAAACTTGAAGACTTCTACTTAAATATAATAACTAAATAAGATAGGCAATAACTAAATAAAATAAGCATAGTAAAATAATCCTAAGTCTATGCTCCCGCATCAATCTCCCCAGGTTAAAAGATAGCTGAATCTGTTGAATAAGCTTTGGTTACTTCTGCATAAACTTCAAGATCAATATTCCCATGTCCCAATTCCTTTGTCATCCTGAGAATGTAATCCCGCAGAAGCATGCTCACAACTGGTTTCCATACTAGTGAAACCATCAGTCAACTCTTGGTGGTTATCTTGATGTATGTGTTCCATATGAGTAGCCTCGCCATTAACACTAGATGATGGCAGCATGGACTCTGGTTGAAAGGCTGGCTTTGCTGTCCATAAACTTGAGTTGTCATCACGAGTGTATATCTGCGGGGTTGCATACCATTCATGGCGATCAACCGTGACCAAGACAGACTTTCTCCGATGACGATCCATGTAGCTTTTATATTCTAAAGGCGCCCGAACACCCCAAGACAGCTTAGATAGAACATAGATTAAATCCTCAAGTTTTGATATCTCCTCACCAGCTAACGTCTTAATGATGGCATGTCGAGGAACTCTAGCTCTAAATTTCTGTTTCCAACGTGGTCTTGTAAATATCGTAGAACCCGCCAAGTGATCAAGCATGTCCTCTAAGCATGGAATTGGGATAGTAATTTTGTTTATGGCATGTTGAATGCTCCTCATTGGTGGTGAGTCTTGTGGCAAGGTGTCACCAACCAATTCAGCAAACTCGTCTAACAACCTTTGAACTGCAACAGGTTGTTCTATGAGGTCCCCGTCACAGCCAACACTATTTGTAACCTTGCTGATAACAGCGAACATCACCCCTGCTTCCTTGCCTTTATCCTCAAACCCTTCAACTGTTAGAAACCCATTCAATTTGCTAGTTTCAAATGTTGTTGCCAGCACCCTCCTAACTAACAATGATTCTCCTTGTGCTGGATAGATATCTACATCATCACCCTCGTCATTATATTCATCATAAATAGGATCCGGCAATTCCTTGCCTCCCTCCTCAAGTTCATCCTCAAGACTACCTTCCGGCATGTCAAAAGGGTCGTGGTCACCTTCCGGAATCTCCATTCGGGCTCCCACATGTCCCTGTCGCTGTAAGGCTTTTACAGCCCGCGACAATTCGTCAATCATACGCCACATCTCAGTCAATTCTGTTTGCTGCCCTTGATTTCCCCTGGCACGACCTCTACCACGTCCAACCATGGTTGATGGTGATTCTCGACACAAAACAAGGATCTTGTTAAGCTCTGATACCAATTTGATGCAGGGTAGAAACTAAAACAGTAAACAAGATAGAAAGTAGGTTGCGATTGAGTAGGACTTTTAGGTTTAGAAGCAAATCTGCCAATACCTTTATTGAAGAGTTAAAACTCTGAAAAATAATAATGATAAGCTGATCGACTGCTACGGGTATTTATAATAACCCTATTTTATTTAAAGTCACATGCCTAAATAAAATACCTAAATAGCATAAGACTCCTACTTAAAATAAACTAAGTAAACAAGCATAAACTTGAAGACTTCTACTTAAATATAATAACTAAATAAGATAGGCAATAACTAAATAAAATAAGCATAGTAAAATAATCCTAAGTCTATGCTCCCGCATCAATATGATTGTCTGTATGAGCAAGATTTTGTTAATGAGCTAATTTTATTAAACAATGGTGCCTTTGCTCCTTCTTTCATGGGTTGGAGATATGTGCTCATAACCAGATGTCAGCTGTTTCATATAATAAAATAATTTTGCATTTACAGAAAAGCAGATCAGGGTGTTTAAGGATGTTTTCCTTCTTTATGCCTTATCATGAATCATGATACTTTGGACTGAAGAAAAAAAAATTAAGCATGAATATTATTGGTTTTTTTTGGCAGAAGTGAAGTTATGAACTTAAATATGTAAATGCTATTATTTAACTAATAGATCTCTTTATTCATTAATTTTTTTCCCAAAATTTCTTCTAAGGTCTTTGAGATTGATGATGTGAAAGCATGGACTTCAGTTTTAATATCTGCCACTTCCTATGCATTGGGGATCTTCATGATTTCAAAAGCCCCATGGTATCTACTTCCTTTGGCTTGGGCATGGACAGGGACGGCAATAACTGGGGTAAGTTTCTTTATAGTCTCTTTATGTTATATTTTTAATATTACCAATTTATTTATTACAAAAGCAAATCCAATATACATCTATGCCAACTTCTTTTTCCCCTCCCATTTCTTTAGTTCTTTGTTATAGGCCACGATTGTGCTCACAAATCATTTTCGAAAAACAAATTATTGGAAGACATTGTGGGAACTCTGGCCTTTCTACCGCTAATATACCCATATGAGCCATGGCGATTTAAGCATGACAGGCATCATGCAAAGACAAACATGTATGTATGGTATTTTATTGTTTTATTATTATTTTCTTGAAATAAAATCCATTTTGTTAGTATCACTGTCATTACTGAGAATGTGCCTTACTAGGGTGTCAGCATCTTGAAACCTACTCTCTTCTGCAGAACGTTACATTTTTTTCTCTTATATTCCACATTAATGGACATATAGACTGTGTAAAATAAATTTCTAAGAGAGAGTGCCCTAGTCACTGATCTGAAAATTCTGTCATTCTTTCAAATGATTAAGTGGAGAATGTTGCTTCTCAATCTGTCATTTGATATCACTGGTTATACATAGGAACACATATAATACAGGAAATGCAACAGTTTTGCAGCATATGTGCTAGATTTCTTTCTTAGGAGGACTCCCCTACCCCTTTTAGATGATTAGCTCCTTTTGCGTCATGTTACCCTTATATACCATGTTACTCGAACTCACGGGTATGTGTCCGACATGGGTATGTTCAATTTTTTTCAAGATTTCCATGTATTTGGAGGGTCTTTAGAGGATCATATCCCCATACCCATGTTCGGATATGCGTCGGACACAGATGTCGGACACAGGTACTTCAAGAAAAATGAAGAGTCGGAGCAACATAGCTTATATATGTAGTGTAAACACTTGAATTTCTACCCTAGTTATTTGATATTGTTGCTTTGGTGGCTAGTCTGGTTTTAAGCTTCCACCAAATTCCACATTTTTTTCCTCTTTCATACATTGTAATTATGCTGGTTCTTAACTTCCATTAAATTATACTTCTTTTATAAAAAATTTGTTCTTTATTCATATCTGCAGGCTAGCTCAAGATACTGCTTGGCACCCAATTGGGAGAAAAAAGTTTGAGACTAAACCTTTTTTACGCAAGGCGATTATCTATGGATATGGCCCATTTCGGCCTTGGATGTCCATAGCTCACTGGTATGCGAAAGTTGGTTCTTTTTTTTGGACCTTAGTGTCCACATTTATCATTAATGAGTTAGCACCTATGTTGCACCGACTCTTCATTTTTCTTGAAGTACTCGTGTCCGACACATATTCGGACATGGGTATGGGGATATGATCCCTAAAGACCCTCCAAATACATGGAAAAACTTAGAATAAATCAAACATACCCGTGTCGGACACATACCCGTGTCCGACACTCACACCCGAGTCTGAGTAACATAGGTTAGCACATCTCACTTCCATTATCTTCCCTTTCTTAATTTTGACATATACATGTTTGTTGCATAGGTTGATCTGGCACTTTGATGTGAACAAGTTCAGACCAAATGAGGTCAAAAGGGTGAAGATCAGTTTGGCTTGTGTTTTTGCATTTATGGCAATTGGATGGCCATTGATCATCTATAAGACAGGAATCATGGGATGGATTAAGTTTTGGCTAATGCCATGGTTGGGCTATCACTTTTGGGTAATGCTACTTCCTAGTCTCATATAGTTATAAACATCTTTATCAGGCAAATATCATTGGATAAGATTTGATATTTTGTGAAATTCTATCAGTCTGATGGACCTTAATTTAGCTTCTAATGCTATTTTATCACGTGGAAAACCGATCTTATTTATTTTATGCTTGAAACTAGCTGCATGAAGTGGGGTTTTTTTTTTTTTTTTTATAATTTTGTTTACTGTTCTCATACAAAATACTGATAATATTCTCCTCATGGTGTGTTTCAATCATGCAAGAGTAGCAAAGCTTTTACTTCTTTGTTGTACCGAAACAGAAATGAGAGGTCATAAGACGTGATTGGTTTATGGTTACTTACATGATAAATGGCACATGCATTCAGATCTATGATTTCCTTTTCCCAATTTGCCCTCTTTTTTCTTAATCTATGTTACTCGGACTCGAGTGTGAGTCTCGGATTCAGGTATGTGTCTGGCACCGGTATGTTCAATTTTTCAAAAAAAATTCCATGTATTTGGAAGATATTTGGAGGGTCATATCCCCTTACCCATGTCCGGATATGCGTCGGTCACGAGTGTTGGACACGGATATTTCAAGAAAAATGAAGAGTATTTTTCTGTGAACTTCAGTTTGCTGATCTATTTGTAATAGTTCTTTAGGTAATGTCTTCCTCTAACAACTTCATATTTTTTTGCATGTTTTGTTAAGAGTTTGATTCATCATAGATTGCCAACCTCTGGCTTCTTGTGAATGTGAGTGATTTGATTCAGACAAAACTTATCTATTTTTGTTTCTGAGAAATTTTAGTTTCTTAAAATTTGACAGATGAGTACTTTCACGATGGTGCATCACACTGCTCCTCATATACCCTTCAAATCTTCAAATGAATGGAATGCAGCTCAGGCTCAGCTGAATGGAACAGTGCATTGTGATTACCCTAGTTGGTAAATATATTACTTTTCCTGCTCTTCTATTCATCTTTTATATGACTAGCCATCATGTGTTACGAAAACTGACTAAACTAGATGGTATAGTTCTATGTTACTCGGACTCGGATGTGAGTATCGGATACGGGTGTGTGTCCGACACAGGTATGATCAATTTTTTCCAAGATTTCCATGTATTTGGAGGGTCTTTGGAGGATCATATCCCCATACCCATGTCCGGATATGTGTCGGACACGGGTACTTAAAGAAAAATAATAAGTCGGAGCAACATAGGTATAGTCTATGTTACTCGGACTCGGGTGTGAGTGTCGGACACGGGTATGTGTCCGACACGGGTATGTTCACTTTTTTTCAAGATTTCCATGTATTTGGAGGGTCTTTGGAGGATCATATCCCCATACCTATGTCCGGATATGTGTCGGATACGGGTATTTCAAGAAAAATGAAGAGTCGAAGCAACATAAGTATAGTTAGCTTTATCAGACATCATATCCAGGGGATGTCTTTTTCCTTTCCTCTCACTCAACATCCTGTTTATTTTCTCTGGTTGGATGTCCTTGAAAGGCTCTGAAAAAATGCTGAATTTTATATATTTGACAGGATTGAGATCCTCTGCCATGATATCAACGTTCACATTCCCCATCATATTTCTTCAAGGATACCAAGCTATAATCTACGAGCAGCCCATATGTCTATTCAAGAGAATTGGGGATCGGTATGACAAGCACTATATTTTGATTTTACATACTTCATCAACCTTCTCTTTTCTCTTGATGTTAGGTTATGGTCATGTTATGCTATATTATTCCGACTATTTTTTTTGAATTACTCGTGTCCGGCACCTATGTCCGACACATTTTCGAACAAGGATATAGGAGTACGATCCTTCAAATATATGGAAAAACAAAATTTAAAAAAAAAAATTGAACATACTCGTATCGGACCACCCGTGTCGGAAAAGTAAACATATCCGACACTTACCTCCGAGTCCGAGTAACATAGATGTTACCCCAGAAGATGCTAATGAATGTTCCCTTTGCATGTTGATGTTGGTGACAGTATATGAACGAGGCTACATGGAATTGGCGTTTGATGAAGACAATAATGACAGTGTGCCATGTTTATGATAAGGAGCAAAATTATATTGCTTTTGATGAACTTGCCCCTGAAGAATCTTCTCCAATTACATTTCTCAAAAGAGTAATGCCTGATTATGCTTGATCTTTTTAACACCTTGGGCTCCCATTGCTTTTTTGTTCTTCCTTATCTGTTAACCTCCATTTTTTTGGTCAAATCGGGTATGCTATTTCCCATGAAGAATCATTCTTTTTTTAACATTTACTATTTAATAGAAGAAAGTAATTTAGACTATTTAGAGGAAGTTTCTTGGAAAATTTCTGTTGATTGTGGCTGCCAGTGTTATGGTGAAAGATGGTTGCTCATTAGATGAACTTGATCCTGAACTATGTTACTCGGACTCGGATGTGAGTGTCGAAAACGGGTATGTGTCTGACATAGATATATTCAATTTTTTCTAAGTTTTTTCATATATTTGGAAGGTCTTTGGAGGGTCATATCCCTATACCCATGTTCGGATATGCGTCGGACACGGTTACATCAAGAAAATTGAAAATTGAAAAATCGGAGCAACATAGATCTTGACAAACTGATTCCTATTAAACTATCTAAACCTCACAGTAAATTGTTTTCTCATTTCTGGTTAGATTGAACCAATCTGTCAGTACTTTGCTTAAAAATACTGTAGCACAGAAGAAGAAAAATCAACGATTAGGGTGACATTGGTTGGCACCAGTAATCGTTATGGCTGACAATGATTTTCATCCAGAGTATCTTCTTATATAAATATATGTTCCTGACATTTGAGCTTAAAGTGTCAACTAATTGCAAACCTAATCTTGGAGAAGAGATATTATATTCCTCTCTGTGGGACTTTTTTGAATTAGGATCTATTCCCAGTTTAGATCGACATTCATCAACGGTGGAGATCCAATTGAACTCGAACCGGTATTACATGACTGAGCAGAAATGCAGAGTCTGAACCAGGGGTATAATCTAGTTAGTTCATGCAGTTACCTTTAAAATGTGACATTCAACAGATCTGAAATTCGAATTCCAACATTTGTAACTTCTTTTTTATTCCGAAGTAGCGACTTCTTTTGTAAAAAAAAAAAAAAAAAAGAAAAAAAAAGAAAAAAAAAAGAAATACAGAGTCTGGAACTCTAAACAACTGGTGGATGAACCAGGTTCATGAATGACCAAGACTAGTAAAGGGCATTATCATTAGTAGATTTGGTGTTCCCTAAAAAGCCCCTTGAGATTCAAAGGAGAATTAGGATTGAATCGAATCAAAAGTCAAAACTCATATGAAACTAAAGTAGTTAGCCACTTACCTAACTTTAGGCAAAGCACCACTTTCATAATTCTGTCAAATGTTTATACCTGTAAGATAGTAAAGCAGTTGCAACTGGTCATATGTAACCAGTATTTCTTTTTCTGACACAAACAAAAACGTTAAACCTGTGAGATTCATAAAAAATTGCTAGGGAACTTTGATGAAGACTAGGTCAAAAGAGGAAAAGATAAAGTTGTCTGTCTGATAGAGAAAATCTTAATGAGCTTACCTTTGTCAGTTGAAGAAGAGAAAAAATAACAACAATTTGCTTAATTAGACTCTTTTGCTAAAGATTATTGCATATATGTAATCTCTAGAATGAAGCAATATTTTCAATTTCATTCCTATGTAAATGATGAGCAAACACTTCACAATCTCAAAACTCTAGCTTTTCTATATTATCAGCTACTGTTGTTTTAGGCTTTTAGCAAATCAAATTTAATTTCTTTGAAATAGCAAACAAGCTCTGTACAAAACAGACTTTAAATATCACCCTCTAATCTTTCCCTAACCTATATGATATTTGTTTTAATTGTAAGTTCATCCTCTATGTTCCAACCTATGTTGCTCCGACTCGTCATTTTTCTTAAAGTATCCGTGTTCGACACCAACGTCCGACGCATATCGGGACATGGGTATGGAGATATGATTCTCTAAGGACCCTCCAAATACATGAAAATCTAACATATCCGTGTCGGACACATACCCGTGTCCAACACTCACACTCGAGTCCGAGTAACATAAGTTCTAACACCTAAAACAGGAAATGACTATGAACACTGCTACAGTAATAAAACCATGACCTGAATCATATAACTGGCGGTGGAGGAGTTTCCCATATATCAAACACATTTTCCTCACTATGAAGTGCAAAGAGCCGATCACCCCCTATCGAAAAATCACAAATCGAACCACCATAACTTCTTCGCAGCCTAGATGTTAACACCCAATCAGGACCACAGAACACAGAAATGCAATCATTCATTGATGAAAACAACTGCCTATTATGCAATGCCAATTTCGGATAGCAAGGTTCATCCGGCATCTTCCCCTTCATTAACCTACTTCTTGAACTCCACCTTACACTTCCCCCATTGATCCTCAAATCTATGAACCCTAAATCTTCATACTCATTCACTACACAAATAGAATTACATTCCTCCATTGCAATAGCATCTCTCACTCTCTTCTCATCAACAGTTAAAGGGGCAATATCAGACCAAGACCAAACCATTCTCTTTTCTCTAAAATCAAGCAAACTTATATAACAGTCATCTTTTCTGGGAAACAAAGTAGCAACTAATAAACAGTTATTCCCATTCAACCATTGTAGTTTATCAGCATCACCAAGAGACCAGCCAGGACTCTCATAAAAGAAATCAATCTGTTTACCAGTAATTTGGTCCCAAACTCCAATCCCATACTCATTGCTTCTCCCTTTACAACTAGCAAAAATCTTATAATCAGGATTAAAACTCAAAGCCCCAGCAGTGTAACTCTTAACTTGATTATCATGAACAACATTAAACTTGCATCTCAAATCTCCAGTAGATGAATTAAACAACCCCATCCCACCATCTCCTCTCCCTAACTTTTCACAAGCACTTATCAAAACATGTTCAGCGTTGACCCAACCAATGTCGTTGACTCTCTGGTAATCAAGATTGATTGGTGGGTGTTCTTCTAACATCCAATCAAAAACATGAACCATGCTACCATGAGCTACACAGCAGCCGCCATTAGGACCAGCTCGGATGGCGGTTCCATCCCCTGGGGCTTGCCCTGTTACCGACTTAGATAGCTTTAACCTGTTACCATCAAATGGACCCAACTTAGCCAAACGAACATGGTCGATTAAGCCATAAAACATGGCTTCTTTGTAAAGAAGCCTTTCGGGGACATTGGAAGGAATGTAGAGATCGCCTGTGCGGAGAAGATCGAGGAGGACAGCGAAACAGTCGGGGTTTCGATCGATGAAGAATTCTTGGCGATTGTTTGGTTGTTGTTGTTGTAAGTCCCAATTGTCGTCAAATAATGCACCGAAAAACGAATCCCTACCTGCGTTTGCCAGTGTTGTAGCTGTCGTTTGAAAGATTCTGCCTCCTACGTTGAATTTGACAACGTCTTTTTGGATTCCCATGATTGGATGTTTTTGTTAAAATTTGAAGAATCGTAGATAGAGAAACTGAGGAAAATGTTAAATTTTGGTATGAGAATTAAGCGTTTGAAAGAACACAAGGAAAAGGATTTCAGGGGAGGGGAAAATGAGACAATTTTCCTCAAATTTTGGAGAATTTAGAGATGATTTAAGGGAAAAAAAAAGAGGAACCAAAAATAGGAGAGACTAATCATGAAGCAAAGGGATTGAAAGATGAAGGAAATGCTCAAATTTGAACAGTGATTAATAAGAGGAGGTGCTCTGGTTGAATAGAAACAGGGGATATGAATTAAATGAGGCGAATTTAATCAAATTGAGGAAATTAGGATCTGGGTATTGGAAATACAAGGTTTTTAAAGCTGGGTTTTGAATTTCGTGGAATTTGGTGAAGTAAAATTGAAGAATTGGAGCGTCTGAATTTCAAATAAATTGACATTTTTTTCTCTCTTCTTCTCCCACGTCTGTCCTTTGCTTCTTTGAGTCTTGTTTCGGTCCGCACAAAATAAGATCCGTCAATTTTAAACCATTGACACATAAAAATAAAAAAAATAATTAAAATACGATATATCTTAACAAGTAAAATATATTAAAATTTATATAATATAAATTATTAACGGTTGATGATTCAAAATATCAAAATAGGATGGAATTTCAATAATCAAACGGTGGATATATCATCAATTCATAGTTAATTCAGTTTGGGGCTTAGTTAAGGCCCTTTGCCAATGAAGTCAGCCTTATTGAAGTCTTTAGCCTAAACAGACCATGTCTTGTGGGGGGTGTCGTACTCTCTTTTTCCAATTTTTTTTCTTAATTTCTGTCTTTTTCTATTATTATCAACCATTATTTTAATTTTGAGCCTCACCTTGGAATATGAATAACAATAAAATTTAAATCTCATATTCATGTTTAAATAAACCAAATTAAGTCTTAGACCATTATTGCTCACCACAAAATCTGACTTTTGGGTGAGTACTAGTTCACATGCCACAACAAAGCTTCTGATCACCAGGCCAAGAGGTTGTTAGCACTAAAATCGCAATCTTAGTATCAAGAACCTTTGAAACTTCAGAATTGGAAAATTTGCTTTCAAGTACTATTTTTTTTCCTTCCCCTGTTAACACTTTCTTATTTATATTTCATGGATATGATACATAGATAAAGAATGTTAGATATTGTTAGACCTCATTTAGATTTCGTCATGTTGGATCTCTATATGTAGAATATTTGGTCTCAAACAGAACATGCATCTGATCTATACCTTTCAAACTCAAAAACACCCAACAAACAGATATAAATAGATAAAATAAACGTTGACCAAAGAAAAAAAATCATAAGGGTATTGAATAGTTACGGGTAAACGATTTGCGTGGGATAAGGTAATCATGAAACCTTGACCAATGTATCTTGCTGCTCGGACTGTTTGGTGGCCATAATTCATGAACCCAGTTACCATAGGGAACATATCATGCTTAACACATGCAAGTCGGACGGGAAGTGGTGTTTCCAGTGGCGGACGGGTGAGTAACGCGTAAGAACCTGCCCTTAGGAGGGGAACAACAGTTGAAAACGGCTGTTAATACCACCTTTCAAACTCAAAAACACCCAACAACTAGATATAAATAGATAAAATAAACGTTGACCAGAGAAAAAAAAAATCATGAACATTGAAATGAACGTTTTTATTTTTCTTCTGAAAATCTTCTAAACTCATATTAATTTAAGTATCAAAATACATCCTAAAGACATAACTCTAATGTTCTTCTGACATTTTCTGTATTTACAGATAACTATCAACCTTTTCCTAATAATCTTCAGAAATTATACTTGCTTCACCACTCATAAAAACATCACTAGACATAATTTCAATGGAGAAATTATAAGAATAACATTTCAATCTAAGAAAACCAAAATATGGCTGTGTCCTTTTCTTAATAAGTTTGTTGACTACCCGTATGAGTTTTGTTAAGTGGATATTAAAAAATATATATAATTAATATATTATTTTTAATTTTATACAAATAATATATTAAATATAAAAAAATTTAAAATAAAAATTAAATAATTTTTACCTAGTAACCGTTAACTTGAACCAAACTAAAAGTGTTTGAAATTATCTCCTACTTGAAAAATATTGAGGGGAGGGACAAAAAAATTGTGGCCAAGCAAACAAAAATGGCGAAAAGGGCATAAGTCTTTGGGCCTTGAAATAATTTAAGTAGGCCCAATTTTCTTCTACCAAGATCTTACCAATGATTAAAATAAAACGCCTTGCCCCCCAAAAAAACCTAATCAGCTGCATCGCACCCCACCGTAATCAAATCAACATCCAATTAAAAAATTAAAATTTATTTTTTGGGTCTTCGCTGTAGGGTTTAATAGTGAGCTTCGCCTCTCTCTTTTCTCTTCCTCTTGCGCAGAAGCCGAAAAAGCTCTCTGCTTTTTTTTTTTTTTCACTGAAAAACCTCTTTACAAATTACAAACATTGAAATTAAAACGGGCACGGAATTTGTGACCAACCCGGTTTTTTTAACATGGAAGAAGCGGTTCTTAGTAGCTCGGAATTGAGAATCGTAGCAGCAATGGAGGAATGTTCGGATATTGGAAACGGGTCAGTGGCTTCTGCTTCTCCCAATTTTGACCTGTCTAAGAGAAAGATCAAGTTTCATCCAGCGAGGAATCCCTTTAATGGGTTTAAAGACAGTGGGGATTTTAGAATCGAGACGCTAAACCCCGGGCCGGATCCGAAGCGGGTAAACGGGGTGGGATCTGGTCAACTGGGTGTTACAGGAAGGAAGGTTGATGTGATGGATATGTGGGAGAATGGTTTGGATCCAGTTCTCAGTTTGAGGATTACTTTTCGTAAAATTGTAAGCTTTTCTTTTGATGGGTTCTTTTCTCTTTTTAACCTTTCTCTCAAATTTTCTGTTATGTTTAGTTTTAGAGTGGCGTTTAGTATTTGCTTGATTTTATGAATTTATGTGAAATTCTATCCTTTTTCTTGTCTTGTTTTCAGTTTGTTAATTTGTCCTTGGATATTTTCATGAATGGTTAAACTGGGTTACTTCATTGATCTTGTTTTTATACATATTTTGTCTAGGTGTAGTCTTTTGTCAAATGCCGTTTTTGGATTCTATGGCTCTTCTTCTCTATCATTTGAGCTTTGTTGGTCGTCTAACAATAATATAAAGTGTCTTCAATCAAAGTATTTGTTTGTTTCCAACAAACTTGGTCTTCAATGTCAGATTTTTTATTTGTTATTATTGTAAAATGCTAACATAGGTAGATAGGTAGATTTTTACAATTAACTCAGCCACTAACATGGCATGAAAAATTGACAGGGTGCTGGTTTGGAGAATCTTGGAAACACGTGTTTTCTTAATTCAGTATTGCAATGTCTGACATACACAGAGCCTTTAGTAGCTTATCTACAAAGTGGCAAGCATCAAAATTCTTGTGAGTAAAACTATCATCTTTTCTCTCTATTATTCTTTTCTTCTTGTTATGCAGTACAACATTTATAGACGTGTGTTTTCACTTATGTGCATTAATGTTTATGCATACAGTTGTTATGTTTTGGCCATAAGTGCAAGTCTAGTTTTACATGTCATGTTCATATATTTCATCTCTGATGATGTCCATGTTTCAATTGGTTTATGAAGGCCGTATTGCTGGATTTTGTGCCTTATGTGCTATCCAGAAACATGTTAGCCGTGCTCTACAATCAACTGGGAGGATATTGGCACCGAATGATTTGGTTTCAAACCTACGATGTATCCTTTTTTGTGTATCATACTATTTTGATATTCTGCTGAGGTGCATGAGATATTTCCTTGTTAATCCCTACCATAAGGAGATTAGTTAAAGCAAGACTGTTAGCTATAAAATTCTGAAATTCATTTGAGGGAGTTATTTTTTATGTATTTTTATGTTAAAGGCACAAATTTAAACCTGAATTAATATTAATATTGGTGACTAATTATTGTTTCTCCTGATTAAGACATTCTGCTCTTTAGTTTCCACTTTCCAGAACTTGTGATTCTTGACCAAATACTTAGGCATATCTCGGAACTTCCGAAATTCTCGACAGGAGGATGCACATGAGTACATGGTAAACCTGCTAGAATCCATGCACAAGTGCTGCCTACCTTCAGGAGTACCAAGTGAATCCCCTAGTGCTTATGAGAAGAGTTTGGTGCACAAGATCTTTGGTGGTCGCCTTCGTAGTCAGGTATATTTTTTCTTACTGGATTATGATATGAACAAATTGTAAACAGTTTTGCTAGATTTTGATAATTTTGAATGTGTTGCGATTAAGCAAGGAAAATTCATGTACTTAATATATATGTCCAAGTTGCTGTTTAAACTTCTTATAAATGATGCTTCTGTACATTATTCAATAGTTTCTTGTTACATCTTCAGGTTAGATGCATGCAGTGTTCTTACTGCTCCAATACATTTGATCCCTTCCTAGATTTAAGTCTTGAAATAGTTAAGGCAGATTCCTTGCATAAAGCACTTAAAAACTTCACTGCTGCGGAGCTTTTAGATGGAGGAGAGAGGCAGTATCAATGCCAACGCTGCAAGCAGAAAGTTAAGGCAATCAAACAGCTCACAGTTTACAATGCACCTCATGTACTTACCATCCATCTAAAGAGATTTCGTGCACATGATTTTGGACAAAAGATTGACCGCAAAGTTGAATTTGGTCCGACCTTAGACATGAAGCCTTTTGTCAGTGGTTCCAATGTGAGTAACTTCTGTTGCATACTGTTACTTTTCTCAAGTGAGTGTGTTTGTTGGTTATCTAAGCCATTCTTTGGGAGACACAAAAAATAGCATGAAAAGAATTATGCAATGTCATATAAGTTTCTTTTCTCATATGACTTTTAAGGGGAATGATCTTAGGAAGAAGTTTGGCAATGACCTTAGGAAGAAGTTTACTGTTATTTGCTTTTTATTCTGTTCAATTTTTGCATCCTCAATGCAATGTGTACAGCATCCTGCTGTGAGGAAACTATGCATGTAATCTGTCTTGCCAATAACTTTGACATCTTGCTTTATATAACTAGTTGAAAAGTTAAGTTTGTTGGACTTGGCAGGAAGGAGATTTGAAATACACTCTTTATGGTGTTCTGGTTCATTGTGGATGGAGCACTCATTCGGGTCACTACTACAGTTTTGTTCGCACATCAAGTGGCATGTGGTACTCCCTTGATGACAACAGGGTACTTGAAACAACTTTGTCCTTTTAGATTTTTTCTAGCTATCAGAGTGCTAGTAGGGTTGATCAGTGAGAGGATATTATTCCCTTCTTATGTGGAAGGACCTCTTTCTTCGATTTCCACTAAAAATGGAGAAAGGATCAAGATGCTGAACCTATATTAACCCTGTTATTTTTGCAAGATGTAGAAGCGCATTGTTATCTTTGAATCATGTAGCTTACTGTGCTATGTTTGCAAGCCATAAGAGATGTTCATTATTGGAACTTGAGGACTACTTTAATTTATGCAAACATGACTCATACGATAGATTTATTCTATCACATATAATGGAATGAAGAGAGATTAATGGTGGGGATGAGGAACTGTTTTTGTTTCTTATTCTATTATTTGAAAGATCACTTACTAGATGCATTATTGTGGATCTCTGGAATGAACCTTCTTATGTGTTTCCAAACATAATGCAACAGGTTGTCCAGGTCAGTGAGAGGACTGTTTTGGAGCAGAAGGCTTACATGTTGTTTTATGTGCGTGACAGAAGAAATACTGCTCCAAGAAAACCTATTGATATTCTTCAGAGAGATAACTTAAAAGCAAATGTGAATGTACGGTCTGTTTTTAATCAAAATCCTAAGGAGCATGTGCAAACTGGTCCAATTGGGAATAAATTATGTGCTTCAGGCACTTCTGCTGCTGTGACTCAAAAGGATACTGTTAATGGTGGCTTATCAAAGGAGACAATCAGGAAGGAAGTGCCATCTCAGCAAAACTATGTGCAGCTAATGGCAGAAGGCTCAGTGCTTAAGGAGTCCATTTTACCCCCTTCCAATGTGCCATTATTGAAGGACTCATCACAAGCATCTGCTTCAAGCCTAGTTCATGGTGAAAACTTGCAACCGTCTGTTTGTCATGTGGTTGGCAATGTTGGTAGTTCTAATATTGAAAATTCAACTGTTACTACTGGTTCCAAAGATAGCGACTGCAATGAGAGGGGAAACTCTAAAACGGATTTTGGAGTCCTAGTGACCATATCACCCAATTGTGGTGGTCTCCAGAAATCAGGCACTGATAAGATTGCAACTAAAGAGACCTTGCAGAAGGTAAAAATGCATGTTTTATTCCCTACACAGGCTTCTGTCTCCTTTTCCCTACATGGGTGGCATTTGCACCTGTTTCTAATTTCTATCTGTTTATGCCTCCAGATTGATTTTGCTTCAAAGATTGAGGTTTCAAGTACTGTTGCATTAGAAGATTTGATCGATAAAACAGTGAAGAAAGTTCCTGGTAAAGCTCCATCTATGAGTACTACTAATGAAACATCGAAGAATCTTCAGGCTATTAGGTCGCCAGATAAGCCAAACTGTGACAGTAGTCAGGTGATTGTATATATCATATTCCATATCTAACACTAGTGATAATATTAGTACTTGTACATTGAATTATGATTTTTTCCCATTTCATTTCCAGGTTGGAGATGTTTCCAGCCACAGTTCCAGTGATAAGTCAATGAACGAGAAGGGAGATGATAGTAGCAAAAAAGATATTTCCGAATCCCCTTTGAGCATTCCAAATGTATCTTTGGAGACTAAAGCTCCTGAATATGTACCCTGTAGAAAATCAAAGAAGAAGCATCTGAAGCGTCAGCTTAAAAACATGCATATTGGCTTGAAATTAAATTTTTTCAGGGCATCTCTGCACATGCACAGCAAGAAGAAACATAAAAGGAGCAAGAAACGCGCATTAAATGCTCACGTTCTTTGTAAAGAAAATTTGTTAGATAAGGATTATTTTCCGTCAGATCTGGGGCCATCTACATCTGAGAAATCCAGCACAATCAGTTTAGGTTCGATTCGTTGTGGGAGGAAAAAGGCAGCCAATGATACTGCTCTGAAAAATGTTAACAATAGTGCCGGTTCCTTGATGAATACTATAGATGGAGAAGTTAAAGAGAGGATTTATCAGAATGGTACTGTTCTTGCAACTGATCAACAGGCAGAAAGGAGTTCTGGCTCAGTCTCAGAAGCAAACCGTCATAACTCGAGAGAAATTGATTCTTTGAAAGATGGCAAAACAGGTGCATCTCTGCATAGGCATGTGCTTACCCAAGGTCTGGGAGAGACAACTGGTGCGTACTTATCTAAAATATCTATTTACACGGGCGTGTTCAATTTTTTCTAAGATTTCCATGTATTTGGAGGATCGTATCTCAATATCCATGTCCGAATATGCGTCGGACACGTGTCAGACATGTGTACTTCAAGAAAAATAAAGAGTTGAAGCAACATAGTCTATTTCAGATGCTCTTTTGCCTCATGCTTTTGAAATTCATTTCTCATGTTCACATGTGCATCATCTGCATTTAAATCTTTTATGCTCCCTTTCCATTGTTTTGTTTTGCATTTCTTTTTGGGTTTTGGGGACTCTGCTGAATGTTATTTAACTTGCTATGTTATTCTTTGGCCTGTTTTGCTTGCTGCAGTTGCAAGATGGGATGATATGGACTTTGCCTCACCCGTTCAGACCGTAGAAGCAAATGATATGGAAAGTATTGGTTACGTTCTAGATGAATGGTGAGTGAACAT
Organism: Fremontodendron californicum; assembly: GCA_030761205.1. NCBI lineage: Eukaryota > Viridiplantae > Streptophyta > Magnoliopsida > Malvales > Malvaceae > Fremontodendron > Fremontodendron californicum. The sequence goes on from JAULJL010000045.1 coordinate 11,545,048, forward strand.
AGATGCAATCTTTTTTTTATATCCTTTGGTTGCCATATAATCTTCAGCTGCTGATTTTGTTAACATTTGGAAAAAGAAGCTTTTTGATTTCCTCATAGCATTGCCTGGTTTGAAGGTTTTAATCTCATAATATGCCTGTTTTAACTTTTATAGGGATGAAGAATACGACCGTGGTAAGAGGAAGAAAATAAGGCAGCTTAAGCACAACTTTGGTGGTCCAAATCTTTTCCAACAAATTGCCACCAAGAAAACACAGTTAAAGAAGGTGAAGTTGAACCATTCCAACTCTGAAAACCGACCATTCAGGATATGAAGTAATCCCATATCAATTTGGAGCAATTTTGACCTTTCTGTCTTGTTGATATGAGCTAAACTGTATTTTATAACCAGGAGTGTTTAGAGTGGAGAAAAAAAGAACATTAACAAATTTCAATTTCAATTTTTTTGTTTTGTTTTATTATCTTTTTCCTTTCTGGAATTTCTTCATTAGGGCAAGAGAGAGAGAGACATGAATATCGATGTATGAACTTACTTTTGGACCTGTATCTTAGTAATAAAGGAGTTGTTGTAGTGCCTAGGTTTTATTCATTGGGTTTTAGAATATTTTTTAAGATTAATTAATATATTATTTATAGTAATAACATTGTATTTAATGCAATAGTTAATAATTTTATTTATTATTTTTAATACATTGGATAAATATATTACTTTATGCAATAATCTTAAAAGGTGCTTTTAAGATATTTGTTTGCAAAAATTTTATTCAATTCTGTATTGAGATTTTTTTTTTCTTTTCATTTTAATAATCATTTGTACAAATAAATCAATTTGAAACTTGTGTTATTAAATCACTGAAGTAATGGAATCTTGAATTGTGTTTCTTTGTCCCTGGATTTGCCATGCTTTGAATGCTTTGCTCAGGCAATTGTGGCTTTTTTGTCTCCCTAGAGACAGATGCTTATGCCTCGTATTAGACCTGACAATATTGGATACGACACGATTACATAACACGAAAAAAAATAACTAAAAACATGACACGAAAAAATAACACGAACATGACACGAATAAACGAATATCTCAAAATTCTTTTAATACGAATTATTATCGTATTAAAGTTTATATAAATATAAAATACCTTAAACACGATTATGACACGACAAAATATACAAACACGATACTGATACACGAATTGTCAGATCTATTTCGTATGATAAGCAAACCCTGTATACTACCGTTTGCATTCTTGAAAGGGTATTTTTTGCAGTTATTTTATCTGGTGATAGATCTGGAGGTAGTTGGGAGCAACTCAAGAGTTATAGTTATAGATGCTTTTGTTCATGAACATTTTCAAATGCTTGAGAGTTTCCTACCATACTAGATATTATCATGATGCAGTTTTTGCTCTTTATTGTATGATATTAACATCCCATAATATTTCTAGATAATTTTCAAATAGTTAGCTTAATTGAGTTGGTTGTCAAACATATCAACATGCTTTTTAGTGTTTAGGTGGTTGTCTTTGATGGAGTCTAGGGAGAGGGGGTTAGTGTCTAGAGTCTTTCTGTTCATCTTTGAGGGTTATTTATACTTTTATTGATGGATCGTCGGTTGCTACGTGTAATGACATGGTTAGGGGTTAGTGATCGACATTATGAGTACAATGGCATAATGATCGAAGTCTCACGTGAGTTTTGAGATGATGAACGACGATATGATAGGAAAACAACTGTTAGATAGATCACGTGAGCTTTCGAAATAATAGGCGACGACGCAACCCCGAAGTATTAGGAGTCACCCTCTTGTGCTTTGAATAACAAATATAATACTACCGGACATGTTCTTTGTTCATGATTCAAGGTCTAACGAACCCATTTGATTTAGACCTCTTTTCACGGTTTACGGCATGAGCTCCTTAAGCATTAATGGCCCGAAGGGTAGTTGGGTTTAATAGAACTCAAAAACATGAGTAACTTTATTAACCCAGAGAAAATCCAACAAGAATTATACTGAAGAAAGCAGCAGTTCTTGCATTTAGCAATAAAAGTGAAACCAGCTGGGAAAAATTAACGAGTCAATTAAAGTCAAAGACACATGTATCCTTTCTCTCTCTTTCATAATCTATCCTGATTAGAGTTATCGTACCGATATCAGCAATATCGGTTGATACGTATCGTTTTCAAAGTAAATCGAAAAGGTATAGTATCGTTTCGTTCTGATTTTGATACCTTCCCGTACCGGTTGTACTGGCCTATATCGATTTATACCGATCAATACTGATACGTACCGGTCCGTATCGATTGGTACAAGATTTTAATTTTTTTTTATTTATTTAAAAATTCACTTATTTGAATTTTTAAACCAATTTCACTATTTTTTGTGTTATGATATTTTTATTTTTTTCATAATTATATTTAAAATATATATGTTCATTAAATTAGGTTATTAGACATAATTAATAATAATTTATTATATATTTTTAATATTTATTTTACCATGTTTAAAAATTTAAAATATTAAATATTTAAAATTTATATTTGTATAAAAACATATATATGATTTATATTTGCATGTATATGTAATATATATTTTATTAAAAAACTTAAAAATAAACTATACACCGATATCGATATCAATACGTATCAATATCAAAAAAAAAAAAAAAATTCACCGATACGGTAGTGACTAGCTTGATCCCGATACGATTTCGCCTTATAAATTTATTTAAACGACACGTACCGTTTTTTTCTCGGTCTGAGAAAAAAAAAAGTATCGAACTTTTTTCGAAAGAACAGAAAAAAGGACGCACGAGAACTTGTTTGCTTACCTTTTACTTTCTTTCTCTGAGGAAAAATCGGGCATGGCTGAGACTAAGAGCCAAGCGCAGCAGACCAAACGTCATGAGGAACAGCAAAACGACGATTTAGGAGGAGAAGAAGAAGATGAAGAGGAAGAAGAAGGGGTGAGTCGAGTTAGTGAGTCACAAGGTGCTGGAGCGGCGACGTCGACTGATGCTGAGTTGAGAGACTCGCAATTGGAAGCCCTACCGAATGATGATCGTTGTGAGGGTAAGTTTTTGTCTTTTGTGAGTGTTTTATGGAAGAATTTCGGTTTTTTTTTTTTTTCCTATGGTGGAATTGTTTTGAACGAGTATGGGGGTGATCTCTCAGGGTTGCAGGAGAATTCTACTTCGGAATCGAAGGAAGGAGCTGAATTTAAGGTTAGGGAGTTTACTGTTTTAGGCTTTTAGCTACTATAATCATATTTATACTTTCATTACTAACTTTTTTATTTTGAAAATTTTCGAGTATGGTGTTTTATTGTTCTTATTTTGATCTGTTTGCTTGAACTCCACACTTTCTATTTGTGTTATTCTATGTTTAGTTTGGTTCTTTATAGGTATTGATTATCATACCGAATTCATGAATCATGATAGTGTTTTTAGGGGGCTTCTGTTCTTTACAAGGAAATTAAAATTAGATTTCATTTATGATGTATGGATTGATTACTTTGTTGTCTTGAAGTTTTTCTTTTTATGCCATCAATTTTTCTTAAAAAAATGTGCTGAGTGACTCATAGAAAGCTTCTATTCTCCCACTTTCCCCTTGCTATCATGCATAGTAGTGTTTCTCTTTGTAAGGATGTCAGAGGTTCGTGAAATAACTGTTATTTAAGGATTAAAATTCTTATTGGATGTTAATGGTTATCTTAGCTTTGCATAAGTAGCCAACGAGGCCCTTGGTATTGAGGTAAACAGAGAAGTTAAGGCCCTTGGAATTTGCAAGTTAGGATTCCCACCGCCCTGTGTGGGTGTGCATTCACACTTGCACATGTACACGCACACACACAAACACCTTTGGTACAGTAAAGTTAAATTATAGGATGTGGTAGCACCTCATATCGAGTGTGCTCCTTTGTTGTTAAAGTTCCCATCTTTAGAAGCCAATTGAGACCTAATCTCTTGCTAGCACTATTAATGAGAAGTTCTTGCAAATTTGTGGGTTATCGTGCATGAGCTCAAGGCTCTAATTTGTCTTTAATATAAAAGTGGAGGCTAAAGGATAAAGCCTTTTTCAACTTCAATAGCAAATAGATGGGCTAAAGGATGTGGAAATTATTCCTGCAAATATTCAATCATCCTTGTCTAAGCTCTGCTAGTTATAACTTCAAATTTTGTTGACTTTTACTCTTTTAGTGATGATATATGTTGTCCTTCAAGTTATAGCTTTGATGTGTTCTTCAAAACAATTACAATGATGTGGAAGATCTATGTGGCCATTAATTTTTCTGGGACCTACACGTCATATCAATTCAGTCTCTCCTAGAGAAAACAAACTTATAAAAGTGCCAGAAAATAAAAAGGATATATGTATAACTAAATTTCTATGTGATTCTATCAAAAAAACTTCTATGTGATTGAATTGTTCTTTTAATCGAGTTCTTCTTTGTTTAATTTTCTTAGGAGCAAGTTAAGATAGCCCAGCAGGAAGTTTCACCTAGTTTGGCTGTCCAGGGTGCAGAAACTCCAACACAAAATCAGCTCCAGTCATCTGTTTCTCCAACTTCTGTTACACAAGGTATATCATCTGCTCCCACTCCAACTCTACCAGAACAAAGCCTTTCAGATCAGACGGTCACCGTTGCATCCATGCCAGAAGCAAACCAGCAAAAATATTCTAATCTTAAAATGTTATCTGTTGTTCCCATTGTGAAGACACCCGTGTCTGATGGTTACAATTGGCGGAAATATGGTCAGAAGCAAGTGAAGAGTCCTAAAGGTTCTCGAAGCTATTATAAATGCACATTCTCTGATTGTCGGGCAAAAAAGATAGAATGCTCTGATCACACAGGCCATGTGATAGAGGTTGTTAATAAAGGCATGCATAGTCATGAACCACCACGTAAAAATAACTTCACAAGGGAAAGTAAGATTGTATTGTCTGGTGTGCCTATTTCACGGAGTATCGTTACAGAACAGCCCATCAGAATACCTAATGACTCTGATCCATCTACATCTTCTAAAGAATCTGTACCTGAAGCAGCTGTAATTCCTGAAAGAAAACGACAGTGTTCTAGTGGCTCTGATGGCAATGGTGATGTGCAAGTGAAGGAAGAGCTTTTGAGTGAACCAGAGCAGAAAAAAAGGCAAGTTTTACTGTGAATTTCTCTTTGCCTTTGTTTTTTTGTTTCCTTCATGACAGACATACATATGTATGTGTATGTTGTGTATCATTAGTGGAAAAGCCTGTATGCAAATCTGGTTTTAATAATTTCTTATGTTTTTGATAACCAGGATGAAGAAAGGCAATCCAGTTTATTCTAGTTCTGTCCTAAAAACTGGGAAAAAACCTAAATTTGTTGTGCATGCAGCTGGTGATGTAGGGATCTCAGGTGATGGATACAGATGGCGAAAATATGGACAGAAAATGGTGAAAGGAAATCCTAATCCCAGGTGTCCATTTCTCAGTATTTTTTCCTAAAGGTTCTACTATTTTACCATTTAAACCATTACTCAATTTATATGGCTGCTCAGGCATGTAGCTACTTCGTCTACTTGTTATCATTGTAATTTTATGTTATGGTGGTTTGCTTCTTCAACGTGTCCATGGTATGGGACCCTCAAGGTTTACTACATTATCTTCGTTTCATTGAAATATTGGAAAACGAAAAACCATTCATTTGTACAATGGAGTTTGATGACAATTAATACTGCAAAGCTCCCATGGTACTGTGCTTTGCAAAGCCATGTAGGTTCAGTTTTGTTCTACAATGTTGTCATTGCATTCTTCTGTACATCTCTCCCACTCTGAGGCAGATTTTCAAGAGTCTGCATTTATGAGGCTTTTTTTATTTCTTTCAGGATGACCAATTTGGTAGCCTTACAAGTTCATTCTTTAACTCAGTTGTTAAATTCAATTTACTTCACCGCGTATGCATTCTTTTGGTTTTATTCTGATCTTTTCATCGATGAATGTTTCCTAGGAACTACTATAGATGCACCTCTGCTGGGTGTCCTGTTCGTAAGCATATTGAGACAGCTGTAGATAATACAAATGCCGTCATTATAACATATAAAGGTGTTCATGACCATGACATGCCCGTACCAAAGAAGCGACATGGCCTACCAAGTGCTCCTCTTGTTTCTGCTGCTGCTCCTGCTTCTATGAACAACTTACAACTTAAAAAAACCGATGGAGTGCAAAACCAAGTTACATCAACCGGCCAGTGGTCAGTTGGTACAGAAGGTGAATTGACTGGTGAGGCCCTAGACCTTGGAGGTGAGAAGGCAATGGAATCAGCTCGAACGCTTCTAAGTATTGGATTTGAAATCAAGCCATGCTGAAAAATTAATGGGCTTTTTATGTTGTTAACACCGGGCATGTCTCCATATAAATTATTGAAGGGTCAGGTTTGTTTTTTTCCTACTTTTAGTTCTTTGCTATTGCTCGAGTTTCCAGTGAGGCTGTATATTTTCTGTTGTATTCCCTCTCAATATGTTTGGAATAAGGTTATAGTAGTGGAAACAATATAGATTTGGTCTATGTTGCCCCGACTCTTCATTTTTCTTGAAGTACCCGTGTCCGACACCTGTATTCGACGCATATCCGGACATGGGTATGGAAACATGATCCTCCAAGGACCCTCCAAATACATGGAAATCTTGGAAAAAATTGAAAATACCAGTGTCCGACACTCACACCCAAATCGGAGTAACATAGGATTTGGTTGGCAACCCTTTTCTTGTGATCTTAGTTGGAAGTTAGAATCATGTTCCAAAATTTTCAACTTTTTTTTACGTTACATGAGCCGGAATTTAGGACCGCGGCTATGCATGTTTGTTGGAGTAACGATCATAATTCATAGACTATTATGCTGGATGTTGTTGGCAATCTTTTATGCTATAAATCAATTGCTTTTCTTTGGCTACATTTAAGAGATTATTAGTGGATAGCAAGTCAGATGCAGTTAATTTTAGGTTAATAACCCTAACTATTCCTTTAAAACCTATGTTACTCTGACTCTTCATTTTTTTTTTAAGTACTCATGTCCGACACATATTCGGACAAGGGTATGGGGGTATGATTTCCCAAATATATGGAAAAACTTAGAAAAAATTAAGCATACTCGTGTCGGACACATATCTGTATTCGACACTCACCTCCGAGTCCAAGTAACATAGTATAAAACTACTTCTGTGGCCAAATTTACATTCAATGCTTCGAAGTTCAAGCTATTCCTTTGATCTGACAAAAATCAAAATTTGCTTTGCCTGATTTGTTTGGTTTGACAGGAAAGGATGGAAAAGCGAAATCAAAGTTTGCTGCTAAAGAATTTGGACGCCGGGGTAAAACGACAATAACATCTATTTGATTTGGCAATCAAAGATCAAAAGCGAATAAGCCATGTAATTTACAGATTATCTTCTAACATTTCAAAACCATATTAAATGGGAGTTAAGATTGTGATCTTTACCATTTTGCATGTCAAAGAACAAAGTTTGAAAGTACATATAGTATATATACTTCATCAAGATCTCACTTTGGGACTTGGGTCACTTGTTCATCTATCTTAAAAAGAACATGTTTTTTTTTTAAATTTTAAATTGTTAATATAAAGGGAATTAATTGGATGGAGGATGCAGGAGGGAAAATGAGAAAAACCTTTCTGAGGTTGTTGGGTTCTGTGAGATCTATTTCATGAATAAAACATGTTGTGATGAAGGGGAAGGACAATGTTAGAACGACATGATTTTTTAATTGAAAAAACATTAAATCTAGTTTCATCTGTACGGAAAGTTGTAGGATTAGTTTAAAATAAGTTTTAATACATATAAACATAATAAAATTATATATAAACATAATAAATTATATAAAATTATCATGTTTTTATATAATTTTTTTTTTTACATATATACATGACAAATTATATATAAACATGATATATTTATTATGTTTATATGTAATTTTTTAAATAATGTAATTTTTTTTACATATAAATATAACATAAATTACATATAAATATAATAAATTATATATATAATAAAATTTAGGAAAAATTCATTTTAAAAAACTTTCTTATAATTTTTCCATATGTACCAATAAATTTCTTTTCCTTATCATGCTTTATGGTGATTGTGTTCTAACTAAGTGGTTTAGTGACGAACTTGGATAAACATAGGCCTAAAAAAGTGGAAATTAAAGGACAATACTTGCTCTGTTCACACATCAGAAAGTACTCTAATTTGAACAATCTGTCCCCTCCTCCCTATGAAAGGGTTTATATAATCTTAAAATTTGTTGACAATTAGTTAGTCTATTATTACTACTAAAACTTGTTTTAGGTGCGATTGGATTGGACCCAAAACCTGAAAAGCCACCAAAAGATTGATAAAAAAACCCAAAAACAAAACTTTCACGCAATCCAAAGATTGAAAAAAAAACCAAAAACAAAACTTTTTTGGTAAGATATGTCAAAAACCCAATTTTACTTTCATTCTTTTTTTAGGTAAATTAGTTACTACCCAATACTTTAAAAAAAGTAAAAGTAAAAAACTTTCTTCGTACCAACACCAAGTCGCAGTAATACTTGAAAGTATTGCTGTCTCCGTTCAGACATAATTGAGTTTCTCTCAGCTGTTTTCTATCTCTCTCTCTCTCTCAAACATTTCAACCAACAAATATTTTTTTCTTTGTACTGCTAAATTCCTCACTCTAACCAATACAAACTAAACTCACAAGCATGGAATATACCCAACCTTTTTTAGCTCTTTTTTGACTATGGGTTTTGTTATTTGATCAATGATCATGTAGTTTTTGAAGATAACAATTGATTGAAAGAGAGAAAGAATAGAAATTCTCTCTTGTTTATTGAATTAAAAAAAAATGAGCGTGTCTTTGACTGTAATGACGTTTAACCTGCATGAAGATCAATCAGAAGATAGCCCAAATTCGTGGGAGAAAAGGAGGGATTTGTGCATAAGTGTCATCACTAGTTACTCCCCTATCATTCTTTGTACTCAACAAGGTATGCCTCCTCATTAAGTTTTCTTTTTCCTCCCTTTTGTTTATCTATAGGCATTGGATCTTTGTTGTCGCTGTGATTTTCTTGATTTGCATGATCTAGGTATTTCCTGATTTGAGTTTTGGAGGTTGGTTTTTGTTCTTTGAGGACGTGCTTAGAGTTTTGCTATTAAAAAATGATTGGTTGGTGAATAGAAACTTGGTTGAATGTAAAATGTTGTTTTTGAGGAAAGAAGAGTTTATATTTTGGAGATTACTTCAAGCTGTTTTAAGCAATTTTGGGTCGTGCATTTCTTTGCTTTATATGCTTGATCTGGGTTTATTATATTGGTTTTTTCATTAGTTTCTGTTTTTTTTTTTGTTGGTATTTGCATTCAGGGGTAAAATCTCAAATGGATTATCTTCAGCAGGGATTACCAGGTAATTTTGTCTAATTCTCATCATTCAACCTTCCAACTCTTTGCCTAATGTTGAGCACTATAGTCTATGTCATAAACTCATATCTAATTAGGAAATATTAAAATTTGCCATAACTTTAGTACTTGATAAAATGTGGATGATGAGAAAGATGTACTATTAGTATTAGATATTTACTTTAGTTCTTGATGCCCTAGCATGAAATAATTTAGATAATTCGATTTGCATTATTTAGGCGCGTAAGTGTGAGAACCAGGCATTAGTGCTGGATAGACAATTTACATGTATATTCAAACAACAAGAAGATAGTGAGATTGAGAGTTTTAGATTTATGCATAGGCTTTTGTTGGTGTTGTATCAGAGCTGGGTTGACTTCAATCTTTCCACTTTCTGGTTGGAGATTAACAGAAACAGATTCTTATCTGATATTTTAAAATTTACCGAGCCTAGACGGTTGGATTGAGTTGCATGTTTGAGTATGCGTCTCCGAGATAAAGCATTTGAGGTTGTGGCTTATTTAGAGGGGGAAAAAAAAACATAGTTAACATATCATGTAAAAGAATGAAGCATCAGATGTATTTTGATGGGTAAAATATGGAATGCAGAGTTCCCCTAGACTGAATTGGGTTAATGCTGTAAATTTCCTTTTGTTTTCCCTTTCTTTTTCTAGGGCCAAAGGCCTAGGTCAGTGTTTGTAACTTCGTTAAATATTCACCAAGTGTGGCATCTAACCAACAAAAAGTTGGAACAAGAGAGGGAAATATGTTTAAGAATAGACAATCTGATGAGAATGACAGATTGAAAGGAACCTTAGGAATGTCTAACCACCTTCTTGCTTGAAGGTAAATGATATAGAAGTAGCGCAACGGTCAAGAGTTGTGTGGAAAATACGTAAACTCTACTATTTTCATTTTATTTTTGTGCATGCAAAATAGAAAAAACCAAATATTCTTTCTCAGCTTGGTGTTGTTAGATTGTTTGGCCAATAGTTTCCTTCAGTTAAATTTCAATGTTGGGTTATTCAGGCCTCCTGAGTCCCGAGTCATAATTTCTTCTTCTTGTGCTTCATTATGAAGGTTTGTGGTTTTGCCGCTGGGGCATCCTTCACCTTTTACTGTATAGATAACATGTTTGAATGATGTTCTTAAAATTCTAAAGTTATTTTCTTATTGATTTGATGATGAAATGATAAAATATTTCCCAATATTTTTGTTTCGAACTCTTTATCGTTTCTGTGATTCGAATTTGCTGAATGGAATATGATTATCTTATCTTTCTATGTCGTGCAAACATCCTAATTCTTTCGTACTAAACATGGATGGTTTTGGTTTTTGACATTCTCTAGGTTATGATCAGTTTGGAATATCAAGAAAAGGGCCCCAGGACATTTCAGATGAACATTGCACAATCTTCTATGACAAGGAGAAGGTATCTTAGTAGTTTGTTGATTTCTATGATCAAGTATTCTGGTACTATGTTGCTCCGACTCTTCATTGTTTTTGAAGTACCCGTGTCCGACACCCGTTTCCGACGCATATCCGGGCATGGATATGAGGATATGATCCTCCAAAGATCCTCCAAATACATGAAAGTCTTAGAAAAAATTGAATATACACGTGTCCGACACTCGCACCGAGTCCGAGTAAAATAGTTCTGGTATACAGTTTGCTAACATTCTTTTCATATTAATTGAAGGTAGAGCTGATTGAAGGTGGAACTTTTTGGTTGTCCGAGTCACCTTCTGTCCCTGGAAGTATAGCATGGGGTTCTATAGTTCCATGTATTGCAACTTGGGCTATATCCTTCTTTGTTCAGCTTAGAACCATTTTAATCTTCTATTAAATGAAGTTCCACTTGCTGTTACCACTTGTATTCATAGAAAACCATCGTGTTCGTTTGTTTCCTTAACATGTTGCCCACACATTCCAACTTAAAGGAGTTGAGCCGCCGGGATTCTCATTTCAGGTAGTAAATACTAACATGGATGATTTCAGTCCTCGTGCTCGTAGACGAAGTGCTTTGCTTACATGGCAACATATTGCATCCTTACCACCTAGCTTACCGGTTGTGTACTGCGGAGGATTTAACACACAGAAGGAATCAACGACAGGGCGTTTCCTTCTCGGGAGATCAAGGTATTTTGTTTGATGCAAAACCTGTTAGCTGTTTCATAGCACATATGTAACTTCAAAGAAACAAACGAAGGGATTCCCCCTTTTCTTTTGTGTCGAAGCAAATTCAAAATGTTGCTTCCATTAGGTTTACTACAATAGAATATCTGCACTTAATCTTCTTCCCGATAGGGGGCTGACTCCTATTATATCCTATGTTGCTCCGACTCTTCATTTTTCTTGAAGTACCCGTGTCCGACGCCCGTGTCCGATACATATTCGGACATGGGTATGGGGATATGATCCCCCAAAGACCTTCCAAATACATGGAAAAACTTAGAATAAATCAAACATACCTCTGTCGGACACATACCCATGTCCGACACTCACCCGAGTCCGAGTAACATAGATTATATCTGTGCAGAGAGCATGGTGTGGTGGGAGACATGCGGGACGTGTGGCCAAATGCCCGGGTTAGGAAAAATGCTTCCCTTATACGCACTTATCACGGATTCAAAGGTATTCTTCTTACTCCAACACTGCTGCTTTGGTAGTGAGGTACGATGATGTTTGAACTTAATCGATGACTTCGTCGTGCCTTCAGGTGACAAGCAGGGAGCTCTCGAATTCGTTAAGTTGATTTTTAGAGCACTCTGCCTCTGTTGGGACCGACAAACTCAGGATCTACACATAGACTGGATTCTTTTCCGGGGTCGATCTCTGATACCTGTTTTATGCGACGTGGTCAACGATAACATGGATGGTTATTATCCGTCCTCTCACTATCCTATATTTGCCGAGTTTCTGCTTCCGCGTACTGTGAGATTGATCGAACCACCTACACGTACACAAGACGAAAACTAGAATGCTGTTTGTTTTATAAGCTACCCTGTTTTTTTTTTCTTCTTTGAAGCTTGCCATATTGTCTTTACTTATGGGAATACAGGTTTGTCTGATCAATCATGAATCATTTTCGTGACTCGACTAAGTATTTTGAGCTTTTGACATTGTCTTCTCAATTCTCATGGCCAGAATGGGAGAGGGGGGAAAGGTGAAGAAGGCATTTCGAAATTGATTCCAGCTTGTGTGTATTTTTTTTTTCAGGTCAATTACTTAGTCCAGGAAATGGACCAAACAGGCAGGGGAAAGGGGGGCATATGTCGAAAAAGAATGGGCAATTGTTTGATTATTCCGAACCTTTGCTTGTTTTTGAAATTCCATTTTTTTGGTTTTCGAAATCTATGTTACTTCGGGTTTTTATTTTTCTTGAAGTATTTGTATTTGACACATGTATCTGATACATATCCGGACATGGGTATGGAGATATGACATTCTAAGGACTCTTAAATACATCCGTATTTGATATTCACACCCAAATTCTTCGAGTAACGTAGCTGGAAATGACCTGTTGTTCTATGTGGAAGAACCTTAAGTTCAAACATTCATTTCTTTTCACTTCCAGAAACCTTGTTGCTTGTCTGAATCTAGGCTCTATCCAATCATCTTAACAATCAGCATGAAGCTTTCCAGCTAATAATAATGTTTTAGAGGTAATAAAAAATGGGTTTCTCAATCTGCAATTTTCTTTGTTAATTTATTCATGTTTTTAGATATAGGTAATAAAAAACACCCTTTCTTTTCTTTCCTACTAATTAGTAATTAGTACTAGTAATTAAATTGTTTATAATTAAACTCCACTACAATTAAATTGTTTATGATTAAATTTTATTAATAATGAATAAGATAATTGTTTTTAAAATATATATATAAGCTATTGGCCCAAAAAAAGAAGTCACCGCCACTCAAAGTCACCTGATCAAATAAAGACCGTACAATCAAAATCAGAGAATTTAAATCCAACGGTAACTCTATAAACATGGATTTCTCTCCCCAGCCTTCCTCTCGTTCTTCCCAACAAACCACCCTTTTCCCTCTCTCTCTTCATTTCTTCCCTCACAAACAAGAAAATTCAACTCAACAACATCAATAACAAAGCAAAGCAAAGCAAAGCAGGCTTTTTTCTTTTAGTTCAGTTTTTAATACAGGGAAAAGTGGGAATCCGGGTAATCGGATCTAGATCCGGGCAAAACCCATGGCGGGTCATAGGTTTCACGTTGCATGGATCTTCTCCTTGTTTTCTTTCTTCTTCCTTGGTGCCCATTGCTTCTACCTCCCTGGTGTTGTCCCTGAAGATTTCCAAAAGGTCAGTTTCCTCACATGCATATACATGCGTGCATGCATGCATGAATGTTAATGTATGCATCATCATCATCATTATCATTATCATGTAACTTGGATCTTTGGATTGTCTTGGATTTTCCATTGTGTTATTGGGTTTTGTTCAGATCTGCGTTTTATGATCTCTAGAATCGCCATTTTTGGTTTAATGAATTCGCATTTGATGATTCTATGGAAGTTAAGTCTGATAAGTTTCAAGTTTGTATTTTTCTGTAGTATAAAGCTGCCTAATTTATCATCAATACGACAAGTTCTAATGGTCAGTTTGGCTTGAAATTTTGAAGAACATTTATGAAATTTTAACATTGATTAAAGCTTACTGAGTCTTTCATGCTCAATAATCAACCTCCAGAATCTTTGATTCAATCAAACTGATGGTTTAATGTAGTTTTACTCAATGTTCTTTTTTCTCCACTTATGCAGGGGGATCCATTGTTGGTGAAAGTGAATAAGCTGACTTCAACTAAAACACTACTTCCTTATTCCTACTATTCCTTACCCTATTGTCAGCCTGAACACATACTTGACAGTGCAGAGAATCTTGGGGAAGTCCTTCGTGGTGATCGAATTGAAAACTCTCCTTATGTGGTGAGTTTGGACTCCAAGATCGTTTCTTTTTGTCTCCTTACTGTATTTTGGTTTTTCAGTGATTGAGAGGATTAATTATTTGCAGTTTAAATTGAGAGAACCACAATTGTGCAATGTTGTATGTCGTAAAATTCTTGATAAGAAAACTGCAAAGGCATTCAAGGAGAAGATTGATGATGAGTATCGAGTCAACATGTGAGGCTCTCATTCAGGAAATCTTAATTATAGTATTCCATTTCTTCTTTGAGTAGCAACTGATACTTATGATGTTTTTGTGACAGGATTTTGGATAACCTTCCATTGGTTGTTCCCATAAGAAGGCCCGATCAGGAAAATGCTGTAGTATATCAGCATGGATTTCATGTTGGTCTCAGAGGACAGTATGCTGGGGTAAGTGCTAGATTGATTTGGCACTTTGTAGAATAATTTTTAATATTTTTCCATATGTTAATGCAAGCAATGCTGGTTTTTCTGTTTGTACATGCAGAGCAAGGAAGAAAAACATTTTATCTACAATCACTTGACATTTACAGTCAAATATCACAAGGATCCACTGGCAGATTCTGCAAGGATTGTTGGATTTGAGGTCAAACCATTCAGGTTAAAATCTTTTATTATTTATGACAGAGGCATATCTATTACCTTTAATTTCTCTTACCGATGGTGTTTATTTTCTATATTTCTTAGCAAAATCATTTTGATGAATGTAGTGTTAAACATGAATATGAGGGTGAGTGGAATGCGAAGACCCGTCTGACAACCTGTGATCCCCATGCAAAACGTGCAGTTACTAGTTCTGAATCTCCTCAAGAGCTTGACGAAAAGAAGGAGATCATATTTACATATGATGTGGAGTTCCAGGTCATGCCTTGTATCTCTTCGTATGCGTGCTGCTTGTTACAGTTAGGCTATTCTGTCTGATGTTATTTCATTCTAATCAAGTTGCTCCTTGTTGTCATCTTGCAGGAAAGTGATATAAAGTGGGCATTCCGATGGGATTCCTATCTTCTGATGGCTGATGATCAGATCCATTGGTTCTCAATTGTTAATTCTTTGATGATTGCTCTTTTCCTTTCGGGGATGGTGGCCATGATCATGTTGCGAACTCTTTTTCGGGATATCTCCAAGTACAACCAACTTGAAACCCAAGAAGAAGCTCAAGAGGAGACAGGGTGGAAACTGGTCCATGGGGATGTTTTCAGGCCTCCGACAAACTCCGACTTACTCTGTGTGTATGTTGGAACCGGGGTTCAGTTTTTTGGTATGGTTCTTGTTACCATGATCTTTGCTCTCCTCGGCTTCCTATCCCCCTCAAATAGAGGTGGGATAATGACAGCCATGCTTCTACTCTGGGTCTTCATGGGCATGTTCGCCGGATACTCCTCAGCTTGTCTCTATAAGATGTTCAAAGGAACAGAATGGAAGAAAGTTACACTCAAAACGGCTTTTATGTTCCCTGCAACTGTCTTTGCCATTTTCTTTGTCTTGAATGCTCTGATATGGGGCCAAAAATCCTCTGGGGCAGTGCCATTTGGAACCATGTTTGCTCTGGTATTATTATGGTTTGGCATCTCAGTCCCGCTCGTTTTCGTCGGTAGTTATATTGGTTTTAAGAAGCCAGCACTTGAGGATCCAGTGAAAACTAATAAGATCCCAAGGCAAATTCCAGAACAGGCTTGGTACATGAACCCAACCTTCTCCATCCTAATTGGTGGAATACTTCCATTTGGGGCTGTTTTCATTGAGCTATTTTTCATCCTCACTTCAATATGGTTACATCAGTTTTATTACATATTTGGCTTCCTCTTCATCGTCTTCATCATTCTTATTGTCACTTGTGCCGAGATCGCGGTTGTTCTTTGCTACTTCCAGCTATGCAGTGAGGATTATCTATGGTGGTGGAGGTCATATTTGACTTCAGGTTCTTCAGCACTTTACCTATTCCTCTATGCTGCTTTCTACTTCTTTACAAAACTTGAGATCACAAAGCCTGTATCTGGAGTTTTGTACTTTGGGTATATGTTGATTGTATCTTATGCATTCTTTGTGCTCACTGGAACAATTGGTTTTTATGCTTGCTTCTGGTTCACAAGGCTTATCTACTCATCAGTGAAGATTGATTGATTGATATGTTATTGAAACTTGAGGAAAATTGCCCAGTTTGTTTCATCATGAGGATGCTCAAATTAATCCCAAATAGAATTCAGAAATGCAGGACATCCCTGTTCCTGGAGTTACCATTTGGGTTCAGTTTTGATCTTCGATCATAGAAATTGTTAATTTTTTTTTAGCTTCTCGGTACAGCTAGTTACTTGTTTTTTACTTGTTAATTGGTTCCATTATTTTACTGTTTTGTATGAGACCCTTGAGAGATTTGTTAAGCAATCTCTTCTCAATTCCCCTATTCTAGAAATGAAGGAATTCTTTTATCCACACACTTAATAGTGCTTTGTTTATCCTTCAATTCTGTCAAGAAAGAATTCATAATCTGTGTTATTAAGGAAGGATTTTGCTAATAAGTGAAGTTATTACATATAGTAATATTTTCATGATGAATAAAGTTATTAATTACTATATGTAATACAATACTATTATTATAAATAGATTATTAACTAACTTTAAAAATGTCCTGATGGGCACTCAGCAAAACCCATTCAAAACCCATTAAGGAAAATAAAAGAAATTATCAATTTCAGTGAGAGTGAGAGTGGATTCTGAGTTGACAGCTCCTGAAAAACTTGTTGCATACTTGATCATTAATCAGAAACAGAGATAGAGAAGTTAAAGCAGAAACAGAGGAAGAGAAATGAAACAAAGCATCAAATCAGGATGCAAATGTGTGATAACTATCAAGTAGAGAATCAAAATCATAAAAATCACAACCATCTTATGTTAAAAAAAAAAAAAAAACTTTGCATCATTTCATGTTAATATAGATTAAATGAAGAATATGAAATAAAGCGCGAAGATCCTTGAAGGTTCAAACTACCATTTCAGCTTCTGTAAGGTTGGAAGGGATCCCAATATCTAACCTCATGGTTGGTTTATATTGATCAGGCACAGCAGCACCAGCCTGCACACAAATTTCCACCACAGCAGGGGCTTGCCCGTAGAAAGACCTCAGTTCCCGCTGTAACGGCGGTCCTTTCACATCTGGCACATGCCAGACATATCTCGGAGGTATCAAGTCGTCCAGCACTGCCGATTGCCAGCCATGTTGCCCGTTTCGTTGCTGGTGCTTGTGGGCCCCACAGTTCTGTGCTTTGTGTCCGGACGGACCAACGTGCACCTCCGGGCAATATCCACAAACCCTCACAGGATACATCCTCATTAGCTTCTTGGCTCCTCTCCTCATCTGTTCCCATGCTTGGAGTGTTTCCTCGGCAAGCAAGATTGTTTCCTCTTCATCACCAGGAGCTACTATGTCTGAATCAGGTATTTCAGTCAATATTGGTTTCAAGGGAACTTCTGGGACAGGATCTGGTAGTTCACTTTCATCAGCATCAACAAATTCCCTTTTCCCGATACGAATGATTGGCTTTCTTCTCCTCTTTGTTGGAAATTCAGGAACATCGACACCAGCTTGGATGCAGAGCTCAACTACTGCTGGAATCCGAGGAATTGAGAATCTCTCATCGTGACGTATACGCTTTCCAAGGCGATCATATAGATGGTAGGCATCAACTGGCAAGAATATATCTTCAACAGTTGCATATGTCCATTCGTGAAGGCCCTTACGGATGGAAGCATGTTGACCCCTACATGACTTGAATGGATGCCCAACAGGACCAACTTGAATTTCATTACAATAACTGCAAAGATGTGAGATTAAGAGATCAATACCTATGTTACTCGGACTCAGATGTGAGTGTCGGACATGGGTATGTGTCTGACACGGGTAAGTTCATTTTTTTCTAAAATTTCCATGTATTTAGAAGGTCCTTGGAGGATCATATCTTCATACCCATGTCCGGATATGCGTCAGACACGGGTGTCGGACATGGATACTTAAAGAAAAATGAAGAGTCGGAGCAACATAGATCAATACAGCGTACTACCTAAACACATTCAAGGCTGAAAATTAATTTTAGAAAAACTAATGAACTCTGATTATGACTTGAAAGAAATCAAGTCTAATTAAATAACAAACATAGTGTGGAATCATTCAAGAATAGTCAGTCAAGCAGTTGGATGTTCACATTACATGCATCTAACGACAGGGGACATTAATAATTGTTAAATACCTTGTCTTTATGATTAAAAAATTTCCATTCCAAGTTTTCAATCGATTTAAATGATGAGAGTTTTCTTTCTCTCAGTGTTATTACAAGCATGTAAATGTGCAGATGAGAACTTGGCCAAAATAACTACTACAGCATCAAGAATCAGCCAATCACTTACAAGACTTGGCTAAAATAACTTGTGCAGTGTTAACTACATCCCATAGAAAAGGGTGCAATAAAGAAATCAAAAATCATAAGCTGCTTATCCAAAATTAACAAGAAAAAGCAGGAGGTAATAGTAATCAGCCATAGTATATTACAAGGGTACTAATTAATCTCAGTGAGAACATTAAATTTCAATGCTAGCACCTCTATGACAGCCAAGTAGCATATATGGCACTCGTCAATCTTATTGTAAAAAGTGGTTTCAGATGGATTAATAATAAAATGAAAAATAGGTAGTAAGAAATATGATGATGCCAAATGCAAAAATTATTTCATAGGCCTATATTGTTACATTACAGTGAAAGAGGTTAGTTTTTTCGCAAAAACACCATGCTTTTGTGAATAATAGTAACTCAGTGCGAAGCTGTCTCTGTCCTACATCAAGGATGTTCATAAGGAAATAAGAAAAAAAGAGGGAGAAAATTACCCGCAAGCATGAACTTTCACCACCTTCAAGAGTTTCTTGAGATTGTTAATTAATGTAATCCTTGCATTCAGCACATTGTAGGCAATTGGTACCAGGCTTTTAACAGTTAAGCCATTCTTCGAAGGTGGAACTGGTTTTTTAGGCTGGCCTCTGCTCTTTTTGAACCTCTCCCTAGCAGCTCGTCTCAGCTCAACTATGGGTACAGGGAAGGGCTTTTTCTCTTTCTTCGAATAATAGCGAGGCAAATCTGCATTTTGAGGGTGATCACATCTAACAACCAATCCACAAGGTTGATGAAACTTTCTTGATGGCGCTATAGGCTCTGACTGAAGTTTGAGTTTACGACTGCTACGCTGCATAAAGCACCAATGCCGAAAATATGCATCTATTAGAATTTTTCTAAAACTAAACAGTTAATCAGGAAACAAAGATAGTAAAGAATCTCATATTTCATCTGGTATTGAAGAATGATACTATTAAAATTACTAAACTGCTGGCTTCTAATAAACATTGCTAAGGGTCAGAACTTGACAGTTCTAAGACATTTATAATTAGATTATTCTGAATGATTATCTTTTAATTTGAAAATGATGTATGATGAACCAAATCAAGCTGAAACAAAAGGGAAAACTCTGAAAAAAAAAACTCCTAAAATCTACTTGTAAGTTCAAGAAAAAAAGTTAAATTTATAATCTATTGTCTTAAATAAGGATAAACATTTACCAATTAGTTTAAGTTTTAATCAACCATTCTATTGTTCATGAACTGAAGCTTCAATTAGACATTCTCTCAATAAGTAACAACATTATTTAACAACTGCAACTTCAAGAGTAAGTCAAGTAGCCAAGTATGGAGTATAGGGAAGTAAAATGTAAAGCCAAATGCAGAAAACCTCCAAAGAAGAAAGCAAACTAAGGCCCGGGTAGAGGTTAAGTTTCAGAAAATCCACTCTTGAGTGGTATGAAAGCATTGATGGCCCAATTCTGGGAGGCAAAGACCTGAAACCAGAATTACAATCCACCCCTGAAACCAGAATTACATATACTTAAAAAAAAATCGTATTTTGACAAACAAACAAGTGGGCACAAGAAAAAGCTTTAATTATCTCAAAGAAACAAGAAAACCCTTTTCTTGATTAATGAAATAAAGGTAAATTTACAATCAAAACCCAGAAAAAAAAAAAAAAAAAAAAAGTCATAAAGTGATAGCCAAAGATAGTGAAGAAGCAAATGAGAAGTTTGGGTTTCAGAGAAGAAAGGAAAGCTTACAGCAGCGAATTGAAGGGGAAGCTGACATTTTTTTTAGAGTGACATCAACAGAAACATCAGTTCATTAACAAAGAGGGAAGATAACAGGCTTTCTTTTGTAAATTTTGTTATCTAAATTCTCACCCTTTCAACAGAATCAGAGATTCAGCTTTTTGGTAAGTGAAGAACATAGTAAAAACCCAACTCTTTAGCAGTTGTAGGAGATTTTCTTTTGTTTTAGCCTTATATTTAGACGGATCCATCCGGCCCAACAAAAGTTGTATGGCTCCCGTGGCCTGACCCAACATCTTATTTATTTATAATATAATTAGTTCGTTACCCGTGCAATGGATTAATTTTAGAAGTTATATTTGATATATTAATGTCATCTCATTAAAGTTTTTTAAAAATAAATATAAATAATTTTATTTTTAATAAAATGACATCATTTGATTCACTAACAGTGTATTATACATTTTGAGTTCATCAAATATAAATCTTAATTTTATGTTTTTAAATATAAATGTATGTGTTGACACGTAAATTTATATTATTTATAATATAATTATTAATTTTTTTTTTTTTTTACAATAATCGTGCTTCAAATTTTCTTTCCTAATTAATATCCTTTTTTTGAAACATTTTGATTCATATGATTTAATCAATTTGTAAACAAAATTAATATAATTCTTTAATTTTATTCTAAGTAGAACTCACCATATTAGTATTTTACTTCTAGGAGGGTTAAAATATTTAAGATTCAAATCACTTTTCTTTTAAATTTTATATATATATAAATATATATATACTAAGGGTAAAATTATATTAGTTTTACACATTTTCATAATTTTTTATACGATTCATTTTTTAACAAATCGACCGTTGGATTTAAAAATATAATTGTACTCATCGTGCACGTAAAGTTTCGAATCGATCCGATATCTCTATCATCGATCAAGAATACTATCTTTTTCAATATATATTTAATGATTGAAAGTTTTGTTACATTGAACAAATAGTTAGACATTTTTAATTTATTCGAAACTCGACATTCATAATTTACGTGAATAAAACATGAAATACGACGGTCAGATTAAACAAATAATAATCGTATAACAATATATATATATATATAATTTCTTACTAAGTTTGGTCTCAAAAATCAAGTGATAATAATTCAGTTAAAGAATTGATAAGAAAATCAAATTATAAAACACAAAATATGTATTAATAAGACCATATTGATAATTTATTTTTTCAATATTTTAAAAGAAAGATTTGAACTCAATCCTTAAAAAAAAAAAAAAAAAAAAAAAAAAAACATAGAAATAGTATTGAACCAAATTCTCCAAGTTTATTACTTGTTAGAATTTTACACAACAATATTTCCAAGCCAAAAGAGCAATGGGAATTGAGCAACAGCCACTAAAAGAAGAAGATAATGGCACTTGCTTGAATGTTTTTCAGACCTTGTAACCTCTGCAATCAAAATTCTCTTCATGATCTTCACAAGCAACATTCCCATACATAAACATTCCCACAATGTAACAACAAAATAGAAACTGTAACTCCAAACAATCCTGGAAAATAGAGTAATCGAAACTGCAGCAAATGTGTATCCTCCATAACCAACTATGTCAAGCAATGGCACATCTCCATCTCCAAGTGTATGCAGTGTTGCTTCAAGTAGAAGGACTTGGAATAACCAGCAAAGCACTCCATTTGTAGCTTGCACACCTAGTGCTTCAGGACTAAATCTGCAAAAAAAAAAAAAAAACAAGGAAATTTTTATTGGAAATTTTAGTCACTACTACCTAGTTTGCTTTCAAAAACAGCCTAATAGGGGGAAACTTTTTGTTAAAGAGCAAAACACGGAGCTTAACTCAGGCTTTGTTTAGTATTGCTGTTGGCATAGCTTTTGAGATTAAAAATTGTTTTTCACCGCAAATGCAATGTTAAACGGGTAAAAAAAAATTGGTTTTTGCAGTTGAAACCATGGTGTGGCAACCCAAACCAAAAAGCCAAAAAATAGAGGTTTTAGGCTTTAAAAACTGATTTTTAGATGAAATTATTTTATTATCTTCACATCTCTACACTTTTATTATATTAAACATTTTTTTTTTGATATTTCAATTTCTCACCACACTTTTTCATAGCAATACCAAATATTTAAAAGTTTTTAAACCACAGTTTTTCACTATACTTATTAAACACATTTTTTTTTCAACCTAAGCCTTTTTCTAACCCAAGCTTTTTCCAACAGCAATGCTAAATTAGCTCTCAGTTGGTTCATGCAGTCACCTTTAATAGTTAAGAAGTGACATTTAACAGGTTTGAGATTCGAATCCCAGTATCTGTAACCAAGATTGTGAAATGGCAAACTATAGTTTGAAGTTAAAGTTCTGAACTAGGGTCTAGTCCATCTGAACTACTGCTGATGTGAAACTAACATTTGGGGCCAGCATTTGTGTTAAATTTGCCAAATGATTAAATGATCAAATAAACAAGATTAAAAGGGAAGTTTGGACTTGCTTTCCATTGATGCCTAAAAAGAAGCCTGCTAGAACCACATATGTGCCAAATGCCATCAATGGAATGTATAGATCAGGTGCATTTATATCATCAATAGGAGGCTTGTAAGTCAATTCACCTCCTACTGTTTCTGTTGCTCTCATCCAGTGTCCCTGGAGGAAACAAAAAAACTTTGAGTCAACTTCTAAGATGGCATGGGGTTGGGGCTATGTTGCTCCGACTCTTCATTTTTCTTGAAGTACCCGTGTCCGACACATATTCAGACATAAGTATGAGGATATATCCGTGTTGGACACATACTCGTATCCGACACTCACATCCGAGTCCGAGTAACATAGGGTTGTGGATTGGGGAATGTCAATAAGTTATGCTTTCATATTGATTTTGGAAGCTAAGTATTTACTACTGCAAACCTTATGCAGGAATGGAAACAGAATTAACTTCAATTTGTTCATCACATACTGATCGTTCACTTGGAAGTAATACTGGGGATTTGAGAAATATCTGCTGATCTGCAATATGTTTTCACATATTAAAATCTTACAATAAATTCAAGGAAAACCATCTATTTAGAAGTTAGAACTTCATCTTACATTGCCTTGCACATAGGCTGAGCCTGATCCTAAGATCCTCTCCTGGTAGGCACCCAATTCAGTTTTGATCAAATCTGTTCCAGCTCCATATAGAGCATCAGTGAATGGATTCATTTGCTCCTTTGCTGCTGCAGCAGGTTGAACAAAGATTTGTTCACATCTTCCTGAATTACATAATGATGTTATATACTATGTTTCTCCGACTCTTCATTTTTCTTGAAGTACCCGTATCTGACACCCGTGTCCGATGCATATTCGGACATGGGTATGGAGATATGACCCTCCAAAAACCCTCCAAATACATGAAAAAACTTAGAAAAACTGAACATACCCGTGTCGGATACATATCCGTATCCGACACTCACACCCGAGTCCGAGTAACATAGGTTATATATACTATAGCTTATGCCTCGTAGGTCTCTAGTTTTTATCATCAACCAAAAAGATATGCTAAATAAAGAAAAGTCCTGAAACAATTAGATTTTGGCAGTTCTGATTCAGCTTACCAATCTACATTTGCCAAAAAGGAAATCTTCCATTTTTGTGGTTATTGCTGTAGCTAGAATTTAGCATTTCAGGAAGAGCGTTTTTTTTTTCTTCTTTTTTCAGGGCTCATTAGAAACAGAATAAGAAAGAAGCAAGCCATGGTTACACTCGAGACTCGACCAAAAAACAGAGGAAAGTTGTCCGAAAGCCAAAGGCAGGATTTGCTGTTCTAAGACTGACATTTCATCAAACATCAAAACTAGCTTAAACTTTGTAATTAAACAGACAAAGAATGTACAAAATGAAATTGAAAACAGCTTCTTTCCATTGACAAGAATGCTGAAAGTCGGATCTCGCATTCATGAGATTGAACTATAGCTGTCAAATGTACTCTAAAATGTAACATGCATTTGCTAGTTAATTACTTAAATAAATTTCTACATATTTAGTGCATGAGCTTTTGATTAAATAACAGGATAAAGAAACTCACTTACCTTCTCCCTCTGTGTTGAAAATTGCCATTAAAACCTACAAATTTGATCAACCTTAACCTTTCCTTAGAATCAAAAGTTTCAATCCAAATTCCCTCCTCTGCTTGTTGCCCGATATTTTCTATGTTTTGATATGATGATGTGGCATTCTGATGGGTCCGCTTCCCAACGTTACATTGATATATGGTTCTTCCATAATCTGTTTTCTATTACTAATTTAGGCACTGAAAACAGTATCCAAGTTGATCTACGATAAGAGTGTACACGAGATACTTGTGCTCGTAAGCTACTCGGGTTCGGCTCGAAAAAAACTCGAATTCGACTCGGTTATTATCGAGTCGAGCTCAAGCAGCTCGAGCTATCGAGCGAGTCAAATTCGAGTATCCTAATACTTGACTCGATTAACTCGCGACCTTAATCGAGTTTTTTTTTTAAATATATATATATATATTTATTTATAATTAGTATTGAAAAATCTCAATTCGAACTTGAGCTCGAGTTCGAGCACAAATAATCAAGCTTGAAGTCGAGCATGAAAATCAAGCTCATTTTTTACTAAGTAAACGAGCCTAATCGAGTGCGCTCGAACAGTTCGATTTTTATCTCGAATTGAACTCGAGCTTTAAAAGAAAAAATCGATAGAGTTCAAGCCCAGTTTCGAGCCTCGAATATCGAATCGAACTCAAACTTCTTACAGCTTGATCTCGGTTCGACTCGATTACACTCCTATCTGCGACTATCTAATCGGGCCTTGATGGCCTTTTGTCAACAAGGATGCAAGGTTATTAGTGTATTACTTTTTTAATGGTAACAGACTAAGAGCTTTGTTGGGCTCAAAGAGACTGAAGCCCATCACAGCAGCCCACGACCAAGTCTGATTCTCTGCATGATGCATACATAGCGGATATTTGTCGAGCTCTCAACTTCTTAGCAACTTTATCAAATTTTAATAAAAGGAGACACTTAGTTTACATCAATCAAGACTTAAAAGTCCCTCAACACATATCACAAACAGACGCAAATAGTCATAATTAAGGTTAATCCAAAATAAACAAACATTAAAATTTATTGAAACTCTATCAAATTCTATTTTCACCGACTTTCTTCTGAAATTTATTAACTTAAGCAATAAAGCATATCCCAAAAACATAACTCTAATGGATTTATATTTGATACACTATCACTGTATAGGTTTATACACTGATCGTGTATCCTCCGATACTACCTGTTAATAGTTAGATTATAAGGTTATGATTAAAGTTAAGGTTAAGGTTAAGAGTTAGGAGTTAGGGTTAGGAGTTAATTTTTTAATGGGGTATCATTGTAAAATTCACTTTCAATATATACACCGACAATACATCAAATACAAATCCAACTCCAATTCCTTCTAATATCTCCTTATTTTCTCAATTTTTCCAACATTTATTTAACATCACAATAACTTACTCGACTTGCATAAAGAAACATCAATAAGCTTAAAGTTGATAAGGCAATGCCACTGTTGGGTCGTAATCTGTGAGAAAATGCCACAAAATTCTACAAAAGGTCCCTAATTCCAACTTCCAAAAATCCCATTTCCCAATGTCGTAGCACTACCCCACAAATGTACAGGAGTTAGATACCCAGTTTCATTGAACCTGATTCCTTTGGGCCTTCATATCTCTTTAACAGCTCTGAATCTCTTCATCTAAGCCCAATAATGCATGTTTACAATTGTAGATCCACGTTTTGAGTTGCTGGTTCGAGTAAGCCCCAAGAATACAGGTCGTTTTTAATAATAAAAAAAGCCGTAATTTAAAAATAAGAGAAGGATTGTTAATTGTAGATGTTAAAATTCAAATTAAATTTATTAAATATATATATTTTAAAAATAATTAGATAAATTAATTGAATTAAGCCCAAATTAAAAAAATGAAGGTTGTTAAATGTTAATTTAAGTAAAATGTTCATTAGCCATAATTATTTATCAGTATATGACCAGATGTGCTTGATTCCAGCTAATGTGGAAGATCAAAATCCAAAAGAAAAAGAGAGAAAAATAGATTTAACTTTTAAAAGGGTACGGTTATTGGCTCTATCCAAAAGAAATGGTACATATGTTATGTACTCGGTACAAGTTTTGATCAGTCATTTACCATAGCTTTTGTCTTCTTTTTTGTAGTTCCCTGTCAGTTTCAGCTTTCTATAGGGACCGCAAACAATGAATGCATTGAGCATTCAAGATAACTCGGCTACTTCCTTGACTGGAACAAGTTCAAACCAAAGGGTCGTCATTGTCGTGTTGAAAGCCTGCTTAAGCCTAAAGGAAATTACTATTCTTTTCACTTTTATGATCCAATTATTTACACAAGGTAATTTCAACTTATGTTACTCGAATTCAGGATATGTATCGAATACGGGTATGTATCTGATATAAATATGCTTAATTTATTTTTTTTAGTTTTTTTATATATTTAGAGAATCATATTCCATAATTTTATCCGATGTGTCAGACACAATACTTAAAAAAAAAAATTAAATAATCGAAATAACATAAATTTTAACATTTCTTAGTCTCAGTTCTCACTATCATTTCTTTCACTACAAGTCGTCAACGGTGAAAGTGCTTTGTTTCTATTTCTATCATTTAATGGCCCACTGACTTAACTCATAAGCAAAGATATTAGCACTTGATTTTAGCCATCAAAAAAAAAGTTTAGAAAGTGCATGCTTGCTTGGCTCTAGCTCAGTGCCTCGAAACAGTTTAACAGAAGAAAGCACAAATCTGGTTAAACAGTTGAGACAATTAGAGGAACATAAAGTACATTTTTTCAAACTTTTTTGGTTACCCATCTCTTAACTTTTTGACATATTTTCAAAACTCACATCACATGTTTTTAATCTTTAGAACCCAAGTTAATGTTTCACATGGATATCAGAAACTCTCTTTAAAGCAAAATAGGTTGCTTAACAGTGATATAATGGAGAATCCATGACCATAAGTTGAAAGTATATTTATTTCCTAGATAAGACATTGCCAAAAGGAAAAATTATCTGGAAATTTTCAATTTTCACTCTCACATGTACATATCAGATAACATCCCATGTCTGTGCAAGGAATTAATTATTAATAGCAATGAAATGGGAAAGACAAAGAGATAAGCGAGAAAGCTAGAGTTTCTACAGCCAAACCATCCCTCTTTTAAAACATTCATAATATGCATCATTGATCATACATGTGCTTTGTATCTTTTAGATTCATAAGTTTCAAATTTTAAATGAATAAATAGTAAGAACCAGGTCACCTACAGTCTTGTTACAGAAGGGAAAACAAACTTCAAGAAAGCCCCAGCCAGTTTTTTTTTTTTTTCTTTTCTTTTTTCCTCTCTTTTTCACCATCGTTCAGCTTTCTTAAGCTATCAATTTAAAGGGTTTTTAACAGAAGAGTTGCTTGGTAGTCACCCTTTCCCACTTTTATAATAACAGGGAATTTAAATTATGATTTTATGTTATCAGATTGGTAGTCATCAATGTCAACTAATGCTACCTTGTAGATAAAAGAGGATACAGTGACCAGAAAATTTGGCAATAGGGTCGGGATTCTAAGTCATCGACTTTTTTGTCGGTTTCTACTTTTCAGCATCTACGGAGGGCATGAAACTATGAAAGTTCTAATTGTTGGATGGCTAGGAAAATAGAATTAGGATGGTGTCCAGATTCCAGGGTTGGGTGGGTAGATCTGTAGATTTTGATGGGATATTACTAGTTATATTCAAAAGATTAGGTGCAAAAGATTACTAGTTTAACGGAGGAATTTAATAGCAGGCAACCTGCAAATTGGATTTGATCCTATCCATTCATACAGGTTAACTGGCAAAGGAGTCTCTAGCTTGAAGCCAAATTTGGGTTTTATTGATACTTTATTCCTTTTTTTTTACAGATAGGCTTTGGCAAGGTGTGTGGGTATAAAAAAAAAACTCAGAGAGAGAGAGAGAGAGAGGGAACTTGGAAGCATCCTTGAGAAAGAAGGAAAATGAAGGGCAGGTTAGGAAATTTATAGACAATGGGCTTGGAGTATAATAATGTACCTCCAAAAAACATTGAAAAATTTATCCCAAAGCCTAAAAATAAGGTACCTCCAATAGCTGAAACACCAGAAAACAGCATCATCCTATTTTATCCTTCTGTTTTTTTTTTTTTTTTTTCAGCCCACCCACAGGGGAAAAAACACACCAAAAAAAAAAAAGGAAACTCCACGCAGCCTCTACAAAATCAAAGAAGAGTCTCTCTCTTTCTTCAATGGCCCAGCTCAGCTGGACCAAAATTTAAGTAGAAGAAAAACAAAAAAGATAGAGAGAGAGAGAAGGGGAAAGAAAGAGAAGATCGATTGTCTTCAAATGTCCTCCAACCAAACTCTGTTTCTCAAAACCAATTAAAAACATGTTTACCGGAAATACCCTTCTGCAATTCCCCTCGAAAAAAGCCATCTTCATCACTGTCTCAACTCTCAAAAGAAACATTTTTTTTCACCCAGTTATTATGTGGGCTTCTTTGGATTTTCTTTGTCTTGGTCAGAGTTTTCTCAGAGTAAACAGGAAAGCGAGAACCTTCTTCTCTCTCTTTTTTTCTTGTTTATCTTTCTCTTTTATCTCCCTCTCTATACTTATTCTTTCCTTTTATTATTTCTTGCCCACATCTCTTTCTTTCTTCTTTCTCATCAAATACCCTTCTTTCTCCCTTTTGTCTTTTTCTCTTCACCATATTTCCTTAATCTCATCCCTGTGTTCTGAAACATGAAGAAGATGAAAGGGGTTGCTGCGTCTGTGGAGTATTCTCCATATGCCATATATGAGGACCAAAGGACCAGGTTCAAGCATCAGAGCCTTATGCAAGACTTTGAAGACTTGCACAAGGTAATAACTTTTTTGCCGATTGTTTAGATTTCGAGTTACTTTTGTCAGAATTTATTAGATCTGGTGTTTATACTTCTATGGGTTTTTCTTGATATATGTTCTTGTCTTCAATCTCTTAAGAATAGGAAGAGGACATGATCGTTTAGATCTTATGTTTTGTCTCAAGTTGATGGAGATCTTGCCTCATCCGAGCTAGGAAATGATCCTTCTTTTGTACTGTGTTTCCTATGTGTTATTGTCAGACTTTTGCTTCTGTTTTTGAGGAGCTAAAAGATGAGGAAATGAAAACTTTTGGTTGTTGTTCTATGTGAATATCTCCCTACCCTCCTATTGAACACAATGAAATTTTCCCTTTTTTCTTGAATTTTCAAAACATTTTTGCTGGAAACATTTTTCGACTTTTGTTATATAGTCAGCTGGATAACCTAAAAAAATTGAAATAGCTCCTCTTCTAGTCTTTTGATCCAGTGAGCTTTCATAGGATCGATTGATCAAGGTGATTATATGTATTTTTTTTTGTTTATTGCAAGGTTTGATGATAAAATTTTTGATTATTTTGCATCTAAATCCTTAAGTTCTTCAACTGAGAATCTTTTTATACTAGTAATTTAAGAACTTATCATGGCTTTCTCAAAACTAGAAAACAAAGGGCAGTACAATCAAACCCTCCTCATTCCTCCAAAAATAAATTGAAGGCTCCTTTGCTTTATCAAATTTAACAGCTTTTTATTGTTTCTGTAATTATTAGTTTCTTTATACACTTGCCTTAAACCCTGAGTTTAGTCTTTAACTTGTTTTTATGTGCTTTGTGTTTTTCAGGAAACTGAGGCCATGAGAAAGAAATTGCAGATAATGAAAGAACAAAAATTGACCCTGTTGGCTGAAGTCCGGTATGATCTTGTTCCTCCATAAATTTGTAGGATTTGCATAAGATTAATTTGAGTTTTGACCATAGTTTTTGTTCTTAGTTTTTTGAAACGGAGGCACAAATTCTTGATGCAAAACCAATCTTCAAACACCCCAGCCAAACCAAACTTTGTGCAACCACAGAATATGGTGATCAGAAGTAAATCAAATATGAAGGAAAAGAAATCAACTGGAAAGGAACATACTTTGCGACGCCTAGCTATGGGTTTTGATTTGAATCAGAAGGGAAAAACTTATAGTGAAAAGGAAACCACTTTCACTCACCCTTCTCTAATGTTTGACTTAAACCAAAAGCAGCAGAAAATTTTCAATGGAAAGGAGGAAGTTACTTTGCGAAGTTCTTTACCAGTTCTTGAATTAAACCAGAAAGAAAAGCTGGCTAATGCTATAAGCATGGCACCAGTTTTTGATTTAAACCAGATTTCGGTAATCTATTTGTAGTTATTATGAGTTATTGTAAGTAAATTTTCATGTTATAATCTTTTTATCATGAGCTAATGTCTCCTAAATTTTCTTCCATTGCAGAGAGAGGAAGAAGAACTACAGGCTAACGACTTCAAGAAAAGTTCAATCAGAATTGGAAGTGATGAGCAGCACAATGATATTAAAATATCAGCCTGTTGGAACACCGGAAATGTCGGTCCGAACAGAGTCGGAAAAAGAAAGATCTCATGGCAAGATCAGGTGGCATTGAGGGTTTAAGTCTCTTACTCTACTTGTAATAGAAGCTATGTTATACGGACTCGGGGTGAGTGTCGGATATGGTATCTGTCCGACATGGGTATATTAAATTTTTTAAAGTTTTCTCTTTTATTTGGAGGATCATATCTCCATGTCCATGTCCGAATATGTGTCAGACACAAGTATCGGACACGGGTACTTTAGAAAAAATGAAGAGTTCGTGTACCATGGAATAGAAGTGCTTAGTTTGAAGGGTTTGGGACTTGTTAGTTTAGCTTGCCTCCCTCCCCTTTTTTAATTGCTCTATGTTCTTTCTTCTTTATTTATTTTTTTTTTTCTCTTTTTGTAAAATATATATTATATAGTTGCATATAAATATCAAAAATGATGCTTGGGAATCAAATATATTGTCAACGAAAATGTTGTTTACTTGCGTCGGAGTAATCGAGAAGCAATTTGGTGCCTTGTAATTATTTGTAATGTGAAACTGAGAATGATTGTTGAAAGATTCCAAATTTTGTTTCTTAGCCTCTTAGTTTTACATTTGCTAAGCAATAGAAGGTGCCGGCTGCTCCTTTCTTCCTACATGAAATGGGTATTTGGAGTAGGCTGGAAGTTGTTGTCACTTTCGATCAGAATGCAAATGCAAATCCACCATATCTCGGTAGAGATATCATTGCCGGGTCGGATTTATATATGGTATTAACATTATAGTTGCTTGTTCAAATCCGAGCTGGTTCGAAATATGAGTTTCAAATTTTGTTTAAATCTGTCTATATTTGTAAATGAATAGTCCAAGTCCGTTTAGGTTCGTCAATATAATTTTTTTTTAATTATATGTTTTTATTATTTAATCTTTAGTAATTTTAGATTTTTTCTTTTATTAAGTTTTTAAACATAGACAACTTAACATATTTTTTTAATATTTATACTATAATATTATATATATTTAATCTTTATATGACATAAATTACATAATATATATATAAATAATATATTAATTTAATTAGAAAACGGATCGGGTTTAGTTAGGTTCGAGCCTTGAAAGTTGGAGTCAAGATCTGATTCATTTTTTAAACGGGTTTTATTTTTTTGTTCAAGTCCATTTTTCGGACTTAATTTTTTTGTACAAGCCCTCTCAAATATAAACGGGCTTTCGGGTTTGGGTAAATAGCTCGATTCTTAGATAGGTCTATATCTCGGGTTGTTAAAACAAATTGATGCCTAACTGACACTGTTAAATTAGTTCAAATGTCACAAAAAGATAGGAGCTTGGATGTTAGGTTAAGTCTCAATTCATGCACCCTTCCAGGATCAGATTGTGATTTTCGGAATAGAACCTTGAACAGTGTTGTTGCTTGCTTTCTTTGTTAAGATAAATTAAAAGGCCTTCCATAAAAGCCATACTGTCATTAGTTGTATTAAGTGATAAAAAAAAATAAAATGAATCATATACACTAATCTTTAGTTAGACCCAACATAGCTTAGCATAACTAGATCCTATGTTGCTACAACTCTTTATTTTTCTTAAAGTATTCGTGTCCGACATCCGTATTCGATGCATATTCAAACATGGATATGAGGATATAATCCCAAAAACCCTTCAAATATATGAAAAAACTTAGAATAAATCAAACATATCCGTGTTTGACACTCACACCCGAATCTAAGTAACATACTAGATCAACAAAGATGTTGACGTGGCCTTTTTCTATTTTTGGCACAACAGACTTAAATTAAGCAATTTGAATATTAGATTTGAGCATCTCACGTGTTTGGATTGATTTCAAGGTAATCTAATTGTTAATAGTAGACTATGCCATGCCAATTGCCAACCCTTGCCAGCAATGTAGGAATCAGTAAGCAAGCTCCGATCAGATACACCACAAACCCATAAATTAATTGTCAAATTAACAACCTCTGCATCAACCAAACTAAGTGTATTTGATAACGCATTGAAAATTTTTAATGCATTGAAAAAAAATTCAATATTTTAATTTTTTTTAATGTATTTGATAACTCATATTGAATGTTACTTAATAAAAAAATTTCAACAAAAAGTGTTGAATGAGATAAGTAGATAGAGAGCTACTTATCACTTAATGTAAAATATGTTAAGTCAATTTATTTATTTTTAAAAAAATTACATTTAAATTAAATTATCTCATTTTTTTAGTTACAAAAGATCAAATATTTAAATTATCCTTCTAATTTTTATCCAAAACTATTCAGAATAATATAAAATCTTATGTTAATAAAATTAAAATTATGAAATTAATAATTTTCAAAATTCAATATTTATAGTTATCAAACAATATAATTATATTCAGTATTAAATTTTCAGTAATATACCAAACAGTTTTTATAATACAAATTCAATATTTAAAAATTCAATACTAAAAATTCAATACTTAATTTTTAAACATTTAATTTTTCAGTTTATCAAACAATACCTCGTAGGACTCCAATTCTACCTCCTAATGTTCGAAGAAGGAATAACAAATCACAAAGAAATGGAGCCTGCAATTAGACTCAAAAGCTTCATTTTAATCCAGTTGTAAGACAAACATGCCAAAATCACATTGCCATTAGCAAAATAAAGAAACCAGATTAGAAGAAATAAACATATATGAATAAATAAGTATTGAAGTGGTGATAAAAAAATAAAAAAAAAAAATCTCACAAATGTTAAATCGAAGATATTTTGAACACACAAATATGTCTATTATTAATTGATTTTAGGTTAAATTCACATTTAAAATTTAATATGATATCTGCTTCGTTCATTAGCCCATTTGTGATAGGTTTTTCCATGATAAGTCTGTTATGCTTATGACTCAAAATTCATGTAACACGATACATCCATTATGTTTACTCGTGAAATTTATGCCACGTGATAGATTTGTCACCCTACACATGAGGGGAGTATTGAGATTTGATAAAAAAAAATCCAACATCTATTAATTTGAGGTATTTTGGACATATAAACACAAAAATAATCTCATCACTTATTGCAAATTGAATTTAAGTTGATTGTCATCTTAAAATTTAATAATAAGCATTAAAACTCCATCAATGGAAGGAGTACCTACAGAAACGTTTGTGACAAAATTAAATAAAAACAAACAAAATACATGGCATTTGATATTCTTCTTCCTCTACTAACATACATTAATCGGTGCAATAAGCAACAAATATGAATTTATAGTCCCAACCCCCTAATATTACTAAGAAATGGCCATAATAACTAGCTTATTGAATGGAGACTTAAACCAACATCCCAAAACCCAAATGCAGTCAAAAGAGCAAAATAAATCTAATCCCCTCATTTCCTTTTGCCCTTAAATGCAAGCCCTTTTAATCATATCATCCAAACATTTTCTCCCTTTAGCCATAATTTGCAACCTCTGTTTCCATATTTCATATCCTAAAGTAGACCTGATAATATTGGACACGACACGATTATACGATACGAACACGACATTGAAAAAAATAACTAAGAACACGATACGACACAAAAAAATAAAACACGATACGAATACACGAATGTCTCAAAATCTATATAATACGAATTATTAAGGTATCAAAATTTATATAAATATAAAATATATTTAAACACGATTATGACATTACGAAATACACGAACATGACACGAATACACGAATTGCCAGGTCCATCCTAAAGCCAACAGCCGATCTGATCTAATTCTGGGATTCAATCTTCTTGCCAGTTTCTTCACCATCTTTCTCCTCCAACAACCTTCCGGCTTCCTCATCAGCTTGTGCAGTCTTCTTCTGCGCTTCTTTCGCCTTCAAAGCTTGTAACTTTGAATGATTATAGTAAGCAACACCCAAAAACGCTAGCCCATAGCCAAGCAAGTTGATGGGTGTGACGGTATCTTTAATTACAGACCAAGAAAAAGCAATTAACAACCAGTCCTTGACAACCCCAGCTACATTCATGGTCAAAGCAGAAGTCTTTCCAACAAGTAAGAAAACAGCTAGATTCAGAGCAAAAGCACATAAAGAATTGGTTCCAAAAATGGCGAAATCGAAATGGAAACTTGATGTCTCTTTCAAAACTGGGTACTCAACAAAAATCCATGGTATCAACAAGAAAACAAAACAGCATGGTGCAACATAATACAGAGAAGTAATCGGATTCAAAGTGATCCCTTTAGAAGTAAGCAAGATTTGGATCATAACCAACCTGGTTGCCTCAAAAGAAACGGCTCCTAACTGCAACATTACACCCCATGTATCAAATCTAGCTTCCCCATAAGCAGCAATGGCGACCCCGAAAGAGATGGATAACATGTTGGCCATTGTATCAGTCTTAAAGCCTTCTTTTTTAAAAAGAACCCCAATGGAATAAACAGCTACAGGCATGAGGGCTTTAAGCATTTGAATAAAGGAAACAGACAAGTAAATGTAAGCGGAATTGGAGAGCCAGAGGCTGAGGGAGTAAAGAGCACCGATGGGAACAACGGAAGAAAGATAAAGGTCTCGAGACATTGAAACAGGTTCGACAACTTTGAAGACTTTGATGAGGAGGAAAGCTAGAGTGGCACAAAATGACATGTGGATCATTGTTAGAGAGATTGGGAAAGGCCAATTGTACATCTTTTTGTCGAGGATATACTTGTTGTAGACAATGACTGTGAAGCTGAGGAAGATCCAGATTGAAACATAGGTGTAGGAGAGAAGGATCTTCTTGATGAGGCTGTCGCTCAAAGACCCGCCTTTGCCCATTGTTTATTTTGGTTTTTGGGAGATACCCAGATGGGAAAAATGGGGGAGGAGTTCAAGTTGATGTGAGCGAAGAAGAAGTGAAAAAAGATTTGGTTTTTAATGAAGTGAAAGTCAGATGGAAGCTTAGATTGGCTGTTTTTGTTTGGTGGAAGGGGCCTCTTCTTGGACTTTTCCTTTGTTTTCTTTAATTTTTTAGTTTTTTTTTTTCTTATAAAAAATAAATTATTATCTTCTACATTGTCAGTGAACTCTTTTTATTCCACAAGCAGGGTTTGCACACTTTCGTAACTTTTCATACGATTTATATTTTTTTAATCCGACCGTCATATTTCATGTTCTATTCGCGTAGATCATGCATGTCAAGTTTCGAATAAATTAAAAATATTTAACTATTCATTCTGATGTAAAAAAACTTTCAATCGTTATATATATATATTGAAAAAGACAGTATTCTCGATCGATATAATAGGGATATCGGATCGATTCGAAACTTTACGTGCACGACGAGTACGATTATATTGTTAAATCCAATGGTCAGTTGTACAAATATAAATCGTATGAAAAGTTACGGAAGCGTGTAAGCCCCGCTTGAAGTTAAAAAAGTTCACTGGCAGTGTACAAGATAATAATCCTAAAAAAATATATCTTTTCATTAAAGGTATATGTTTTGATATTTTTGTTTTTAGATACTAAGAATGGTTTATTCGGTTCGCTTAATCGGTATTTATAGATATCAGTTAAGGATTATTTATTTACCATTTTAAGAAAATTTTTTATGTTTAATACATTACTTTTATTAAATTCAAGAAAAAATGATGAATTCATTACACTTTTCTTTCTATGAATACCATCTTAACCAGTGCTATTAGGCACTGGTTAACATTTCTCTTGTTTATTTTAATAAGATGAGAGATCTAAGTTACATTTGGTTTTTATTTTTTTATAATTTTATATATAATTAATATTTTTATAAATTGATAATTAAATTTAACGATTTATTTGTATTCGTCATACACGTAAGTTTCAAGTAGATTTGATATTTCGAGAATGATATCTTTTTTAATATAACGATTGAAATTCTATTATTATCGAATAAATAGTTAGATATTTTTAATTAATTTAACATGAATTTACCTGAATAAAATATAAAATTTAATGATCGAATTAATAAAATATAAAAAATACGAAAGGATGTAAAACTTATTAAGTTAAATCTCTCCTATTTTGAAATTTTTTTATACAAAAAAGTAGTATCATTTAAGGGTATTATTTTTTACAATATCTTATTAACTTATTAAATCTCTCGATTTTAATTTGATTTAACTTATTAAGTTAAATCTATGGAATTTAATCTTCCATTTTAGTTTTCATTTACTATTTTAAGTTAAGAATTACTTAAACTTTACCTAAATCTTACCTCTTATTTGAATATTTAATATGGATGTGGATAAATGATAACTAGATTTTATATTCCATAAATAGATAAACTTTGTGAAATTAAAAAAAATAATAAAAAAATTAACTTAACTGTCTTGATTAAAAACTTTATCTTATTTCTCAACAAAAAAATATACCCTCATAACTTATTCATCTTATTCTTTTGTTTTTTCCTAACTATATATTAATTGAGTGCGATTTTGCACATGAGATGCAAAAATGATGTCCAAATCAATCACCAAAGGGCAGATGAGTAAGGTGAAAGCATTTTTAGACTTTAGACTAGAAATTAATAATGAAAAAGAAAATAGACTTTTTCATTGAGTAATTAAGGGCACATGCAAAGGGGAAATTGCTTGTTATTTTCGAGACAATTCATGTTCATAAACTTGAATTTTAAGAATAATTATCGACTTTCTATGTAAAGAGGTTGAAACCCAAAGAAAAAGAAAGAAAGATAGAGATAATAGTAAGAATGAAAATTAGGAAATACATAATGAAAAATGTATTCCATTGGGTTATACTTAGATTTGTTTATAAGTTAGACTACTTGTTCGATTTGATAGATTTGATTTAAATTGAATCGAGTTTGAGATAGAATTTTTATAATCCGTGCTGGCTTGACCAGACCAGAATCACTATTTAATCAATTAAAAAATTTTATTTAAATTTATAAAAATATAAATATATTAATATAAAAATAATTATATTAAAAATCACATCATTATTGTATTAAAAAAACGAATATATTAAAAAAATTATTTAAACAAATAAAACATAAGGTAAATTTTTAACATCGATTATAAAATTAAAAAATCACACCGTTATTATATAAAAAACGAATTCTTAATAATGAATTATAAGCATGATAGTTATGAAAAAAAAATTAGTAGTAAGATTAATATATGCATGTTGCACATGTGAGAAGTGGTCAGGTCAGGATATTATATTACAAATTGATTGCTTATTACAGATTCTATATAAATATTTGTTTATTTATTTATTTATAATTTAGTTGGTAGAGAACTAGGGTTAAGCAAATTCTAATAAATAATCATAATTAGAGATAAATGTTTATTTAATAAGAGTCTTTTTTTTTTTAATTCTTATTCTATCTTGATCTATAATATTCTTATACTTCTTGATTGAAGAGAATATTAAGCGTATAAATCCATTCAAACTTGTAAGTTGTAACCTTGAAAAGCAAGTGGAGCCAAAGTTCAGTTGGCAATAATAATAAGAGTGTAAACTTGGTTGTGTTTTATGAAAAGTATTTGCATCATCTTGTCTTGATAATTTTAACAGTTGTAATAAGTACCATTTTATTGTGATTTGGTGCCACCCAAAAGCCAGCCAACAAATGTTTATTTAAGCCTTGTTTAGTATTGCTTTTGAAATAAATTTTAAAATTAAAAGTTATTTTTTACTGCAAGCGCTACAAATTTTTGATAATTCAATCAATCTTTTTTGGGCGAAATAGAGGATATCTCGATCAGACGAGAGAACGGGAGAATCTCATATGACCTAATATATTTGACAAGTATACGTCAACCCAAACTACATCTTCCTCCCCCAGATTTCGAAAAGGAACTCTTGAAACACCAATAGACATTAAAGGAAAGAAAAAGAATTAATTACTATATTTTACTTTGATGTGAAAACGTAATAATAGTCTTAATAATATTGGCCTTTATTATATTTTATACATAGATAGAATAAGACCATAAAATAAAAAAAAAAAGACAGAATGAAAGAGAATTCTTACGAATAGGTCCTTTGAATGATGAACAAATAGGAATGCATTCATTCATAAAAAAATACGATCAACCCTCATTGCGTATTGATACTTATCGGGTATAGAATAGATCTATTGTAATACTAAAATAATAAAAAAATAACTTTTGTTGTTAAAATCATAATTTAAAAAATCAAATCAAAAAACCAAAAAATATAACTATTAAATTTTAAAAACTTACTTTTGAATAAAATAACTTTATTATCTTTACATTTCTGCATTTTTATTATTTTAAATATATTTTTTTTTTTACATTTCAATTTTTTACGATAGTTAACCCTTAGTCCCAACAAGATTTTAGGAGACAAGTCAAATTTTCAATATGCATGCACACTCTCTCTCTCTCTCTCTCTCTCTCTCTCTCTCTCTCTCTCTCTCTCTCTCTCTCTCTCTCTCTCTCTCTCATATATATATATATATATTTGCAAAGCAATCAAGG
This sequence comes from Fremontodendron californicum, assembly GCA_030761205.1. Lineage (NCBI taxonomy): Eukaryota > Viridiplantae > Streptophyta > Magnoliopsida > Malvales > Malvaceae > Fremontodendron > Fremontodendron californicum. The sequence goes on from JAULJL010000045.1 coordinate 11,584,565, forward strand.
AGATGAGCCCTACACCAAGATGAAAAAAAAAAAATCCATTTGAAAAAGGCCTGATTTAGACAATAATATATTGGTTTTTATGATTGTTTCATGAGAAAAATAGTAATTACCAAAGCAGAATGAGCTTCCTTTGTTACACAAAGGAGTAGTTTACTACTCAATACAAATGTCCTAAAAAGGGAAAAAATCCCAATAGTACAGATAGCTAAATCTCAATTGAGGTCTTAAAAGGCTACAATACTCTTAAGCAGCAGTCCACCAAAACCACATGGAAATGGTAGTGCCATCTGCTGCTCTCTTCATAAGCAAACTCATTTTAAGCATTCCACATTTGTTTTAAGAACCAAGTACACATTGGCCTCCAGCAACCACACAAATTTGATTCATGATTTGGGCCTCAGACTCTGCTTTTGCTGATTGAACGACCTTCATTATGATGGCACTACATAAAACATAATTTAAATGAATTAGCAACATTTGGTTACCAAGCAAGTAAAATGAAAATAAAATTGACATCCACATCTTACTGCCAACATATCGAACAAATGATTTTAAGAGGACAGTCACAAATTAAAGCCACATACAGAAGTGAATGGGAAATATATATATATATATATATATACACTATGTTACTCAGACTCGGGTTTGAGTGTCGGATACAAGTATGTGTCCGACACGGGTATGTTCAATTTTTTCCATGATTTTCATGTATTTGGAAGGTCCTTAGAGGATCATATCACCATACCCATGTCCGGATATGCGTCGGATACGGGTGTCGGACACAGGTACTTCAAGAAAAATAAAAAGTCAGAGCAACATAGCATATATATATATATATATATATATATATATGACAGCAGGATGAAAGAATGTTCAAGGAAACTATGCTATGAAATTAGGCCAACCGAAAACTGATGGTGGCAGCGAGTACAGCAAAAAAAACACCTTCCACAAAAGGATTAAACCAAGCCAGGAATCGAGCATTCTAACAATGCCTTGAAATCAGTAACAAGAAAGGATATAAATGTTCTACTAGTATATCAAAAGCAGATGGAAAACATAAAAAAAACATACTGTATGTAGATGTATCAATCTGCTCAGGAAGCTCCTTTATATCAACCTCGAACCTCTCCTGGACCTGCAATGGATTGAACAAAATTAGAGGTGGACATATCAATCGGACAAAACAATGTTCAGAAATTCTAAATGGATTACCTGATTGAGCACATCAGAATCCGAAGCAGATGAAACAAATGTAATTGCAAGACCCTTGGTGCCAAACCTACCAGCTCTACCAACCTGCCAAAGAACCAAGAAACAGACAACATCAGTCGGATAACTGATATGCATAAAACAGAAGCAAGACTAAGTATGATAATGCAGTTGAAACAAAACCTACCCTGTGCAGGTATGTATCAGCAGAATCTGGCATGTCGTAGTTGATTACAATGTTAACACGTTCAATGTCAATTCCCCTTCCAACCAAATCTGTGGCCACAAGAATTCTTTTATGACCTTCCTTGAAACCCTTGTAGCGAGTCAACCTACAAAGCATCAATTGGCATTAAAATGAAGGGTAAGATTGGATTACATATATTATCAACCAAAGCTAATTGGAAAAGGACGAATCACATCATATTTAAACAAGGAACATTAAGCTACTACAACAGAAAAAGAAAACTGAACTTCTAAAAGATAGCAAGTAAACAATCTCTAATAAGTAGACATTAGATACACCAGCCAAACCCTAAAACAAGAGACCTAAATTTGGCATCACAGGAAAAAATAGTAGTATTAGTAAACTCAAAAACCACAAATCAAGTAAAAAGGCACTAGTTTCTCTTCAAATGTGTTTTGCATCACTCCTAAGAAGAAAAATAAAATAAAATTAGACAACAAATGACCATGTTGCATAACCTAACTTGATCAAATCATGTCAAAATAAATATTCCAAGGTTCTGACTGCATAAACAACAGCATCCACTGTAGCAAAATACACAACCGAACCACCATACTTGACACATTAAGACAACATGACAAAACACTGCCTAAAAGACCTTTCATAGGGATCCTTAAACAAGATAAAGGTCCTTAAGTCATCTATTTTACAAGAATATAAGTACACTTAAGTCTTTCTAAAGACAAAAAAGGACAAGCTAGCAAGAATAAAAGATGCATGATATGTACAAACCTTTCTTCCTGGGACATGCCGGAGTGAATGCATATAGAGGGAAAATTACATTCCACAAGTAACTTGTTCAACTCAGCTGCTCGGTTCACACTTTTAACAAAGATAACAACTTGGTTGAAATCCAATGCATCAAGGAGGTCATTCAACTTGCGGTTTTTCTCCAGCTCACTCAATTTGATGTAGTGCTGTCATTGGAATCGTTTTGGTGATTAGATCTTAAATAATCTTTTATAAAACAAAAAACAAATGGAGGGAGGGAGGATGAGCCAGCTTCTCGGAATGTACCTGCACAAGACCATGAAGGGTCAACTTGGCCTCGTCATCGACATAAATTTCCATTGGCTGAAAGGAACAAATGTCACATTAAATCATATTAGGTAGCTTCCACAAGCAAATGGAATCCACTATGAAATGAATTATGGATGCAGATCCCTTGAATTGAGATTCTGGTCCATCTGCCTTGCCTCCTTGCAGATTCGTTACTTAGTCAAAGCAAGCAAGTGCTGTTCTCCCTCAAAAACAAAGTTTTTATTACATGACAGACACTGCACCCCAACAAGGAAATGCTCAACCCTTCTTATTACCCACTCCAAGCCCACACCCATAGTCTAAATAGAAAACAACTAATAAAAATTAAGCCATAAAAATCAGCTCACACAGATACACTACTTCAAAAATCTAACCACTGCAAACCTATGAATTCACCACTAGCCTTCCCCTTTCAATCTGCATAACCCATAAATGACTAGCTGAAGCCACTGCGTCCAAGCAACACCAATGGCAAGTACATAGTCATGGACCCACCAGATGTAAAATTTTGCAAAACTCTCGGAGAAAGCTGGGCATTAATTAAAAAGATACTTCTAAATTCAAGTAGTATTGGCCACGGAACATTACATCTTGCATAAATTTCTTGCAAACCGGGCGAATTTCTTTACTGAGTGTGGCAGAAAACATCATAACTTGCTTATCATGAGGGGTCCTCTTGAAAATCTCCTGGACATCTCTCCTCATGTCTGCAGAAGATAAGTAGAATAAATACCAGAAGGAATAGCAGTAAATGAAACATTAAAAAGCATATACACTTATCAAGCTTCATGTGACGAAAACCATACCAAGTGATTCAAGCATCTTGTCACATTCGTCAAGAATGAAATGCCTCACATTCTTCAAAGAAAGGTCCTTGTCTCTTGCCAGAGCCAATATCCTTCCAGGTGTCCCAACAACAATGTGGGGGCATTCATTTTTCAGTAGATCTTTGTGAACTTTGATGTTAACTCCACCATAGAAGACAGCAACCTTGATATCAGGCAGGTAAGTACTGAACCTCTCGAACTCATGACAAATCTACAAGTTAAGGGGATAACTAAACTGAGATGACATATATCATATAACTTCTAGAGTAAAAAGAGAAAATTTATGACCAGAAAACTTCCAAGAAAGATGCAGAACTTGTTCTTACCTGGTAAGCTAACTCCCTCGTATGGCATAAAACAAGGGCAACAACTTGTCCTGGACTTGGTTCAATCTGCTGTAATGTTGATAGAACAAAAACTGCAGTCTTCCCCATCCCTGATTTAGCTTGACAAAGGACATCCATACCCAGTATAGCTTGGGGAATGCATTCATGTTGCACTGATGAAGAACCAAAGAAAATTGTATTGAAGGAATCCCTGGTAAGTAAAATATAACCTCCGTGATCCTTTTAATTGAAACTTTATGATAGTGGTATATTACCTGCAAAAACAATGCATCAAACTAAAATTATAGACTGGAGAAAAGGTTACACATTAAACATACGAAAAAGAGGGTATACATCAAAATCAAACATTTTGCATACAAGTCCCAATCATGGAAAACAATAACAACGTGATAAACTGCCAAAGAAAAAGCCATCAATGAAATTTTAGGGAAGGAACTGTATATATAGGTCAACAAATATTAAAAAAAGGAAAGGAGCGTAGATATTTGCCTTCGGAAGGGTGCTCAAATCCAGAGTCGACGATGGCCCGAAGAAGCTCTGGCTTCAAAAGGAAGTCTCTGAATCCTGAACTGTGAATCCCAACATAGCCCCTACAGAGACAGAGAAAAGATAAAATTAGAACGAAAATCTTTCTCCATGGATTATTTACCATCATACACAAAAGCAAAAAAAAAAAAATCATTTGAAACCAAAAAAAAAAATGATATAACTAGTGATTATTCTGATAAAATTTATCTATTATTCAAAATTTCTTTTTTTATCCTACCAGAGGAAAATTAGGACCATTCCATAATATAAGAAATATTCGAACAAAAAATGAAAATGGAAGAATAGAAAGAAAATAAAACTCACTTCTTGGCCGCCTCGCCATTGACTTTAGCAGTGACAGAGTCAGGGGCTTTCTCTTCTTCTTCCTCGTAGTCGAGAAGCTCTTCCTCATAAGCATCGTTGTCCCTTGTTTCTCCCATTTTTCTACAAAATCCCAATCAAATGATGTTAGGGTTTTAACACAAAAAAGAAGAAGATCGATCAATTAGCATTTCTTCAAGGAAGGACTTTGGGAGATTTACCTGAGAAATTAATTAAAAAAGGGAGAAAATTGTGGGGTTTTTAGGGTTAGGGTTTGGATCAGTCTGCAAATTAAAAAAGGTTAGCTTAAAAATTAGATTTGAGAGTGTAGAAAGACAGAGTTTCAAAGAGAGAAAAAGATAGGGTTTGCGAGCTCAAGGAGTGATCGTTATAAACAGCGGAAATTTTTATATTATTCCCAAAATGCCCTAGCTGCTTCTCATTAATTACCATCCTCCGCTTCTCTGCGCTGGACCCTGCTGGCTGTGGAAAGAGACATGACGCCATGGCCCTGACTCCAGTCCATTTTGGGCCCAAAAGCTTCTTTTTCTTTTTTCTGGTCAGTAAATAAAAAAGAATAAATAAGAGTAAAAGATTATTTATGCATTAATAAGAATAAAGGTCCTTTCAATAGGCTGATAACTATTAAAATAAAATTAACTAAAATGCTCTTTTAAAATAAAATTTTCCCTTTTAAGTCTTTTAAAATGCTCTTCACCTTTTTTCGTGTTTTTTTTTTTTTTTTTTACTAATTTATGATGTTTTGGTAGTAATAAATCATGTAAAACAGTGAAAATCAGTAATCCACATAAGCACATTTTAATTAGCAAACTCAAATATCTGGCAAACTTGACTTTGACAGTTACAATCTAAATCTATATTGTTATTATTATATGTTCAATACGGATATATTTAATTTTTTTTTAAAAAAAAATTATATATATTTAAAAGATTATATTTTCGTATTTATATCGGGTGAAAACTATAAAAAAATGAAAAATCCAAATCTAAATATCTAATCCGTTTGTCCTTGATTGCTAACCATGGCTTCATTATATTGACTCAGTTCAATATTTTCAGAATTTGATGTTTGCTGGCTCAACCCTTCTCAATTCTCTTCTCATGTCCCATTTATTAAGCTTTGATGTAGAAAAGGGTTATCACTTATCACCATTTACGGCCATTTCGAGGTCACTAAATTCTGTTGAGGGAAAACAATCTTATATCGACTAGTCAAGTATTGGACTGTGGCTTTATAAAATAAGGACAACCCTTCTTTTATAAGGTGTCTTTTTTCAAAAAACAAAACTGTAAGGACGATCTTTAGACCTCCAAAGCGAACAATACCTCATAGCAGACGCAATCCAACAATCTTTGGGATTCTTCATTGCCAAAATTCACACAATTTACTTTATACATAAAGTGATAATTCAGGTGCAAAGGGAACAATAGCCCAGGGTAGCTTATTCAATCCTATCAAAGTCATTATTTTAGCAAATTTAACAACCAACTTAAAACTATGTTAGAAAACAAAATAGTCCATGCTTGCCCTAAATCCAAGAAACCAAGTCTTTGTATCACTTGGTGACAAAGGAGCCTAACAAGAACCAATACATGGTAATAATGTTCAAAGAGTATATAAATGAGGAACTTGAGTGATTTAGAGGTATAAGTTATAACTGCAACCAAACATGTTTGACACTAAAATATGATCAGGATACAGGAAAGCTATGTTACTCGGACTCGGGGATGAGTGTCGGATATGTATCTGACACGGATATGCTCAATTTTTTATACAAGTTTTTCCATATATTTGGAGGATTGTACCCCCATACCCATGTCCGAATATGTGTCGGACACGGGTGTTATACTTTAGGAAAAATGAAGAGTCGGATTAACATAGCAGGAAAGATCAAAACCACATGTTCCAGTATTTAAATTTTTATACATGAAAAGGTCGTCATACGAGTTCCAATAAGAAATTGGAGTTAGGGGATACAAAAGCTTGGTCAGTATCTAGCAGCAGTATTATGTATAAAAAACAAGAAAAGAAAATAAAGGAAAATGAAAATGATGAGGAAAGCAAAGGAGGGAGAAACAGTGTTGCAACTTCCTCCATAATGACAAGGTGAAAACCTATTTAGCTGCCTGTTCTAACACAGGAATTTTCTTCCAATCCTCTAATGCATATGATTTTGCAAAGGTGGAAGTGAGAACATGCTCACAGTTGAGCTTCCACTGCGGATCTCTTTCAAGACACGTAATGCTGACAAAGTTAGCTTCATATACATGCTCTCCATATTCTTGATTTCTGCAAGTTCGTTTTTCGGAACTTTGAGCAGACTTACGTTGTTACTTCTGGTCGAAGTTTTAGATTCACATCTTTTCTCATTGGTTAGTTTCTCATCAGTTGCTTCAGGTGAGGCTGATGTTTTATTCATGGAGAAAAGATGATCAAGCACCATCTCACACTCCTTCACAAGCTTGTTAAGAACATCAGTCCTGTAGAATGGTTGTTGCAAGACCTTTTGAATGAAGGGCAAACGAACAAGAGCACCACTTCGCTTGTCGTATTTCTTTATTATCTTCACTAGTCCTGTGTACAACATATAGGTTCAAAATTTTTCATAGAACCTAAAAGCTATGTTGCTCCGACTCTTTATTTTTCTTGAAGTATCCGTGTCCGATGCATATCCGGACATGGGTATGGGGATATGATCCTCCAAGAACCCTCCAAATACATGGAAATCTTGGAAAAAATTGAACATACCCGTGTCCGATGCATATCCGGACATGGGTATGGGGATATGATCTCCAAGAACCCTCCAAATATATGGAAATTTTGAAAAAAATTGAGCATACCCGTGTCCGATGCATATCCGGACATGGGTATGGGGATATGATCTCCAAGAACCCTCCAAATATATGGAAATCTTGAAAAAAATTGAGCATATCCGTGTTGTGCACATACCCGTGTCCGATGCATATCCGGACATGGGTATGGGGATATGATCTCCAAGAACCCTCCAAATTTATGGAAATCTTGGAAAAAATTGAACATACCTGTGTTGTGCACATACCCGTGTCCGATGCATATCCGGACATGGGTATGGGAATATGATCTCCAAGAACCCTCCAAATATATGGAAATCTTGAAAAAAATTGAACATACCCGTGTCCGACAGTCACACCCGAGTCCGAGTAACATAGCCCAAAAGAATGTAGTCTACTAACAACTTTTCCATATCAATCTCTCTCCTCATGTTTGTTAAGTATTGTTAAGGAACTTGCAAAGCTGAGTAGTATAATTATGAATATTCCAAAACTTTGAAATGTCAAAGACAAGACATAAGCAATCAAATTGAATTGAATGAACTTCATGCAGAGTTCCTTTAAACAAAATTTTCCATTTTCCAATTCAAGTAATCTGTTTATGATATGACGATTTAAGATATCAAGTCACCAAATGAGAACTGAACCGAACACAACAGACAAGCTTCTATTTTCAGTCATTCATAGCTAATAAAATGGGCTTATGGGAAACCAAGGAAAACAGATTAGTACCTGTATAGTTAAGGGCACTGTAATTCTCCAATAAAACCATCTCTCCATGAAAATCTACTATCTCCCTTCCCACTTTCATTAACTCCTCGTTTGATACTTTGGCTTTTGCTGCTCTATATTGCAGCTCCTGCATACCAGTCATAAGGAAAAAGCTTGTGATCAATTCAGACTGCAACAAACATGTTGCACAAAAGGTAAAGTAAAGAAAATGGGAAAAAAAAAGAAAACCCAAAGAAGATAGTTCAAAACTTTTGCCTTTACCATAAATCATTTGAGAAGAACCACAATAATTATTGGGAAAAAAAAAAATTGTCACATGTCCCAAAAGGCAAAAGGCCGAAATTGTGTGGACTTCAGAAACTCAAACATCAATGAGCTCCAGAGTGTGAGGGAATCTTAAACGGTTGGAGTCTTGGAGACTCAAAAACAACATCCCAAAGGAACCAAAAACAGATTTGTCTTTCACCCCTTTTCTCTTTTGGCATTAAGAAAAGTGCAAAACTTTTTTTGAATGGTAAACTGAACCACCATGAAAGAGGCAGTTTAGCAGAGGATTCCATAAATAAAGCTTTCTGAATTCGAAATAAATGAAATACTAGCAAAAGAAAAGGGGAAAAGATTCGTTTTTTACTTCATTAACTTCAAAACTTCAAAAAACCCATCACTGAATTCACCACAAAGCTTCAATTGACCCTCTATAAACAGCATAAGAATGAAAAAGCCAAGGCCTTTCGTTGACCAACAATTTAATCCCATAATAAATCGTGAACATTTCCAAAACACCAAATTCAATCAAAAGAAAAAGGGAAAAAAGAATTTGTGCATATAATAAAAAAAAAAGGGGGGGGGAATAGAAATTACCCTCCATTTGATAACATAATCCTCTTCTTTTTCAACAAAAAAAGCATTAAACTTCTCCATCTCATCTTCCAACAACAAAACGAAATCCATCACCTCCTTGGAAACCTCGCTCTCCTCCTTAGACCCAACATCCCCACCGTCCGTTGAATCCAATCTGGACCGTTTATTAGGCTGCTCCTCGCTCCCATCTTTGGGGTATATCAACTTCAACTGCTTCTTCAAATCCTTGTATGACAAAAACTTATCCCTCCAATCAGGTAACGCTTCTTCGATCAAAATGCTTAAACTCTTCCAAAACTTCATGCTCCTGCACTCACCTGATCACAATCACGATTACCCTTTTTCTTATTTTTTTTTTTCTGTATAGAGATAGATTCTGGAAACTGGGCATTATTAAAGAGAACCAAATAAAGAAGAGAGAAAACGAGGATAGTCTTTTTTTTTTTTTTTTTTAATATAGAATATTCGATGAAGACGAAAATGGGAATATACCATCTGTTTCTTGGAGGATATCTTTAGGCTTTTATTCTTTTTTGACTCTTTTTTTTCCTTTCTTTTTTCTTGGTGTGACCGTTGAGCTTTGGCTCCTTTACAGTTACAGATAACGGTAGTTTAAAATTATAATGGGTAAATCTTAAAAATAATCAAATAATTATTAAATAATGTAATAAGTAAGAATTATTTAAAAAAAAAAAAAGTTAAAAGTTATTAGGAAAGATATGGTAAAGATAAAATTGTCCTTAATGAAAAAACTTTTATTTTCTATCTCCTCTCAATTAAAAAATATTATTTTTTAAAATTTTAATTAAAAATAAATTTAAAAATAAAATATTTAAATATTTATTTTTTTATTTTTTTAAAATTTAAAAAATTTTAATTTTAATTTTAGAAATATTATTTTTATTATTTTTTATTTTTTAAAAATTTTTAATTAAAAAAGAAAATCAGAAAATAAAAATAATTTCAGAAAATTTTATTTTTTAATTAAAAAATAAATTAAAAAATAAAAGGAAAAAGGAGGAAAATGTTTTTTTTATTAAGGGTAATTTTGTCTTTATAATTTCTTTCCTAATAATTTTTTATTTTTTCATTTCTCTTTTTCAAATAATTCTTACTAATTATACCATTTAATAATATTGTATTGTTGATGGTATATTTTTCAAATTTACCAAATTATAATTATACCCTCAAACTAAAAAATAAATTTAAGTATGTAGGTTTTTGAAAAATAAATTTATTTTTTTGAAAAGATTAATATTTTTTTGTTATTTGGACAATGTATATAAAATATTTTTAATTGTCTGACTTTTTCAAAAAATTTATGTTAATGTAAAAAATAATTGATCCTACACTTAAGTGATTGATTATTTTTTACTATGCTTCAGTTTCTATTATTAGAATATCGGTCTTTATATGTAAGGAATCAATTTTTTTTTTTTTTACTCTTTTTCAATTTCTATATACAAGAAAGGACTCGATTCCTATACATAAAGAATCTTAAATTCATTTTTCGTTGATCAAATACCAAAAAATAAAAATCATTTTTCGTGAATCTAATGGACTTATATGTTGCTATGTTATTATTCTTGTATGGTTTAATAACCAGCTCAGTCTTTATTGTTTAAATGGCATTATGTTGTTAGGAATTGGGAAGGCTAGCTCTAACTGTTATTGAAATGGTTTATTTTGTGACTGGCAAATCTTGTGCTACTATAATTTCCATAGGGAGATATATGAGCAAAAATATAATATATATATATATATATTTTTTGATAATTGGGTAAGGAGAGGGGTTGCTTGGATTTGAACCCAAAATTTCATATCTCCGAACTCTTTTGGCCACTCGGCCAAGAGCATAATCTATATTACAAAAGACTGACAAGTCAGTTTTGGATTTGTAGCATGATTACTTTATCTTGATTTCTTAGTTTGCAAATGACAAAATCTTGAAATGGGACAAAAACTGGAGCGAAATTGTGGGAATAAAGTAGATATATTCATTTCCTGAGTAAAATATATCAAATTGGCAGGGGTAGGTAGTTTAGGATTTGTATTCTGATGAATGAACTATTTCAAATTCCAAGTATGATGATTGATGAAGATATCTTTGAATCTTCCGACCTCAATCTGACACTAGTGACATCAACTATGATGAATATCTTGAGGTTTACAGGATCTGATCTGATGACTACATTGCTGCTGGTGCATACCTAAATACACCAATCTCAAGTTATGATCTTATGGCGCTCTGAGGAAAGAATTCAGGCAAAATTTTGAGAATATGGACTCGGAATTTCGAGCAGCTTACTAAGGATGAGCAAGTGTTGAGTCCAAAGGGCTCGTCAGGTCTCAAGTTCAATGGACTTCACAAATAGGAGGTCCAAACGAGTAAGCCCAACGACACTGCATCTAGTCACTGCAATCACCATGATGTCGTCTGGCACCTCCAACTGCTATGACCGCCCATGCCATCGACCACTAGACTCTAATCAGAGGTGGACACATGGTCCGAGGCAGGTCGCCCCCAACAGCATAAATAACTCGTCTCGGGGCTAACTAATGGGTACACACCTTTTAGACTTGAAACCTCCATATCATTATCCTGCTTCTCTTCCTTCACATATTGACTTAATTATCGGAATGCATGTCGGAGATCAATCTCCGACACCCTTTGACCTTTCTCTTTTTTTACAGGATCTCCGAAGACCTTGGACCACCAAGAATAGCACCCCGCCTACTACGAAAGACATCAACAAGAAGAATGAATTGTATGAAAGAAAGGCGTCAGCATGGTACCAGGTCACTTATACCATCCTAAATGGGTAAAAAAGAAGTTAAGAGTTGTAGAAGTCTGATGGTGTAGTGATGTTGAGCTATGCTTGGATTGCAGCATTTGACTGTTTTGGGAGTAAATTCTTTTGCTGGATCAGATTTCTAGGTGGCAAGGCCAATCTGCCATTGTTGAAACATAAGTTGTAATGTCGATTAATAATGTAGTACATTTCTGCTGTCTGAGCTGTTACCTTATCATTGCTATGACCTATTTTGATTGTTAAAAGATGATTTCCATGCTTTGTTTTGAAAGTTGCCTATGTAATTCACATTGTCGAATTTTCTTGCTTTGCATTTGCTTATGTAATTATGGGATTGATTCAGTAAGTGGAATAGCATGTGATTTTGGATGGTTCGAATTGTGTTTAGGTCGCTGGAGCACTACTAATATGCCGGAGCTTGGATTATATTATTGTCGAGGTTATTTTGGTGATTGAGCTAAGTAAGCTTTTGGATTTGTCATTTGAAGATCGATAAAAGTCTGCAAAGATAAAACACTGTCAGAGAGCACCAAAATTATATTTTCGAAACGTATTTCGATACTTAAATTAGTGAATTGCAGAAGATAATCAAGGAAACAGTAAACATGTTCACAAGAGGTCTCTTATGGAGGCTTTAACTCTATCAGCCTTCAGATTCTTTCTCTGTGTTTTCCAGAATTCCCTTGACAACAGAAACATGTTCACATCCTATGTTACTCGGACTTGAATGTGAGTGTCGGACATGGAAATGTGTCCGACACGGGTATATTTGATTTATTTTAAGTTTTTTCATGTATTTGGAGGATTTTTGGGGGTTCATATCTCATATCCATGTCCGGATATGCGTCAAACACAGATGTCGGATACGGATATTTAAAAAAAAAAAAAAAGAGTCGGAGCAACGTTGTTCACGTCAAGCTTTTGGAATTATTAAGGGTTAAAAAGAAACAAAACAAAAGGGTTGTTCACTTCAATCGTAGTTAAGATATCCATACCTTCCAAATAATTTCATCCAGACATAAACAAATCTTTCCCTACTTGTCAAGAAACAAGCGTTCACTTGGAGATTTCCGCCACGCATCCTTAATTGCCAGAGGTTATTACAAATATCACCTCAGTTACTTCACCAAAATTCAAAACCAGATCAATAAGGCCAACAGGATACAAAACAAGTTAGGAATGTCAAATTCTTAGTTATCAACTATGTTATCCAAACTCGGGTGAGCGTCAAATACAAATATGTGTCCGATACGGTTATATTCAATTTTTTAAAAGTTTTTTCATATATTTAAAAGATCATACCTTCATACCCATGTCCAAATATGTGTCAGACACGAATATTTTAAGAAAAATAAAAAATCCGAGTAACGTAAAGTTATATTCATCCTTGCCTGCAATCTATATGCAGACACTTCTCAGCACTGTGTAAACAATGTAAACTGATCTGATGATTCAAACGAAAGATAAAAGTCAGTTATTACCAGAAAAGGGTTTTGTCTTCCATAATGACATATCTGAACCTTGAAGATAATGTTCACTTTTATTTTCTCAAGGTATGGAAAAATAGGAGAAAAGTTTAATTTAACATTAATTTCAATAAAATAAAATAAAAACTTTGAGGATAAGTTAATGAAAATACTAGTAAATATTTAGTTATACATAATTAATACATTTTGAAGAAGAAGTTGAAGCAAATGAATATATACAGCATCTTTATCAACAAAAAAAAAATAAATGAATATATACCCTTGACTGTTTTGATTTATATGTTATCCTGATTTTCATTTTCTCTAAAGTATTCGTGTTTGATACTTGTGTCCGACACATATTTCGATACGGATATAGATATAATTCTCTAAATATATGAAAAAATTGAGTATACCCATATCGGACAAATACCGATATCCGATACTCATTCTTGAATCCGGGAAACATAAGTTTTGTCTTTTAAGTCTATAATTAAAAAAAAAAAATCTTTCTAGTAATTGAAGGTATAGGCCTTTATAGTTAGGTAGGGAGTCAAAAATTAGATGATACAAGTCTTGCATCGGCAAAGTATCACAAAAACAAATAAATAGGTATGCCAACTAAAAAATTTGTCGCCTAATTTTCCATTAAAAGAGTTTCAAAGTCAGAAAATTGTTTACCACATGATAATAGTGGTAGACTTTTATGTGGAATTGGATGCCTGGAGAGGGGCCATGTTGGTTTGTAAAGTCTTTGCAAAGGTTAAAACTCAAAACTCAAAAGTAGCAATGAGGAAGAAAAAATGTAGCTATAGAAATGAACTTCTAAAAATTGCAGGTCAAATATTTACATTTTTTATACTATCTGAATCTGAATCCGTAAAACTATTTTAAAATTTGAATCCTCAAATTATTCGCATTTAATTAGCATATTACTATCCGAATCCGAATTAAATAACATTATCTGCCAGATATTCGAATCCGTTAAAAATCCGAATTCAATAAATCAATTTTTTTTATAAATAAAAATATAAAATCAAACAAAATTTATGTGTTTTACAAATAAGTGGATTCAGATTCGATTCGCAGAAATAATGTGGATTCGGATAATGGATATCCAAGGTTTCATATCCGCATCCGCTCCGAATCCGCTCCGAATCCGCTGCGGATAGTAATTATAATATCCGAATCCGACTTTTATCCGAATCCACAAATCCAAATCCACAAAAAACGGATCAGATATCCGCAAATATCAGAATCCGTATTTTAAATTTCCATCCCTACACCCACCCCTTTGGCCTAATTGGCTGGCTATTATCTATCCCTGTCTCACTTTCTTTTTAATGTGACAAAGAAATCTTTGAATTTCATGATTTAAAAAAGTTTCAAACAATCTCATGATATGGAATTAGTTCTTTTAATCAATTTGTTGGTCCTCTCAAAATGTAAGATTAAGTTATGATCAAAATGAAATACAACAAAATTAGGAAGGAATTAACTTAATTTACGTACTTTGTGTGAAGCAACAGAAAGGTCTTCATTTCTTTGTACCTTTGAGATTGTCTGCTCCAAGTTTAACTAAGAAAGTTGATGGATCCATTTAACCTACAATTTCATGTAAATGATGGTCGCATCGACCTCAACCACATCAAGTTTAATTCTGTGCATTGGACGGAATTTTTTCAAAATTTTAGTGTGAATTCTCAGCGAAATTTCTTATATTTCCCACTAGAAACAGTGGCAAACTTAATTTCAACAATTAACCAAAGCAAATTTATGAGCAATTAAAAAAAAAAAAAAAAAGAATTGAACAAAAAAATTTATTCGAGGATGAAAGCAAATACAAAAACAAAGTATTATGGCTTTTCGAATCCGATGGATTGAACCGGACAAATCTTTAGACAAATCATTTTTGTTATCCAGACCTAATCCGATTCGATTCAATCCATATATGAATAATTTTTCTTTTACTATATTATTGTGATGTGGGATTAAATAAGTAATTGGGTGATTATAGTCTTTTTTCAATGCCTAGAAAACCACCTCAATAGCAATATTAGTTTTACTAATCATCATTCAGCTAACCCTAGTGGCAACATTATCCTTTTAATTAGGTGATTGGGGGGAAAATGTGAGGAATACAATGTCTCAACTCCATTGTCTGAGTCATTGTTAGACTAATTCAAAGAGATGTATATCCTTGTAGTTTGGTCCTATATATGGAAAGTTTTGTGGTTACTATATAAAAAGACTGGTTTTGCTTGAATAAAGTCTTAATGTACATATTACAACATGTCAAAAATAATGATTATTGTTTCACATATAGGGTTAATTAATAATATCTAAGGTAGTGTCCACCAAAAAAACAAATTCTAAGGTATAGTTTAGATTAAATAAGAAAAATGTTAATCAATGTCTAGTAACATAGATCAAGATGATATTTATAAAAAAAAAAAATGTAATCACTGCATTATTTATTTTTGAATTCAGTAAAATAATATATTAATTCTTAATTAATTGGTATCTATAGACACCCATTACTCTGGACCCATTAAATAATTGTACTATTAATTACTGATAAAATTTAATAAAAAAGAGCATAAAATTGGTTGAGCCATTTTGCACCACGTTGGAGATTCTGTTTTTTTCTTTAGAAGTAAGTCCTACATATAAATGTCGATTCTGCGATACTACCTACCATGGTGAAAGGATTGGAAGTTGACTGCGAGGGACAGTTAGATGGGAAGTGGTCCAAAATTGTATAATTTTGAAAATAAGTCATCAACCTACCAATTTATTACTATATATCAGTGTAAATATATATTTCTAGTTGAATAAGGGTGAGAGTAAGTAGATTAATGAATCCGAGATTTAACTTAATTGATTTATATAATTATTATAGTATTAAAATGCAGTCGTTATGTAACATAACGGAAATTGAGGTATTCGCATTGTATTTTGTTCGTTAAGTAACACTCGCAATATTATCAAATTTCTTAAAACACTATCAAATTCACGTTCACGACAACCCCAACGCGTTACGTAATGCTTGCGACAGCCGCAACTGCGACACCGCAACCGCATCCGCGATGGAATCCGTTACAGCGATTTAGAACTATGGTAATCACCTTTAAGAAGCGACATCTAGTAGATTTGAGATTTGAAACTTAATATTTATAACTTTTTTACCTATCCTCAAATTACGATATCTTTTGTATTAAAAAAAAAAAAAAACTAGTCTAACAGTGAATAACATGCTGCAAGGACTAAGAAACAAGAAGACATAAAATTGGTTGCATCCATAGGCATTCATTTACACGAAAAGTTGAAGCGAGTTTCAGTCTAGCTATGAAAAATAAGCAATTAATTACTACTATTTACTATTAAGCTACCCTTCATTCTAAAAAATCTATGGTAACCACATATTTCAAAAATAGCATATATCATTGATTCATAGATATAAATACAAGAGGTCCCGGTTGGGCTGAGCGAAGCAATGGGAAAATATATCCACAACCTAGCTTTGAGATCAGCTAGAGTACTTTGGGAAGACATGTTTAACAATTGAATTATTTCGTCATGCATGTTGCATGCATGCAGGCTAAGCCAAGGCCAAGGCCTAGAGTCCATCTAATTTATGTTGTTCCGACTCTTCATTTTTTTTAAAATATTTGTGTCCGATACTCGTATCTAATGCATATCCGGATATTGGTATAGGGATATGACCTACAAATACATGAAAAACTTAGAAAAAATTGAAAATATCCGTGTCGGACACATACCCGTATCCGACACTTAGATCCAAATCCGAATAACCTAGCATCCCATTACTACAACCACACATCGATCGATCGATCGACAGGAATTGACAAAAGCTTCGTCGTTCATCACTTAAACTTCAACAAAGTAAAGACAATGGAAACACAGATATATCAGCATCACATGCTTAAAAGCAATGCACCTAATTAACCAACACGTTGAAACTCCCCGTCTTATCAATTTATTATCAATAACATCACAAGATATCTCACTCCCATTTGTACGATGAACATTAACTATCATCCAACTGCTCTGATACCTGCCCTTCTTTCTATCTCAACTTTTTCTTTTTTTAGAGTGGGTGGCTACTGTTTAATTTATAAATTAGAGATTATGAATTTAGTTTTGGAGTTCTTATCTTATCTACCATCCAGTAATTTCCATTTTCATTTCCATTTCCCTTTTCCATCCATTTTCTTGTTGAGACATTTCGGAATTTCGATTTATCTACTCATGTTCATGATATAGAGAAAAGAAAGGGAAAAAAAAGTTGGATTGGACTTCTAGAGGAACCATATTGTTTAATATATATGACAGACACCAATTAGCAGCAAATTGTAGGGCACAAAGAGAACTTGATAATTGACATATAACTTGTTTGAAATGGGGTGAAAAGCAGGAAATAAATTACTAGTTTGAGAAAGAAAGAGACAATTCAAGATAATCTATATAGAAGCCTCTACTATTCAGTTCACCAAAAATAAAGAAAAAGAAGGGCATTAGCTGAATAGGACTATTAATGAATTTGCTGCATATCAAACATATGGCTAATTCAGGTTCCTGAACCAGGACCTTTCTCCTGCCGCCTGCAGGCTTATAGAATCTAACAGATAACTGACATTATTAGTAGGTTAAACAGTTGTATTAGGTGCTTACATTTGTTTTTATATAGTAAATTTCACAATTACCAGGTAAGATACTGCATATTGCACCAGTTTTACAGTGAAAAGGTAAAATGAAAAAGACTTGAGTAGTTTTATAGATGATATACATGCTATTCCCAAGGATATATCTTTTCTAAACTCCACTTGAAGTTGAACTGATAGGACAATTCCAATTTAGTAATTCTTCTATCATCTGCATTGCAATCATGTCCTCTTCTGATCCCATTACACTACTTCCAGCTGCTTCAATCTCATCAGCTATAGGTGACGACGATCCTGATGATAATAATGCTGATCCATCTTTCAATGCCGCCGGTGTAACCATCTTCTTATTCCCGAGCTCAACTCTCATGACCCAATTAGAGCTTGAACGACTGCCGCCTGCACGTTTTTGCCAGACACCAATATGAGCATTATCATTGTCAAGTCTCAGGCAAGTCAGTGAAGGAGATTGGTGTTTGCAACACTTTCTAAGCTTAGCATTCAGAAGCTCAGAAAGAGCCTTGGGAGGCAATGGAGAGTCGTCATTTTCACGAGCATTTGCGTCAGGAAAATTGGTCTTAGCATTTTGTCCATTCATCAAAATGGCAGCCTGATCGTATGCTTTTGCCGCAGCCTCAGCTGTCTCAAATGTGCCTAGCCATACCCTTCTCTTCCTGTAAATCAAACACAACTAAAATCAGATTACGCCACCACGCTGATATACATACATATATATATATATATATATATGGTAATTAATGTTTTAGTTATAAAAATTATAGTTTTTTATAATGTGAGTGGGTGGGGTGGGCTTACAGTAAAGGATGGCGAATTTCAGAAACCCAAGAGCCCCACTGACGCTGCCGAACACCTCTGAATTTCTTTGTTTGTACCATGTTTACTGGGGAGAAGAAAAAAAAACTTCAGAGAAGTGCAGAGATCATAAATATGGAAGCATTGAGGTGCAGTTTTTAAGAGGGGAAAAATGGAAGGTGGGTATATGTGCCTTATGAGAAGGAAATTATAGCTGTCGGTGGATTGAATGGAAAAGTCCAAGTCATTATAGTACTTGCTGCAATTAAGATTTTCACCTACGCCGTCCATGTTAGAACTAGGTTTGCAACCACAAAGAATAAATGAATAACATGTTGACAATCCTCTTCACTTCTCAATAAAAAAAAGGTAGTAAGCAATAATTTAAATTGTGGCTGCAAACGTATTTTTGGTCTTATCGTATTTACGATGATTACGGACGAAAATGATCAATTGTCGTGAATATCAACGATGAAAAAAAATTAAAATCATAAAATAAAAGGCAGTTCCCAATCACCCAGGGAAGTAACTGGATTTGGAGGAAAATCCTACAATTGAGACCATTAGCAGCTCAATTTACCTATCAGAATAATGGAAGATTAGCTTGGAAATTTCCTGGGGACAGGTTTTCAGTGGCTAAAGTGTGGCAGCAAATCAGGCCAAGGCAGCCAAAGGTGGATTGGGATAGATTGGTATGGTATGCCTACCATATTCCAAGGCATTCCCAAATATCATGGATGGCAATTCAGAACAAACTCCCTACTAAAGATCGATTGATGGAATGGGGAATGGAACTTAATGGAACTTGTGATATGTGCAGTCAACAAATGGAGACTCGAGACCATTTATTCTTTGAGTGTGAGTATTCTAAGGCAGTATGGAGGGAGATTCTGCACCTATGTAAGCTTCATAGAGTCATCAGAAGCTGGGACTTTGAATTTCAATGGGCAAAGAGGAAGCTAAAAGGTAAATCTCTTATTGTTACAGTGCTTCAAATTGCTTGGAATGCTCTCATATATCATGTATGGAGGGAGAGGAATAAGCGCAGGTTTGGTAAACAATCTCAGCAATGTATGCAAATGCTTGAGAAAATCAATGAGGAGGTTAGCTATAGACTAGGGGGGATGAAAACCATAAAGGATGATACTGTTAATAGAGATTTGCATGTAGCATGGGGGTTAAAAAGCTCACTGATAGCATAATTGGTTCTTAGCTATGTAAAGAAGACATTGTAAAATAGTACATTTGTTTGCCAGCTATGCTGGTTGTTTTGATGTAGCAGTGTATGCTGCTTTTGGATAAATAAACACTTTGCTTATCCAAAAAAAAAAATCATAAAATAATGATTGTAAATTACAACTTTTATTTAAATATATGACGGTAAAAAATAATGTTCAATCCAATTAATTGGAATTGAAAAGAAAACAAAAAAAACAACAGTTACTTCAACAACATTTTCTTTGAAAAATGAAAAGTTTCTACACCTTTGACAAGACTTTTGCAATAGTTAAAATGTTTTCTCTCCCTATTTTTTACTTGACAACAAATTGATTTTCCTGTTTAACCCCATTTTTCTTAAAGCTTTCAATTAAGTAAGCTTTTCATATGCTTACAACTTGGATGCAGATTGAAGATAATTAATCCTGAATTTCTTCCAGGTTGCTATTCCACATATTCTCTGCTTTTCTTTCTAGTCCAAGAATTGTTTGAAAGAGATGGAACTTTGGGTCATTGCAGTTAAAAGGCTTAGTTCAGTTTTGGAGGAAGAATGTCAATTATTATTAGGTTTGCTCAAAGTTTTGTATTGGCACGGGAATTTCCAGCTTTTGGGTTGGCATATTAATAGGAATCTAATATGTTAGTTGATTACTAACTACTGAGCCGACTTTGTGATTTTTTTTTTTGGCAAAAAGTCAGTTTCCTTTAATGGTAAAGATTGAAAGAACACTAGGTTAGCTATTCTTTGTTTCTTGGCTGCCTTTAACAGCAAGGATTGGCTAAGAGGGCAGATCTTTTAGGTCTTTGGGTCATTAAAACTATGGCTTTTTCTTAACAATATATAGAGCTGCCAGACGCACAATTGAATCTCATAAGTAATAAAAGAGTTTAAATCAAGCTTCTAATTAAGATAATCATATCATTGAAAAGAAACTCTATCTCTATACATATTTTATTTCATGTTTTATCTTTGTTGATACAAAGATTATTGGATTGTATCCGTTATGAAGTATTGTCGTGTTTTAAAAGTCGGAACAACTCTAACGATTTTGTCTTTTAAAATATATATATATATATATTTCGAAAGAAGAAGGTGACTTTTACTTTATGAAATCACAATCGAAATTGTTTTCCATTCAAATCCTACTATTACATGAAAAATTGATTTGAAATGCTTAGTATAAGTTCCTAACCAATTCGTATAAAACTTGGCCTTGCAAATGAATATGACAATTGATTTTATCAACTAGATTACAATCGTATAATTGGAATGATTAATAACTAATAGCTAGAATTTGCTGAATATCATTCAAGTTTATGTGCTATTCTATTTTTTTTTTCCT
Source organism: Fremontodendron californicum (assembly GCA_030761205.1). Classification (NCBI taxonomy): domain Eukaryota; kingdom Viridiplantae; phylum Streptophyta; class Magnoliopsida; order Malvales; family Malvaceae; genus Fremontodendron; species Fremontodendron californicum. Next base: position 11,605,851 of record JAULJL010000045.1, read on the forward strand.
TTTCTATTCTAATTGATGATTTAAGAACATCATTTTTTTTTTTGGAGAATGTTCCTATCGGTGGAATTTAAATAAAGGATATGACTCGTAACTTAATAAAAATAACATTTGAATGAATCATTCATTCTTAAAATGTGACGTTTAACAGATTTGAAATTCGAATTTCAACATTTACAATATTTTTTCTTATCCTCAAGTTGCAACCACTTTTATAAAAAAAAATAATCTTTGAGTTTGAATATATTAAAGAGATTAAAAGAAGAGTTAAAGTGATTCAATTATGGCAGTTAAAGTTGTAAAAATTATTTACTTTTTTCTCTTAGAAAGTTGGAAAATGGAAAAGGCTTTTCTTTTTGTTTAGAGGGTATAGGTTAATTACTTAGGTTTTGCTAACGGTTGTCCTTAGGACATTATTTAAGATTAGTTAATATATTATTTATAGAAAAAATATTATATTAAATACAATATTTGATAATTTTATTCATCATTTTTCAATACACTGAATGAAGATATTATTATAAGTAGTAACCTTAAAAAATATCTTTAGGATACTTGTTAACAAAATTCAATTACTTATTCGAGAGCCCCATGGATCGGCACTCGGCCATTGGTGAATAGGCATATATATATATATATATATATATATATATATCTTAAATCTTAATTATTAACTAGTGGGGTTGATTTTCGGATTAGCTGCCGCTTGACAGCTCTTAGGTACAGCAAATTTATGGCGAAACTGATCGTGGTGGTTCATTATATATTTGGCTAATTAACTCTACCAATTAATTTCAGCCAAAACTTTGCAATAACTTTCGTCACCAAGAATTATTTCAAGATCATCTTTGTTTGGCTTAAATAATTGGCTTAAAAAACAAAAAGTTAAAAGCCTTACTTGGTAGGATAAAAATATGGGACTTGAAATTGTGTTCACCTAAGGTTCAGTTGGTTCTTGGGACTTGAAAAGCTCCAATAATTATTCAAAATATTTTTAAAAATTAAAAATTATTTTTATAATTAAATTTAAATAAAAATATTTTTATTTATTAAATAATAATTCAGGTTGGATCAAACTGCTTTAAATTTGAAATATATTATTCTAAATCTTATACCCGATTAAGACAGAAAAAATTATTCGATCCTTAAATAGATTTAGGAGAGAGTGAGTGAATTTTATTAGTGTTTAGTATGAGAGAAATGGGAGGGGAAAGATGTCAATCTTATTAAAAAAAATTATATATGAAATGAGAGCTTATTTACTAGATTATCTATTATTATTATTTAGATTTTACTGTTTTATCTTGATTTATAATAATAAAATTTTTTATTTTTATTTATTTTTTGACTCTATCAAAATCAAACCATGAATAAAAAATTATTTTCTCTCAACTTTTTTATTTTCTTATTAAACAAACCAATAAAAATAATACATATGTTCTTCATCTTTCCACTGTATTCTTCTTACAAAATTCCATCATTTCATTTTTCTATCCACCTTATCAAGTAAAGTTTAAAGTCAAATGGATTTTTGTGGAAGTTTTCTTATTTATCTAGAAGAAGTAGAAATATTCTGCTACATATCAACTTTTTTAGCCAATTAGCTAGAAATGAAAGAATCAATTAATCAAACATTGAGCTCTTAAGGCCCCAAGCTATACAAAGGTTCCTATTTACATAATCTGCTGCTATATATACTCTTCAATCCATACGTCCACAAACCTGCATGGAAGATTCCTGATATATAATTACCATAAAGCTTAATTATTATTCCTTTCCCTCCATATATATCTGGTAAATATAAGCATGCCAAGCAATGTGCAAGATGAAATTCCCTTTTAAGGGTTCGTTTAAAAGCAAACGGATCTCAGTTCGGTGCATTTGGAGCACTTTAATGCCTCAAACACATCGAAATATTCCTTTGGATATCAGGTGCAGTGGAGAATAATCCCACTGCACCTGATTTCTCCACCGGACCTTTTTAGGTTCAGTGGAGAATAATCTAACCTTTAGCAAATTTTTTTAATTTTGTTTTTTATTTAAAAAATATTATATATATTTTTAAATTTAATATAATAAATAAATTTTATTATATAATTAAATAATAAATATATAAAATTTATTATTATATAATTAATATAAGTTAATTAAAAAAATTAATTATATAAATAATAAATATATTATTTGAAATCCCCCTTTTACTCCACTCCATTGTTTTTTTTTTAATTTTAATTTTTAATTCATTTTTAATATAAATATAATTTTTAATTATTATTATTTAACATAAATATTATTTTAATATATATTTTGTTATTTAATATAAATATATTTTTAATTATTTATTATATATATACACATTTTAATCTAATGCCCTTAATGGTCATTTTACATTCCCACTATAATTCACCTCACTTTCACCGCTGCGTTTGAATCCATACACATACCCCACCACTGATTTTAATCTTACCACTACAGTACCCAATTTCACCGCCACTGCTATTTTTAATCTCACTGAAGCCAATCTCACCGCGTATCTAAATGGACCCTAAGAACTTGCAACTCGCCTATGAAACTAAGATAGCTGAAGAATTTCCTTCCATGTGCACTTTGAAAAAGCGCACTCACACATATATATATATATATATAGAGAGAGAAATGATTCACTTATATTAGTGTAAAACTAAATTAGTTTTATACACTTCTGTAACTCTTTATACGATTTATATTTGTTTAAACCGACCATTGGATTTAACAATATAATTGTACTAATCATGCACATAAAGTTTCGAATCGATCTGATATCTCTACCATATCGATCGAAAATACTGTCTTTTTCAATATATATTTAACGGTTGATAGTTTTTTACATCGAGTAAATAATTAGACATTTTTAATTTACTCAAAACTCGACGTGCATGATCTACATGAATAAAACATGAAATACGACGGTCGGATTAAACAAATATAAATCGTATAAAAAATTATAAAAATGTGTGAAACTAATTTAATTTTACATTAATATAAGTGGATCTCTTCTTTTATATATATATATATATATATATATATATAAATAAAAGGTCTCTTATTTCCTGTTTCCTGTACTGATTGACAGAAAACAACTCCCGTTGCAATTCCCCATATGATTGGAGCCTATCCGTAAGTCAAAAGGATTATGTTTGTCCTCTATTTGATTTTGTTTTGAGCAAGATCCCATCATAGTTCTTGGTCGCTACAAGTCCTTTAACTTGCCTATAATTGGTAAAGGGTTCTCAAATGAGTAGTTGAGGTCTCTTTGGGACCAATTTCTTGTCTTGTATAAACAATTCTCTGCACAAGTTGTTTTTTAAGGAAACATTTCAATTTTAATTTGAAACTTTCATTTTAAAGGTGTCAAATTTAAATTTTGGCTTTTTTCTCTACTATATTCATCGCTTTTATTTACTGTAATTGATTGCGATAATATTCATTACGTTCGTAATAATGATAAACGCGTTCACTATCGTAATTTAAATCTTATTATGGATGTAAAGAGAATTTTTGTTTTGATAAGATATGTGAGTAAAATTTAGGGACTATATATTAACTAAGTTTGAGTTGGATTAAACCATGTTAGAAGCAGTATTCTGATCAAATAATTTCTTTTTGTACCAATATACCAGTAATTAAACATGCAAATCAAAATTGGATAAAAAAAAAAAAAAAACCCGGCATTTCAAGCCTATCACTAGATCTCTGCAATAAAGAATATGGAAGACGTTAATGTCTTTGATAAATCCTCCATTAGCCTAATTTTCTTATGTGGAGCTAGAGGTTGGATGGTTTCTTGGCACTTTCCTATGTTTTTGGAATAATTGATTTGAAACTATCAATGTGATTATTATAAGGAATAATATCTTCCATACGATCAATGGCTGGTTCAAGAGACTCTGAGATTGCAATGGGAGCATTTCAACCACATCATTTAGCATATTGGCAACCAGAAATGAAGAGTTTCGCATCGTATTTTATCCGTTACGTAACGTCCGTGATATTATCAAATTCATTGAATCACTATTAAATTCACGTCCGCGACAACCGCAACGCGTTACGTAACGCTTGCGACACCCGCATTCGCGATAAAATCCGTTATCGCGATTTAAAACTATGACTAGAGATCAGATATTTGGTCTCCCTATAGCTCTTTAGCGTGAAAGGAGAGGGAACTGGAATTAAGCTTAGACCAACCATTAAGCCAAGCTTAAGTTTGTTTCACTTCAACCCATTGTTTACATGTGAAAAACAAGTCCTTTTCATCTTGGTTCTTGTTTCAATTCAACCATTGTTTACATGTGTATTAATTGCAGCTGGAATGCGATCTATAACATAGTTTTTTATGTTATTGGAAATGGCGGATTTTCTAGTTGGTGTTTGGGAGCAAGATCACGATTCAGCAGGATGATGCAACAATTAAAATATTTCAAAGAAGTAGAAGAATAAAGATGGGAAATATTTTTCCAGGAATTGATTGAGAATATTGTTAATTGTAATTATCCTCTCTTCTTCTTTTTTTTTTTTCTCGTGCTCTCTTCTTACTTTATGCTTTAATTAGAACTTTTGTTGCAAAAAAACTGATTTAAATAGTCCTTTTATTATAATTATAAGTGCATTTTAGTTTCTGTATTATAAAAGTGAGTAGTTTAATTCTTGTACGTTTGAAATTAGTGCAAAGAAGTAAAATTGGTACGTGAAACTAGGGCTGTAAATGAACCGGGCTTGAACGAACATATCTCTGTTAGTGATCGTTTATTTATTTTTGAGTTTGTTTGTGTTCGTTTCGTGTTGGTTAAGAATTTTAAAATTGTGTTCAAGCTCTGTTCGTTTAAAATTGAGGGTGTTCGTGTTCTTTCATTTAATGTTCACGAACAAGTTCATTTAAATTAAATGAATTTGTTCTTGAATATTAAATGAACATGTTTATGAACATATAATCGAACATGTTCGCGAACAATTAAAAAGATGTTCATGAATAATACAAACAAATCTAAACAATTTTAACATACAAACAAATAAAAAATAAGTCAATTTTAAATTATTATTATTAAATATAAAATAACAAAATATAAATGTAATGTAATGTAATTTAATTTATTATTAATTTATTAAATAATATTAATTATATTATAAGTAAATAAAATAAAAAAAAATACAAATTATAATATTATTATTGAATAATAAACGAACATAAACGAGCTTTAAACAAACTAATAAACGAGTTTTAAATGAATCATAAACGAGCTTGTTCATGAACACAAATGAACCGAACAAACATCTGTTTGAACTCGTTTAATAAACAAACATTAAAATTGTGTTCATACTCGTTTATTTAGCTTAATAAACGAACATAAACGAACAGAAACTGAACTGTTCGTCGAACGCTCTGTTCGTTTACAGCCCTATGTGAAAATGACAAAAAAGATGATTTGAAAAAAAAATGATAATGTGTCAAATTTTTTAGTCAAGTGAAATTTAAAAAAACATAATTTTTTTATCCAAATCTCTCTCTTATCTTAAAAACATGTCATCATTTTTTTTTCGAAGTGATCTATTCTGTCAGTTTTTAAATTCCATATGAGCAAAAAAATTTAACACATCATCATTTTTTCTCAAGTTATCTATTCTATCAGTTTCACATGTTCAAGTCAGCATTTAGACTGTTTTTTATTAACACTGTTATCAATTTTACTTTTTTACACCCATTTCAAACGTACAATGATTAAATTACTCACTTATATAATACATGAATTAAAATATATTTTCGACAATAATATAAAAACTAATTAATTATTTAACCAATTTGAGCCATAAAATTTTACCCAAAACGATCAGTTTATGGCACATAGAGAGTATGTGGTACCTAAACCAGGCCCCAGGCAGGCAGCTTCCTTTTTAATTAAGAGAGCTTAATTCAATCAAAGCAACTTGACCAAATGAGTTTCACATTCAATGATGGCCTTAATCTAAAAGAATAATGGAAGTTTACGTCATGCATATGTTATGTTTCACATAATTTTATTATTATTACTTTTCTAACAAAATATTAGTCACCATTTGGAATTTGAAGCCATACATTGAATTTGGAGAAGAAAATATGGCTTCACCCTCTAACGTAGAAAATGGGGGGGCATTGGCCCACAACTACACCATACTTTATTGATAAGATTTCTTTTGCCCCTTTCTTCGAAACAAAACAAACGGTGAGGTTTCGTTTCTTGACCAGATTAGTGTTGCATGGAGGAGGTTATGCTCGGATTGCGGTTCGAAATATATATATATATATATATATATTTTTAAGTTTGACTCGTGAATTTGAATTATTATTATTTTTTAATAATTTTTTATATATAATTTTATAATTAAATTTAAAAAAAATAATATTTTTTTTAATATATAAATAGTGATTCGGATCGAGTCGAATCAGATCATAAATATTTTTATCTAAATTCGATCTAGTACGAATCGGATTTATCGGACCGGACAAGCTATCCGGCCGTGAGCAAGTCACTGTGCAGCGTTGTCAGCTTATGTTTAATTTTAATTTTAATTTTTCTTTTTCTCTTTTTTTTTTTTTTTGGGTTAAGATTGGATTCTCACTATAGAATTAGACTAAATAAGATAATATTTACCCATGTTAAGTTCAAAATAGATGGTGAAGTTGGCCGCTTATGTTTCATTTGAGTTCAATCATAAAATAGTATTTTTAATACGATGGGTGTTTTTTTACTGCGTTTCCAAAATGAAACATTAATAATTGGAAAAAAAAAAAAATTGTATTTATTTGAAGAAGAGTAGTGATCAGGAAAAAAATATATCGCAATCCCTCAGCTTAATCAATGCACAAAAAAAGAAATACACAGAGAAAGCAAGTGGTGTAATGAAATACTCAATTTGGAGTAGATAAATAATATGCATGCACTTCCAAATTTGATGAGTTGAGCTCACATTTTATATTACACTAAAAAAAAAGAGAGAATGGAAAGGATTTTTATATTTTTATATTTTAATAATAGCTCTCAATCCTCATTGATATCGTGGAAGAAGACTTTTTTAAGTCCAAGTAGATGCTTTGTGGAGAAGAAAAAAAAAATCTAGGAAATTAAAAAAAAATTTATATTTAATACATTAATAGTATATAAATTTATATATTATCATTAAATTAGATTATGTCATTTCATTGTAAAGTGCATTGCTTTTTAGGGTAAATATTAGAAAGAACAAAGCAAGGAAACCCCATCTTGGTCAAAAGGAGTATAATAGAGAATACTATTATAGGATTATTCCCACTTTCAAAGGTAACCTTGAATAAATATAAATCAACTTGGGAGGAAGAATCCTTTTATATATATATATATATATATATATATATATATATAGAAAAAGGCTATATTATGAGAATAAAATAAATTAAATTTAAATTTATTAAATATCAATTTATTACATAAATCAACTTAATTAAATTTTAAAATTTATATAAAAAAGGCAGCATGTAGCAGTCTGCATGTGATTGCATTCAATGAGAACATTAATTTTTATGATTGTTATTGACCATCGGCCCACCTGCTTTATATGTGTAGTGCAATCTCTACAATGCATTCAACATGGTCCAATTTTTGTTCTTTTCCAGGAGGTGACAATAAATTCATATTTAATTCAAATTTAATTCAGTTGATTTATAATTATTTTTAAAAAATAATATTTAATAAATTTAAAAATTGAATCCAAATATATATAATCCTTTTTTTAATCTAGATCGTGACTTTTTTATATATATAAAAAATAATCATCTTTCGTTTTTCACAATCTCTTAACTCACATTCGAAACATCTCAACACTTAAAGTTTAACATTTTATATGAAATTAGTTTTATATTCGAATCTTGAAGATATAGGAAGACTTGTTAATAAATATGGAAGATGGGATAAAAATTATTAATTTCTCAAACCTAACAAAAGAATGAGTATGATATGTTAATAAAATGTTTAAATTTTATATACAATGATTTTAAATACCAAATAAAAAAAAATTATAAATTTATTGATCTTATTATATGTCATCAAACGATCAAAATATTCCAATTTCTTAAGTGGGCTTTGGGATTGTGAGGGGTAGGGTTGGTCGGTTGGGGGAAGAGGTGGGGGAAACTATGTTTCAAATGGTATGGTTAATATATATATTTAAGATTTCACAAATTAATGTATGTATGTACGTATGTCCCAAGGCCAGATTGGCATGAGTGTCTTTCCATTAGACCTGCTCACGGGTCGGGTGACCTATCCGATCCGTACTGGATCAAGTTTGGATAAAAATATACGTGATTTGACCAGTCTGATCCGGATCACTGTTCACATATTAAAAAAAATATATTTTTAAATTTTAATTATAAAAATATATAAAAAATAAAAATATTTTTTTATTAAAAAATAAACAGTGATTCAAACCCGCCTAGGCAAGAAAAATAAAAATATTTTGGGCCACGGTCCTGCCCGGTGCATGAACATCTCTACTTTCCATTGACAATATATATTTATCAGACAAAAAACAAAAATTGCAAGTTGATATGTCTTAAAAGGAACCATATTTTTTAGACAAATCTGTGGTCCTCTTTTCTTGTCTTCTCATTAAGATTCAACATAATTTATCTTACTTCTTTTTAAATAATAATATATAAATTCGTTTTTGATACATTTATTATATATATATTTTTTATTTTATAAACGAATTAAAAATTTATCATATATTTTATTTTTTTATTTATTTAATTTTAAAAATATGTATCTTTTTATTAATTTTACTTATAAAATCTAAAAACATCAGCGACAAAGTATATGATAATTTTTGGCTTTCAGGTCCTTCTCATACCTCACTTTTTCGTTTTGATAATAATTTCCTCAAAAATTTTCAAAAATAAATAAATATGTAGGGTATAGTACGGGTCCTTACCAAATCTTTTGCATATTTTGCTTGGTCCATTGAGGCAGTGACAACTCATTAAAAATAACTTTTTTTTCCTTTTCTTAATTAATGACATCCACACTCTCTAATATATTTTTATATATATAGTTGATTTAATTTTTCTTAATTTTTTTATAAGGTATATCAGAAGACTATAAAAGGAAAATTGTAAAAGTCTCAATATAATATTCAACTAAGACCTAGTTCGATAAAACATAAAGATGATCCAAACATAATATTCAACATAACATTAAAGAACTAAAATTGGCTTATTCAATATAAGATTTGACAATCTAAATCAAGTTTAGCTTAAATGAGTATCCAAACACTTACCCATATCAATACCAAAAGCGGTAAGCGTTAAGCGGTATTGAAATGGAGGGGAGAGGAGAGAGAGAATATTAAAAAGGAAATCCCACTTCTTAGCTCAAATACATTGTATGTGGGTTTCTCTCTGTGTATTATCACATACCAAACCTCTCTCCTCTTGTAATAAAACCAACCCTTTTTCCTTACCACCCATCTTTCATTTTTCGGACTCAACAGGTTTTTTTTTTTTCTTTTTTCCCTATCTGATAGGGTTTACATGTCTTTCTAGCTCCAATCTTTCTCATGCATTCGTGTCTTCAAGCTATATACGGTGACGTTTCAGCCTTCTTCCTTGTTGGGTCTCTCTTTTTTGCTCTCTTTGGAGGGTTTTTGGGCGGGGAACAGTGCAGATTTGACCTCCCGGGGTTTTTTGAGCTGTACTCATGTCAAAGCTCTGTGCTTTTAGTGGTAAATTCTTCATCTTTGCTAGTTTTTAGCTTTTTTTTTTCTTTTTTTTTTTTAGTTTTTCAGCTGCTTTGCTATCTGGGTATCTTTGATTTTCGTTTTTGTTTAACTTGGTTTATAGATCGGATATGATAAAGTTATACTCTTTTTTTTTATATGAACAATTTAGAGTTTTGAGATTATCTTGGTAACTTAGGATGTTGATCTTTTTTATTTTATTGTAAAATATCATGGAGGATTTTAATAACTTTTGACAAAGATTGGTTTTTTTAATGGTATTTGATTGATTAGATAAAGGTGGAATTTTGGTCATGGTTGTGAATTAGTTAATTCAGGTTGATCTAGGGGAATAATTTTAGTTGCCTTTAGGTGATTCTATTCGTTGGTTTTTGTTACTTTGAAGACTTGGAGGCTGTGAAGTAGTTCTAGTTGTAGATCAGGTGCCTTTAGAACTAATATGTTTTTTTTTTTTTTTGGCGTCTCTTATTAGTTTTGGGCTTATGGGTTCTCCTTTACTGTCTATTATATGGGAGATTTTGATGTTATAAAGGAACTTTGGATGTTTCTTAGCTTAATATGTTTTTGGTTTTATGCTTCTTTCAACTTGAAAACTATATAGGTGTTTTAATTGTAGATCAGGTCTATACTGAACGGATCGGTTGGGATTTTAAGGTTTAGATAACTTTCTTTTGGGTTGTATATTGTTTATTGTGAAATATATGGTTCTGTGGGACTACATCTGAGATGGATTTATGAGCTATAGATTCAAAATCCCTTCTAGCTCATGGATCTTGTGGGTTTGCCTTATGGGGCTTTAGTGAACCTTTGGAATCTAAAGTTTGGTCTCCATGAAAATATTCCTAGGTTCCTTGTTATTTTTTTTTTTATGTTTGTTGGACATGATTTAGTAGAGATGTGGCTTTTAAGATCTGTGTGGTCAACGATATCCTGAACTACTGCTTTTTAATCAGAAATATCTTTCAAAATTCTTGAATTGGATTTGCTTATATAATTTTGGTAGAATTCTCTGTTCTCATCAAGGATTTTTGTCTTGGTTCTCAGGAAGTGATGATTTTTGCCCTGGGGGGTCAATTTACCCAGACCCTAAGGAGTCAAGTATCTTTTTGGCCCTTGGACGGCATTTGGATGTGTATTTTCCTCCTTGCAAGAGGTCCCGCATCAGTGCCCCATTTGTTTTCTCTGGAGAGAGGTTTGAGGAGAAGAAGCCATCAATCGAGGTTCTCCCTGATGAATGCTTATTTGAAATCTTCAGACGGTTGCCTGGAGGCGAAGAGAGGAGTTCCTGTGCTTGTGTTTCCAAGCGCTGGCTTACACTTGTAAGCAACATTCGCAGAGATGAAATCAGTGGCAACAAGACCACCCAAGCTTTGAATCTCAAGGATGAGAGTACCGATAAGAAGGGTGGAGTTGTTTCTGATGTTGAAGATCAGGATGTTGAGGGTGATGGATACCTCTCTAGGAGCTTGGAAGGGAAGAAAGCAACAGATGTTAGACTTGCTGCTATTGCTGTCGGAACTGCTAGTCGTGGAGGTCTGGGTAAGCTTTTCATTCGAGGAAGCAATTCCAGTCGTGGAGTGACTACCGTTGGCCTCAGGGCCATTTCCCGCGGATGCCCTTCTCTAAGGGTTCTTTCCTTGTGGCATTTGTCTTCTGTTGGAGATGAAGGTCTCTGTGAGATTGCCAATGGGTGTCACCAGCTAGAGAAGCTTGACCTTTGCCACTGTCCTGCAATTACTGATAAGTCTTTACTTTCTATTGCAAAGAGCTGCCCTAATTTGACTGATCTTACCATAGAGAGTTGTGCTAACATTGGAAATGAAGGTCTCCAAGCTGTAGCATGCTGCTGTCCCAATCTAAAGTCTGTTTCAATCAAAGGCTGCCCCCTTGTTGGAGATCAAGGAATTGCAAGCCTGATGTCTTCAGCTTCATATTCCCTTACAAAAGTAAAGCTCCAGTCCTTGAACGTTACCGATGTCTCTCTTGCTGTTATCGGACACTATGGCAAGGCAGTGACTGACCTTTCTCTTACTAGCCTTCCAAATGTGAGTGAGAAGGGCTTCTGGGTAATGGGTAATGCTCATGGGCTACAGAAATTGAAGTCTTTCGCAGTTGCATCCTGCCGTGGAGCGACAGATTTGGGACTTGAAGCTGTTGGAAAGGGTTGCCCAAATTTGAAGCAGTTCTGCCTCCGCAAATGCACTTTCTTGTCTGATAACGGGTTGGTGTCTTTTGCCAAAGCAGCTGGTTCACTAGAGAGCCTGCAAGTGGAGGAGTGCCACAGGATCACCCAATTTGGGTTTTTTGGTTTCCTTCTTAACTGTGGTGCAAATTTGAAGGCTGTTTCTCTTGTGAACTGCATGGGTATTAAGGACCTAAACTTGCGATTTCCTTCTGTATCCCTTTGTGAATCCCTTCGGTCACTGTCCATCCGTAACTGCCCTGGCTTTGGTGATGCTAGCTTGGCTGCATTGGGGAAGTTGTGCCCTCAATTGCAGCACGTCGAGTTGAGTGGACTTCACGGAATAACGAATGCTGGGTTTCTCCCATTGCTTGAGAGTTGTGAGGCTGGTTTGGTGAAGGTTAATCTCAGCGGTTGCGTGAATTTGAGTGACGAAGTTGTTTGTATGATGGCTGCTTTGCACGGTTGGACTCTAGAAATACTGAATCTTGATGGTTGTAAGATCAGTGATACTAGTTTGGTTGCAATTGCAAAGAACTGCCAGTTGCTCAGTGATCTTGATGTCTCGAAGTGTGCTGTCACTGATGCCGGAATCGCAGCTCTGGCTCGTTCTAATATCAATCTGCAGATCCTTTCCGTGTCCGGTTGCTCTATGGTCTCAGAAAAAAGCTTGCCTTCTCTTGGAAAATTGGGTCAAACCCTCTTGGGATTAAACCTACAGCAATGCAAGGCTATCAGCAGCGGAGCACTTGACCTGCTTGTGGAGCAGTTATGGAGGTGTGATATCCTTTTCTAAACTAATGGATTATAGATTCCCTCCACATATTTACCGTAAAACGGGGTTTAACCTATCAAAAAAGCCTCAGAATAGCCTTTGTGAGTAGCAGCAGTTGTAGTTTTTGGGTCCATCAGGTATGGATCTTCTATCTTCCAGAACCTAAGTCCCCATTTTCCAGGGAATACGGCCATTCTCCGTTTTTCGCAGGTTTCCTTTCATCGGAGATCTGTTACCAGATTTTGAATCCCAATAATGGGTGTTGGTTTCTTTCATGGCCAAATTTCCCTGAGAATACAGATGCTGGGTTCTGAATTTTAGGTTATCTTTCCAATATGTTATGGTTTTTGCTTAGCCTTGTTCATTTCTGCTTTGGGGTAAGCTTTTCTTAGTATTTTCCTTTCAGTACCCTATTTGGAGTTTTCTCCATTGTTAGGTTTGCCGAGTCTTTTCACGTTTTTGAACTCAAATGTTCTACACACGTGATGGTTAGGTCTTCTCTGTTTTTCTTAAAGGGCGGATTGAAAGGTCTTTGACTCGTTGTAGTTGTGGTGGTTTCTTTTGACAGTTCGAAGTTTGGTGCCTAGCTTTCATGGGCTTTGGCCATGGCAGCAATTTATTTAGTCTGCCATGACAACTCTTGGAGTTGTTTTTTTCCTTACCAAGCCCTAGTTTTTGCTGGTTTCATTTGCTTCTGAACTGTTTTGTCTGTAAACTCTCAACAATGTAATGAATTTTATATCTGCCTTTGGAGTTCATGTATGTTTCTGTCCCCATGATCAATAAAAAGTTGCTCAACTTTATGGAGTTGTTACCCAGGTAGTTATTATCGTATCGGTGGGCGTATCTTTTTTGTTTTGATATTAGTACGTATTAGTATCGGTATGTATCGGTATATTATTTCGGGTTTATCGGTATACTTAAAATATTTTTTCATATATTTATATGTGTAACTTATTTTCAAATTTTTTAATAAAATATATATTATATGCACATTCAAATATATATTCATTACATGTATTTATATATTTTTATATAAATATAAATTTTAAATATTTAATATCTAAAATTTTTAATAAAATAAATATTAAAATGTTAAAAAATATTAAATTATTATTAATTATGTTCAATAACTTAATTTAATGAGAATATATATATATTTAAATATAATTATGAAAAAAAAAATAAAAAAATAATGATGACATAAAAAAACTTAAAATGGTTAAAAAATTCAAATAAGTGAATTTTATATAAAAAAATTTTAAAAAATCAAAATCTTGTACCAATCGATACGTATTGGTACTGATCGGTACAGGTGGGTATCAAAATTGAAATAAAATGAGACTCGTATTGTTTTGATTTACCATAAAAACGATACGTATCGATCAATATCGGTACGGTACCGATAACCTTGCTTGTTACTGTCTTATGTTACTTAGATTTTTTATTTTTTTTAAATATTTGTATATAATATTTATGTTTTGTATTCGTATCTATCGAATACTATGAAATTAGTGTTCGACACAAATATTTTAAAAAAAACCTGTTAGATCTACATATTTGAAATTAAAGTTCGAGATCCTGTCAGATCTAATAATTGCAAAATAATGTTAGGCACTAATTTCATAGAATAAACGGAAATCATTTACACAATATAATATATGATAACGGATCCAATATTTGCATTTTTTGTACTATTTGAATTCGAATTCGCAAAACTATTTTAAAATCCGAATCTGCAAATTATCCACATTTAATCCGCATATTACTATTTGAATCTGAATCCGAATTAAATAACATTATTCACCAGATATTCGAATCCAATCAAAATCCAAATTCAATAAATCATTTTTTTAAATATATATATATATATATATAATCAAACAAAATTATGTGTTTTACAAATAAACAGATTTGGATTCGGATATCCGAATTCGCTATCCGAATCCGCAAAAATAATGCAGATTTGAATAATGGATATCCGAAATTTCATATCCGCATTTGCTCAGAATCCGCAACGAATAGTAATTATAATATCTAAATCCGACTTTTATCCGAATCCACAAAAAATAGATCGAATATTCTCGGATATCCGAATCCGCATTTTAAATTGCCATAACAATACCATTTATGTTCAGCAGGTTTGGACAAACCCTATTCGATCTAACAGCAACAGCAGACAACTCCAAAATATATTCAATAAGCCATCCTTAAACGACATAAATCAGGACAACTTGGTAAAAGATTTGACATACAGACAAACAGTGCTGCAAACAGGAATGCAGAATCCTTAACAACAAGCCCAGCAACAGCCCTTTTGCAAGCAACACATGAAACAACCAAAGCCGCTGGATAATATCGGAGAAGACACCAATCATAGCCCGTAATGTATAGTTTTTCATGCCTTCATCATCAAATAATTTAGTGACATCCTTATTTAGGCAAAATGAGGTCAAGAGCTTTCTATATGAACATCCACTTAATACCATTGTCATGCTTAATGCTCCAATCCAATTGACTCTTGCACCAAGTCCGGCTGTCCTCGATCCATGTCGGGCTGACTTCCACCTGAATCAGCTGTAGAATCTGCCTCCTGTTGTTGGATTGGAGATAATTCTTCATTTGTTGCATTAGATGAGGCTATCTTTCCCTCAATAGTTGCTTTAGATGAGGCTACCTTTCCCTGATCGGATGCCTTAAATGTCTTTTCCCCATTTGTTGCACTGGACAAACTTGTCTTCTGAGAAGGCAGTTTGGGAAGTGATTTCCGCTGTGGCTTCTTTACATGGATAGGAGCAATTAGTTTGGCAGAGATGCTCTGAGATGCTTTCTCATCCAGACTTAGCCGGCCTGATTCGTGGCCGCTATTGCTGTTGCCATCAGAGTCTGAAGGAGTTGAGCTTTTTTTTCGACCAAGCTTTGGAGATTTAGCTCTTGTTGGTGGTATCTGCATCCAGGTAATAGAAAAACATCAATGTTAGTGCAGCTAAGACTTTCAGGGGCACGAACAGCAGTCGCGGATCCAGTCAACAAAAGGCTATGTGCAGCATGGGGGATAAACTGTTCTTTTCTATCCAATAGTTTGTAATTGATATTCATATACTTCAGTTTTTTGATGGATTTCTTACTGTAAAGCTAGCAAATTGCTAGCTGAAACAGTGCAAATGTAGCAGGTTCACCTGCTTCTTGGATAATGGAAAACAACTTAATCCAAAAACAACAAAAAAAGATCAATGTTGCAAATCTTGAGAAATTCAATGCTCCCATATAGCAGATAGTGAAATAGAAAAAGAGCAATAAAGTCTTACTATGGTTAACAACATGTGTATTGTCAAAAATAGAATTGTACATGCACAAAATATAATTATAAAATTATAAAATGATGCATGTGTCCCCAGACTCAAGAAAGGAAAAATAAAGTGGTCTGTAAGGTGAGGAATGGGCCAAGGCAACTTAAAGCAGTTCAATTCAAAGTTATCCATTCAAGAGGTTGAATCAAAGCAGATAAATCTTGGTCCCAAAAAAATATCTCCCTTGTCACTTGAACTGAAGTTGGACTTCCTACCAAAATAAATGTGTCAACAACTGAAAACATCATACCAAAACTAGGATATTTTAGGACAAAAAAGTTTGGATACAATGTTTTAACATAAAGTAGCTTTAATATTACTTAGCACTGTTTAAGAGGCATGGTGACTAGTACAAGGTAGCTCCAAGGAAGAGCTGACTTAACTTAACTCTTAACAGGGATTGACCAATTTCAGCATAGTACCAAATACCCAATGGAAAATATTGGGAAAAGAATCTAAGTTTGTATCTTACAACATAATACATCGAGTAAGAAAGACTCTAGAAAATTTATCCCTTCAAAGTTCAACCTCATGTCTGCAATATATCAATTTTATGCTCTCAGGTTCATTCAGAAAGGCTTTCACTAATTATCACAACATCGATTTAATTGTTAACCAGCTCAAGTTGATAAGTTAAATGTATCAGCTCCAACTAGCGACAGTTGACAGAGGTATGACTTCCGACTCAACAATCTAACAGCATTTTGCAGAAAAGAAAGTGGCTCTTGTAGGATGATTAGCACTTTAGCAGATACGTTTGCAAATGCCTGAATAACAAATGCATACGAGTGGAAAAGGTGGCAAACCTAATGATAAAACCTTGAAAAGTAACCGTGACACCTACATGTTTGGCATTTCAGTCCTCCTCTCCCCTGATCCCCCTCCCCCCGCCAAAAAAATAAAATAAGAGAATAACAGTGACGAATTTGCCTGCGCAAATTTCTATATTCAAATGATCATCTAGCTCTTTATACATCAGAACATTCAACTAACCTTCTTTAATTCCACCTTAGGAGGTGAAGGTTCCTGATAGAAGCTTGGCATTAGAGTTGCTTTAAAGTTCAAACTCTTCCTAAACATCTTAAACTCAGCTTCTTGAGTTTCCTGGCAGAAAATTGAAATATCGTTATGATAAAAAGAAACAATTCTGGACCATAAGCCATCACATTCACAAAATAGCACCTTGGACTTGGCTTGCAAATTGCTCCTTTCTACTTCGCTTGCCTGAATCTTTTCCTCAAGTTTAGTGTAGAACTGCACAACACAATGGTGAAGACTAAGAAGTTAAATAAAAATGCTGCAAGAATATACATCGTAAATCTCGACAATATAATATAAAGCACCAACCTCTTTCCTTTTCTCAGCCCGTTCGTCACACTTGAAACTGAAACCATAATTTGGAAGAGTGCCAAGCTTACGAGGTTTGGCATCAGCTGCCTTGGGGCTTCCATGAAGCAATTAAGGATAAACAACAACATGTCAGTTAAAAAATAGAAACCTACAGACAAGAGTGCAAAGGAAACTCAAATAGCAACCCATAGTCCCAAACAGAAAGTAATAACAAAAAGTTCAAACCGAAAAGGATACAAGGCCTCTATGTCTCCTTCAGCTTTATTAAGAGGTCCTTTCTTCAGAGGCTTCAGTTTGGATTTTTCCCTGTAATACACAATAGAACAGTTAAAAAATGGCAGGAGAGATAATCTGTCATCATCTAGCACATAAAGTCTAATTTCAGGGGAAATTAAACAGATGAAAAGTGGCCACTAAGAGCTTCCCCTCTCAGTTGGCTAACAAAATCAATAACAAGGGCAAAAGGCTGCATGAAACAAATAAAGATAAAAGAAATTCCAACATAAGTACAAGTAGTACGTACATAGTGCCTTCAGAGAAGGCTGCATCAGGTTTTTTGGAATGCTGCCAGAAGCAGAGAGGAAAATAAATGATTAGAAAGGCAGGAACAATGATGACAAAAAGAAAAAGAAATCAGTAGTACTATCAACTCTAACCTTGGATGCATTGGCTTTTTCATTCAATGATCTACTTTTAAGAGGATGTTTCAGACTTGAATTTGTAGCAACAGAACCACCATTCGAAGCTGTCAAAGTCGCCTCTGCACTTTTTCCATCTTTACTTTTCTTCATTAAAGCTGAAGAAACATTTTTGTGACCAAAAGGCTTCTCATTCTTGGTCTTGCCTTGAACCTTCTGAGGTTTGGATTGCTTCACATTACCTTCTACTTCCCCTTCCTGTAAGACAGACAAACTCATGAAATTGAAATCAGATTGGATTGCTTCACATTACCTTCTACTTCTCCTTCCTGTAAGACAGAGAAACTCATGAAATTGAAATCAGACTAAGATTGTGTTTGGGAATTTGGATTTCAAAAATAGTATAATGTGTAATAAAATATATGTAAATATAACATTGATGATCATTTTTCAAATTCATGGATTTGTTGGATGCCTATTTAGTGGTGAATTCGAAATACCTATAGCAATTTGTGAAATTGAAATTCATGTTTTTATACCATTCAAATATATAATCATATTGAATCTCAACTAATTTATACATAATATATGCATTTCATTCTCACAATTTATATAGCAAATGAAATTCAAATTCAAATCCAAATTTTCAAATTCTTGTTTCCAAACATAACATAATGGTAATTAATAAAAGCATTCAAACAGAATGTAAGACCTACTACCTTAGAATCAGTCAATCCATTGCTTTCCACAAAGTCATTCGATCCTTCTCTAGCTTTCCCAGTTGTTCCATTGTCATCCATTCCATTCTGCAAACAAGACTCGATGGTTTCCTCAACATTCCCAGACACTCGAAGTTGCGGATAAACACAACTTTGATGGGTAACCTCAAGCCCATCCACAGACAAGAGATTATCCAAATCCATCAAACACTGTAATAGGAATAAAACAAACAAAAGCATAAGCCTAATTACAAACAAACAAGGGGAAAAGGAATTAACAGTTTCATTAATTTAAAATTCTCAAACCCTAAAAGCAATTACACATTGTATAATATTTACTAATTTTCATTGGTCTATTTCTATCTACGTTCATCTATTTCAACTTCAAAAGGATAAATAAGAGATCAAATATCGATTTTCTAGCTATAAAATTTGAGAAAAATGAGCAAGAAAACACTAAATTAGATCTTATATTTGCAGATAAATAGTGAACAAAAATCGAAGGAAAACATCAGCAGTTGCTTTTAAAATTTAAAAAAGCGGAATCGAATCAGTGAAAAAACCGAGTAAAATAAATGCTTTAAGTAGAGTAAAACTCCAATGAGTCAAGAGATCTTCAACGCCACCAAACAACTAACACATTTTGCTTCACATTGATCTACTCTTGCCAAAAAACAAACATGAAATCCCTCAGTCTTTCTCAGGAACCAATTAAACAATAATTTTTGAAAAATAATAAGTTAAAAATATTTTCTTTCTTACCTCGTAAAGCGTGCGATAAATTAAAACTCCATGAAGCCGAGAAGATTAATGAGAGAAATTAGTGAAGAAAATCGAAAGGATCTGAGAAGAAGATAATAAGATAAACAGTGAAAATTAGACGATCTATGGCCCTAAACAAGAAGTTCTTAAAAAAAAAAAAAAACAAATATCAAATAATTGGAATTTGAAATCTTAAAGCACTAACATTTTTTAAAAAATAAATAAATTTTGTTTTGTAAAATGACTACTTGGAATTGGATTTTGGAAAAATTAAAATTGGCTCAGTAGATTTTTGAAAAATTGAAATTTAGGCTTTAATTTAAGGTTGAATTTTACAATTGCATCCTTTGACTGCTGAGACAAGCACTGGCCAGGAAATCCCTCAGTCTTTCTCCGGAACCAAACAAACAATAATTTATGAATTTGTCAAAAAAAAAAACCACTTTAAACATTATTATAATATTAAAAAATACATCAACACAACATAAATATACTAATTATCAAATTTAAATGATTCCCACGTGCATAACCCTCTGACTCCTTGAGACAAGCACTGGCCAGAAAAGCAAACTTAATGAATTAACTGGTAGGTGTGTAAAGCGTAAATACTATAAAATACTAATACCTGTTAGTTTGGAAGATTAAGACTTGGGAGCTGAGTTTACATATTTAAAGCTTGACCCACACCCACAAATAGTTATAAAAATGTTGTAGTACAAATTTTGATGTTAATGAATTTGAAATTTAACTCAGTTGGTTTATATAATCAATTTTAAAAATTTATATTTAGTTGAATTCGAATTTTAAAATTTGTAACTCTTTTCTCAATTTTTACACTGCAATCTTTTTTTGCACGAAAAAAAAAAATGAATGCATGTTGGGTTTTTTTTTTTTTTTGTTGCCAAAATGTGTCCTTGTTTAGTAGCTTCAATTTCAGATATGGTTCAATTTGTACAGTTTTATCAATGTCTATATATATTATTTTCTTTCACACACACACACTCTTTATCTCAAAATTTTTCTTCTCATTCTTTGGAAATTATGCTTGGTCATCAATGATCACATAAACTTGACCATCTTTTATAATTTTGTGCATTTGGTCTTACTCTCTGCCCACACAAATTATTTATCAGGTAATCCAGGGGAAACTGATCATACAAAATTTGCAATACAGTGCATTAGTTGTATGTGAAAAATTCACTAATCCTATGCTCAAACAGTGAGTTTTGAGAGATTTTAGAGTTTCAAGTTTTTCAGGGACCTCAATTTTTAAAGTTTAGGCCATTTGTTTCTTGAAGGTCTAAATTCAGGCTGAGAACCTCATTAGAAGAGCCCAAAGCAATCTCAAAATCAAGGCCATTGGGGGGGTTAAGTTAGAACTTGAATTATTGCTTGGCAGCAGCCGTACAGGATAATAGCCATCCAGGTTGAGCCCACCAATCTGAGAGACCTTACCAATTAAAGGCCTGTCATAAGCCCAATAAACCAAATTCTCTTATCTCGATCCTGTCAAAAAAATGTGACGGAATTTTACGCTGGCTATCGTCTGACATAAGCCTAATACCAGATAAAATATGCAGTGCTGGAAATAAACAAATTCACAATGACAAACAGAAAGAAATGGCAAGGCTTTGTTTTTCTGAATTTAAACATTTTCTGTTGGCTCCAAAGGACCCACACAGACACAGCTGCTGCTGAGCTGACCTCTCAATGCCGGATTAAGACAGGTATAGTATGAGCTGACCTCAGAGCTCAGATGCCATTATTAAAGCATTACTTAACAAAACAGAAAAACATGATCTTTAATGGGGTTTAGGAGAATCCATGGACTTGGTTCCCTGGCTGGTTGTTTTCTACCGAATCCCAAACAAGAAGACAAACAGTTCTTTTTCAAAGCTATTAACATCAATCATGATGATTCTTGATTTGAACAGCTCGGCGAATGATTGATTTATGTTTTAATCTTACTCTCCAGTTTTTATTTTATTTTATTTTAATAAGCTCATGTTAATCATGGAGCAGCATGGACACCATTTAAGTTTCGGATTCCAATTCTTTTCCATGTTAACCAGGAACAAGGAAGTTTTATGGGCTCATCAAACACAGAAGAATCTTCCATTAAAATGGGGGAGAAAAGGGCTTAGGCATCCAATGCTCCCCTTCTCCAGGAATTCCTTCAGCTCCTGAAGCAGCAAATCTAAGGAGTTCTAGTTTCAGGGAATGTTCCAGGTAGACTAGACCACATCGATCGTTCTCGTACACCCAACCCGTAATCGCAGCGACCTAATTGCAACAGGGGAACTCTACCAACTATCAAATGAGCTATATCTTCCAAGCCAAGTGGAGCATGCATGAAGGAGTCTATGCTTCTTCATTGTTTTCGATTCCTATTTATGATTAAACCTTTTCATCGTTTTTGTTCACATTGGGGACTCAATTTCTACAGTCAGTCACCAGATTATCCTCACAAGTATAAATCTTATGTCAATGGGAATTTCTGTTCAATCAATCAGGATGTTGCTATGCTTAAGTTTAAACAATACTTGTTAAATAGAACGTCTATCTAAATAAGAAAATAGGTGCATTGAAACTAAAAGGGAGGGATATGGTTAGCTATCTCATCAGTCAACCTAACACACAAAATTCTACCAGCATAGCTTGTCATGTAAATGAAATTAGAAGAAACATCGATCAAAGCTGAGCAGTATTACAACATACTGATTTTGAGGAGCAATCCTCCATAGACAATAATGTAAAGCCAACAAATATGAGCACTGATCCCAGCCCAGATGAACAAATCAGGCATTCTGGTTTAGAAGATTTAAATGTTGGTCTAAAGCAATATCAAACATAGTTCTTTCGAAGCAACATAAGGGACATAAAGAGGTGCAGGCATTAACATTGAAAGAAACCCAAACCTAACTCTTTTGTCAATTCACCAACTAAATTGAAACCCGTTGGTGAGAGAATAATTTTTTTTGGATAATCAACCCCAATTAATTGCAACAAATTTTAATTACTATAGAGTCATTTCAATGGTCTTAAAAAGAGGATCACACAATGAACATAAGAATGTCAATATTCTAATATTACAAAGCACAAAGAGACATCACAATCGGATCATGAATCTCGCCGCATCAAAAATCCCCAAAACCAGTAAGCATTTAAACTCAAGTCTCCTCTCCTCCCCACTTTTGTGCACAAATTGCAGGAACAACATCATATAATCTTAAAAGATATTAAAAATGGTAAAGAAAATTAGAAAAGATAATACAAAAGATAGGCAAAGAAAATTCATCTAATTATATGTGGAAAGATCAGTAAGGAGTATAGTAATACCCGCCGGCTGGTGGCCCCATCCCATTGACTGGTGGCATTCCATAAGGCATCACTGGCATTGGTCCGGGTCCATAGTATCCAGGGTTGCTAATCTTGGACAAACTAGCTTGACCTTGCATCCCATCCCTTCCATATTGCTGCCATACCTGCTGTTCCTGGACAAGCAAATGCTGTTTCTTCTCCATGTCAGCCATTTGTACATACGAAGGAGGCGGAACGCTAATAGATGCAGCAAAGGGATCCTGATTGACATTCTGAACCGTTCCATCCGGTGCTGGAAGAGCTAAAACCGCGGTTGTGCTCTTCCCTGACCCTGCCAATGCCACACTACTGGCACTGCCCCCACTCAACTGGGCAGTACTAACATGCTGCCTTACCATTCCCTGATCATACATGCCATTCAACAATAATGGGTCAAGCCCACCACCCAAAGCTGCTTTTTGCCTAGACAAATTACTAGCTGACTCAACCAAAGCCAATTCCCAATCTGCCTTCCCTGGCTCAGCAGCTGGAGTTTGCCAAGCAGATGTCACTTTAGGCTGCCCATCTGATGGGAAAGCTTCCCATGATCCATTACCATTATTAGCTGGAGGACCATTAAATAAAGCCAAAGCAAATTTGTTCCCCTGATCATCAGCTGTGACAGCATCATCCCTCAAATTCACTAAATCCTCTTGTGGTTCTGGGGGTTTAACAGGCTCAGGCTCTAGTGGTGGTGGTGGTGGTGGTGGAGTGTAATTCTCTGGTGGAGGTAGCGCCTTTATTTCATTCATATCTGGTGCAGGCTCTTCCTCTTTAGGTGGAGGAGGAAGCTCCTTCCTCTCCGGACTCTTTGGCCTTTTAGCCCTATCCCTCAGAAACTCCTCCAATGTCTCCAACAACTTACTCGTAATTCTCTGCACCTCAGGATACTCCGATGATCTAGCAACACCCGTATCCTTACACCAATTATAAAATGCAATCAACTCATCAATCTGCTTTGCAGCACTCGCATATGCATCAAATGCCTTAACACAATCCGGATACTCCATATCAAAAAACCTATCAAGCAAGACAGCCAAAACCTCACAAATATCCGCATATAATTGAAAGCTCTCTTTCACAACAGGATACAAAGCAATCAAGATCATCCTACTATTCTTAGCCAATCCTGTAGGCCGACATGACAAGAACCGATCCAGCAACCTCTGCAAGTGACCCATCTTCCCTAAAATCCTCTCGGGCTTCATTTCCCTCAATGGAGTCACTGTTTTCTTCTCCTCTCTCTCATCTCTCCCCACTGCCTCACTCATATCACCATAAGACCTAGTTCTCCTAGTCATCCCATAATTTCCATATCCATTATCACCTCTGAAATCCCCATAATCATTCTCGTAGGGCCTTGTTGGCGGTGATCGGAAATCATCTCTTCCACCATATCTATCATCCCCATTTCCATGACTACTTCCGCCAGCGCCACTGCCACCACCGGTTTTCCTATCGAAAAGCATCAATTCAAGTCTTTGATCCAAATACATAGCATAAGTTCTTACAAAAGCGGAGTGATCCCACGAACTCGAGTGAGCCTCATCTCTAAAATCCGACATATTCAACAACCTCGTACCTCTCCTCGTAGCACACAAGATCTCTTCTTGAAACACCCGATCTCCATCATTCAACAGCCTGTGAACAAGCACCAATGTTTTGAGTGCCACGATCCAGTCACGTGTCTTCCCTAGCCGTTTCGACACCGTCGACACGCACGCGTGAACGTACCCGCGCGAGTACGAGGTCAAATTGAGGATTTCTCGAATGTATTTCTCGTCAGCAGGGTCATCGTCGTGGCTCGTGGCTTTCACGATCGCTACTTCGAGGTCCGGCGCCATGTTGCTCGCTACCTTCGCAATTCCTATGCTCGTTTGGTCTTTAACGGCCCCAATCGCTTTTCGAATCGTGCCCGGCGCCATCTCGACCGTTTGACTTCAACCAAAATCACCTCTTTTTTTGAAGACTGATCTAAACGGTAAGGTCACTAAAAGTTCAACTCCAAAGTAGAAATCTAAAATTTATTTAACTAACTCTAATTAAAATTAAATAAGCCGCTAATGAAGTCCAAATGTAAACGAGAAAAAAGAAAATATATATATATATATATTTCAATTTACCTTCTAGATCTGCGGCGTCAGGCGGCGAAGAGAAGCTTTGCCGGTCAGTCCCAACGGCGCCGGATGCGTTGACTTTTTTCAGCGAAGAAAGACCAATTTAGCAACAAAACGGCAACGGTTTCTTTGATGTCTAGATTCTTTCTTTCCTCTGTGTAAGAAGGAGAGTGGAGGAGAGAAAAGAGGAAAATGAAAAAGGTGGACTTAAATAGTGGATTGGGGTCTGGCGACGGGGAGAATCAGGGCCGTCCGTTGGGTTGGATGTAAGAGATCTGGTGAGAGGCAGCTATTTGTTGGAGGGGCGTGTGCATGTTGTCTGAAAGGAACCATGTCATATATGTGCTGTGTTGAAGTGAAAACAGAGAGATTGGGTTTTGATTAGATGCTTTGCGGAACAATTAATTTAACTTGCAATACTACGCGTACGGTTTACGGATTACGGTGATACGGTCATTTTAAAAAATATTTTTATTAAAATGCTAAATATGTTTATTTTTTGGTAGCGTGTCGGGATCCGTATATGGTGGTACATATGCGATTTCTACATAAAGATCTTTTTTTTTTCATTATATTTTTGTTTTAAAAAGTATTCCAAATATGGTTCAATAATTATTAAGAAGTAAAATGAAAAAGAGTAGAGTAGTTTTAAGATTAAGATGCTCCATCCAATTCCACTCTCTATTTAAAATAAATAAATTGGTGCAGTGCAGTGCGACAGTTCAAAGATTAAAAAAAATAAAAATAATTATAGATATTAAAATTTGATTTTAAATTTTTTAAATATTAATTTTAAAAATAATTAATTAAATTAATTAAATTAAATCTGAATTATTATAAAATCTTTTCTTTTATTCTAAATTAGATTGTAATACGTGAGTTAAAATTGAAAAGACTAGAAATGAAAAGAAAGAAAGAATTATTGTGGAGCTAATTCTTGCTATCAAAATATGGGGTCAACCAAATTTTAGCGATGATATTCAAAGACTAATAATCAACCTTTTTTTTAATTATATTATATATTCCACTATGATTGATTATATCTTTTTTCTTTCTTTTTTTAAAATTGTACAAATTGATTGATTATAATACTTTTGTAAAATCATCAAAATAAATTTAAAAAAAATTCCCAAAATAAACGGACTTATATATATTACTTAACGACTAACTTTCAATTAAGGGAAGAAAAAGAAAAAGTAAAAAAAAAAATTCTGGATTGGATAGTTGAGTTGGGTAAAGACAGTAATTCACTTAAATAACCTCTGGATTTTCATTAGGCTCAAATTAATTGTACTGAACTGAAGTTGGTAAAATCCGGGAAATAGTCTGGACTAGGCCCAAACAAATTGGGCTTAGTTGGTAATTAAATGGCTGCGGTAGTTATCCGAGTTCCTGACTCAGTGACTCAGCCATCGTACTTGTCGTTGCCGTGCTTTGAAGGCCCCTAACGACTATCGTTGAAGTCATCTTCCAAAACACACACACACAAAACAAAAAAACAAAACCGAGAAAGAGAGCAAAGAAATGGCGATGAATTCCATAAAGAACCCGATACTTCCGATTTCGGATTCTCCGATAGACGAGGTAGAAGAAAAACAAAGGCTTCTCAAAAGAGGAGACGACAAGCTTTTCAAAGGATCCGCCATGACCAAAAGAGGCGCCTACGCTGCCGTCTCATACATGTCTTGCGCTGGTACGTTCCCTTTTCCTTCCTTTTTAATTCCTTTTTCTTCTTCAATTTTTCAATTCTCTGATGTTTTTTTTTTTGGTTTGTTAATGTAATGTAATTGTTCAATTTGGCACTAATTTTACGTATTAAAGATTGATTTTTTTTTTTTGGTTGTAAAATTGGTATATTTTCTTGCAGTGCTTTTGATACTCTTCAATAAAGCAGCTTTATCTTCTTATAGTTTCCCGTGTGCGAACGTAATTACACTCTTTCAGGTAAGGATAAAGAATTCTTTACCTGAAATTGACTCAGTAACTTGCATAATAATTCATGTTCAATGTTTCTTAATTTTTTGATGAATTTCTTGTATTCTATCTTTGGCAGATGATAAGTTCATGTTCTTTTCTCTATGCTCTGAGACGTTGGAAGATTATATCTTTCACAAACAATGATTCTTCAACCATTTCTGATAGCAAAACGAGTTTGGTTCCCTTGAAGACATTGATTCATACCCTTCCTCTTGCAGGAACCTATTTGCTTTACATGGTACCATAGGTTTCTTTCGATGGATAATTGTTTACTTTACTGTCTTCTTGATTTTGACTAATGAAAAAAATGGGTTCATTCTTTTTCTCCTTGAAAGCTAGTCACAGTGGAGTCTGCTCGTGGAGTAAATGTTCCCATGTACACTTCTCTTAGGCGAACTACTGTTGTATTTACGATGATTGTGGAGTTTCTTCTGGCAGGACAGAAGTATACATCATCTGTAGTTGGAAGGTAACTGTTTAGGACATTTCTGTTTCTCAATTTGCTTGTAATTTATTTATAAGAGCTTAGATTGTGCTTGATTGGGTTTCTAGGAGCATGCTACTACGTAATTTTGAAGCCTAAGTTTTGTTTGGTTATTTTTCACTGATGAGAGTGCTAATACCAAATTTGAAGATGATCAATGGAAAGGTTTATGATAGCTTTGATGTGTTCCCATCAGAGGTGGGAGCCAATTCCAAGGTTTATTTATCAAATTCCAGTTCCCTTTTCTTTGATGCACATAGTAGATATAAGCAAAATGGCAGTAAAGATTTGTAAAAATTGGAATTATATTGAAGAAAAAGATTGGAGCAAGTGAATAACTAAAATAAGTAATATGAACTTTATCTTGCGGATAATGTTGACACATCTTCTATATGCTTTTCTGCTGATTTCTGTCTAGTTTTAAGATTGTGGTTATGGTAGGATCCCATTCTTCCTTCTGCTATGACTTGACCATCTTCTAGTTATATATGTGTTCAATTTTGAGTTCGAGCAGGTGGTTTTAAACGTTAGATGGATAATGTTTGTGAATCGGAAATGTTAAGAGACCTTTTACATGAACAACCATGTTTCTTATTTCTTCATTTAACTGAAAAATTTTAAGGATGTTATCAGTGTTGGATTGATTGTTCTTGGCGCATTTGTTGCGGGAGCTCGGGATTTGTCATTTGACTTTTATGGATACACTGTTGTTTTCTTAGCCAACATCACCACAGCAATATACCTTGCAACCATAGCCCGCATTGGTAGCACTCTCACCTTTTTATTTCTTTTTTAATTCTTTTAACCAAATTTCCTCTTCACTATTATGACATACTTGTTGTGTGCTTGCCTACATTTCCTCTTTGTCAGGGAAATCTAGTGGGCTAAATAGCTTTGGTCTTATGTGGTGTAATGGTAATTAATGACTCTAACTTAAGATTAACTGAATTTTTTACAATAGGTATAATATGTGGACCAGTTTTGTTGTTGTGGACATTTCTTCATGGCCACATAATTTTTGGTCCCATCTATACTTAAGATTAACTGAATTTTTACAATAGGTATAATATGTGGACCAGTTTTGTTGTTGTGGACATTTCTTCATGGCGACTTGAAGAGTACAATGAATTTTCCTCACCTCTTTTCACCTGGTTTCCTGGTACGTTTTGCTCTCTCAGTCAAATTCCTACATCAATGTAGATACTCATTTTTATGCTTGGGATTTGCCTCTTTGTTCCCTAGTCCTCTCCTGTTTACCTGTTGTTGCAATACTTTTTAATTTTACTACGTATAACTCGAGAGGGTTTTGACAAAGGAGATGCATTTTTCTCCTTTTTTGGACAGGCTGTGTTGATTCTTTCCTGTGTACTAGCTTTCTTCTTGAATTACACTATATTCTTGAACACAACTCTCAATTCAGCAGTCACACAAACCATTTGTGGCAATCTGAAGGTTTGTTTACATATTTCTCAAATCCCGATTCATGCATTGCTCTCTGACAATCTGGCAGCCATGGAAAAATAATGATCTGTGATTTCATTCTCACTGTTGATAATTGTGTTTAATTGAGGAATCATCGCAATGAAGTTCCAAGCACTAAACGCTTTTAAATGACTTATTTATTAGATTTTGAGCGTCTGACTTTGCATATGATTTTGGTAGCTTCAGTATGCATTTCCCATCTCCATTTATAGATGCCACTTGCAGGATATTGCCATTCTTTTAGCACTAGATGCCCCTTTTGACCATGTTTACTGCCTTGAAGCATACAATTTTTTTTTTCTTTATCAGAAAAATAGGTACATATTTTCCAAATTTATTCTCTGATTTGCTAGTTAATATACTGTTGTAGGATCTTTTTACCATTGGACTTGGCTGGATATTTTTTGGTGGGCTTCCCTTTGATATTGTAAGTGCACAATTTATCTAGTTCTTGCTGCTAGTTAACATGGCACATAAATTATTCTTTCCTTCTAAGTTGCACTCATCTGATGGGACTTGATTCATTTTTTTACAGCTGAATGTTCTTGGGCAATTGCTGGGGTTTGTTGGTTCTGGTTTGTATGCCTACTACAAGCTTGTGGAGAAATGATTGGCCAGGCTAAGAAATAAGTAATGTCTAATTGGAGTTTTACTGATTGCTGCCTTATTTTTGTTCCCTTGTCTGATATGATTGTCGAGTCGTTGGAAGAAAGCTACCCTTCTAAAGAAAAGGAGATTTATGCACACTGAGAAGTTGCTGATCTAAATATTTGCAGGAAATTGAGGCCTGCTTGCAATTAGAACCAATTTAGTTGTTGATTCTCTGCTCATCTCACCATTTTTTGCTCTTCTTTTTTCCCTCCTTCCTTGGGTTCATATGAGTGTTAAATTTGGTGAAAATTTGTAAACTTGAAGAGTTAGGATAGGGTACAACTAATCCTAGTGTATATCTGTTGTAGGAACCATTTTTTTTCTTCTTATTTTTGACAAATTTCTGACAATGAATTGTAGTTGGTTTTCCATGTATTAAATTTTTTTTAAATAAAAATAAATATTCTTGTTCCCCATTGTCTTCATTTTGTTTTATTACTCTGGCCTATTGATACATGAACCTGATTCAGCCAGAAGGTGTTTCCAAATTGTATTTATACCTGAAACTTGGATTGGAGAGGCAGTTTTGAAACTGGGATTCAATTTTTCTTTTTCAGGTTACATTTCAAACTTCCTTCTCTAATTTTCTCGTCAACCAAACATTTACCAAAGAAAGTTTTTTTTTTTTGAAAGAAAGAAAAGCAACAACTAACATCCTAACCGTTAAGATTCTCTTACTTTCTCCTCTGAGTTCGTGAAACACCTCCCAAAGAAAGCCAAAAGGCAAAGGCAAACGCCCATTCCTTCTTTCTCTATAATATGTCTCTCATTCAGAATCTCCCCCGACACAAGCTCCTTAATGTTAACGGTGATGCGTGTCGCTTTCTCCAAAGAATCAAACTTCTTCTTTCTTACACTCCACCTCGCTGAAATTGGGTTGAGCCTTCGATATATGGTTTTGTTTCAGACACAAAAGCGGTTGTTTTTTGTGTCTTCTCTTTCTTCTTCTGTTTTTCTTAGACAGCGAGAATCGAAATGGAGGATTTCGTTAACCCAAGGGCTTCTTTGGAGAAGCCAAGGCGGTCTATCTCATTGCTATTGCCTTCCCTAGTGGTTGTCAATGGTTCCTCTCGTAAAAGTTCCTCTTATTCTAAGCTTCCCGAAGAGCCCATCAAGCTTTCCGTCCGGAAATTGGATGCCTCTTCCTTTGGTACTTTTTCTTTCTTTTCCTTTTCGGGTTTTTTTTTTTTCAGCATGTTGAGAATTCAAGCAAGAATTGTCAAAATTGTGGAAATCCCAAAATGAAATCATTACATTTGTTATGACTTGGTTTTGGATCCTTTGATTGAAATTAATTTTAAGCATTTGGTTTTGTAGATGTTCAAGTTAAAAAGTCGGCTACCATTGCCGAGCTCAAACTGGCGGTGCAAGATGTCTTTAGTCATATGCCAAAGAAAGGTCCCGGCAAAATTTCATGGTATGTTCTCCACTTATTCCATTTTATGAGAAACCTTTCTCCTCCCCAACCTTTTTTTTTTTAAATCTTATTTTCTTTTTTATGCCCACATTGTATGAATTGAACAACTCTTTGATTTTAGAGGTTTTTGCTCATCCTGCACCCAAGAAATAGAAGAATTAATAAATCTTGATCGTTCCGAAGTCTAAATCTATAAAAATATAACAATTACATTCTTGATAGAAACCCCGATTTACATTCGAAGGGAGTTAGATGAGAAGACGAAAACTATGTGGTCAAAAAAAGGAAAAAGTGAGTGTATTCCATGGGAAGCCTTACAATCTTTGATCCGGAGTCACCCGAATAGAGAAACCGCTAGGGATATCTTTGCCCTAGCCATTTATGTACAAAATGCAAAATAATTTTGATTGATGTGTTATTGACATTAAATTGGTTTTTGTGATATGATTCCATATGAATCTTCATTCTGCATCATGAAGGCCTCATGTTTGGGGACATTTTTGCTTGTGCTATGATGGTCAGAAATTGGTCACAGACACTGACCATATTATAAACTATGGCATCAAGGATGGTGATCAGGTTTGTAGCATGTTTCCTCTTTTTCTTAGAACATAATTTGACATAATATTTTTATTCCCACAATGGGTTGTGTTAATTTATTTTTGGGTTTTTTATTTATTTCTTTTTCTATTGTTTATTCTCTTCAGCTTGATTTTATTAGGCATGTCTCCTCCAGCTATAATCTGACAAAGATTCGATCAAAGAGAAGGATTGTTGCCCAAAAGCAATCATATCTGTAAGGCTTTTTTACATCCACTACCTTCCTTTATGTTAACCTGTTTTAAGCTATGTTGCCCCGACTCTTCATTTTTTTTTTGAAATACTTGTATTTGACGTCCATGTCTGACACATATTCGGACATGGGTATGGGGATATGATCTTCCAAGGATCCTCCAAATATATGAAAAAACTTAGAAAAACTTGAACATACCCATGTCGAAAACATACCCGTATTCGACCCTCACACCCGAGTCGGAGTAACATAGGTTTTAAGCATTCCCAGTGCCCACTCTTAACACCAATAAGAATCTGTTACAACTGCTTATACAAGCAAGACTGATTTTGTCTGACCGGGTTATTCCACTATAATGACAAGGTTTCCTGTTTTCAAATTTGTACAGCATCGGTGCCCCATTGTAAACCTCAAATTAGTTGGTATTTTGTGAACTCTATGGCTTATTTAGTAAACTCGATTCCCGATGACCTATGTTGCTCTGACTCTTCATTTTTCTTGAAGTACCCGTGTCCGACGCATATTCGGACATGGGTATAGGGATATGATCCTCCAAGGACCCTCCAAATACATGAAAATCTTGAACCCGTGTCTGACACTCACACCCGAGTCCGAGTAATATAGCGGATGACAGCATTGCTATTTGTACTAGGACTTGGAATTGCAGAAGTCATGAGACAGCAATCCATGATCAGGGAGGTTTGCAACCTCGTGTAGGTTGTATCATTCATAGTTGTGAGATAATAGTGCTAAGACCGGTCTAATGAAAATGTTAAGTAAGAGGCTTAAGGATATCCTCCTTTTGCATACTCAATATGGTTAAACCTTGAAAATTCACCTTGCAACTATATACATGTTCTAATGTTGTCATCCTTTCTCTATAGATGATGAGCTAATTCGGAATATACAGGTCAATATCAAGCTCAACGAGCTATTTAGAGAGCAAACAGAACGATGAAGAAGATGATGATAATGATGATATGGAGAATGGGAGATGCCAGAATCTCAATGATAAGAATCAAAGTATGATTGTACAACAAGAATGCCAGTTTGGTCACTTATGGAAAGGTTGGTCTTTATATTCAAGGATGTCAACCATTAGAAGAACAGGATCTAGCAAAGGTAGGGTATGCCAGCAAGGATATGGTCGTAGTTTCTTGGGGAATTTTAGGAAAATCTTACAGCTTTGGGGTAGTGCAAACTATTCTCCAAAGCGTAAATGAAGGGAAGTGCATTACTGTTACTGTTGGTTTGATTTGGTTCGACTTAGCTTAGGATTAAGACTGTTCTGTTCTTAATTCTCAACATGCTGTCACAACTATTAAAAATTTTGGACACAAATTTAGTTACCGTCAAGCATTTTGATTTAGTAAAATATCATTGTATTTATTTCAATGCTAACCTGTCCTGCATAAACCATTAAAATTTTCAATGTTTGAGGCAATTCTCAGGCTTTCATGGTGATTCTTTATTGTGTTTGAGTAAAAGCCCAATTTGAACCCCTTGCAAAATTTCACTCCCCATCTCCACACAAAATATCCCAAATTTTCAAGTCAACATGGAATATAGTTGGTGAAGACTTCACAACTCAAATTCTCTACTTCTTCTAAAGGCCATAATCGTATTAAGCTATGTTGCTCCGACTTTTTATTTTTCTTGAAGTACCTATGTCCGACACCCGTGTCCGACACATATTCGGACATGGATACGGAGATATGATCCTTCAAAGACCCTCCAAATACATGAAAATTTTAGAAAAATTTGAACATACCCGTGTTGGATGCATACCTGTGTCCAACACTCACACTCGAGTCCGAGTAACATAGGTATGAAGGACTACAGGCGAATCTCTTGCTGAGGCAGTTGTATACAAATGCATTACCTCTATCTTAGCTAACAGGCTTAAAAAGTGCCTGGTTACTCTCATTAGCCCAAATCAAAATACCTTAATAGAGGGCAGAAGTATCATAGATAACATAATAATGGCGTAAGAGCTTGTAAGCAGATATAGCAAAGCCAAAGTGGACCTCAAGAAAGTTTTTGATTCACGAGTTTATAATCTCAGTTTTAGCTGCTTTGGGTTTCCTTACTGGTTTCATCAACTGGATCGAATGCTGCATCACAATTCCCAAATTTTCACTTTCTGTTAATATGGGACTTGTTAGATATGTATAATAAGATAATATAAAGTTACAAACTTTAATAACCGAGATGGGGCTATATCCATAGGCTTGCTTTATATTCTGATATATAGTTTTTTTCTAGTGATAATCTTTTTAACGGTTGTTTAAATTCATCTATTGATCCATTAACTAATGCCGTCCAGTCTACTTAAATAATCAAAGACAATTTTGAGTATTCATCAAGTACCAAAAGGATTTAGAATGCTTTAAATATATCAATCAACCGACTTTTAGAGCAAGAGAAATTGGTTTCTTTGCAACTAGATGAAAATTGAACATTAACTATTGACAAAGTAGAATTATAGGATGAGGGTTGCGAAATAGGCCAATAAATCTGGCAGAAAAAAACAGTTTCAGTACTAATACTACTCTATACTACCTCTTAAGTTTAATAAAAATAATTGGCCAAAGGTTTGAACTTTGAAATATTTGGTATTTACAAGATAACTAGGATACTCCAATAGGAAAATGGAGCCTCGCCAATTGCTAATTGCCGGCTGTTGTTTTAATTCCTAATTATATAGCTTTTATATTCAAGCAAAGGCCAAGTATTTTGATAAAAGTGCTTGTTAATCACCAACATTGATAGAAACTAGAAAGCAATTCGCTGTAATATCAATGTTGCACGTGAAATTAGCATATTTTAAAAGAGTTTCACTCCATATAGTTCTTCAGACAAGCTTTCATATCTTCTAAATTAACACCAGTTTTTAAGTGTTAGCCTCATATTGATTATTGAAAAAAAAAATCTAAAATAATCATATAAATGATTATGTAAAATAAAATAAAACCAATGATCCTTGTTGGCTTTTGTGATTGACTTATTAAGTCGAACCATAAAGAAATTTGTGAGAAATCAATTATCTGTTTTCTCAATCCTCATTTAGTGATTATTCCTTAAAATAACTTTTTTATATAAATATAAGAAAATTGATATTTTAATAGTTTACAAATCATAGCAATAAATTTGGCTAATTTTATGTAACCAAATTTGTTATTTTTTTTTCTTAATTGCTTCATCACATCTTTTAAGTAAATTACAAAAATTTATTTTAATATTATATTTTTAAATAACGATTTATGTAATATATAATTTACGTGCAACGCACGTGCAGCTTAAATTAGTATTTTAGAAAAAAAAATGAAGAATCGAGTAACATAGATTACGATTTCTATTTTAACTAATTTATTTGATTCTACATGTTCCAAAAAAAAAAAAACTTGAAAAAAAATCAAAATTAGCACTAATTTAACTTATCAACAAAATATTTTAATTGTTTGATTTTTTTTATTTATTTATGATTTTTCACTACTTAATACAAGAGAATTTAGGAAATGAAAAATTAGATATACCTTTTATTAACTGCATGCCATCAGAACCCGTTCTTTTTGCACGTGCTGAACTTCTAAGGTCCTCTAGATGAAGCTTTGCACATAAGATATAATTACTTGAGCAGCTAGCAACCTTATTTTGCTCCATGGTTATTGTAAAGATGACATGTGAACGACTGAAAACAATGCAATAAATAAACGAACATGGTATTTTAAATAATAATACTTTATGGTAAAACAAAAAAAGTTAAATACTACTAAAACATATATATAGCGTCATAATTCTCACCTTGATTGACTATTCATATTTGTACTTCCTGTAGCACGAGATGAAGAACCTTGTGACAAGTACGATGCTATCTCTTCATTTGTCCGAACTTCTGCCTCAATTACCCTCGTAAGGGTAATTTCTCTATTTACTTTTTCCCTAATTTTTATAGGAAATCTTATAGGTTTCTGAATAAACGGCCTTTCAAGTTTAGACAAAAAAGCTATATTTTAAATCAAGTAAGTCGAACACTTGCTACTTGAATATCTATCAAATTCAAAAATACTATATAAGCATATTACCTTATCAAAAATAAGTAAAACAATTGTTTTTATCCAACTAAATTATCTCAATAAATAATACTTTTATCAAAAATTCGATGGAGTGTTTCGTTGTTGTCTCGACTATTCTAAATATAGTTTCTTCAGCTTTAGTTATAATACCACTACCACCGTTACTTTCGAAGTTAACTTATATAGTATATATTTTATCAGAACCCGTCTAAAAAACCCAAAAAATACAATATCATTGTTAGTCAATTATAATATTATTTTAGTTAAACAAAAGAAAATTAATAACAACATTAAAAACAAAATAAAACTAACCTAACCATATGTAAGTATAGTAGCATTATAACCATCAAAAAGTGCATCAACAAGAGTAGCAACACAATCATCATAAATAATTGAAGATATCACTTCCGCATAAACGTAATCGTACGTAAATGTATGTATCAAAAAGTGTATCAACTAATATTATATTTTTAAATAACGATTTACGTAGTATATAATTCACGTGCAATGCACGTGCAGCTTAAATTAGTATTTTAGAAAGAAAAAAAATGAAGAATCGAGTAATATAGATTATGATTTTTATTTTGACCAATTTCTTTGATTATACATGTTTCAAAA
Source organism: Fremontodendron californicum (assembly GCA_030761205.1). NCBI lineage: Eukaryota > Viridiplantae > Streptophyta > Magnoliopsida > Malvales > Malvaceae > Fremontodendron > Fremontodendron californicum. The sequence continues at coordinate 11,642,379 of JAULJL010000045.1, forward strand.
AAAAAAACTTGAAAAAAAATCAAAATTAACACTAATTTAACTTGTAAAGTAATGTATTTTATTTATTTGTTAAAGTTAATTTTAAAATAAATTTACAAATTAAATAAAAAAAACTTACAAATTAAATAAAAAAGACTTAACTCAATTTAATATTAGTACACACTAATTTCTCTATTTTTCTTAATTCTTTAGTTAACGGTTTCTTTTATTTTCTTCTCTTCAATTTCCTCTATTTCCTCAATAAGATATTTTAATTATTTGATTTTTTTTATTTATTTATGATTTTTCACTACTTAATACAAGAGGCTTTAGGAAATGAAAAATTAGATATACTTTTTTTAACCGCATGCCATCAGAATCCGTTCTTTTTGAACGTTCTTAACCTGCAAGGTCCTTTAGATAAAGCTTTGCACATAAGATATTATCACTTAAGCAGCTAGCAATCTTATTTTGCTCCATGGTTATTGCAAAAATTGCATGTGAACGACTGAAAACAATGCAATAAACAAACGAACATGGTATTTTAAATAAGAATACTTTATGGTAAAACAAAAAAAGTCAAATACTATTAAAACATATATATAGCGTCATAATTCTTATATTGATTGACTATTCATATTGGTACTTCCTGTAGCACGAGATGAAAAACCTCGTGACAAGTACGATGCCATCTCTTAATTTGTCCGAACTTCTGACTCAATTACCCTCGTAAGGGTAATTCCTGTATTTACTTTTTCCCTAATTTTTATAGGAAATCTATAGGTTTCTGAAGAAACGGCACTTAAAGTTTAGACAAACAAGCTAGATTTGAATCAAGTCGAAAACTTTCTCTTTGAATATCTATGAAATTGAAAGATACTATATAAGCACATTACTTTATCAAAAATAAGTAAAACAATTGTTCTTATCCAACTAAATTAACTCAATAAATAATACTTTTATCAAAAATTTCATTTAGTGTTTCGTTGTTCTCTCGACTCTTCTAAATATAGTTTCTGCAACTTTAGGTATAATACCACTACCACCGTTACTTCCGAACTTTAGGTATAATACCACTACCACCGTTACTTTCGAAGTTAACTGCTATAGTATATATTTTACTAGAATCCGTCTAAAAAACCAAAAAAAATAATATTATTGTTAGTTAATTATAATATTATTTTAGTAAAACAAAAGAAAATTAATAATAACATTAAAACAAAATGAAACTAACCTAACCATATCCAACTACAGTAGCATTATAACCATCAAAAAGTGTATCAACAAAAGTAGCAACACAATCATCATAAATAGTTGAAGATGTCGCTCTCGCATAAACGTAATCGTACGTAAATGTATGTGACCCAATTTGAACCTATAATCGTAAAAATAGAAAAATAAACTATTTGAACATCTATATTTATTTCAAAATCAATAAATTGATGAGATTTTTTTTAATAGAATAGTAATACCTGAGATTCGCCGGGAACGACAGTGATGCAATCCATACATCTATTGAGAAGCTCTATAGTGATTAGTGGCCGAATATTAACGGCGACTCTCACGGATTCAAAATTCTCAATCTAAATTTAAAAATGATACCTGAAAAAACATAAATAAAAAAAAATCAGACTACGAAAACACCATGAAAATTTGTTGATAAAAGAGAGAAAAGAGAAAGAAATAAGAAACCGTGGTCTTAAACTGAGTTAAGAGAGAAAAAGAAAACAAACTTCAGTTCAAAAATTAAGAAAATGAGTGTGTACTGGTCTAAAGAAGAAGAGATAGTGTGTACTGATATAAATAATAAAAGATGAAAGTCAGAGAGAAAAGAATGGAGAATGGCTTGAAAATTTTCTTCGGTTTTTTTCCTAAATGTGTATTGGTCTAAAGAATAAGATAGAAAATTCAGAGAAAAAAGAATAAGTCTTTCCATTTTAAGTGCTAGCCCCCCATTGATTATTGAAAAAAAAATCCAAAATAATCATATAAATGTTTATGTAAAATAAAATAAAACCAATGATCCTTCTTGCCTTTTGTATTTGACTTATTAAGTGGAACCATAAAAAAATTTGTGAGAAATCAATTATCTGGTTTCTCAATACTCATTTGGTGATTCTTACTTAAAATAACATTTTTATATAGATAAAAAAATGATATTTTAATAGTTTACAAATCATAACAATAAATTTGGCTAATTTTGTTTGACCAAATTTCGTTATTTTTTTTTTCTTAATTGCTTCATCACATCTTTTAAGTAAATTACAAAAATTTATTTTAATATTATATTTTTAAATAACGATTTATGTAATATATAATTCACGTGCAACGCACGTGCAGCCTAAATTAGTATTTTTGAAAAAAAATGAAAAATCGAGTAATATAGATTATTATTTCTATTTTGACTAATTTCTTTGATTCTACATGTTCCAAAAAAAAAAAAAACTTAACAAAAAATAAAAATTAGCACTAATTTAACTTGTAAAATAATGTATTTTATTTATTTATTAAAGTTAATTTGAAAATAAATTTACAAATTAAATAAAAGAAAATTTACAAATTAAATAAAAAAGACTTAACTCAGTTTAATATTAGTACATACTAATTTCTCTATTCTTCTTAATTATTTAGCTAACGGTTTCTTCTATTTTCTTCTCTTCAATTTCCTTTATTTCCTCAACAAGATATTTTAATTGTTTCATTTTTTTATTTATTTATAATTTTTCACTACTTAATACAAGAGGCTTTAGGAAATGAAAAATCAGATATACCTTTTTTTAACCGCATGCCATCAGAACCCGTTATTTTTGCACGTTCTGAACCTGTAAGGTTCTCTAGATGAAGCTTTGCACATAAGATATCATTACTTGAGCAGCTAGCAATCTTATTTTGCTTCATGGTTATTGTAAAGATGGCATGTGAACGATTGAAAACAATAAAATAAACAAACGAAAATATAATTTAAATAAGAATACTTTGTGGTAAAACAAAAAAAGTCAAATACTACTAAAACATATATATAGCGTCATAATTCTCACCTTGATTAACTATTCATATTGGTACTTCCTGTAGCACGAACACTTGCTCCTTGAATATCTATCAAATTCAAAAATACTATATAAGCACATTATCTTATCAAAAATAAGTAAAACAATTGTTTTTATCCAACTAAATTACCTTAATAAACTATACTTTTATCAAAAATTCCATTAAGTGTTTCGTTGTTGTCTCGACTTTTCTAAATATAGTTTCTGCAACTTTAGGTATAATACCACTACCACCGTTACTTACGAAGTTAACTTTAATAGTATATATTTTATTAGAACCCGTCTAAAAAACTTAAAAAATATAATATCATTGTTAGTCAATTATAATATTATTTTAGTAATACAAAAGAAAATTAATAACAACATTAAAACAAAATGAAACTAACGTAACCATATGCAAGTACAGTAGCATTATAACAATCAAAAATTGAATCAACAAGAGAAGCAACACAATCATCATAAATAGTTGAAGATACCGCTCCCGCATAAACGTAATCGTACGTAAATATATGTTACCCAATTTGAACATATAATCGTAAAAATACAAAAATAAACTATTTTAATATCTATATTCATTTCAAAATTAATAAATCTATGAGATTTTTTTTTAATAAAATAGTAATACTTGAGATTCGCTGGAAACGACAGTGATGCAATCCATACATCTATTGAGAAGCTCCGTAGTGATCAGCGGCCCAATATTAATGGCGACTCTCACGGATTCAGAATTCTCGATCAAAATTTAAAAACGATACCTGAAAAACCATAAAAAAAAAAATCAAACTACGAAAACACCATGAAAACTTGTTGATGAAAGAGAGAAAAAAGAAATAGAGAAGAAACAGTGGTCTTAAACTGAGTTAAGAGAGGAAAAGAGAAGAAAATTCAGCTGAAAAATTAAGAAAATGAGTGTGTACTGGTCTAAAGAAGAAGAGATAGTGTGTACTGATTTAAAAAAGAAAAAAGAAAAGTCAGAGAGAAGAGAATAGAGCATGGCTTTAAAATTTTCTTCGGTTTTTTTCCTAAGTGTGTACTGGTCTAAAGAAGAAGAGAGAAAATTTAGAGAGAAGAGAATCAGTATTTCGATTTTAAGTGTTAGCCCCTCATTGATTATTGAAAAAAAAAATCCAAAATAATCATATAAATGATTATGTAAAATAAAATAAAACCAATAATCCTTGTTGCTTTTTGTGATTGACTTAGTGGAACCACAAAAAAATTTGTGAGAAATCAATTATCTATTTTCTCAATTCTTATTTGGTGATTTTTCCTTAAAATAACTTTTTTATATAGATAAAAAAATTGATATTTTAAAAATTTACAAATCATAACAATAAATTTTGCTAATTTTATTTAACCAAATTTTGTTATTTTGTTTTCTTAATTACTTTATCACATCTTTTAAGTAAATTACAAAAATTTATTTTAATATTATATTTTTAAATAACGATTTATGTAATATATAATTCACGTGCAACGCACGTGCAGCCTAAATTAGTATTTTAGAAAAAAAATGAAAAATTGAGTAATATAGATTATGATTTCTATTTTGACCAATTTCTTTGATTCTACATGTTCCAAAAAAAAAAACTTGAAACACTAATTTAATTTGTAAAGTAATGTATTTTATTTATTTATTAAAGTTAATTTGAAAATAAATTTACAAATTAAATAAAAAAAAAAAACTTAAAAATTAAATAAAAAATACTTAACTCAGTTTAATATTAGTACACACTAATTTTTCTATTATTCTTAATTCTTTAGCTAACGGTTTCTTATCTTTTCTTCTCTTCAATTTCCTCTATTTTCTCAACAAAATATTTTAATTGTTTCATTTTATTTATTTATTTATGATTTTTCACTACTTAATAGAAGAGGCTTTAGAAAAAATAAAAAATCAGATATACCTTTTTTTAACCGCATGCCATCAGAATCCGTTCTTTTTACACGTTCTGAACCTGCAAGATCCTCTAGATGAAGCTTTGCACATAAGATATCATCACTTCAGCTAGCAATCTTATTTTGCTCCATCGTTATTGTAAAGATGGCATGTGAACGATTGAAAACAATGAAATAAACAAACGAAATGGTATTTTAAATAAGTATACTTTATGGTAAAACAAAAAAAAAGTCAAATACTACTAAAACATATATATAGCGTCATAATTCTCACCTTGATTAACTATTTTTATTGGTACTTTCTGTAGCACGAGATGAAAAACCTCGTGACAAGTACGATGTCATCTCTTCATTTGTCCGAATTTCTGCCTCAATTACCCTAGTAAGGGTAATTCCTCTATTTAATTTTTCCTTAATTTTTATAGGAAATCTTATAGGTTTCTTAATAAACGGCGCTTCAAGTTTAGACAAACAAGTTGGATTTGAATCAAGTAAGTCGAACACTTGCTCGTTGAATATCTATCAAATTCAAAGATACTATATAAGCACATTACATTATCAAAAATAAGTAAAACAATTGTTCTTATCCAACTAAATTACCTCAATAAATGATACTTTTATCAAAAATTCCATGGAGTGTTTCGTTGTTGTCTCGACTCTTCTAAATATAGTTTCTGCAACTTTAGGTATAATACCACTACTACCGTTACTTTCGAAGTTAACTCAAATAGTATATGTTTTACCAGAACCCGTCTAAAAAACCCAAGAAATACAATATCATTGTTAGTCAATTATAATATTATTTTAGTGAAACAAAAGAAAATTAATAACAACATTAAAACAAAATGAAACTAACCTAACCATATGAAAGTACAGTAGCATTATAACAATCAAAAATTGCATCAACAAGAGGAGCAACACAATCATCATAAATAGTTGAAGATGTCGCTCCCGAATAAACGTAATCGTACGTAAATGTATGTGACTTAATTTGAACCTATAATCGTAAAAATACAAAAATAAACTATTTTAACATCTATATTTATTTCAAAATCAATAAATCTATTAGATTTTTTTTAATAGAATAGTAATACCTGAGATTCACTGGGAACGACAGTGATGCAATGCATACATTTATTGAGAAGCTCCGTAGTGATCAGCGACCGAATATTAACGACGACTCTCACGGATTCAGTAAAATATTTTTTAGCTGATTGTTTCTTCTATCTTACTCTATTTTATTTTAACTTTCCTCTCTTTCATCAACAAAATATTTTAATAGTCTAATTTTTTTATTTTTTTATTTATTATTTTTTTTATAAACTTAACTCAGTTTAAAACTAGTACACACTAATTTCTCTATTCTTCTTAATTCTTTAGCTAACGTTTTCTTCTCTCTTACTCTTTTCTCTTTTCAATTTCCTTTTTTTTATGAACAAGATATTTTCATTGTCTGATTTTTATTTATTTATTTATGATTTTTCAGGTATCGTTTTTAGATTTGAATCGCATTATATAGGAGCCTCTCTCATTTTTTTTATAAACAAGATATCGTTTTTATTTATTTACTTATTTTTTTTATTTATGATTTTTCAGGTATCGTTTCAAGATATTTTCAGTGCCTTTCATAGAGAGCAGAAGTCTCATAGATAACATACTAATGACGTAGTAGCTTGTAAGCGGATATAGCAGAGCCTCTCTCTCTCCCCAAAATATGCTATCAAAGTAGACCTCAAGAAAGCTTTTGGTTCACTTGACTGGGAGTTTATAATCTCAGTTTTAGCTGCTTTGCGTTTTCATGCTAGTTTTATCAAGTGTATCAAATGCTGCACCACAATTCCTAGATTTTCACTTTCTGATAATGTGAGACTTGTTGGATATGGATTGTAAGGTGATAGAAAGTTAGAAACTTTAAAAAACTGAGATGGGGCTATGTCCATAGGCTTGGTTTATATTCTGATATATAGTTTTTTCTAGTGATAATCTTTTTACTGTGTATACACAAATTTTGTGTCGAAAATATGACAAAGAATTTGGAGACAAATAAAATTTTTATTTATCAAACTTGAGGTTACAATCTCGGGATGTTTTTAAAATAAAGAATTCCTTTAATTCTTCTTTAGTAAAATTTTGATCCTAGGGTTTTCGTGACTTAATCTTGAATCGATGAGATTCGCTTCAAGGGTCTTCTAGACTTGATCTTGAAAAACGGGTTTGACCTCCTTTCTTTTATGGAACAAGATCGGAGAGCAGCTTTTTGAGAAATCTTGTGATCCGCTTCAAGGGTCTTCTAGACTTGATCTTGAAAAATGGAATTGATGTTCTTTCTTTTGATGAAACAAGATCAAAGAGCAGCTTTCTTAAGAACAGGCACAACGTTCTTGGCGTTCTTCAAAATTTCTTCAATTCTTCAGAGATTTTTTCTTCGGATTTTGGAGAGATTTGGTTCTTCAAAATCTTCTTCTTCTCTTCGAGTGGAGGTCCCTATTTATAGTGCTAGCCAGCCAGGTGAAAAAGAGTTCTAAAAAAACTTATCTTCCTTATTTATTTCTTAATTAGTTTAATTTAATTAGAGATAATACCTTCTTATCTATCTTTTAATTAATTTAATTTAATTAGATATAAAATTTTATTATTTATCTCTTAATTAATTTAATTTAATTAAAGATAAACCTCATTATTTATCTCTTAATTAATTTAATTTAATTAGAGATAAAATAATTATCTTATTTATTTCTTAATTAATTTATTAGAGATAAATAATTTTGACACATGGGTGGATTTTGATTGGATGACCCATGAATCCTTGCAATTTGATTGGTCAAGCCATGTGTGCATATTTAATTAATTATGATGCCATCGCATATGATGTCATCAATTTCACATGGTGATGCATAATTATTTGAAAATTCCTTAATTAAAAGAAATTTCAACTAATACATGGCAATTTGTAATTGGTCAAAATTTTCTCCTTCTACAGATACCCCCTCTAGACTTGGTTACATACGCGATTTTTGAGTGTAGCAAGTGGACAACTATTGAAATTTGATTTGCTTTTCATGCCAAAATTTATTTGCACCTTTGCATTATCTTGAAAAAATTTACAAGCTTCAATTGTTCCCACATGATTTTTTTTTCATGTGACAAATGTGCAAGTCTTGACACTTAATTTGGTTTAGCATCACTTTTTATTTAAAGTAAATTCTTTTTTTTTTGGTAACAATTTTCTGTAGGATATCATAAAATCCTAGTGTGCCTTGATTTTGAAAAGAATTATACTTTAAATAAAACTTGATTTACCGATTTCTTCCTTGCCGAATAACAAAAGGAATGTTATCCTAGATGAACAAAAAGACTTGGCATTAGAGAAAGTCTTATACCATCCGTATTACATTCGACTTGGATTACTTCCCCTATAAAAGCAAGGCCTTTCCAGTTGATTACGCGTTCAAGAGCTTGATAGGCGAGTCTCTCTCTCTCTTTATTTTTTTTATTTTTTTATGCTTCTTCATGGCATCCATTAATGAAGCCACTTGCTCATTAAATCATCATGCATGTTGACATGTTGACACCTTGCATGCACATATTCTGATTATGCTTTATGCTTTATTCTGGGTAATTTACATTATGGGCCACTGAACTTAGCATCAACTTTCATGTAGGTCACAAATCTTTAATTTTATCAAATTACATCACTGAACTTTTATTATTAATAAATTAGGTCACTTATGCTAACGTCGTTAAGTAATTCTATCAGAAAAATTGGCTCAGCATGCTTATATTTTTTACATCTCATCAAGCTAATGCATGACTGAAAATTTTGGTAAAAAAATTGTCATGTTGAGTCTGCTTTTTCGTTATAATTACTTAACGGAATTAGCATAAATGACCTAATGTATTAATAATAAAAGTTCAGTGATGTAATTTGATGAAATTATACGTTTATGACTTATAAGAAAGTTGATGCAAAATTCAGTGATCTAAAATGTAAATTACCCCTTTATTCTCTTTAAAGTAATATTGCTTATTTTAACAACCATTAAAGAGCATTCTAATACTTTTTGTACCACCCCTTTTTCTAACGAGTTTGCATGGGATTTCTTATGTGGAACCAAACTATAAGTCTTGTGGGCGCAACCTGGTTCTTCTTCTTCGAGCAATATCTCGGCTGCCATCTTTTTTTAAAACAGTTTCTTGCTTTTGTTCTTTGAATGGTTCTGATTTTTTTTCACCATCCTAGCATCTTTTTTTTTTCTTCTTTATAATAGGCTGCGATTATAATCAGTGAAGTAGAATCTCCGGTTTCTCAATGCTTCATCTCAAGCAAACTTTTGTGCCAACATTCTCCATTGTAGTATAAATTCAATATCAAGTCCACGATCAAGCTCCTCAAAATTTTTTATTATCATCAACTACTAGCCGATTATATTTGAGCAAGCGGCATATTGTGGGTTTTTTTCGGTAGCACAAAGCGAAAGCAACAACCAAACCTTCGGCCTTAGCAAATACTCCTTTCGAAACCGTATGAGCGTTGGAGCTTTTTACCTTGAAGGACGTCTTGACGAAACTATATTAATGTTGCCATGCATATTGATATTCGGCTCATGCATTGAAGTCCATTGACACCTTGCATTTTTATTTTTAATGGTCACCAGCAACCATGCATGTGTCTTTTCCTTGAATAGTTTTGCCATGCAAACCAAAAGCCAAATCAATGCCGTCCATGAAGAAGAATTTTAGGAACGAGGCCGTAAAGCTACCATTATAATGGCCATGGAAGAGTTTTTTTTTTATACTGCAACTTGATGGCACCTTGTTTTCATGAATTTTAATAAAGATTTTTTATTCTTTATTTACTAACTTCATGATTTTTTTTTTCAGATCTCTTTTCATGGTGTACTTCGAAATTTATCTTGTCATTCTTTTCAAAGAATATGAAGACATTAGAAAAGGATTATATCTCTTCACTGACATGCCCACATCATATGGATTTATCTTGGACTTTATTCGATATTTCTTCCACTTCGAAAGATTGGTCGACAGAACTTTCTCAAGCTTCACTATCTTCTCCAAAGACAAGATTTCTTCAATCTAATCTCCATCTCAAGGCCGCATTATTTTTGAAGAGGCATATTAGGGTTATTCTTTCAAGACTTTTTGAAGAACATTCTTTCAAGAGTTTTTGGCGAATCTTCTTTGAAGGCTTTCAAGATTATTAGACTCCTTTGAAAACTTTCGGAGAATCTTCCTTCAAGACTTTCGAGATTATCTTCCTTCAGGATTTTCGGAGAATCTTTCTTCAAGACTTTCGAAGTATCTATCTTCTTAGCGGATCTTTCTTCAAGACCTTCAAGATCATCGGAGAATCTCTTTCAAGACTTCCGGAGAATCTATCTTCTTGGTGGATCTTTCTTCAAGACCTTCAAGATCATCGGAGAATCTCGTTCAAGACCTTTGAAGACCACTTTGAGAGATCTTTGATGGCCGCGGAGATCAGAGTTCAGCTACCAATATTCTTCATATCAACCGATGATGGCATCCAAATATTGTGAAGATTGTTTCCCATCCACCAATGACGTTCACATGTACCTTGAAGATTGATGCCCGGATGCAATGATATTCTCATGTGCCGTGAAGATTGACGTCTAGCCTCGAATGCTCTCCACTTTGCCACTAAGGAAGCTTCCATTATGATACTTGAACAAGCTAGGAGGTTTGCCCATTCAAGTTATATGACGAAGTCTTTCCATGTACCACAGAGTTAATTGGAGGTGACAACTAAGGAAGATTTTTCCCAAGATGTCGCAAGTATCAAGATGCCGAAAGATAGAGCATACAGCAAACTTGATGACAAAGGAAGATTCGTCCAAGATATTATAGTATCAAGATGGTGAAAGATAGAGTATGCACCGAACTTGATGGCCGGGGAAGATTCATCCAAGACGTTGTAGCATCAAGATGACGACAGATAGAGCATACACTGTACTTGATTGCCAAGGAAGATTCATCCAAGACGTTTTTGTGTCAAGACGGAGGATTAACTTAGAAGAACTTCAAGCGCTTAAGTTTTGTCTTAAGACTTGATGTTACTTGAACATGTGAATACTTCTGAAGTGGTTCTTCTATCAGTTTCGTTAGTCAAAGAAGCACAAGGGGAGAATATTGTGATCCTTGAAGACTCAATTGGTGAGAGTGATTATGGAAGACGTTAGAAGCGAATCAAGCCAAAAGAATTCCATGATGACACATCACTGCCAAGAGTGAAGCTTCAGTTTCTAATCCAGACGAGTTCAACAAACTTGTAATTGAGATTGAAGATGATGTTCCAAGCACCATTGTCAACCAAGAAGATGTTTGTCCCAACCTGATGATTGTTCGCTCTTTTTTTGATCGAGTTTCTTCACTTGTTGGAGATGTCTACAGGATCTTCGATGCAATAAAAACAATCAAGTCTATTGACTCATCTTCATTGAAAGGCATGGTGGAAAACTACTTTTCACAAGTCCAGAAGCTTCATGATCTTGAATCTTCCATCTTTTCATGACATTTGAATAGAGAATTCAAACATAATATTTTTTTTTACTGAACTTGGCAATGAAACCAAGCTACCTACATACCCTCGAATTTGAAGGATCAAGTCATCATATAGTTCAAAAAAAATTTTTTGCCCTAACTTTTGCCTAAGTTGTCCTAAAAAGGATTTTCAACCTAACAGACTTTTTTTTTAATGTGCAGTTTAAACTCGTGCTTAAAAGCAACATACGACAGTTTAAGCTCTTGCTTAGGAGCAGCATACGAAAGTTTAAGCTCTTGCTTAGGAGCAACATACGACAGTTTAAGCTCTTGCTTAGGAGCATCATACGATAATTTAAGCTCTTGCTTAGAAGCAACATAAGACAATTTAAGCTCTTGCTTAGGAGTAGCATACGACAGTTTAAGCTCTTGCTTAGGAGCAACATACGATAGTTTAAGCTCTTGCTTAGGAGCATCATACGACAGTTTAAGCTCTTGCTTAGGAGCAACATACGACAGTTTAAGCTCTTGCTTAGGAGCAGCATACGCCAATTTTTAAGCTCTTGCTTATGAGCATCATACGACAATTTAAGCTCTTGCTTAGAAGCAACATACGACAGTTTAAGCTCTTGCTTAGGAGCAGCATACGACAGTTTAAGCTCTTACTTAGGAGCAACATACGACAGTTTAAGCTTTTTCTTAGGAGCAACATCTTCTTCAAACATAGTAATGCTTCAAAAACTTGCCATTAATCGATCCAACATTGACACCATCTTGATCTATAATCTTGTATGCACCATTAGTATAAACTTCTTGAACAACGTATGGTCCATCCCATTTTGAAAAGGAACTTGTTGCCAATACGATGTGAAGTATTTATGGGTCTTCTTACAGCAAGGACTAAGTCTCCAACTTGAAAAGATCGCAGCTTGACTTTCTTGTTAAAAGCTTTGGATAGTCGAGTTTGATAGCACTTCAAGCGTTGTTGTGCTTGCTTGATAGGCTAAACACATAGCCAGATAATGCACAACTACTTTTGGATCAAGTCTCAGCATCTCTTTGTAAGTCCAAGCAAAGACATTTCAATACTCTATCAAAAGATCAAGATAGACTTTTTGGGCTTCTTCCTCTTGAGATTCTTCACCAGCTTCTTTTACAGATACATGGTTAGAAGCAAGGATTTCTGTTTCTTCAAGTTCTTCTTCCTCTGAGAATGGAACCTGTTTGGTTATAACCACTGTGTGCTTTCTAGCTTTCAAGACTTCACCAGTAGTTACCTTCCATTCGCTTTGCATTTTCATCCGAGAAGGAATTTTACTGTGAAAATCTCTTGATTCCTCGGAAGCTTTTCTCTTTCGGCTACGGTTAACCTTTTTGGAGTTTTGGACTTTCAAGTCTTGATAGAATGGGAATTGGCTTACTCACAGAAGCTTCACTGCATTCTCCATTCATTTGTTCAAAAACTGACCTTCGTGATGATTGAGTGCTCAAACGATCAAACACTGAACATTGTGTTGGGCGTGTTCCCAAGCGATCAAATGCTAAAGGTCTTGATGGCTCTACTGAATCTTTTTTCTCCTCGAGAACTTCATCCACATTATGTATCTTGAAGTTTCTTTATGAATCTTCAATTTTAATAGAGAGAATCCAAGTTCCTCTCTAGAAATTTCGACGTGATCAATTTTCTGTCGAACCCGACGGATCTTGAATGAACTTGTAGGCTTTTCTTTGCTAGACTCTTCTGTCTCGTGAGCCAATTTTGCAACATCCTCTTGTTTATATCCAGCTTTGACAAGCAATCTATAAGCATTAGGATCAAAATCTTTGGTTCGATGAGAAGAAAGATCTTGATGTTCAAAAAGAAGTTCCTCTAATGGCCTGACAAATCCTTTCAATGGAGGTTTAAGACCTTTTGATTCTTTCAAGTTAGTGAGGGGAATAGTCAAATTCTTTAAACCTTGAGCAATTTCATCTTCTCTAGCTGTGGAGGAAGCCAAATTCTTTCCTTTTTGCTTCGACTCTTGCATCGGATTGGACATTACTTCTTTTATAAATGCATCTTCCAAATAAAACTTTGCATCTGTGAAATGTGATTCAGCTGTAGTAAACGGTTTGGCATCTGCCAGGATCGTCTTGAGTTGACCGTTTCTATAATACTTGAGGCATTGGTGAAGAGCTGAGGAGACTATACCATTTTGATGTATCCATGGTCGTCCTAACAACATGTTGTACGTCGTCTTGGCATCGATCACATGGAAAAGTGGATTTGACTCCATACCTCCAACGAAAAGCTGAAGTCTAAGTTTTTCGAGAGCTCTTTGCCCCCCTTGGTTGAATCCTTGAATCATCAAGCGGCTTTGCAGCAATTCATCCAAAGGAACTCCCAATTCTTTCATTGTCTTCAAAGGAGTATGTTGACAGCGGAACCATCATCCACCAAAATTTGGTTGATCTTTTGTTCGCGAGTATATCCTACGACGAACAATGGCCGATTATGAGGAATTGATCCCAGCAACAGATCTTCATCAGAAAAGTTAATTTTCATAGCACAAGAACGATCAACATCTTCAAATGCTACTGTGTTGACATTGTCTTCATTTTCAACATCTTCATTGCCACCGATATGATAACAAGTCATGGAAACCAAATCTTCATTTCTGAACTGAATTGGCATGAATTCGTTTAAAGTGATTGGCCTTCTTGACTTTCTCCCAGCTAAATTTTCACTCTTAGATGATATTGTTGCTTCTTGAGGCACTTTAGGCTTTGGAGTCTGAGATGGTTGCTTGATCATCTTAGCTTTTATTTTCACAGGCTTTGGAGGATTCTTCTTTATGCTTTTTCGTCGTGTGACTAGAGTCCAACCATCTTCATCTTGACTTTCTTTTTGAAGCAAATGGTTGCCCCCATTCCCTAGAAGATCTACCTTTGTACTTGTGCTTGGAGCCAATATGATATTATCAAAAGAGCCGAATATTATGGTTCTATCCAACGAATTGGAGTGAGAAACCATATTGATTGATGCCAGATTTGATGACACTGTTTTCTTTTCAAACTCGATTTTCCTCTCTTCATAGAGTCGCATGATTTTATCCTTTAAAATGAAGCACTTCTCTAGAGGGTAGCTAATCAAGCAATGATACTTGCAATAATTAAGGTCGTCCAATTTATCAACTTCTTCAGGTCGCTTCGTTTCTAGCAACTGAATCAACTTAGTCTTCAGAAGTTCTTCAAGTATGCTTGAAACATCAGAATCAAGAAAGGGATACTTCTTTTCTTGCCTCTCCTTCAAAGTGATTTTGCCTTTACCTTTGTCTTAGGTAGGAGCAGATTTTTCCTCTTGAGACTTGTTTGATTTGGAAGATATCTTAAGCTGCTTGGTACTCACAGCCATAGACTGTTTGCTTTCTCCCTTGTTGGTAAAAGTTTTGCCCTCTTTGCGGGTATCCTGCTTTTCCTTGCCTTTCTTTGGTTCTTGCACAAGAGGTTCTTCATTTCCAGCAGCTGTCATACTCAACTCCATATCATGAGCACGAGTGGCTAATTATTCAAAGGTCTTAGGCTTGATGCCTTGAAGAATGTAAAGCAGGCCCCAATTCATGCCTTGATGCACATGTCAAGGGCAGAAGACTCAGACAATCTTTCTTTGCAGTTAAGGCTCAGATTTCTCCATCTGTGGATGTAGTCAATTACTGGCTCATCCTTCTATTGGCGTGAGCTTGTGAGTTCGATCATGCTGACTATGCGACGAGTGCTGTAGAATCGATTGAGGAATTTACGCTCAAGTTGTTCCCAGCTGTCAATCGTCCTTGGCTCAAGATCAATGTACCAATCAAAGGCGTTGCGTTTTATTGAGTGAACGAACTGCTTCACCATGAGATCTCCATAAGTGCCAGCATTATTGCAAGTTTCCACGAAGTGTGCAACATGTTGATGTGGATTTCCTTTTTCATCGAACTGTTGAAACTTTGGAGGTTGATAATTCCCAGGCATCCTCAAACGATCTATCCTTTGAGAATATGGCTTTACATATGTATATAAAGGTTGAGTGACACTTTCAACTTGATCCTTGATAGCTTCCTTAATAAGATCCTTGAGCTAACGGGTAGTGACGAGTTCAGTGATCTTTTCTTTAGAATCCTTAGCAACTTCCTTGTTAGAGTTCTCACCATCATCTTGAAAGATTGATTGTCAATTTTGGTTTAAAGCTTCGAGTCTTTTTCCAGTGAGACCAGCGATCTTATCCATCATGGAATCGATCTGGTTATCCTTCTCTTTGATGCTTGCCGAAAATATTTCAACGGATTTTGCTAGAAGCGCAACTTGTTCTTCCAATGATGTGGTGCCAGTTGTCATGACGGCCATTACTCCATAACTTGATTTTGGAGCAGATGATAGAATAGAGCTGCTGCTTGAGTAGCTATCTTGTTCCTTGTATGTTAACTGGTGGCTTGCACTTGATCCTCGAAGAGAATCAACTTGTCCATCAGAAACTTCTTCTAAGTCTTGAATTGGAGAAGAAGTGTCATAGAGCGGGTTTTGATTGAGCACCGAAAAAGTTTGCTCATACAATTCAGCAAGAGCTTTGGTCTTCTTCCTAGTGCCATAAGGATAAGCAGGGATATCAACGCTTGATGATGAAGCGGGGTAGACTACAGGGTTTGCTCGAACAGGCTTGAGAGTTGGTTTGTTAGCAAGGTTCTTCTTGGGAGCCATTGCAACTTGATAACTTGAGTTTTGAAGAAAAGAGATGAAAGGTAGAGATTGTCCCACCGAGCGTGCCAAAATTTGTACATACAAATTTCGTGTCGAAATATGACAAAAAATTTGGAGACAAATAAAATTTTTATTTATCAAACTTGACAATCTCGGGATATTCTTAAAATAAAGAAATCCTTTGATTCTTTTTTTTCAGTAAAATTTTGATCCAAGGGTCTTTGCGACTTGATCTTGAATCGATAAGATCCGCTTCAAGGGTCTTCTAGACTTGATCTTGAAAAACGGGTTTGACCTCCTTTCTTTTATGGAACAAGATCGGAGAGCAACTTTTTGAGAAATCTTGAGATCCGCTTCAAGGGTCTTCTAGACTTGATCTTGAAAAATGGAATTGATGTTCTTTCTTTTGATGAAACAAGATCAAAGAGCAGCTTTCTTAAGAACAGGCACAACGTTCTTAGCGTTCTTCAAAATTTCTTCAATTCCTTCAATTCTTCAGAGATTTCTTCTTCGGATTTTGGAGAGGATTTGGGTCTTCAAAATCTTCTTCTTCTCTTCAGACTTGTGAATTATGAAAATTATCGAGTGGAGGTCCCTATTTGTAGTGCTAGCCAGCTAGGTGAAAAAGAGTTCTAAAAGAACTTATCTTCCTTATTTATCTCTTAATTAATTTAATCTAATTAGAGATAATACCTCCTTGTTTATCTCTTAATTAATTTAATTTAATTAGAGATAAAATTCTATTATTTATCTCTTAATTAATTTAATTTAATTAAAGATAAACCTCATTATTTATCTCTTCATTTATTTAATTTAATTAGAGATAAGATAATTATCTTATTTATCTCTTAATTAATTTAATTAGAGATAAATAATTATGACACATGGGTGAAATTTGATTGGATGACCCATGAATTCTTGCAATTTGATTGGTCAAGCCATGTGTGCATATTTAATTAATTAATTATGATGTCATCGCATATGATGTCATCAATTTCAGATGGTGATGCATAATTTAATTGAAAATTTCTTAACGAAAAGAAATTTCAACTGACACGTGGCAATCTGTAATTGGTCAAATTTTTCTCCTTTTACATATCGGTTGTTTAAATTCACCTATTGATCCATGAACTAATGCCGTTCAGTCCACTTGAATGATCAAAGACAATTTTGAGTATTTATCAAGGAACCAAAAGGATTTAGAATGCTTTAAATATCTCAATCAACCGACCTTTAGAGCAAGAGAAATTGGTTTCTTTGAACCTAGATGAAAATTGAACATTAACCATTGACAAAGCAGAATTATAGGATGAGGGTTGCGAAATAGGCCAACGAATCTGGCAGAAAAGAACAGTTTCAGTACTAATACTACTTTCTGCTACCTCTTAAGTTCAATGAAAATGATTGGCCAAAGGTTTGAACTTTGAACTATTTGGTATCGACAAGATAACTAGGATACTCCAATAAGAAAATGGAGGCTCGCCTCGTCAATTGCCAATTGCCGGCTATTGTTTTAACTCCTAATTATATAGCTTTTATATTCAAGCAAAGGCCAAGTAGTTGGATAAAGGTGCTTGTTAATCACCAACATTGATAGAAACTAGAAAGCAATTCACTATGGTATCAATGGTGCACGTGAAATTGGCTTCTCTTACAAGAGTTTCACTCCAGATGGTTCTTCAGACAAGCTGTCCTGTCTTCTAAATTAACACCAGTCTTTAAGTCTTAACTCCCATTGATAATTGAAAAAAGGAACCAAAAATAATCATATAAATGATTATATAAAATAAAATAAAACCAATGATCCTTGTTGCCTTTTGGGATTGACTTATTAAGTGAAACCGCAAATAAATTTGTGAGAAATCAATCATCTGTTTTCTCAATCCTAATTTGGTAATTCTTCCTTAAGCGAACCTTTTTATATAGACAAGAAGATTGATGTTGTACCAGTTTAAAAATCATGACAATAAATTTATCTAATTTTATGTGACCAAATCTATCTCTTTAAGTTCGTTATGATTATGATCTATGTTATTTAAATTTGAAGTGACTATCAGATACGGATATGTGTCAGACATGAATTTTTTTTTAATATATCATATCCATATATATTTAAAAAAAAATTAATATATGATCTATGTTATTTAATATTTATTTTTATTTTATTTTTATTTTTAATTTTAGTTTTTATTTTTGGATAATTAGGAAAAATCAGAAGAAAAAAAAAAAAAGAAAAAACAAAGTTTGCTAAACCTAAACTCCTCTCTAGATTTGGATTAAACTCTGGAATTATTGATAAATATGAAAAACAAAACAAAACTCTTTTTTCATATTTATCAATAATTCCAAAGTTTAATCCAAACCTATAGAGGAGTTTAGGTTTAGCCAAACTTTGTTTTTTCTTTTCTTTTTCTTTTCTGATTTTTCCTAATTATCCAAAAATAAAAACTAAAAATAAAAATAAAACTAAAGTTAAAACAAGCACTCGGACAAAAGTAGTTGTCTACAATCATCTGTTTTCTAAATCCTCAATTGGTGATTCTTCCTTAAGGAAACTTTTTTGGGGGAACTTTTTTTTATGTAGTCAAGAAGATTGATGTTGTACCAGTTTACAAATCATAACAACAGATTTGACTAATTTTATGCGACCAAATTTATCCCTTTAAGTTCGTTACGTTATTTGAATTTGGAGTGAATGTCGGATATAAATATGTGTCCGACATGAATATATTTAACTATATTAAAGTTTTTTTTATATATTTGGAGAATCATATTTCTGTACATATGTATCAAACACAGATATTTAAAAAAAAATGAAGAATTGGGATTTCTTTCTTGACTAATTTCTTTGATTTTATATGTTCTCAAACAAAACCTGAAAAAAAAAAAAACTAAAGTTAGCAATAATTTAACTTGTAAAGTTATTGTTTTTTTTTTTTTTTTTTACATATTAAGGTTAATTTCTTGGGGAAAAAAAGGTTAATTTAAAAATAAATTTATAAGTTAAATAAATAAAACAAAAAAAACCTTAGAGATGCAATTTGATTCACTAACTCAAGATAAATTATTATACACATTTATACCAAAAATAAATTGTAAGAAAAAAAGTTTATTAATTATGAAAGCTATTAATGATATTATTAGTTTTTATTTATTCATTAAAATTAAATAAAAAAATTCTCTCAAATTGGAGCAAATTATTGGGCTAAATAGTAAATTGGCCCACTATGGGCCAACCTTCATGATGTAGTTATATCTTTTCTCGTTTTAGATTCCAAAGTAACAGTTTCTTCTGCAATTTCTCTTCTTTTGAGTTCTTTTTTTCCCATACTCTTCACTTCACTTTCCTTTCATTTTTTATTTCTCAGTTTTCAGAGTCAAATATCTAAAAAAAACCTCAACTTTTTCAATTACCTTTCTTTTTTTCTTTTTAATTTTAATTCGTCTATATCTCAAACTACTCTTTCAACTGATCTCTTTTTAGCTCAGTTCAGTTCAGCCGATCGAATTTGGTCTCAGTTAAGGTAATTTCTCGTACTATGAATCTTGTCTCTCTAAATATGGCAGGTTTCATGTTTTTCATCTTTTTCATCTTCTAATTTTTTTGGGGGTTCTCTTAGGAAAAGAAAGCGACTTGTCTCTAGTAGATTCCTCGTGTAAAGAGAGAGAGAAAGGGAAGAACCAAAAAAAGTTGGATCAGAAAATTCATGTTCAAATTTTTTTTTTTTTTGTTTATGGTAGTTCTTTAACTTTTTCTGATTCCGCAGATTTTTTACTATTAATTGAAAAAAAAAAAGCTCAATTTAATCTTCTGTTGTGGATTATCATAAACAAGACCCATTAAACTTATTAGTATTCTGTAAGATCCAATTTGATGCTTAGGGAATTCATGGTTTTAATATCAGCTAGCATTTTTTATGTTTTCCTTTGATGGGTATATTTTCTATTTTGTAAAGTTGTCTCTTTTTTTTCTTTTTTCTGGCTGAAGGAATGGCTGGGAAAGTTGTGAATGCTCTGTCTGCCAGTTTCTCTGAATATGAGTTTCTGGAAGGTGATGATGACCAACTTAGAACCGTGATTGCAGCTTCGAATCAGATAATTCCATGGATTGATCCTTCTATGTTGAAACTTCGGCATAGAATTGGAAGGGGACCTTTTGGTGATGTTTGGTTAGCAACTTATCATCGTTCGACCAAAGATTATGATCAATATTATGAAGTAGCCATCAAGATGTTGCATCCAATTAAACAGGATGACATGAAGACTTTGTTGGTTAAGTTTGATGATTTATATTCCAAGTGCCAAGATGTGAATAATATTTGTTCTCTTCAAGGAATTTCTATTATAAGTGGAAAGGTGCCCGTTGCATCTAATCTTAGATGATTTTGGTTCACTAGATGACAGTTGATTGTCTTGCTAAGAATTGATTTTCGTTTTTTTTTTTCCCTGCAGATATGTATTATTATGAAATTTTATGAGGGATCAGTTGGAGATAAAATGACTTGCCTTAAGGGAGGAAAGCTCCCATTTCCTTATGTTTTGAGGTGATGTCTACTGGAATAGATGGAAGATTATGTCTTTCTTTTTTTTTCTTGTTAATATGTAAAGTAGCAAAGAGTAGTTAATTTTACATTTATTGCATCTACGTTTGCAGGTATGGGATCAGTTTGGCGCAGGGAATTTTGGAATTGCACTCGAAAGGGATATTGGTTCTAAACCTTAAACCTTTTAACTTTCTTCTTAATGAAACTAACCAAGCAGTTTTAGGGGATATTGGTATTCCATATCTACTCCTGGGAATTAGATTGCCTCGCTCAGATATGGCACACAGGCTTGGAACGCCCAATTATATGGCTCCAGAACAGTGGCGACCAGAAATAAGAGGTCCAATATCATTTGAGACTGATTCATGGGGATTTGCATGCAGCATTGTGGAGATGCTCACAGGCATTGCTCCTTGGCATGGGAAATCAGCTGATGAAATTTATGACCTGGTTGTCAGAAAACAGGAGAAACCACTTATTCCAAATGGCCTTCCTCCTCCAGTTGAGAAAGTTCTTCTTGGCTGCTTTGAGTATGACTTCAGAAATCGTCCTTTAATGAAAGACATATTACATGTGTTTAATAGGTAGGTCTCTTCTATATATATATATATATATATATATATATTCAGTTTTGTAGTTTAAGATAGAAGTAAGGTCCCTTATCTATATAGTTAACTCTTCCTACTCCCCCTTTATGTATAAATTGCTGAACTATTATGTAATATGCAGTTAAAATGTTTCGCAATTGGAATTTATTAAATGACAATGTTGACCTACTTGCTTGATATCTTTGGTTAATTGAAACCACATTTTCAGCTTAGAGATTGGAGGTGAAGATGATGGGCGTTGGACAGGTCTTGGGAGCTCAACAGTTTCAGACCAAAAAAGTAGCACCACTGGCTACACAGAGTGGTTTCTTTCAAAGGATTGTTTGCAAGTGGGTGACATAGTGCGTTCCAGAAAGCCACCTAACTCGTGCAAACCTGAAAATATGGATGTTCCGGAAGGAAATGTGGTGGGTTTAGAACGTAGCACGGATCGAGATGGTTTTGTTTTGGTGAGGGTTCGTGGCGTTCATGACCCGTTAAGAGTTCATGTTTCAACGCTAGAGAGGGTCACTCTTGGCTTAGCAGTTGGGGATTGGGTAGGTTTGAAGGAGGAAGACAAAAGGCACTCACCAGTAGGGATTCTTCATTCCATTGACCGTGATGGAAGTGTTGCTGTTGGGTTTATAGGGTTGGAAACTCTTTGGAAGGGAAGTTCTTCAGAGTTTCAGATGGCGGAATCTTACTGCGTTGGTCAGTTTGTTAGGCTGAAATCTAACGTGCTTAGCCCTCGCTTTGGTTGGCCTTGCAAAAGAGGAGGTATTTGGGCTACTGGGAAGATTTGCTGGATCCTACCAAATGGATGCCTTGTTGTAAAGTTCCCAGGAAGATTAAGTTTTGGAGACGAATTCGGCAAATTTTTGGCTGATCCAGCTGAAGTGGAATTGGTTTCCTTTAATAATTGTCCAGGAGTGGTGAAAAAGTATCAACATCTTGAGGATTTTCACTGGGCTGTGAGGCCACTTCTAGTTGCATTGGGTATATTTACAGCGATGAAGGTGGGTTTTTTGATTGGAAAGAGAAGTGGGAGGTCAAAGGTAAAGCGACAAAGCAGTGTGATTCAGGGTGATGTCCAACGTATGAATGGCCAGACTGATGGCAACCAAGCATGGCTTCCACCACATGTGGCAAATATTCTTTTCAGGGATGGTGCTGCTCGCTAGTTTCCTGGCCGAGTTCATATACTTGGAGGTAACTTGCTAACTCTGTTGGGTTGCAGTCAGCAACTTGTTTCTATTGTAAATGGTTATCTACAATTCTACATTTTATTGGGAACTTCTTTATTATCTGCATCTTACATGTATATATATTAGTGCATTGTCTCTTTGCTCTACATGTATATAATATATATATATATATATATATATATATATCCAGATGATCTAAATCTTGTGATGATTATGGCCTCTATCTGCTTTGTAGAAACGTCTGGGTCAAAGTTCTTTCATTTTTTCATTGTGGTCTGATAATAAAGGGAGCACAAAATATCGCATGTCTGCAAAAGAAGTGCTCAGAGAGAGAGAGAGAAATGCTGATGTTTTGGACCTTTTGGGCAATGAATAAATAGTTCAGAAAGGTTTGCTCGGAAGACACCTCATAAAGCAACATTATTATAAGCCTTATGAAGTGAAGATTTCTCTTTTTTTCAACTCCTCCTATTACTCTTCTAATAGTTCCCTCTTCACAGATAAATCCCGTTCAAGCTCCTTGTTTCGAGCCTCCAGTTACAACCCTAAGCTTTCACTCTCTCTCACTCTCAACTTCTATCTGAGCATTTTTCAGACTTTCCATGTATGATGCAACACTTTTCTGTTCTTCAATCTCTTCCAGTTGTTTTTCCTTCTAGATCGTCACATTGATGTGCAGAGAAACACAAACAGGCTCAATGGACTTGCATGTAAAGCATCCTTTCAGAGTTGAGTCCTGTTCTATGGGGCTTGGATTCTTGGGATGGATGGACCAGCTCTGATTCCTGTTGACAATCTTGAACCTTTTTGCCATCATGAACAATGGTAACCTCACAATAGTCTGGAGCATTCTTCTTGATCAATTCGCGTGAGAAGGCGAATGCAAGATTTGCCTGCTTTAGCTCCTCCTCTTCCAGTTTTTCATGCTTTTTGAAGATGCAGCAGCAATTTCTTTCTCCCTTTGCACATAAATATTTTTGTCTGCCCTACATTATTGCAGATCTTCTCCACCATCTAAACGTTAAGCAAACACTTGACTCTGAATTTTTATAAATTTTGTATGAAGAAGATGTACTGAAACACAATACAGACAAGAAAGCTGAAAAGATTGAAACTAAGAGGAAAGAAAAGACAAAAAGTGGATTTTGTTATCATTGAAATGAGATCCGTATAACAACATAGTAACGATCAATAAATCATGGATTATCCTTCTTAAACATCATTATCAACAAAGCTGTAATGATTATACTTCTTAATCATCTGTCAATCTTTTAACAGATAATTAAACCAACCCTCATCATACTTTTGGGTTTGGGTACGTCCAAGTATATGAAAAAGACATCGGATCACAACTCACTTACATGCGTTTAACTTTGCTTAGAGAATTTAAAAAAAAGAAAGAAAGAAAAGGTTGAAGATCACGCGTGATGAAAATAGAGGGTGGAGATGAGAAGGAGTAGTACGGGGAAAGATCAGGAGCGTTGAAAAATAGGGTGGAGGGGTAGAAAAACATGGGAATGTCGGGATCGGATTATGATTCAGTTTATTATAATTTTATCTATTATTTTTTAATACATTCATCGTTATCTGTGTAAGATCTATTTATTAATTATAAAAATCTCATCTATAAATAATGATTAAAATATATTGATAAATAATAAATTAAAAAACTAATGGAATGAAACAGGATCCGTCTAGATCTGGATCCCATCAGAAACTCCAAAAGTGTTAATGAATGATCATGTTATCATGTTTTATCAGAGTACACCCGCGTGCGCATTAACAGTGAATCTCGTACGTTTGTGGGTCCGTCAAATAAAACTGCGGCACCACCCCATTTCCTCTGCGCGTTTACCCAAATGTTATTGGCATACTATTATTTCTCATCTCATTTTCTTAAATGTGTTAAGGTTATATCATTTTTTTTTGAATACTTAAAATTTTTATTTTTTATATTTTAAATTATTTTTTAAAATTTTTAATATTAAGAATTATAAAACATTCAATTTATTAAAAAAAATTAAATACCTAGCTACTTTGAAGCTTAAGCATGTTCAGAAATTCTTTGGAGTGTGTTAATAACGTGCAAGAGCTGAGAGTAGGGGAAAAAAGCATCCTTTATATGATGACGTCACCCGTATCTTACCTCTGATATTAAAGTAACAATATATGTTGAATTGAGGAAAAGACAAACAATCGCCTAGATTATAAATCCGTCTACGTGGCAGCATTCCACCACGGCTCGATAAACCTCACTTTCTAGAGTCCCACATTGAAGTTGTTGAAATCTCTTATCAATCCACGTGTACGGTCCATCTCAACTCATTCACATTTGCCAACTTGCCATGTCACCACGCTGAGAGAGAGAGAGAGGGGACCACCTCCCAAAATCTGAAAAATCTTCTTTTTATGATACTCTGCCAATCAGTAGCCGTCAATTTGGTTTAAATGACCAAAATACCCTTACCTCGCTCTTCTCAAAAGTGCTAAGGAAGCCGGGTTGGGGAGAGGTTTTAAGTAGCCACGTCATATTCAGACAAGGTTTTTTTAAGACTGCGTTTGTTTCGTTTTAAACGAGAAAAAACAAGTAATGTTGCTTTTAATACATTGCGCCGTGAATTGTAGTCTTGTTGTAGTAATTCATTCATAGAATCTTCCTTTTTAGATTTGATTATGAGAAGGAAAAAAAAGCAGGAAAAACCTTGGTTTTAAGAAGAATTAGATTAGATTAGATTAGATACTCGTACTCTGAACATTGGAGACATCCAGATTATTAGATCTTCTACTGGACGATTGCATTTTGCGAGTCCTACTTTCAGGTCTTGGCGCGTAGCCTCACCAATGGGTTAGTTGACTATTGTCTCCACTGAAGGAAAGTTAGAGATTTTTTATTTTTATTTTTTAGTGTTAGAACTTAGAAAAGAGAAAGCCAAAATAGTGGTCGTACTGGCAGAGGGAGGCTTCCACTTTCTTAGGTGGCTGACATGGTAAAAGGTAGAGGTGGCAATTGGGCGGGTTCGGGCGGGTTCGGGTCAGGTTCATTCGGGTTCGGGTTCATTCGGGTTCGGGTTTATTCGGATTCGGGCTCATTCGGGTTCGGGTCCATCCGGGTTCGGGCTCATTCGGGTTCGGGTCCCATTCGGGTTCGGGCTCATTCGGGTTCGGGCTCATTCGGGTTCGGGCCCATTCGGGTTCGAGCTCATTCGGGTTCGAGCCCATTCGGGTTCGGGCCCATTCGGGTTCGGTCTGGGTTCGGGTTCGGTCTGAGTTCGGGTATGTTTTACATCATTTTATTTTATATTAGATGTAATTATTTTTACGTAATTTAAATATTTATATCTAAAAACAAATTATTAATTTATTATTATTTTTATACTTTTGCTATTATATGATATTTTTAATTATATTTATTTTTTAAAATTAATATTTGTTAGCACCAAAAGAATAAGAAATTAATTTGTTATATAAAATCAAATTTTGAAATAATTTATTATAAAAAATATGATATATTATAAATTAATCATATTGATATTTAAAATAATTGATTTGATGAACTCGAATTTCAAAATATAAATACATTATAATTTATATTCACTATAAATAAAAAACTTTTAAAAATAAATTCTGACCTTCATCTATTCGTTTATATACTTATAAAATGCAAAAATTTATGCTTATAGTCAAGATATATATATATATATATATATCTATCGAGTACTTTTATTTTTTTCATCAGTATAAAATATAAATTATAAAGTAGTACTAAAAAATATAATTTATATTTAAATTATACGTAATAAATATATAATTAATATGATTATTTATTAATATATAATAAATATACCCAAAACCAAAAGGTCATAAAACCCAAAACCCCATTAAACCTACCCGCTAAAATGAAAGCCATAATTCAATTAAACCCACCCTAACCTAACCGTATAAGTATAACCCAAAAGGCCAAAATAATTGAATTATTATCAAATTTTTTTTCACATCTCTAAAATTTTCAAGAATTTAAAATATTTAGATTGTAAATTCATCATGATATGAGACGTTAAAGTTATAATTTATAAGTACAAAATATAATTTACTTTTTGATAAAATTATTATTTCATCATCATATATATATATAATATTAAATTTTAAATTTTAATTAAATTATTAAAAAAAATTAGAATAAAATTAATAATTAAAGTTATTTCTTTGTAAAAAAAAAAAATTAATTGCAATTTGATTATTTTTATTTTTAGTATTAAATTCGGGTTTGGGTTCGGGTCGGTCTCGGGTTCGGGTCCATTCGGGTTCGGGCTCATTCGGGTTCGGGCCCATTCGGGTTCGGGTCCATTCGGGTTCGGATCCATTCGGGTTCGAGCCCATTCGGGTTCGGGTCTATTCGGGTTCGGGCCCATTCGGGTTCGAGTTTTTAACTTTTTGGTCAAATCGGGTTTGAACGGATTCAGGTTCAGGTTTTCCTGGACGAGTTTTCGGGTTCGGGTTCATTTTGCCACCTTTAGTAAAAGGGTAGACAGAAAAATGGTAGGACAAAGATTTGTCCAATTAATATTTGAAAAGAAAGCATCATTTATCAACGGTATTTATTACCATTTATTTTATTGGAATTAAATGGGAACATGAGTTATGCGTGAAGCGTGTTCTGCACGTGCTTCAAGACAGCGTCATAAGTTACATTGCGTTGGACCAATGTTGCTTTGTTCTGTCCGAAACATAAATAGACCAAAGATTATAATATTTAATTTAAGAATTTTGCTAACTAGAAATTTTTTAAAATTATTATTTATAATAATATTTTTATTCATTAAAAATAATAAATAAAATTATTAAATATTATAATTAATATAATATATATTTTTTATAAATAGTGTATTAGCAAAACCCTTAATTTAATGCACTTACCATCTCTCTCGCATAATCTTTTAGTTCAGTTTACGAGGGAAATTGAAACAAAGAAAAGAAAAAAACAGAAAACCTTCCTTAAATACTCCGATTCATTACTCAACAGAGGCAGGACCACAGGTCCACAACAGTGAAAGAGAGGACCCCAAATACAAATAATCTTTGGCAGAATCCTTCATTGTTTCAAAAGAGTCGAGCCATTGAAGAGAGTAGAGAAGGAAAGAAGCAGAGGAAAACCAGAGTTGGAAGAAAGAATGTTTGCAGCAGAGAACGGACTCAAAGGAGACCCAAGGCTAAAAGCCATATCTGACGCCATTAGGGTCGTTCCTCATTTCCCAAAACAAGGTTTTTTTTTTTCCTTTCTTTCTCTTTTCGATTTCTTTGAGGAACTTTGATTAAACGGGTGTTTGTTTGTTTGTTTGGTAATAGGGATTATGTTCCAAGACATAACAACGTTGTTGCTGGATCACAAGGCGTTCAAGGATACCGTCGACATCTTTGTCGATCGCTACAGAGACATGGATATTTCTGTCGTTGCTGGTACTCTGTATCTTGTCTCTTCTCAAACACTCTTTTCTTCTATTTCTTTTTTTCTTTTTAATTTATAAACGGTTAACTGTCGTTTGTTTCAATGTTATCCTCTGAAAACGGTTAACTGGTACTCTCCTTTCTTTTTTCAAGTTTTGATGTAGATTGTTTGAGCTGCTACATCATATAAAATTA
The DNA here is from genome assembly GCA_030761205.1 of Fremontodendron californicum. Classification (NCBI taxonomy): domain Eukaryota; kingdom Viridiplantae; phylum Streptophyta; class Magnoliopsida; order Malvales; family Malvaceae; genus Fremontodendron; species Fremontodendron californicum. Next base: position 11,670,506 of record JAULJL010000045.1, read on the forward strand.
ATTTCCTATTTGATATGCATGTTTAAGCTATTGTTTTTTCTCTTTTTTTTTTTTTTTAATTTCGAGGGAAGCCTTTGAATCCTTACAGTCTCTCAACTTTTTGTCCTTCTGGGTTTTTTTTTGTAATCGATCTGCCATGTTTGGGAACTTGGGTTATTTTCGTTTTCTTTGTCTGTCTCTGACAAAATTAAAGTAAAAGTTGTTTGTTTTATGGTTTTTATTATTCTTGACCTTATGACATTGATGATAAGGGCATGGTAATCTTTTTCTTTAATTCTCAGTGCTCCTTTTGGAAAATTATGTGTAGGAATTGAAGCTAGAGGATTCATGTTTGGTCCATCAATTGCCTTGGCCATTGGTGCAAAGTTTGTTCCTCTGAGAAAACCCAAAAAGTTGCCAGGTTATACTATCTTATATATATATATATATATATAAGGATTAAGCATATAATGGGAGATAATGCTGCTTAATTATACTCTACTTTTTCTTTCTTTGTCGATATTCAAAAAGTGAATAGATTATCCATTTTTTTTTTAAAGTTAGTGAGGCTTGTGGATTTGAAGTACATGTCATTTGGAAGAAAATAAAATCAGTTGAAATGATTGAAGGGTTTTTCTCCACTGGTCATAGGTGAGGTGGCTTTCAGAAAAAAAGTCTGCTACTTTTTTTGTGCTTGTCAATCATCAGGCATGATCTCATCAAGATCATCATATTTTAGTAATTAAAAACTAGTAGTAGCAGTATATATGAAAAGGATTTTGTTAACAAATATTTTTTAAAATTAATTAATATATTATTTATAAAAAACTATATTATATTAAATATAATATTTGATAATTTTATTAGTTATTTTTAATATATTAAAAAAAAATATTATCATATAAAATAACTTTAAAAAATATTTTTAAGACACTTATTAATAAAATCTATCTGAAAATGTCACTAACACATAAAAGAAATTGCAAAAAGCGTATTATAATCTTATTCCAGTCTTATCAGCTCCCAATAATTGAAAATGGACTCTCATACATTATAATTGGATTTATATTGGTGGGTTTAATGGAATTTGAGTGGATCTTATCAGTTTCTTCCCTTTTCAATCTTTTAAGCATTCTTTTTTCATGCATTTGAAGTGTTTTTTTTTTTTTTTATATATATATATAGGTGAAGTAATTGCTGAAGCTTATGAGCTGGAGTATGGAACCGACTGTTTGGAGATGCACGTTGGTGCTGTTCAGGCAGGAGAACGTGTTATAGTAATTGATGATTTGGTAGCAACAGGTGGAACTCTGTCAGCAGCTATAAGACTCTTAGGTAAAAGATTTTAGCCTTTCATTTAAGTGTATATATATATATATATATTATGCACCGTCAGTGTATAATGGTATATATTTACGATGTCACTTATCGGTTTAAAGGTTAATAATTGTTTTTTAATGAAATGTCAGAATTCACTGTCAGTATATGGAGTTTATATACTGATAGTGCATCAAAAATGATATAGAGATATATATATTGTGTGTAAGATGAATACCATTCCTTTTTCTTATTTGGGTGTTTGGGTGTTTATTTGCTTCTGCCGATAAATTCAGATAATTACTCACAAATAATGTGAAATAATAACATTGAGATTAACTGTTTTAAATAGAACGTGTTGGTGCTCAAGTGGTTGAATGCGCTTGCGTTATCGGACTTCGCGAGGTTAAGGTAAATCCTTGTTTTTCTAATTCAGAAAATTGTGAAGAATTTGGGGGGATTTCTCTTTACATGTTTTGATTTCAGAAGGATCAAAGCTTTCTGAGTTTTACCCTATTTTTAGAAGATATGATAATGTACAGTTTCGAAGAGAATCCTAAGTTATTTCAATCTCTTCTGGCAAAGCTGCATTCGTTTTCCTGGTAAAGTTAAATGATTAAGTGCTTAATGATTTTGTTATCCTTTTCAGGGACAACGTAGGCTTAATGGAAAGCCACTTTATATTCTTGTGGAGCCACGAGAAATAAATGGCTGTTATTAAGGTAACTATTATATAATTATATCTTCTAAAGCAAGAAAGAATTTTGTAATAAAACAGTATATATATATATATATATATATATGTAAATATTGTCCGTACATGGATGAAGACTGGTCAATCTAAACTTGGTTTTTCTGTTTCTCAGAATCAATAATTTCTTGTGATTCTAGTTGGAACAAATAATTTCCTATCTTAGCTAACATTTGACAATTCGTGAATCCATGTCATATTTTATGTTTTTTTTTTATATCAATCGTGTGAATATAAATATAACATAAATTGTATTAAACGTTTATTACATTTTATTGTTTTCATAGATATAATCATAGATTAGATTTGCAACAATGTTATTAGCAACCATATTTAACTTATTGTTGCTTATATTATAAATAATTCCTGGCTTTGTATTTGGATTTATGATCATCCGTCTCCATTCTGATTTGCAGAAAAGGATGATGCATCAGCAACAGCTTTGCTGGTTAGTTCTCTCCCCTAATTGTTGAACAAAGGAATGCCCCTCACAAAGGCTCATTTTGTATAATTCTTTTTCCTAGGCTTCAAAATTATGTTTCCATCCACAAATTGTGAACAATGCATTAATGAAGAAATGTTGTTTCTCCATTATTGTTAGTTTCCATAAACTATGATACATCTCCATTTTCAGAGACTCTAGATGCAGGTGACACGGAAACTCTTCCAATAAAACTGCACAAGGAATCTATGTTGTTTCGACTTTTTATTTTTCTTAAAGTACTCGTATTCGACATCCGTATCCGACGTATATCCGAACATTGATATGGGAATATGATCTTCCAAAGAACTTTTCATATACATAAAAATCTTGAAAAAAATTAAATATATCCATGTCCGACATTAACACCCAAATTCGAGTAACATAGCAAGGAATAATGATCTTACCCTTCCTTCAAAACAGAACTAAATCTTCCGTTTTAAAAATGATTACATGAATCAACTAAATTAAATTCAGATTTAATACACTAGTTTCATCATCTATCTACCAAGTTATCATATGCAAGAACAAGATAAACCCAATCACATTGAATACAGGAAACACATAGTCAAAACAGGGCATCTTCATTAAATTTACTGGTATATGTGTAACCACAAAATTCACAAGTATATAATTGTTAAGATCATGCAATTAAAGCAGCATGTGATTGATTACTAGTAACTATAATGAGTGTCGCCTAATCATACGCCTAAAAGTTTTTTTTTTTTTTTATTTAAAGATTACAATATTCAAACCCCATTTCATCTTTCTGAAGACTTGTTTAATTCGTTATCATTATTCTTTGACATGATATCACATTTGAGTCTATGCCGTAGGTAAGAATTCACCTTCTTTCTTAATTTAGCATTGTTGGTGAAGATGTCTGCTATGATCTTCCTTAACTCATCATCTGCTCTTCTATCATAGTGATTGTCACATATGCTATAGGTATCGCCATTGGCAGTGCTATCTTCCTTGGCTAATAGTTGCACCTAATTAAGTTTTGCAGGGAAAAAATAGTTTGTACAAAAGTTACGGAAAGACCAAATAATAAAAGAATGGAAAATAACATTAAAAAATTAACAATAAGAAATGGGGGGAGGGGAAGAGAGATATAGAGGGTTATGTTGCTCCGACTCTTCATTTTTTCTTGAAGTACCGGTGTCCAACATCCGTGTCCGATGCATATCCGGATATAGGTATGAGGATATGACCCTCTAAGAATCCTCCAAATACATGAAAAAACTTTAAAAAATTTGAACATATCTGTATCCAACACTCACACCCAAGTCCTAGTAACATAGATAGAGGGGACTAAAGTTGGGAGTCCATTTATGGTATTTTATGATGGTGATGAAGCCTTTCGTTTAACAATATTGATTGGGTAATAAAAAATAGGGACAAAACTAACTTTTATATTTTCTATCTAAATATATTCCCCAAACCAAATATAACTGAAAGTATTAGAAGATCAACTCAAGGGCAAGAGTTTAACAATGTTGAAAATAGCCAAAAAGCATGGTACCTCTGGGAGTAGGAGAGTGATTTTATCATCAGATGTAGTCAACAAATCCAATGCATCTTCAACTAAGGAAGAATCTTTGACTAAATTTTCATCATCATCATCTGTAGACAAATTCATGCTGCATTCGAGAAGTCGTTTGTGAAGAAGCCGGCATTCATTTAACAGCTTTTCTCTAACAGTTGTTACATGCTTGCTGATTTGTCTTTCCTGTTCTAGTTGTACCTGCAAAATCCAAGGATTACATCTGATAGCAAGAAACTTAAAGCCATGATTTGCTTTGACTACACCTAATATCTCTAGAATCCTTAAAAATGTAAAATTTCAAAAGATATTAAGGGTTCATTTTTTGTACCTATAAAGAAGAAATTTAACATATAACAAATGCTTTAGTACAGACCCTTACCTCAGCTTCAGATTTTTCTGACAGTGATTGACCAACCTCCTGCTTCAGTTCTTTTTGGGATTTCCTAAGAGACTTAACCTCTTTAACAAGAAGTTTAATATCTGCTTTTGACTTTGCCTCTAGCTCTTCATATTGCTTTGATATATGGTTCATCTGCTCCTTAGTAGCATTTAACTCTTGCAGCATTGCATCTTTCTCCTCAGCAGCAGACCGGTTGATTGTCTCTGTTATTTGCTTCTCATCCTGTCTCAAGTTTTATTGTTCATTAGCGAATAGTTAAACATTCATAAGTATATTTTATTTTAAGAAGCAGAAATTGCCTCAAAATCATATGTTGCTATAAGCCACCCAGCAAAAAATTGCAATGCTTGTCCAAGGGAAAGCAATGACAGTAAATTTTTCAAAAACATTTCACAAGTAACCCTTTAATTCAACTTCATATCTTGTGGGGTGTGTGAGAGGCAGAGAGTTGGAATTAGATTTTATCGAAAGAAGACATCAAACAACTAGAAACATACAATCACCAGCAATGCCTCTCCATGCATAATTTATCAGGCCAAGTTCATTGTTTACCTTAATTGACAAAAATACCTGTACAAAGCATCAATATCATATGCATGTGCACATGTGTGGCAGTTACAAAGAAGAACAAATTTCAAGAATAAAAAGGAGTTAAATGCATTACCTGTTTAGGATTCAACTTCAACTCCATTTCCAATGATTTCCGGCGAAGCTCTTCCATTTCCCACTGCATTTGAGTACACCTTTCTTTTTCAATCAGGATAGCTTGCTGCAGGTTTTCTTTACTTTTCTGTTTGGTGCTTTCAAATTCCACTTCCAAATCCTTAACCTGAGCATGTCCAGTTTATTAATTTAACCTCAAAATTGCTAATATTTTACTACCTCTAGTGGGATAAAAAGCACCCAAAGGCAAAAACCATTTGAAAATGGAATGAAATGATATATAGGTTTCTGGACAAAATTTGCAAGAATGGACAAAGATCTGCACATACTTGACCCAAAAGAGAGAAAAGTAGAAAATCAATACTGATACAAAAAACCAAAAGCTAACCATACAAAAATTCCCGTTTTGCACACAATTCATCCGAATGTAGATAAAACAAAGTACATTATTGAAAGAAAAGGGAATTGCAATATAGTGAATTATCAAAAGTCGGCTTCACAATTATGAAATATCTCTGTAAATAGCCCCTGAATACTAAAAATATCTCAAATATATTGATACTAAACTATTTATATTATGATAACTTTCAAAATTTATATCAGAAAGCATATCAAACTGCTTCCACACACCTTTGTCATAAGATAATCTTTCACCGCTATTTCTTGATTTAATCTTGCAATAAGATCCTCCATGTCAGTTTTTGCAGTGACTAGTCTCCGCTGCATGGTCAAAAGAACCCTGTTCATCTTATGACGCTGATCCAATGGAAGAATTATTTGTGTATCACCAGAAAACTGAGAATCCGAGTTTCCAAGAGTTCCCATGGTACTTAATACTTCGGCAGTTCCAGGAAGGTCAAGAGAACCATCAACAGATGAATTTGGAATCCCAGAGTTGGACATGTCACTACCTCTCAAAGAACTTACATCACTCCCAACACTTTCAGTTGATAGCTTTCGAGCATGACCAGCCATCTTAGCTGGATCTGGCTCAGAAAAGAGTTCCAATCCATTACCAGCAAGAAATGAAGCTCTGGACCCGTTTCCATTATAAGTATCTTTCCCCAAAGTATTATTGATGTTTCTGGTGTGTGTTTTATGCCTAGGAAAATCTTCTAGCTGCTCGAAAATTGTCTGTCCCATAAATAGTCCCTCATCAATGTTGGACATACCATACTTCATAAGTTTTTCTAAACCTGTTAATTCTTCATCAAATGCCAGATCTCCCAAACCAATTTCAGAACTGTCATCTCTTCCTAACCTAGGTGTCCCAAGCTCAGATGTCTCATAAGCAGTATCACTACCACAATCTAATGTGTTTGATGAGCTATCAGCAAGATGAGATATGCTTGAACTGGGAGGAGTGTTATTTGATGAAATTGTGCTATTTCCAGCAACATTCGCTTCTGAAGAGCATTCATTTATCTCTTGGAATGCTGAAAGAAATAATATGAAATATAAAAGCTCCAAGTTAATGACAAAACTAATCTTGATCATGGATAATAATATATATTTATATATATATATATATATATATATATATATATATTCTATTATACATCCACTTTTACTGGTAAATTGTAGAAGATAAGATAACTAAGTCTTAAAGTTCTGTTCATGAAGTAAAATTGCACATACAAGACCTCGCAGCAGCTTCTAGTTCAAGAAAGGATGCCACAGCAACACTTCTCGACAAATCAATGTCACATAACAGCTTTGCCATCCACTCCTCCAAAGAACACCTTCTCTGCAACAATGCTAAGCCTTTTGAGGACACTAGTCACCCAGATAATAAACATGACAAACACCGACAGGTTTGATTTGGAACTTCCATATTTTTCTTTGTTTTTTTTCCCCCAAACAGACAATTTTGCATCACATAAACAATTCATTGCAACTGCAGGCAACTTCATAAATCAGCTGCTTTAGCTGTCTAAATAATGACCAAGAAAGACCTTTCATTTTTGAAATTCAAAATTTTGTTCAAGAACAAATGTTTGTCAAATAAAAACTCTAATTCAATACTACATTCGTATGTCAATAGGAAACTATAGATAACATATGGATTCGAAACTTGAAAGATCAATAATGCTAGTTGCCAACTTTAGGATTCTTCAAGTTATATTAGACAACTGAAAAGAAAAACCCTTTATGGGTTTGAGTTGTAACATATCCAGTGCAAGTTATATTGAAAATTTTCAGCATGCTTTGACCTATACCGCCTATTACAAAGAGATGTTACCATTTGGGCAAACTGGTTCTAGGACAAAATAATGCTGAGCAAATGCCCATAAAAAACTCAGTTTGGTGGCACAAAGACCCGAGACGTCCTAAGTTTGATATAAAAGGATGAATGTTATTAGCAACTACAAGGGAAAAAAAAAAAGATAGTAGTGATCATTAAAGAAGAAAAATGAGAATTGAAAGAGTTATGCCACATTTTCCAGATGATAAAGAGAAGGAAGACATCACAGAAGTTTTATTAAAAGCATAAAAGAAAAAGGAAAAAAAAAAAAAAAAGTGAAGAACTTATCGCCTACCTCTTCCAACAGAGCCCTGCTTTTCATACGCAACAGCCCCTTGGGTGGAGCAGGGGGAAGATTTTTCTTGGGAAATGCCTTTTTTAGCTGTAGAGGGAAGTCAATAACAATATAAGAGGTCCGACATCAGTTGTATTTGAATATTTTAATCAGAATGAGCGTCATTTGTTTCCATATTTATGCTCAAGCAGTTATGTCATGGCGATCAGCTTCAGTTTCCTAACATACACTCTAATTACTAATAGTGGAGTTCTTGGTGAAACATAAAGAAAATGCCAGAACTTACTGCAGTAAATAGATTCAAAAAATCATTAAATCTTCTCAATACTCCACGTGTAGTTGTAACACCCTCTGGTGATTGTACCCCAACCTGTACCCTGTAAAACTGCCCCCTAAGAATGTTAACAAAGAACCATGGCAATATATTAGTGAGACTAAAATGTTACAACATCTACATGATTGATTATTATGCCAATGTGTCAGTTTGGAAATTGAAATGAACTCCAGAGAGTGTTAATTTCCATCATATAGACTTTAAGCCAATTTCGATGTTGAAAGTTTTCTGAACTGTAATATAAAATCCATAAGCTAAGTATTAAAAATATATTTAAGAATAAAAGGGTGAGGCTGAAATTTGTATTGCGAAAGAGAATTCAACATGACACTAAGTCACATACTAAAAGACCAAAGGACACAACATCTATCATAGGTATAGATACAGGTGATTACCACTACAGGATTTGAATCTCTTGATTGTGGAAGGACAATCCAAGAAGGTATTGTAACGGAGTAACTCCATCCCGTCCGAGAATCATGCGGCCAAACAGTTTCCCTCCCATTCTGCATGTATATGTACAATGAGTAAGTGCTAAAACCAAGATTCAATCAAAACTTTCTGGACAGCCAAAAAAAATCTACTAAAAGAATCAGAACATAAATGAAGGAAAAAAAAAATCCATTCTTTTCTATGTAAAACAAAAAAGCCATAAAAAGATGGTATTCAAAATGTAAATCTATGTCAAGAATAAAATTACTCAGTCCTTATTTTTAGATTATGTCACAGATTCTTGATTGAGTTCTTCAATCATCATGCTTAACTAAAAAAACTACTACAATTTCAGCTGAAAAAAATGTATACTATAACCAGCCGGACCAATGGGAACTCTGTAAATGCCTAAAACCAGCTAATGATGTCTCACATTGACAAAGAAATTTGTAGACAAGGAAAGGAAAATAACCTAAAATTCTAAACTTTACTAGATTAATGTATTTAAAAGCTGGTTAAAAAGTATATAAATGTAAAAGCAACAAATGCCATGTATATTTCAATTAAAGATTGAGATAATCAACTATCTAAGTTACTGAAACAATCTAGCAATCAAGTCCAGTCTCATCTTTGCCAAATTGATCGCTTTTTTTTTTTTTTTTTTTTTCGATCCACCGTAAACTCACTGAAAACACTAATTATGGCTTGAAATCCTAGAATTTCATGAACTAAACTCTTGAATCACGAAAATTGAGTGCTAATTCAGATTCCAAACTAATTTCAGACAAAATCAACAAAAAAGATATAGATAAAATTGGAGGGAAAGCTGACCCGTTTACGAGGAGGCGGACTCCAATCCATCCCAAGAGGCAGTGGCGAAGTCCCATCGTGTCTATGCTTCGGTGGACTCCGTCTCTGCATCATCCTTTTTTTACTCTCTCTCTCTCTCTCTCTCTCTATATATATATATATATATATATATATATATATATATATTAAACGACGCCGATCTCTCACTTTGAATCGAAATTGAACATTAAAGCAAGGCTCGGTTCTTTAGGTGTTGATGTGATCGGATCGGGGGAAAAGAAGACAACTGGAGCAACGCGCCAACAGGTGTTGGCCCTTTGGAATTTCAGTTATCGTAGACTTTGGCCTTTTCTTAATAATTCAGAACCAAGAAAAAGACGGCACATTTTGAGAGAAAGAAAAAGGGAAGAAGAAGAAGTGGGTTTTCTGTCTCCTTTTCTGGTCTTTCTCTCAAGTCATCGATGCCAAAAATTCCATCGCACAATTTTCTTTCTTTTTGGGGACAGCAAGTAGTAGTAATAAAGAACGGTGTTACCCAACTGTCTTGTTCTGCACTTACATTAATCTTCACGGCAGCCTGCAACAACGAAAAACAAAAAACAAAATAGATGCTGCTTGGCTTTGAGTAGAGGTGCTCATGGCCCGGGCCGGGTCGCGGCTCGGTTTTTTTTTTTTCTGTTCAGGCCCCGTTTAAGCCCGAATCACTATTCATTAGAATAAAAAAATATTTTTTTATTTTTTTATTTTTTTATTTTTTTATTTTTTTAAATTAAAATTAAATAAAATAATATTATTTTAATAAAAATCACTGTTCCGGACCGAAATATAAAATTATCCTACTCAAACCCGGCTCAATACAAACTGGGCCGGGCGGGCCGGGCTGGCTGCCCAACCCGTGAGCAAGTCTAGTTTGAGTTCTAAAAGGTTTGACCCTTTATTTGTGGTCTTATTATTCATGGAACAAACTAATAATATCTTTGATCTTTGGGAAACCAAAATGGGCCTGCTTCTTGATCCAAGTTTTAACTTCTCGATCGAAGCCTGTCCAAAATGTGGATTTATGGGCTCTCTCAGCCCTCGTTCTTCTGTTTTGTAGTCTAGATCTAGAATCAATTGGGCTTAGGCAAAATTTGGGTTCTACTCAGGTCGACCCGGTGTTGACCAGAGCAGCTTGCATGATTTGGCTTAATCTTGAAGTTGGAATAATATGTTTTTTTTTCTTTTCTTTTCCCAAGGAATTTTTGTCTTGGATGTTTGCCCTTGATCTGAGACTGAAACCCATTTCCCTATTTTTTTATATTACTTTCATAATATAAAAAAACAGATTATCCAATGTTAGAATTACAGATTATTAGTATTTTTTTTTTTATAATTGAAAATTTTATTTCAAAATCCAAAAGACACAGTAAAACTATTACATGAAAAATCATTTGGGTTGAGCCTTACAAATTATCGATATCAATTATCACTAGTTTGTACTTTATTACTATACTATATATATTAATGTTTTTTTTATTAAAAAAAAAAAAAAAACAATCCCTTGAAACTGAATCAGTTTGGGTAATATTTGCAATGTCTCCCTATTTGGGAGTGTTTGTTAAAACTTAAAAATTGGTGACTAGGTGACCAGGTGAATATTTTGTATTTCTTAGTCAGGTTTAAATTGGGGCAAAAGTTAAACTATAATCATTAAGGGGAAAAAAAGGAACAAATTAGCAAGTTTAAAAAGTTTGGATTGAGATTCTTGTTTATGCCCTTGAAATGATGTTATGACACCAAAAACTTTATTAAAAGGAAAAAAAAAAAAAAAAAAAAACATTATGTAGCTTACACACCACTACTAATAATAAAGCTTCCATTAGGAAATTCCAGAGCAGGACTTGAAGTAAAAATTGTAGAGTTTAAGATTTCGAAATAATTTTCTCGGGAAATCTTAGTTTGAATATCATAAGAAAAGAGTAGATATGGTAGCAGTGATTGATGGAAGAGAAAAAGAGAATGAGAAAGTAAAAATGGGATGGCTGAACTTGAAGGTGAATGTAAGATATGAGTATATATTTAATATAGATATATATATTTTTTTTAATTTTTTATATATTTGGAGGATCATAAGCTCATACCCATATCCAAATATATGTTAGACATTGATGTCGGACATAAATACTTTCAAAAAAATAAAGAGTCCGGATAACATAATTAGCCACAACCATAGAAAGGAATACTTTCAATGCAGTGGCCTGATCATCTTAGGACTGTGGTATAGAGGTTTATGTATATACCATTTTACGAGAAGAAAACATTTACAACAAAGCAATAATGTTATTCGGACTCGGGTGTAAGAATTGGATACGGGTATGTGTCCGACAAAAGTATGTTCAATTTTTTCTAAATTTTTTCATGTATTTGGAAGGTCATATCCCCATACTCATATCCGGATATGGGTCGAACACGAATATTTTAAAAAAAATGAAGACTCGGACTAATATAACAAAGCAGTATTAATGTATAACAATCCAATGTGACTTTACAACAAAGCAAAAGTCGAGGAGGCTAAAAAAGGTAGCATCAATTTTTCAAAACAACATAAGAGCTGCCTCTCAATCATTTGGTTTTTCATTAGTAAACAAAACAAGCATGCAACTCAATCATCTGGTTGTATTGTATACCAATGGACAATTGTTTGAACCTTGAAAAATAAACACCGTTTTTCATTTCTTTGGTATGGGAAAGGAAACAGGGAGATTAAGTATATATGGTCAAGTCAGGATCCATACCTTATTGTAAATACAGCCAGACATCAAAGATCTGACCACTATTTATCCTATAAGAAAAATTATAGCAGTAATTGCCTATTCCTTGATAACCCCTAGTTTTCGCAGTGATTCCCTTATCTCCTCATTGCAGCATCCTTCAGCTTGAACGATGTTAGGACTGTCGAATTGCAGCACGTGTTCTAAAGGGTAGCTTCTGTTAGAGTGGAGTTTAAGAGCATTGTTGCCAATTCCCTTCAATATGACAGTTTTATGGACTCCTCCAAGCAAACCTTCATAATCTGTGTCTCCGCATTCTCCGGCAAAAACGATGACATTTGATAACTCCAAGCCCCAACGAATGTACAGGTACCTAAAGAATAGGATGTCATATTTTTTTGTTAAAAAACCTGATGGATCATCTGAAACATGAATGATGAAATAGTAGAATAAACAGAAGCTTCATGTAGACCTGGCAATTCGTGTATCCATGTCATGTTCGTGTATTTCGTCGTGTCATAATCGTGTTTAAGGTATTTTATATTTATATAAACTTTGATACGTTAATAATTCGTATTATATAAATTTTGAGACATTCGTATATTCCTGTCGTGTCGTGTTCGTGTTATTTTTTCATGTCGTGTTTTTAGTTATTTTTCCGTGTCGTGTTCGTGTAATCGTGTCGTGTCCAATATTGTCAAGTCCTTCATGACCAGAGAAAGAAACAAAAGAACTACAGCAGGAATATACCTTAAAGCTTGAGCTCTAGAAGCCAAAACAGGGATTACATTCAGTGTGGTGCCATTTTGACAATAGATAACATGGCATCTAAGAGCCTGAATTCTCATCAACTTTCGAAGCTCCTTAACTGGAGGAACCTGAAAAGAAAAAACAACCATTAGAGGAGATTTGAGAGGTTAAAGGAAGTGAAAACTGGACTCTCTAAAAATGCAATAGAACTGAAAAACAGAGAGGGGAGAAGGTTTATATAGTGGATATTGTCCGGCTATGTTGCTGCGACTCTTCAGTTTTCTTGAAGTACCCGTGTCCGACACATATCCAAACATAGGTGTGGGGTATGATCCTCCAAATACATGAAGAAACTTTAAAAAATTGAACATGTCCTTGTCGGACACATACCCGTATCCGACACTCACATCCGAGTCAGAGTAACATAGTTGTCCGGAAACACAAGAAGAAAAATAAATTACCAATTCAGGGTCCTTCACTTTGAATGCATAGCAATGGGCAGTAGATCGTGATTCGTCTTCTGCAACGGTTTGTCCTTTTTTCTCATTAACAGAAATAGCCCATCGAACAAAAGTTTTCCTTAAACCTTCTCCTCCCCAACGGTATTCAATGTGTGATTGATAGTCCAAGTCTACCATGAAAGGAAGCTCAGGAGTCTCCTCCGAGCTTGAAGATGGATAGTACACATCACTACCACTATTACAGATAAAAGCATCAAAATCCAATGGGCTTATGTTTCCTGAGATCAGAAGAGAGTGTACTTCAGATATTGACAAGGATGTTGATAATATAAACCCTACAGGATTCTCTTTTCCTGCTGCATCCATAATTGTCCTAATTATTTTCGGAATATCCGAGACTGAATCGCAATCCACAGCTATTACAAAAATGTATTTCCTCATCCTCATTGCTGGAAACCTACTAGCACCAACATTTTGGTCTGCTTTCTCCATTAAACTTGCCTTTCCTACACCTCCTATAGCACCCTTGGACAACTTTAAAACATCATTCTCCAAGTTGCTTTTTCCATCAACAGAGTCATCAATATCCAAAGAATTATCAAGAGTTGCAGTTCCAGTCCCTTCAGTCTTTTCACCATCCAGTGAAAGCTTCAAGTTTAAAGATAAATCTTGTATATCTCTCAAAGAATCACTAGGTGAATTTGGTTCTGGATCTTCAAATCCAACGTCACTTCTCTGCCACTGAGGTTGCCTCGGCTTGCACATGGCTATCCGAGACAAATAGGTCTTACAGTGCTCTGGCCAAGAAAATAGATGAATATTTTTCAGTCCATTCTGTCTGCATCTTGCCCATAATTGCTTATCTGAAACAAGTTTCAGAAGAGCATCAGCAATAGACTGTTGATCATGGGGATCAACTAGTAGACCGTTGTCAAGAACCTGCAACAAATTCATTGTCAGTATCAATGAGTATTATTTAGAACATCAAACTTGCTCCAGATCAATATACAGGTGAGAAAACCTATGTTGCTCCGACTCTTCAATTTTCTTGAAGTACCCAAGTCCAACACCCATGTCCGACACATATCCGGACATGGGTATGGTGATATAACCCTCCATAACCCTCCAAATACATGCAAAACTTAGAAAAAATTGAACATACCCGTGTCGGACACATACCCGTATCCAACACTCACACCCGAGTCCGAGTAACATAGGAGAAAACCCTTCTAAGCTACAATTAATAAAGGTGATGGACATACCCTATTAATGTCAACAGGACCCCCATTTTTTGTGGCAACAATAGGCAAACCATATGCTGCTGCCTGTTTAAAAAAAGCTTATGTTGAGGCTTCTAAAATGTTAAAATCTGAAAGAAAAATTATAGGTATAGCAGATAAGTTAAGCACCTCGATTAAAGTAAGCCCAAATGGCTCAATGAAAGCTGGATTAATAAAAACACCCTGTGAAAGGAAAAGAATAAAGGATTAACTAATATATAAGAGAAATTTCAGGTAAATATCTTCTTTCTCTTGGTAAATAATCCCTCATCATCAATTTGTGCACCAGAAATAAAAATGAGAAGTCAACAGGCAAGAGCAAAGGAAGGATGGCTTACTGACTTAATGAAAAGCTATACTATATTACTACAAGATAATTACAAGTAGGTTAATATGACACAGCCATTCCATCAACCAGAAGTCAAAAAATCGTGTATCTAAATCCAAAATTCACTCTCCCATTGAAAAGAAAGAAGATCATAACTTCTTAAATTGAAAGGAAAAAAAAAAAGATCACCAGCTGTACCTTCGTTTTTGCTGCTAGACGGTAAATGTCAGGAACCTCATACTGCTTGTGGTGCTTAGGATATGCTACTTGGCCATACAGATCATACTTGTCAATCAGTTTAAGAATGGAGAGAAGCACAGATGCATTTGCACCAGACATTTCATCAATATTATCACGGTTTCCCATTATTAATGTCTGCAACAGCCGGAAAAAAGTGAGATCACTGGAATAAAACTAATATATGAGAAAACAAGACTGGGAACGCCATGCAAGTTCAGTTCAAAGTCATGGACATACAAGATTAGCAAGCTCCCTCAGAGCTCGGCATTCTCCAAATGCTTTCACTAAAGTTGTAATATTCTTTTTAGGGTCTGGCCGAGCAAGGGCAAGAATCATCGGTTTGCGTGGGTTCGAAAAGAAACGCATTATCTGCATATTTAAATTGGAAGATTAGTGCTATTATCAGATCACTGCTCCAATAACAATCTGTTAGTAAAATATTATCAGAGTATAACAATCAAAAGAAAGGTCAGTTCCCAATCACCCAGGGAAGTAGCTGGATATGGAGGAAAATCCTACAATTGAGACCATTAGCAGCTCAATTTACCTATCAGAATAATGGAAGATTAGCTTGAAAATTTCCTGGGGACAGGTTTTCAGTGGCTAAAGTGTGGCAGCAAATCAGGCCAAGGCAGCCAAAGGTGGATTGGGATAGATTGGTATGGTATGCCTACCATATTCCAAGGCATTCCCATATATCATGGATGGCAATTCAGAACAAACTTCCTACTAAAGATCGATTGATGGAATGGGGAATGGAACTTAATGGAACTTGTGATATGTGCAGTCAACAAATGGAGACTCGAGACCATTTATTCTTTGAGTGTGAGTATTCTAAGGCAGTATGGAGGGAGATTCTGCACCTATGTAAGCTTCATAGAGTCATCAGAAGCTGGGACTTTGAAGTTCAATGGGCAAAGAGGAAGCTAAAGGGTAAATCTCTTATTGCTACAGTGCTCCGAATTGCTTGGAATGCTCTCATATATCATGTATGGAGGGAGAGGAATAACCGCAGGTTTGGTAAACAATCTCAGCAATGTATGCAAATGCTTGAGAAAATCAAGGAGGAGGTTAGCTATAGACTAGGGGGGATGAAAACCATAAAGGATGATACTGTTAATAGAGATTTGCATGTAGTATGGGGGTTAAAAAGCTCACTGATAGCATAATTGGTTCTTAGCTATGTAAAGAAGACATTGTAAAATAGTACATTTGTTTGCCAGCTATGCTGGTTGTTTTAATGTAGCAGTGCATGCTGCTTTTGGATAAATAAAAACTTTGCTTATCCAAAAAAAAAAAGAAAGGTCAGTGAAGTGCAGTAATTGGGCCATCATTAAAGAAAATTTTAAACAAAAGAACATAGTTATAACCTCAGACCAAATTGGTGGGTCAGGAGAAGTAGGATTTTCTTCATTTCTTTCTACATCCCCATCCATGTCTCCATCATGTGGAACAATATGATGAAACTCCATCCCAGGAGGAATTACCTAGATATGATCTTAGCAACATAAGATATATAGAAACAGAGCAAATAAAAGAAAGAACAACTAAAATGGAGGCATTAAAATAACAATATTAGACATCATGAATAAAAGAAGTATAATTAGCAAGAATAATCAGTCATAAATGATATCTTGATACTTACAACCATACGGGGCATAAACCTCCCATGACAGCTGACGCCCCTTTTGATCCTAGCTCTAAGTTTGCGCTCCAATACTGGATCAAAGCCATCATAAAGGCGCCACTGCTCTTCTATCTCCTGTCTAGTGCTAGTTATAACAATTTCAGAGGCATCAAGAGATAACTCCTCAGCCTCTATCCGCCGCATGATTTTGTAAGTCGTATTTATTTCTTCTCTTGATTGGCGGCCCTGTTTCAAGAGCTGTTCTAGCTTATCCCGACCAAGTGAGTGGCCAGTAAAAAGCATTGGCACGTTTAGAGCTCCAGATAGAAGAGCTGCAGAGTCACCAGCATCTGCGTAATGTCCATGAATGGCAACAGGCCAGACTGGTTGCCCACCACCAATTTGCTCACCCAGTACTTTGGACATCTGTCGAATGTGACTAAGTGCACAATCAACAAACTCAGGAATATGAGGCCAAAGAAGTTCTTTGGGCATATATTTATCCTTTGGGCCAAAGGGTATGCGAATAATATAAGCACCACTGCTCTCACCAAGCTCCTGCATCGAGTTCTCTGTAGTTCTTGGACTAAGCATCTCTGTTGGTTCAGAATAACTCCAATCCACATCTGGAGCTGATACTTGTCTTGTCAGCAAGTCAACCCGATAAACTCCTGGCATTGTGCCCAAGGCCCTAGCAAGTTCTACTACATACTTAACCTGTACAACACAATATCCAATTTTCCCAATGAGCAACAGGGTAATTGAACATCTTTGAAGTGGATGAAGAAATAACACTCTCAAGATACAGACCACATTAACAGTATCTTAAACTTAAAGAGGTGTAAAAAAATTTTACCTGGCCACCTGTATCAGAATCACGACCAAGCTCCATGTTTTCACCCCTTATCAAGCCATGAAGACTGCAGGAAGACTGCTGGTTAGAAAGAACTACATTCCACAATGAATGTCTGAGAAACAAAGAACTACATTCCACATTAACAGTATCTAAAATTGTGTCACTACAACAGATAAAGACCACATTGAAAATATGAATTATTGAATAACAGCTATAACATGTCAGGTCATATACAAGTGAAGATCATGCCTTATCAACACAATATAGAACTTCTTTTCTTTCAGCTGATTAGCCAAGTTCTCCATCACATCAACAGAGCTGATTCTCGGCATTCTTCCACTAATTCTATCACCATGAGCTGAAACATCACCAGGTAAATCTCCTTTCTCTCCTTCTGATAGGTCTTCAGACATATCAGCAGTTGCCTCTTTGCGGCCTCTTTCACGTTCAAGGCGACGTTTAGCTTTGCGTTGAGCTTCCTCCCCCTCAAGCTGAAAAGAGACCAAATAGAAAAGCGAGACAAAACTAAAGTCACATGTAAAGCAATAAAAGTTGAAAATAACAAATTAACATTCGATTGCACATAGCGTATAAAAATTCATTATAAATCAAACCACCAATGATAAAGCAGCTAAAATTTAGAATCAATGCAACTGTTCTTGGGATCCAAAATAACATGTTGAAATAAAATTGCAATTATGAAATGTTAATCCATAGCCTAATTCCATGAAGAGAAAGGCCAATACATGCTGTATTTGCAGCACTTTGCAGTTAACTTTTATTGAAGTAAAACGAAAAACAAACAAATTTTTTTGCATTATCCTCACAGATAAGCAACTAATATGGC
This sequence comes from Fremontodendron californicum, assembly GCA_030761205.1. NCBI lineage: Eukaryota > Viridiplantae > Streptophyta > Magnoliopsida > Malvales > Malvaceae > Fremontodendron > Fremontodendron californicum. The sequence goes on from JAULJL010000045.1 coordinate 11,688,901, forward strand.
ATTGTTGGTTGTGATTTGTGAAGGCATGGTATAACGCCATCACCACTTACTAGGCACAAAACAAGGCGAAATTTTCACAAATTAGAAGTTAAAAGAAACAATTTTTGACTTCTATATTCTATTAACCACTTAACTGCAAATCCAGCACAGTAAAAGTAGGCTCTTTTTCTTTTGATTTGCTCTAAGTGAAAGCTTCAATATTCACCAAAAGAAAAAAAAGGTGACAGTGATTTGAAGTTGTTGATTCATTTCATTCTAATTATCTTATCTTGGATGCCAAATTCAAACCAAATATCCAGAATCATGCACGACTAAAGGGAAAAAAAAAGGACCTTCTTCTTCGTTCGAGCCAAATTCCAAATCCTCCAGCACATATTCTCCAGTCTCGTGTTCCTCTCCTTGGGACCTCTCGTGGCCGCGGCCTAAACAGAAAAATAAATAAATAAATCAATTATTATACTTAAATTAGACAGTTAGAATCCAGAATTCAAATTAAACGAAAAAACAGAGAGATCAAAAGAATAAAAGGGTTTAAAAGGGAGAGGAAAAAGGGGGTAAAATGAGATCGTACTCGAACCCAAGAACGGTGTAAATCGGTCTCATCGAAGCCGGTGATGACCTCTTCCACGAAGTAGCGAGTAGGACTGAAATGACCTCTCTCTCTCAACAACAAGGACGATTTCGCATCGTCGATTCCTGGACCAACGTCCAGGATCGCTTCCAGGTAGCTGTTTATCCAGTCATTTCCCGCCATTCCGTCTCTCTTCGACACAAAATCCCAACAAAACAAAAAAAAACCAAAGGAACTGAATTTACAGAGGCTCTGGCGACTAGCGGTGTTGTAGCAATATTCAAAAATGAAAAATATTAATAAGTAAAAGATTTTATATATATATGTATAAATAATTCAAAATTTTGAAGAAAAGATATCAAAAACGAAGGAGAGCGATTTCTAATAGCAATCCTGATGATGATGAGACGGTTTCGTTGGCGTGTTTCTTCTATCAAGCGGAGCTTATAAATATGGTGACAAGGATGGCGCGGCAAGAGTTCCAATTTCTTGGTTACAGAGAGAGAAACACGTGTCGCATGTTCTAGAGGGACAGCTTTTTAAAATTTTAAAATTATTTATTATTTAAATTTTGCTAACAATTAACAAATACCTAAATATATTTTTAATATTTTATTATATAATTTTTTTAAACCGATAACTGTAAGAAAATGTATATATTTTTAGTTTTATATTTTTATAATAATTTTATTTAATATAAATTCAAGTTAATATCTTTTGATTCAGTGATATTAAATAAATCAATTCTTTATAAATGTCTGATTTTTTTAATTTTATTAACAATATATAATAAGTATGGAACTAGTAAAATGAGTAAAAAAGGATTTACTTACCAAAATAAGCTTAAAAAGCTTTTTTGATAAAAAATTATTGTGATAAACTGATAATAATGCAATAATATTGATATCAATGGAAATAAATCTGCATTATATTATACTACTCCATTGAATAAATTAAACTTGAATTCAAATGAAATAGGAAAAGAATTGTCTTTCTAAAAATGGATAAAATGGATCCAAAAACTTCTCTCTCTCTCTTTTTTTTTTCTTGAGAAACTACATTAAAAAAGCTACAAGCAGCAAAAAAAATGCATTGGACAAAGTTTCACATGGCAATGAAGCCCTAAACAAACAAAACAAGTACTGTAAATTATCATGAAAAAATAATGGTAGGAAACTATTATTCCATATCAACGTATAATTTAAAAAATTAAGTAATTATTTAATTATATTATATGATTTGAATAAAAAATATATATATTAATAAAAAATAAATGTTTCATACAATTTATTCTCAAATTACCATCAGATTGGCAATCATAGCATTTGTTTTGGGCATTAAAACCGGTTCGCAATCATATTATTTAAAAGTATGAAAAAACTTGAATCCAAATATTTATTTTTAGTGAAGTGATAGATACATGATCTCTCTTGTCTCTGACTCAAAAATAAAGTTAAAAGTTTTATTAATGAGTATTTTTATGATTTTTTTAGAGTTAATTAATATATTATTTATAATATTATTATATTAAATATAAAAAAATATAATTTTATTTATGTATTGGATGAAAATTGTTGTAATATGGCTTAGAATATGGCTTGAATATAGCTTGAATATGGCTCATTCACCATAGGTGGCTTAACACCAATAATGGAGCTACCACTTGCACCACTTGCACCACCAATAATGGAAGCTACCACTTGCAAATGGATGGTGGCTATGGTGGCTACCACTTGCATGTGTTCACACCAAGATAGGTGGTGGATGGTGGCTATGGTAGGCTATGGTGGCTGCCACTTGATGCATGTTCACACCTTGATATTATGGCTATAAATAGCCATGTAGAGATGAGAGAGTTAGAGTAGAGTTGAGTATGTGTTAGAGCTAAATTGTTGAAGCAATTACTCTGTGTTTATAGAGTAAATTCGGTATTGTGTTGAGTTGTGAGTTCAGTGCTTGTGTAGCACCTTGAATTCTGTATTTGTTTGTACTCAAACTCCATTAATACAAAGCTTCAAGCTCCTCCTCCCGTGGATGTAGGCACAGTTGCCGAACCACGTAAAATATCGGTGTTTTTTCAGTGTGTTTAAATCGGTTTTAGTAATATCAATTCGCTTCCGCACAACAAATTGGTATCAGAGCCAATTTTTACGTAAAACCGAGTTTGTTTGATTCTGTCCGTATTTCAAAAGTGCTCCAAATTGTGTTTTGAAAATACCAGGTTGAAGAGGTCGTCGAGAGGAGTGCAGCTGAATCAACCAGAGCGCCAGAAACCGCCGCACGCGCCCGCACGCGCCGCCAGAAGGGGCTGAGAGTGAGCCTCACGCGCCCACGCGCCGCACGCGCCACCAGAGGTTGAAGACGCGTGAAGCCCACGCGCCACACGCGCCGCACGCGCCTCCAGAGGTTGAAGACGCGTGAATCCCACGCGCCACACGCGCCGCACGCGCCGGTGAGAGAACAGCCTCCACGCGCCTCACGCGCCGCCCCACGCGCCGCCGTACGCGCCCCACGCGCCGCCGCAGCTCCGACCAACTTTTTCGGGCTATTTTTTGAGCCGTTTCAAAACACTATTCCGAGACTTTTCCGAGCCGGTTGAGCTAAACCGAGTCCATTTCGAGCCACTTGTAGCAGAATATTTGCAGAATATTCACCGTGTGTCCAAAATTTACACAGTTGGACCCGTTCCTGGCTATTTCGACTATTCCGGACTCAACCGCGGCATCCGTTTTTCCATACAGGTACCGGAAAAACACTTTGTTGGTAATTTTGTTTTATTACCATGGCAGAATCATTAGAGACACATGAAACAACCAGTAGCGCACGATCAAGTTCTTATATCAGAAAGAACTCGATGACCACTGCAAAGTTCGAGGTGGAGAAATATGATGGCACCACCAACTTTGGCATGTGGCAGTGCGAAGTTCAGGATCTGTTATTCCGAGAGGGTTCATATATCGCTCTGGAAGACAGGCCCAGAGATATTTCGGAAGATGACTGGAAATTTGTCAACCGTCAGGCTTGTGGCACAATCCGGTTATGCCTAGCCAAGGACCAGAAGTACTTTGTCATGAGAGAGAATAATGCAAAAACTCTCTGGAAACAACTTGAGGACAAGTACATGACAAAAAGCATGGAGAACAGACTCTATCTGAAGAAGAAGCTGTTCCGCTTCCAGTATATGCAAGGTATCACCATGCAGGAGCATCTAGTAAGTTTTAACAAAATCCTCGCTGATCTTGAAAATCTAGATGCAAATATCTCTGATGAAGATAAGGCTCTTACTCTGTTAAATTCCTTGCCTGATAGCTATGATCATTTAACCACTACACTGTTGTATGGTAAAAATGATATAGAATATGTTAATGTTAGTAATGCTCTGGTGAATAATGAGTATCGGAAAAAGGATCAGCATGATCACCAGAATACTACACCAGAAGCTTTAACTGTGTACAGAGGCAGGACGGACAACCGAGGAGCCGGAGAAAACAAGCGAGGTAAATCCCGCTCAAGGAGGGGATCATCGAGAACACGACTCTCGAGGGACGAGTGTGCCTTTTGCCATGAGAAAGGGCATTGGAGGAATAACTGTCCCAACATGGAGAGGTCGATTGTGAGTGTAGCTCAAGAATCTGAGGGAGAGGAAGACTCTGCATTTACGATTTCCACAACAACACACTCTTCAGATCAATGGATTCTGGATTCCGGATGTTCCTACCATATGTGTCCGAACCGGAAGTGGTTCTCAAACTTCAAAGAGTTTGATGGAGGGATTGTCCATATGGGCAATGACAATACTTGTCACACTAGAGGCATCGGAACGATCCGACTGAAAATGCATGACGGTACAATCAGACAACTTACAGACGTAAGGTATGTCCCTGATCTCAAGAAGAACCTCATATCACTGGGGGTCTTAGACTCAAATGGTTACAAGGTGACCATTCAGAATGGAGTCCTGAGAGTTGTACGTGGAGCATTCTTAGCAATGAAGGGTTATATGAAGGGAAATCTGTATCTCTTTGACAGAGAAACCGTGACAGGCAGAACAGCAGCCTCTCACAGAATGATGGGATAAATCGACACTTCACTGTTCCTAGCACTCCCCAGCAGAATGGAGTTGCAGAAAGGATGAACCGAACTTTGGTTGATAAAGTTCGCTGCATGTTATCCCAGTCGAGCTTGAGCAAAGCATTTATGGGTGGAGGCTTTATTGTTCGCCTCCCACATTATCAACAGACTAACCTCCACTGATGGGAAGACTCCCATAGAGGTGTAGTCCGGATATTCTGCCAATGAATATGATCGGCTTCGTAGTAACGGATGCAAAACTGGATCCTAGAGCCAAGAAAGCTGTCTTCTTTGGGCTTTAGTGAAGGAGTAAAAGCAGTCCGATTGTGGAACCTTGAGTCAAAGAAAGTCATCGTAAGCCGAGATGTTGCCTTTGACGAATCTGTAATGCTGAAACTGTCAACTCCAGAGAATGTGAACCAAGATTCTCTAAAGCAGGTGGAGTTTGAATCAGAATCTGATGACACCTTAATTGAAGTGGAGGAGTCATCATCGGAAATCTTTCAGCAACTTGAATCAGTTGTCACCAGTAGACCGAATAGACATATTCGGAAACCTGCTCGATACACAGACGTGGTGGCATACGCCCTTCCAGTAATTGATGATGATGTTCTAATCAATTACAAAGAAGCTGTAAACAGCCCTGTGCATGCCCAGTGGAAGGAGGCGATCAGATTTGGAAGTTAGTTCCACTTCCAACACTCAAGATAGCAATTGAGTGCAAATGGGTCTTTGCCAAAAAGGAGAGTGCTACAGGCAAAGACAGTATCAGATACAAAGCCAGATTGGTAGCCAAAGGTTAGGCTCAAAAAGAAGGAATAGACTACAATGAGGTATTTTCACCTGTTGTTAAGCATGCATCTATTCGGATCTTATTGGCTTTAGTAGCACTGTATAACCTAGAGATAGTTCAACTTGATGTAAAAACTGCATTCCTCCATGGTTCCGTAGAGGAGGAAATTTGTATGACTCAACCAGATGGTTCTGGAGTCCCCGGTCGCAGAGATTACAAAAGCAAGTTGAACTGATCACTGTATGCTCTGAAACAATCCCGTGACAGCTGAACAAACGGTTGGACTGTTTCATGAAAGGATGAAAAGTACACACACAGTCAATTTGATCACTGTGTTTATTTCCGGAAACTTCAAGATGGATCATTTGTCTATCTGCTGAAAAAGGCAAGGTGGAGATCGACAGGCTGAAGGCTCAACTGAGCTCAGAGTTCGAGATGATCTTGGAGAAGTTAAGAAAATTCCTGGGAAGTAGACAGAAAAATTGACTCAGGCTCAGTGCATTGATGAATCATGCCAATGCAGTAGGTGCCCTGATATGTGAGTAATGGTGTGTACATTTGAAGGAGAAAAGAGGAAGCTCTGATCTGTGAATTCTCTCTGTGGATTCTCGCCAAGGTGGAGATTGTTGTAATATGGCTTAGAATATGGCTTGAATATAGCTTGAATATGGCTCATTCACCATAGGTGGCTTAACACCAATAATGGAGCTACCACTTGCACCACTTGCACCACCAATAATGGAAGCTACCACTTGCAAATGGATGGTGGCTATGGTGGCTACCACTTGCATGTGTTCACACCAAGATAGGTGGTGGATGGTGGCTATGGTAGGCTATGGTGGCTGCCACTTGATGCATGTTCACACCTTGATATTATGGCTATAAATAGCCATGTAGAGATGAGAGAGTTAGAGTAGAGTTGAGTATGTGTTAGAGCTAAATTGTTGAAGCAATTACTCTGTGTTTATAGAGTAAATTCGGTATTGTGTTGAGTTGTGAGTTCAGTGCTTGTGTAGCACCTTGAATTCTGTATTTGTTTGTACTCAAACTCCATTAATACAAAGCTTCAAGCTCCTCCTCCCGTGGATGTAGGCACAGTTGCCGAACCACGTAAAATATCGGTGTTTTTTCAGTGTGTTTAAATCGGTTTTAGTAATATCAATTCGCTTCCGCACAACAAAAATATTATTATAAATAGTAATTTTAAATAGTGTCCTAAGAATACTTGGTAGCAAAATTCTTAATGTTATATTTGAAAATATGAATTTAAAAATTTAAATTTCATTTGCTACGTAAATTATGTATAAATTAATTAAAATTTAATATGATTATATATTTGAAAAGTATAAAACATAAATTCTAAATTTACAAATATCTATAAATATTTTAAATTCACCCAACAAATCAATAAATTTAAAAAATAATCATCAATATTACATTTATTTACATATATTTTATTATATAATTTATATTATTTTTAAAATTTAAATTTTCAAACACAATCTAAAATAATTAATCCTTTGGCTCTAAAAGTGTGGTTAAAATAAGAATGCTTTCAGTTTCGAACTGATGCAGCCTTGACACGACATTGAACTCGCCAACAAAATGGGGCAATAAAATTTAATGGAATATATGTTAACGTTTCATTAACATCAAAACATAGATAAATAGAATCTATAAAAAATAAAATAAAATAAAATATTATTTGTAGAATTTTTCCGGAAGATGTCAAATCTAACCCGAAATCTAGAACATTTGAGATTAAAAAAAAAAAAAAAAGAAAGAAAGAATAAATTGAAGAATTGACAAAGTGCCCAAAACCCCACAGCATAAAAACCATCCTCTACCTAATATTACAATTACATTAATAGAAATGTGCTATTCTAAAAGTATATTGAAGACAGTAAAGTAACATACTAACATGGGTTATCTTAACATTGTTTTTTTGATTTGTATGTCGTTTCATTTCAAAACTTATTGTTTGATAATTTGGACACAATATAAATATAATACAATAAAATACGATATAATACAATATAATACAATATATTTAAACATAATTAATACGATATATCTAATACATGTATCATATTTATATTTAATAATTTATATTATATTTTATTTTACACAAATAACATGAAAAAAACCAACACGAAACATAATACATATATACATGAATTATCAAATATATGCAAAATTATATATATATAATTTATGGATGATAAGATTGGACGTGCTCAAGTATTTTGGGGGCAAAAGTGAAAGATGCTGAGCAAGGGAGTGAGGCCAAGTTTGGTACGTAATTGTTGAAGAGAATATATGCAAAATACTGGCTTACCTAAATGTCTAACTTCATTTATCACTTTATATTCGAAATCTGAAGATTAGATTAGATTAGATTAGATTAGGCAAAGATTTATATATATTCTACGTAGCAATTACGCTGTAAATGGGCTGGCTGGCTGGCATTGTCACGCTTGATTATGGGCATTCAAGAGCTTAGGGCTTTTGAATAGTCCAATTAATGCAAAGTTAATTAAAATAATGGCTCACCCAGTTTATGGTGAGGTCCAATTGTATTACCTGGATTGAACTTGCAGATGCTGTTTTTTATTTATTCATATATAAAAAAGACGTTTCAATACTATGATTTGTTACTATAATATTGTATTATTAATTTTAGTGATCGGATTTAATTTTTTATAATTTTAAATATATATTTATATATGAAAAAATATTAATTTACATTGGTGTAAAATTAATTAGTTTTACATATTTTTATAACTTTATATATATTGATATTTTAACAAATTAACTATTGAATTTAGCAATATAATCGCTAACTACGTGCACGTAAAGTTTTTAATCGATCCGATATCTGTATCATGTTGATCGAGAATACTTTTTTTTATATATATATATTCAACGATTGAAATTTTTTTCTACCGAATAAATAGTTAGACATTTTCAATTGACTTGAAATTTAACATGCACAATCTATGTAAATAAAGTATGAAATACAATTATCGGATTAAATAAAGATAAATCGTATAAAATTTATAAAAATATATAAAATTAAATAAATGTGAATATTTATTTTTTATATACAACTTTGTGAGCACTCTTGATAAACAAATTTGTGGGCAAGAAAAACAAGAAAAATGTTTTACAGGCATGAATTAGTCGTGAATCTTCCACTTCCAGCGTTGGCTGGATGAAAGGAATTTCGATTTTGTTTTATTGTGAAATAAGGGTTAGCTTGCGTGGAAATGATTCGGATCGTTTAAGTAAGTGATCTCGAATTCGAATTTTTATGAACGTAAAAAATCTTCTTAAAAAAATTCCCGTCGTCTTGATGTCTGATAGATTAAAAAAAAAAAAAATTTATTAGAGTTATTTTAGACACTTTCTTTAGGACGCACGTGATTTCCTAAAGTTTTAGTTTTCACTATCCTACAATTAATTCCTTTTGTTGGAAAGTACTCACGATCCAATCATATACGTTAAAGTCAAGTGTTACAGATTCAGCCGACATCATCAAAACAAGATGATTGACTTTCGCCATTGCCAAACACAAGCAAGCTGATGATCAGCAGTTGGATAGTTGACTTCTTTAGCATATAATTTTCTAGTTCAATTTCAGATTTCTTTTTTCAAGAAAAAAAAAAAAAAATTCTGTAAAAACCAAAGACCTGGTTTTTGTTGATTCATTCGTTTCAACCTGTTATATTCAATATTGTTTTGAACTTTATATGTCGCATATCTAATTATCTACCACTCCTGTAACACATCTAGTTATACCGAATTCACAACTATATAAGAATCAGATATAAAATGATAGATAAACGTAATTTCAGATAAATTTTTCAAACACTCTAATATTTTTTTCTGTTTATTAAAAAAAAATTAAAAATTTTATTGATTTAAATATCAGAATGGATTCCAAACCCAAACTTGGACACACTTTTAATATTTTGTGTGTTCACAAGTCAAGGATTAGGGGATGACAATTTAAAATACAGATTCGGATATTTGTAGATATCCATTTTTTTTTCGGATTATAATAAGTTAGATTCGGATATTATAATTACTATCCGCAGCGGATTCGAAACGGATACGGATATAAAATCTCGGATATCCATTATCTGAATCCGCATTACTTCTGCGGATTCGGATAGAAGATTCAGATATCCAAATCCGAATCCGCTCATTTGTAAAACATATAAATTTCGTTTGATTTTATATTTTTATTTTTAAAAAAAATTGATTTATTAAATTCAGATTTTTAGAGGATTCAGATATTCGACGGATATTATTTAATTCGGATTCGGATAATAATATGCGGATTAAATACAAATAATTTATAAATTTAAATTTTAAAATAATTTTACAAATTCAAATTCGAATAACACAAAAAATACAGATATCCAACTATACAACCTCCTTTCGACAGTTTCACAAGTTTACTTTCTCACCCGAAAGACCATAACACAGCCCAAGTGCCTACATGGCTACAACTTTCCTGTTGATTTTTGACTCTCGGTACCAATTGTAGTTTTGTGCTACAGTACCGATTTGCTACAGTAACTTCCTCGGGACGCTACAGTAACTTTATCTCGGGATGCTACAGTAACTTCCGAAAAACAACTCTTTTATTAATATGAGAAAAAAAACCAAATATACACTAGACACACTCTTTTAATATGCACTCACAACTTCACTCTTTTTCTTCCTTTTTCTCTCAACTCACCACTCTTACTCTTCCCTTCACCTCTACACATCACACACAACACTTATCTCTATTTATAAGCTTTGTTAAACCGACTTAGTATTGTTGGTTGGAGTATTCTAGAGTAAGCTTTAGACTACCATTTCTAAAGATGAAGAACCTAGAATTTTTTAATGAACCTTTTGGAGAGATGAAGGACTTTCTAGAGAGAGAAGATTGAAGAACAATCTAGGAAAAAGAACAAAGAAGAGAACTCCAGAAAATTTGAGTAGTCGGTGACTTTCAACACTCCCCCTCAACGACTACTCTCTCTTGATGCTGGCTTGGTTGTCATTCCAGACTACATTCTGGACTTATCAAATCTTGCATCAAATATCTTCTCTTTTTCTTTCTCTTCTTGAAATTCATCAGCATCATTAGTTCTGCTTCATCCATCGTTGATTGCTCTCTTCTCCTTTGATCCTTGATTTTGTTCACTTCCGTCTTTGCTTCAACACCATTGTTATCTTCTTTCTTCTTGATTTTCTCTGCTAGCCTGTTTCTGACTTTGGCATACTCGACTTTGTCAACTACCATTAATTTGTTGACTTCACAATCGATCTTCATATCTTTCACGCCTTTGTAAGTCTTAACAGTGTCGATGACCTCGTTGTCATCTTTCTCAATGTTGACATCAGCTGCAAGCTTCTTCTTGACTTCTAGAAATAACCTTTCTTCTTCAAACATATTTTCTGGTGGCTGAAATAGAGACTCGTTCCCTTCTTTTGACGTTTCTTCTGTTACCTTCTGTCTTGGTTGAATATTCTCAAAATCAATTTCTTCTTCGTCTTCATGAACATTTTCTTCTAACTCGCTGGTGCAACCAGATACGAGTTCTTCGCATTCTTCAATAGTAAATGCTGTCTCAAAATCCCATTCTTCTTCATAGTTATTCTCCTGTCGTGAGAACATTGTTGCATAGCCTTGCACTTGTCTATATCGACAATCTCGAGCATAGTGGCCAAGCTTGCCACACTTGAAACATTGAACGTTTCGACGATGAGACCTCACATTTTCGCTATCGTCTCTATCTCGAACAATTTGAGCTCCCCCTCGCTGAAAGCTCCTCCGTTGCCAAGCTTCTTGTTTGTTTTGAACTTCAATGTCTTCTATTCCTTGCCTCATAGCAACTTTACCTCTTCTATTGCTAAAGAGGGCTTTCTCATAATCTTTTATCATGACTTTAGACATTTGGTTATCTAAAGCCTCTTGATTTGCAAGGATATTTTCCAACTCAGTTAAAGTTGGTTCTTTGCTCCATCCACGAGTTGCAGTAACAATCCCGTTGTATTCAGGTCGCAAGCCATGGATGATAATTCTTCTCATCCTCGTTTCGGTAATGGCATTTTCTGGATCTAATTTTGAAATTTCATCACAAAGAGTTTTAACTTTAGAGAAATATTCGCTTACCGACATATTTTGCTGCGAGATTGACAGGAGTTCATTCTCCAATTGTTGGAGCCTAGCATCATTTTTCCTCGCGAACAGCATTGTGAGTGTGTCCCAGGCTTCCTTCGGTGTCTTTGCATCCTTGATGCGTTGTAATAAACCATCCTCAACAGTGACTGATAACACGTACATGGCCTTACCGGCTTTGATCTTCCATTTTCTTAGTTCTCCGGCATCAGTTGGTGGTGTTGAAGCTTCACCGTTAACAATATCCCATAAATCTTGCCCGAGCATGTAATATTGCATGCGAATACTCCACGTATTATAATTGCTGTTATTGAGCTTCTCGAGCTTACCAATTGGACTTGAAAAATCTTCCATTCTGACTTGAGAGTGCCTCACTTTTCTCAAGGTTGTATTCTGTCAGTCTCTATATCCTCACGAACTACGATCCCTGATCGTCTTGGTCCCAGACCAATAATCTTCACAGTCCCAGACTGTCTTTCTTCGATATGCGTACTCCGGTCCCTGACCGTCTAGCTCTGTCTTCTCGCGGTGGCTTTCACTCTGATAGTAGGTAGCCCTTTTCACTTCTTCTTGTGACGGCTCTCACTCTACTCCAAGTAGGTAGCCCTTTTCACCTGTTCTCGTGATGGCTCTCACACTACTTCAGATAGCCCTTTCCGCGACTCGATCTATTACAATTCTCGATCATCTGATTTCAAGAAACTTCTGGCTTCTTGTCTTTTCTCCGATGAGCATACTACGATCCCTGACCATCCTGATCTGATATTCCAATCCTCTGGATCATACCGCTCTTTACGCTGGTCCTCTGGATCGTCCCGTTCTGGTCGTCCAACTCTGATACTCCGGTCCTCAGGATTGTCTAGCTCTGATACCAATTTGTTGATTTTTGACTCTCGGTACCAATTGTAGTTTTGTGCTACAGTACCGATTTGCTACAGTAACTTCCTCGGGACGCTACAGTAACTTTATCTCGGGATGCTACAGTAACTTCCGAAAAACAACTCTTTTATTAATATGAGAAAAAAAACCAAATATACACTAGACACACTCTTTTAATATGCACTCACAACTTCACTCTTTTTCTTCCTTTTTCTCTCAACTCACCACTCTTACTCTTCCCTTCACCTCTACACATCACACACAACACTTATCTCTATTTATAAGCTTTGTTAAACCGACTTAGTATTGTTGGTTGGAGTATTCTAGAGTAAGCTTTAGACTACCATTTCTAAAGATGAAGAACCTAGAATTTTTTAATGAACCTTTTGGAGAGATGAAGGACTTTCTAGAGAGAGAAGATTGAAGAACAATCTAGGAAAAAGAACAAAGAAGAGAACTCCAGAAAATTTGAGTAGTCGGTGACTTTCAACATTTCCCAGGTATTCTACTGATCATAAAGGCGATACATTTAAATAACTCATGGTTTCTTCATTTTTTTAAACATCTAGCTTGCACTACCCTGGTTTCTTCATTTTATTTTCCTTTTTTATTTATATTTTTATCACTATCTTCTTGGAATAACTCATGGTTTTATGTCGAATTTTGGCTAAAAAAACACTCTATGATTTCACTTATTTGGATCTTCATTTTCGACACAAAATTATCAAATTTAGGACAAAATCGAGATGGAATCTGATGGATGGAGGGAAACAGGTTGTCAAAAATCCATAAATATGAATTTCAAGAGGACTTCTTTTGCAATTTCATATAAAATCTATAAATAAATAATAAAAAAATATAATATATAATCGCCTGCCATATTGATAATATCCATTGCCATTTGCTAACCACATTCCAGCAGAGTTCCCTTTGTCTTTGATGTCATATTACCAACCATGAAAACATGCTTATTGTGATAAAAAAAAAAAAAAATCTATTACATTATTGGTAGAGTTTAAAAATTGGCATTTAATTTCAATATATTTAAAAATATAAAAAAAAGCTTATGTCGTACATGAATAAAAAATCAATATAATAAAAAAAAATATAATGATCTTTTAATTTTATTCGTAAAATTTGAATTCACTTTAAATAATAAAATAATGAATGACTTCAAAGTAAATAACATATGATGATTTTTAATGTTTCAGCTTTAATTAAAATGAAATTATTGATTAAAAATAATTTTTTATTTCATATATTAATTTCATTAAATTTAATAATAGATAATACATAACATTTCCTTTATAAGTAAATCAAAATTGAAATTTTATCACATTTTTTTTATAAACATTTTATCACATTCTCTAACGTAGTAACTAGAAAGTAACTTTTTTGTTTACAATTTTTATTCTGACTTGTTATATGAAATTAACAAATTTTAACCCAAAAAAAAAATAGATCTAATAATTTTGAAAATAATACGAAAATATGATAAAATATGATATATTTAATAAATATAAAATAATATAATAAATATGACGTGAAACATTTAAATATAATTAATATGATTAACATAACATATTTAATACATTTATCATATTAATATTTAAAATTTTGACATATTTTATGTTTATATGATTGAAAAAAAAAAAAAAAAAAAAACATTACAACACGCATATATCAAGACAATACATGTAGGAGAGAGAAAGAGACTTGCCGCAAGAGAGAGAAAAGAACGAAATTTATTATTGTTAACAACCAAAAAAAGAAATTGTTTTTAATCCTTCCCTCTCTTTTTTAATAACATTTTTTGGCTTTTTTATTTGCAAAGAATCCTCTCTTTCTCCTACCTCTTGGTTACTTACCACCCACCGGGCCCATAATTCTTTCTTTCTCTCTTTTTCTGAAGCTTTGACATTGAAGCCTACGCCATCTTGGATCTTACATTCACGTGTCGGTGGCAGGTCAAAAGCCTACAAGACCTGCTTAAAGATCTGGTCGAAACAGTTAGATCTTTGAAATTCCTGTGGTTTTTCTGCATCTGGGTCTTGTCTGATTTCTAATGGGTTGGAGATATAAGGCTGGCTTGTTTTTGATAGCTGCTGTTGTTGTTATATGGGTAACCTCTGCAGAAGTAACCCAGGTTAGTTTCAATGTCCTTTCTTTTTTCTATTAAGTTTCTTTGGATTCCAATTGTTCATTTTAATTAATATATCCATAAATATGCATTTCTTCACTTTCTTGATCAATTAGCTATTTTTTTTTTTTTTTTATAGTTTTGAATTGGGTTGGGTTGCTGCAATTGATATGTCATATATAATTAAAATTTAAATGTTTAAAAGTTCTTTGCAGAAAATGTTTTTTTTTTTTTTTTAATTATTTGGGGAAACAATGAAAAACAATATGTTGGAGGTCTTACTTGTTACGCAAATTGATTCATCATATGTTTGCATATTTATTGTAAATTGATTGGATTTAATCTCATTTATATTTCGTCATATGTTTGCATATTCATTAATCATTATAGCTTAGTATTGGCTCTCTGGGTTATTTAATTTTTGAATGGTGGACTAAGTTGTAAAATGCTTATCAGGAAAGAATTGCATTTAATCGTGTTTCATTTAGTCAGTTGTTCCAGGCTCATACGTGTAGCATACAGGTAATATGCAATGGTTACTTTGTGTCATTGAATGATTAGATCTTGTAAAGATTCAGGTCTGTTTAGCTGAATATGCTGTTTGATGTATCAAAGTGAACAATCATGCATTTATAGTCTCTGAATGTGATTCTGAGAGTCTTCATGTAGGTGTCGTTTTACGTATGTATCGCAGGAAGGTTTTTCTTACTTCTGCATAGGTTTGATTAGAAGTACTAACTTTTTTTTGGAGTTTGCTTTCTCTTTCAAACTCAGAAGTCTTTCATATTATCATGATTCTACAATGCATTACATTATTTTGAAGCTAGTTCACATTCAAACTAACTGATATCTTGTGCACAGGATATCTTTACTGACTATAAGCAGCCATTTGCGGTTACATATCTTGGAGCTTCGCTTATGGTAGTTTACCTTCCAATAGCATTTATAAAGGATTGGCTATGTAACTTGCTAAGGCAGCGTTCTTCTAAAACTGTTAAAGATATAGAAAGCATAGAAGAGTCTTCAGTTGAACTTAGTTCTCCTCTAAGGCATAAAATATATGAAATGGAACTTCAAGGGACTTTGGCTAGGAAAGACAGTGATGCAGATCTTTCTCCTCACATAGAGGGAAAGCCGTTGGTTCCCAAAAACAAAGATGAAGTGCACTTTCTGAAACAGGACAAACAGCTTACCACGAGGGAGATTGCTACCTTTGGATTTTATATTGCTCCTATCTGGTTTGTAACAGAGGTAATTAGTGATTGTAAAGCAATTTTTGGGTTCAGCTTTTCCCCTTTCACATTCTTTTGCTCTGTTAAAGTTTTAGCCTTAATTTTGTGCATTAAATAAGCAAATCTTTTTTGGTTTTTTGTAACTTTGTAAATAAAGCAAAGGATTCTCCCTAATAAGAGTAGTTTTTTGCATTGATAGTAATAGCTTTTCCGGGAATTATTCTGCACTATTTCTGGATACGAATCATATGTGCAAAGGAACTTAAAAGAGTTATTGCTAATGGTTTTTGGTTGTTTGCAGTATTTATCAAATGCTGCTCTTGCACGTACAAGTGTAGCAAGTACAACAGTGCTGTCTTCTACTTCAGGACTTTTTACACTTTTTATTGGTGCTTTTCTGGGCCAAGATTCCTTAAACGTATCAAAAGTGGTTGCAGTCTTTGTCTGCATGGCTGGTGTTGCCATGACCACTCTGGGAAAAACTTGGGCTGCTGACGATTCAATAGGTTCTTCTGTGTAAGTTCATTTTTTCTTTAATGTCTCCACGTGTATAATCTTGGCATACTTTTTATTCAGGATTCTGTTGCCTTGATAGAATTCTTTCGTACTTACAGAAATATACATGCATTTATGCCTAGACATATAAGTTCATACACTTTTGATTTATAGTTGATACTTGGTAGTTGGTACTGCTGTTTTCATGTAAGTAAAAGTGCTGCCAAAGCCACTATAGTTCAAATAAGGGGTTAGTGGATTATATGCTTCCTCCAAAATCCTTTTTGCAAGTTCCAGGTGTACCTCTAGTTTCTTCTAAAAGTATTTCAGTTTATCATTACAGTTTTCTGGATTGTGGTAAAAAGAAAAGCTCAGTGATTGGAATTGGAATTGCTTTCTTTTATCATTCAACTCTTTCCTGCTTACTTCTATAAGGGTAATTTACGTTCTGGGTCACTGAACTTAGCATCAATTTTCATGTAGGTCACAAACCTTTAATTTCATCAAATTACGTCACTAAACTTCTATTATTAATAAATTAGGTCATTTATGCTAACTCCATTAAGTAATTATAACGGAAAAACTGTCTCAGCATGCATACATGGCTTATTTTCTGGGATCCTTATATTGATGAGATGTAAAAATAAGCCATGTATGCATGCTGAGTCAGTTTTTTCGTTAGAATTACTTAACGGAGTTGGCATAAATGACCTAATTTATTAATAATAGAAGTTCAGTGAGATAATTTGATGAAATTAAAGGTTTGTGACCTACATGAAAGTTGATGCTAAGTTTAGTGACTCAGAATGTAAATTACCCCTTCTATAAGCTTCAAGGCTTTTACTATTACCATATCACAATTGATAATTAAGTTCCATTCTGTAGAAGAAATCTTTCATTTGGCCAAAAAATCACATGATACTTAATTACTTTGGCTAGAAGCATTTCCATAATGTAATTAAGTGTTTTTCATTGGTAACACGCATGTAGTTACAGATTGTTCAGATCAATTCTTACATATTTCATTGGATATGTTGTTAGTGTGCGTGTGTGTATGTGTGTTTTCTGCTAGCTTGCTCTTTGTAATGTATGTTTTGAACATTGACAGTTGATGTTTGTGTTTAGCAACGGGAAACGCTCTCTTGTTGGTGATCTTTTTGGCCTCCTCTCAGCAATGTCATATGCGCTATTTACAGGTTTGGCTGAAGACATTTTTTATCCATTCTTCTACCATTATTTTGGCAAATTGTCATCTTGTCTTCCATTTTTCAAATATGTTGCAGTGCTGCTTAAAAAGTTTGCGGGTGAGGAAGGAGAAAGGGTTGATGTTCAAAAGTTGTTTGGATACATAGGACTCTTTACACTTGTAGCACTATGGTGGCTTGGTAAGAGTCTTTTGAGAATTAATATTCTTAGTGAATACGTCGTTGAAGTTGGTTTCTAAATTCTTGTTAGAATTAGTTGACTTTATACTCAAAGAGTATATCACGACCGACGTTTAGTTAGCAAACTAAATGTTCCTTTTAAAATATTGTTTCAGTTTGGCCTTTGACAGCCTTGGGAATAGAACCCAAATTTACAATTCCACACTCTGCTAAATTGGATGAAATAGTCCTTGCAAATGGCTTTGTTGGAAGTGTCCTCTCTGATTATTTTTGGTATGCATCCTTTTTCCAAGTCCTTTTATGATCTTAAAGTTTCATCATGTATTCTTAATGTTTCTTCAAATTACCTCTCCTCTTTAGGGCATTATGTGTTGTGTGGACAACTCCTCTAGTAGCCACATTGGGCATGTCACTTACCATCCCTCTTGCAATGGTGGCTGACATGGTCATTCACGGCCGTCATTACTCGGCAATTTACATTCTTGGCTCAGCTCAGGTAAATTCTACCGTCGATTAGATTTTGTGGTGAAACCTATGTTACTCGGACTCGGATCTGAGTGTCGGACACGGGTATCTGTCCGGCACGGGTATGTTCAATTTTTTTTTCAAGATTTCCATGTATTTGAAGGGTCCTTAGAGGATCATATCCCCATATCCATGTCCGGATATGCGTTGGACACGGATACTTCAAGAAAAATGAAGAGTCGGAGCAACATAGGGTGAAACCCAGTGTGCTTTATCTTTTACATTCTTTTGTATGGTGTATTATTGCATTGCAGGTGTTTGCTGGATTTGTAATAGCTAATCTTTCAAGCTGGTTCTCAAGAAAGTTGGGATTGTAGTATTTGTGGAAATCATATAGCTTAATTAGACCATCTTCAATCTTTCTCAGCAGCCATTATTTCCATCATTTGTTGTATAAACTTCTTTCAAGCTGTGGTTTGAATGTTTTACAGTAACCAAAACCAATCTTGTAAATGAAATCCTTTTCTGCTTTATTTTAGTAGCATGTTGGGGGAAAAGAAGAAGAAAATAAATCCTCACTTTTTGTTTTTTGGTTTATTTTGGCATTGAGCCTTAATTGTAAGATATTCTCTTTAATCAAAAGATTTATTTATTTTTATTCTCTTCATGTGGTAGATTCAAAAATGCTTTATATTCAATGCACATACCTAAAAAATTTGTTACCCTTGTGACCTTGTCGATAATTCCTTCAATTATCATTTTTTTAAATGAATAAGATTTAAAAAACTACATCCCTACTTGAAAGAAATAATTAGTTAAATTATTCAAATTTTGTTTTGATAGATATTTTTGCTTTTTGTCATTTTTTTAATCTGAAATACTATTTAATCAATAAAAAACATTTTTCACTTAAATTTAAAAATATCAATATATATATTTTGAATATTTTAATATATTTCAAACAATAAAACGAGTTTTAGACTCGACGGATCGAACAAGTAATTTTTTTTATTCGAACTTGACCCAACCCGACATAGACACCTCTACCTTATTCCTTATATCTTTTATTTTTAATCTTCTCTTTCCTTTGATAGGGAAGGAGTTGATCCGACCCCATTCACTATTATTTCAATGTAAAAGAGAGTAATATGAACACATACAAATAAAAAAGTAAAAATTTTAGCTTCAACTTTTTTTTTTTTTTTTTCTCTTCCTCTCTTTTTTTTATCCTAAAAAAATAAATTTTCAAATATGAAAACATACAAAATAAAAACAAAACAATAATACGTTTTAATTAAATTAAAAAAAAAAAATTGGACTCAAAATTAATATAGAGTAGAGAAGCCCAAGTTATTGCCCATTCGTCTTTGCGTGAATGTGACTAAATCAAGATGGAAGGCCCAGATTTAGTAGTCAGCCCAAGTGAGTAGCATCAAATAAATATTCAACAAGCTGGGAAAACCAGAACAGTTTTTCCTAGTTTTCATCAATTGTTGTCGAAGCTCTCAAATCTCAGCTGCCATGGCACCGATCGCACGATTACTTTTGCTCCTGCTTCTCTCTACAGTACTGGTGATTTCATCAGGGTACCAATTTATGCCTTCTTTTTTATACTACTCCTAATTTTCTGTTTTCATCGCTGATTGAATTCTTTTGAACTTTAAATGTTTTAACTAGAAATTGAATTTCGTGACTTTATCATCATTAGCTAGCTGTTTCAGTTGAGCTCAGCATCAAGTAAAATAATTTCATTTTTTAATTAATTCCTTTCTCGTAAATGGATCTTTTATTAGGTTTTAACTTAATCACTTGTTTCTTTGTCTGTTTTTGGCAGGTCTGGAGATGGGTACACCATCAATGGTCGAGTGAAGATCCCCCAAGGTATTATCTCCTTTTTTAAGTTTCTACATTTGACTAAATTTGTACTGATTTTATGCAAAATTATACAATTATATGGTGATTTTGGCTGCTTTGGATTTTTGTTACATTCTAATATGGTATTTTTGCTGCGGTAATGTTTGCCTCAGTTTTAGAATGAAAGTATATGCATAAACTTCTGGGTTTTTATGCTGATTTGCAATGTGTAAATATATGGTGATTTATTAGCAGGTAGTCTTTGTGTAGATAATTAGATGTTTTTGAATTTTGATTAGGACTATTTGGGTAAGACTTACATCAAGATCCTTTGTTGTTCTGTGTTATTTTTTGTGTCCCTTTTATGTTATGTAATAAGATGTAGGCGATATAGTATCATATCATTGATCAATGGATTTAGTTAATGCAAGATGGAACTATCTCTTATTCTAGGTTCTGAAAACACAAGCAATTCATCCAATAGAACCTTTGAACCTCAGTGTAGATTATACATTCGAAAAATTGACATTTGTTAATCTTTCTTCACCGAGGCATTGTTTTAGTCTCCAAAATAGCATGAATCAATGTGGCTACAGTCTACACTGTCTGTATCTTTCTTTCTTTCTTTTTATTTGTTCATGTTCATGTTCTGTTATGATATGTTATCTGTTTATTTTAATTTCATGCAGATGACTGATGACTATATTTGGCAGGTCTGGGTACAAAAGGGTTTGCTTTGCCCGGAAGAATGTCAAATGTCAAAGTCATACTGAATGGTGGCCAAAACATTACTTTTTTGAGACCTGATGGATACTTTTCTTTGTATCCTAATATTTATCAATTCTTATGCATATCTCTGATTGAAAATCCATAACTTTAGTTAATGCGATACTGTATCCAATGGATGGTAGTAAACCTTGTCTCTGGAGTATTATGATCCCTTAATATAACTGCCTAAAGTCACAACGTACCAGCAGGGACTCATTTGATTGAAGTGGCTGCAATCGGCTATTTCTTTTCTCCAGTAAGACTTTTTTTTTTTCTTTCTTGCCTGATTCTCTCGACTTTTAATCATCAAGTTATTTTGTTTTTTTCTTCTTTAACATTAATTTATTTGGAACTTGCGTAGGTTAGAGTTGATGTTAGTGCTAGAAACCCAGGCAAGGTACAGGCATCATTGACAGAGAATAGGAGGGGTCTCAGTGAATTGGTTTTAGAGCCGTTGAGAGACGAACAATATTACGAGGTTGAAGAACCTTTTGCTTATTATGTTTATGTTTCCTTTTGTTTCCAGTTATTATCTATGCTTTGCTTCATGTTTATCCTACTTTATTGCAGATTAGGGAACCTTTCTCCATAATGTCTGTTGTGAAAAGCCCAATGGGTCTCATGATGGGATTTATGGTGGTGGTTGTGTTTTTAATGCCCAAATTAGTGGAAAACATGGGTAAGATACTCTATTACTAGTTCATAACCTGGTAGATTTCTTGAAGTTCTGATTTGCAATAGCTTTATATGAGTTGATTTTGTTGGAGACAAGCTGTTTAAATACTTTGCCTGCATAATTTTTTTATTTATTTTTGGGCTAAATTCTTCTGAGTTGTCTGATTGTCTGAAGAATATTTGAGCTGCTGCTATGCTGCTGCGACTCTTCATTTTTCTTGAAATACTTGTGTCTGACATCCGTGTCCGATGCATATTCGAACATAGTTATGGGGATATGATCTTCCAAGGACCCTCCAAATACATGAAAATCTTGAAAAAAAAAATTGAACATACCCGTGTTGGACACATACCCACGTCCGACAGTCCCACCCGAGTCCGAGTAACATAGAGCTGCTGTTCATTTTTTTTTTGTTGCAAACATTACCTTTTTACCAATTTATTCTATACTTTTTCTAATTCTACAATTTTGGCAATCTTTTATGCACGTATGTGATGAAAAAAAAGAAAAAAGGACAGATAGTACTATCATTTTCACTAATTTTATCAACCTATATTATCTTGTTGAAACAGATCCTGAAGAAATGAAGCGAGCACAAGAAGAAATGAGAAACCAAGGGGTTCCCTCTTTGGCTAGTTTGTTACCAGGAGGTGCGAGGAATTAAGTATTTGATCAGGAACAATGAACTCATATGTTCGGCAAAAGTGAGGGGGGTGATTCAAATGTCAAAAGCTGGATTGGTCTTTGTACCCTAACATTCCATTGTTTGGGTGCTGAAAGAATGGATGATATTTACCTTTGACTTCTTGGGGGCATTTCAAAGATTATGTAATTTAAACCTTAATAGTTGTGGGATTTAACTTGTGTTAACATCTTTTCATTGTTTTGATGCTCTAATGTCAAGAAAAAAAGTATTAATTTTGTTATAGACATTATCTTGGTTTTTTTGTTGCTTGAAGAATAAGCAATGAATGTTCTCTCTTACACTTGTTGATGCCTGTCCAGCATTAAACTTTAAAAGCCAATAAATTGTTTTGTAACTATAAAGATTACATGTGGACTAAATTACAGCATATTTCTCAAAACTCACTCGTGTTTTGTTTTCATTTTAAGCCCTCGAATCATCGAAATTTCATTGGTAAAAGGTAATTGGCATACATTTTCTTACTCCCGAATCTTGAAGCAAGCATCCATCAATATATGGTAGCAATTTGTAACTTTTGATAAATGTAGAACAATATTTCCGAAATTGGTCTTTCAGGTTCCAGTTCTTCATATCTTGATCTCATATTTTGACTGTAATCTGATAATTTTGAACACGCAACAATTACATGACAAAAAAAAAAAATTAAAAATACGATATGATATAAAAAATAACATAAATACAAATATAAATACGTGTTAAATTTATATAACACGAAAAAAAAATACAGAACAAAAAATGTCAGGTCATATCATCATATTCCTATATGTTCACTTGCCAGCTCATTTTCTTGTAAGATTCCATTCCATCTAATATATAAAATTGTCCAAATAGCCTTGTAATAATTCCATGTAGGCCCAAGTCTAATTGGGCCTGGCTTGTAAGACACATCGTCAGTCTTTCATCTCCAAGTAACCGCTCTGCACCAGATCTCTCTTCTTTTTTTCTCACTTCAAATTTTCAGTTCAAATTTTCGTCTGTTTCTGTCTTTCTGATTCTCCTTCATTTCTCCACAGTTGACTTGAATCCCTACATTGAGCTCTCATTCTTAGATTCTCTCTCACTCGATCATTCTAAATTTTCCGAATAAAATAGAGATTAGAGACCACAAATTAAATCTCCGTTTTGATTTCTGTATCTGTGTTAGAGAGTGCGATGGATGGTTTACCTACGACCACGAAAGCTGAGAGACGATGGAGATCGAAGAATCTACAGACATCCAAGCCTTCTTTGGTCTTGGCCTTTTTCTCTTGCGTTGCTTGGCTCTACGTCGCTGGCCGGTTCGTATTTATTTTTTATTTTTTCATTTTGGATTATATTTAGAAAAAAGAAGAATCATAGAATCAAGATTCATATTCAATTAAATCAACCTAAAATTGTTGTTAATTTTTCTTCATCAATTTCTGTAGCTAACAAATTGATTAATTAGAATTGCTGATTTATTTGTTTATTTTGCGAAATTTTGGTGAACACTAGGTTGTGGCAAGATGCAGAGAACAGAATATTGCTTTATAATCTTCTTAAGAGGAACATTGAACAGGTTTCTTTCTGCGTTGTTTTTGTTAGGACTCAGAAGCCTAACAAATTCTCCTTATCTTAGCCTATTTCCTCTGTTACTATTTTTTGGTAAAAAATAGAATGTGTCTGTTTATTAGATTATTGCAACAACATAATCAACTGTTAAATAAGTAATAACTAGAATGTGTCTATTTTCGTATTGGTAGAGACCGAAGGTTCTTACGGCCGAAGATAAGCTGATGGTCTTAGGATGCAAGTATGTTCCTCAATTCTCATTCTTATGTCTGTCTCACACTTTGTATGGTCTAATATGACTGTTTCTGTTTTTTTGCATTGTGCCATCATTTGGAATAATGAATTTGATTTTTAGGGATCTAGAGAGGAGGATTGTAGAAGCGGAGATGGATTTGACATTAGCTAAGAGTCAAGGTTACCTTAAGTACCAGTTGCAACAAAGTGAGTCTTCTTCAAAACAAAAGCTTCTTGCAGTTATTGGAGTTTATACTGGATTTGGTAGTCATTTGAAACGAAATACATTTAGAGGATCTTGGATGCCTAGAGGTGAGTATGCTGGTTTCTTATATTCTAAAGCTTGATTTTAGGTTTTCTGTTGGCTTTTTTACTTCATTTCTGGTGCTTGATAGCTATGTTACTCGGACTCGGGTGTGAGTGTTGGATACGGGTATGTTCAATTTTTTTCTAAGATTTCCATGTATTTGGAGGGTCCTTGGAGAATCATATCCCCATACCCATGTCCGGATATGCGTCGGACACGGGTACTTCAAGAACAATGAAGAGTCGGAGCAACATAGCTTGATAGTATTTCTACTGCTATGCTGTTGCGTTATTATAACATATACTTTGCTATAGAAACCATATCTTATCCACATTCTTCTGGTTTTGATAGGTGATGCATTAACAAAACTGGAGGAAAGAGGAGTAGTGATACGATTTGTGATTGGTCGGAGGTATTCTATAATCTTCAACCCTGATTTCATTCTCTTGGTTTTTATATGGATTGTTTGTCTTCTTTGCTCAGTTTCATTCCTCTGTTATTAACAATGCTGCAATTGATGGGCACTAATGGGATTAACTACTTTGAAATTGGTAGTGCTAATCGAGGTGATAGCTTGGATCGCAATATTGATGAGGAAAATCATAAGACAAAGGATTTCTTTATTCTTGTAAGTGATAGAATTTGAATATGATTGCAAATTTGATTATTGAACTTTTGCTTTAAGGCCTATATATCCTGCATGAATGCTGAATCTTTTGTCTGCATTGATAGCAAGACCTATATCAGAATGTTTCTGTAATTGGATGCAATACTCTGTTTTTTTATAAAATTTTCTCTTTCCACTTGCTTATTGAAATTTGACTGGCTTAAACATAGATTTTCAGCATGCTTACCTCATGTTGATTTATCAGGAGGGTCATGAGGAGGCTCAAGAGGAGCTTCCTAAGAAAGTAAAATTCTTCTTCAGTACTGCAGTTCAAAATTGGGATGCTGAGTTTTACATCAAAGTTGATGATAATATTGACATTGACCTAGGTAGGACTTCTGCCCTTTTCTTTTTTATAGAATATCACAACTTTTTTGGCTCTTGGCTTATTTCTATTTATTCACTGGAACTCTAATAAAATCATCTACTTCCTTTTCTACTTGACAGAGGGGTTGATTGGACTTCTTGAACATCGACGTGGCCAAGATAATGCTTATATTGGATGCATGAAGTCAGGAGAAGTGGTTTCTGAAGAGTATGTATCTTTTATATTTGTTATTGTTTGTTTACCTAAGATGGATCTCAACATACACCTATATGCTATTACTTTATACATTTTTCAGTTCCTTCTATTGCTCATACCAAGTGCAATCTTCTCAAAGAAATTGCCCATACTGAGTCCAATCTTCTCAAAGAAAAAAAAAATCCCCATTATAGAAGCTAGAAAATGTTATTCATTACTCAGATGTAAATATATTGATAGTGCATTTATGATGAGTACATAAAATTATACGGTGTTCTTGTTTTTTTTCTTCATAGCTGTTCCTCTGCTGATTGTAGCATGTTTGGACATTCTTGTTTATTTATCTTTGAATGTTTGATTATGTTTGCTTTCCCCTAATGAAATCTGGGAGGATATTCATTGTTTTAAATGGTACTTTGAGCTTGAGTTTTTACATTCTAAGATCCAGAGTTCAGCTTTTGAGTAACTTAAATTTTGTTGATTTCAGGGGAAGGCCTTGGTATGAACCTGAATGGTGGAAATTTGGGGATGAGAAGTCGTAAGTTATCTAGCTTGTGGATGATCACTACCATATTTGTACTTTATGTGTTTTTCATACTATTCTCTTTTCTTTCCCTCTTTGTAGTTGCATTATTGTTAAATGCATGAACACTTAAAATTCATTTACTTTGTAACTTTTTGCTTATTGTACAAGGGTCTGTTTGAGTGTCATCTTCCTTCAAAGGGTGTCCTATCCTCTTTGATATGGTAGCCAGTTACAGTGCAATTTTTATATACGATAACTTGATTGGTTATTTTCTTCTGTTCAGCTATTTCCGGCATGCCTCTGGTTCACTTGTTATACTGTCCAAAAATCTTGCTCAGTATATCAACATAAACAGGTTAGTTGTTATTAGTTGATGCTATAACCTTGAAAAAATGAGATACACATTCTACTTTGAGGTTCTGAAACTGAAAAGAAATTGAATGGCAGATAAGCTAAATACATATCTGTTTTGTATGTAGATCATCAATCACTTTCCTTTCCATGCGAAGTTGAACTTAGTCAAAGATTCATTTGAAAAGTTGTGCCGTGAACTATTCCTTGCTTCCATTGAATTTGACTTATGTTGCTTGAAATGTCCGAATGAATTTGAATTTTACCTCAGCTAGCTTATATTACATGCAGTGCATCTTTGAAGACTTATGCTCATGATGATATATCGGTGGGATCTTGGATGATGGGTGTCCAGGCAACTTATATAGATGATAATCGTCTTTGCTGCAGTAGCATTAGACAAGGTGAACTTGCCTCCATGCTATATCCTTGTTCAAACTTTTTACAGCTTTTACATTGCAATTTCAGAAGAAAAAATAAAGAGACAAGTTAACACACAAATCAATTTAATCATATGAGCTATAGGATTTAGCAGTTGGGTCCTTTACCTGTTTCAGACTTTCAGTCTTTAGGTGACTATTATAATTTATAAGCATGCATTTCTGCCTTTTATCTTTTAAGCAAAAAATGGTTTATGGGACCTACCAACTTAACAGTGCAGCTTGTGTTGATAACCGGTATCTTGTACTGTCTAATTTTCAGACAAGGTGTGTTCCGTGGCTTGAGAAGAGAACGTGACTAACTTTTCATCGATTTGTGGGTTGTCGTCGTTATTGCACTCAGATAGAGCGCTTGCGTGTCGAATATTGCTTTATGCAAACATCATGTGGACATCTTTTTACTGGATACAGCAGCAGTGAGGTATTTTCTAGAGCGTTCGGTTGATCATTCTTTTTATATGTAGATATATACATAGGATAGGATTCTTTTATATGTAGATATATACTGATATATACATAGGATTGGTGATTGGTGACTACTCGGAGGATTGGTGAGTGGTGATATATACATAGGTTCAAGCAATTGGTGACTACTGGTTGGGAGGACAGAGGATTTTGTTTAATAAGTTTGATCAAGTTCAGTAGCCTTTCCCTTCGATATTTTTTCGCAAGTGACTCCTTTCTTGAATATATATAATTATTTTTATTAATATCCTCAAGTAAATATATATATTCTTCATACTACACGTTGAGTTGAAGCCTTGAAGATAACAATGCAATGTCAAAAAAGTGAATTAAAAATCTGGATTTTGCATTTCATTTATCTTCTTTATTTATGGAAATTGCAGAAAAAAAATATTAATCCTTACAGGCAGGAAGTTTTATGCTTGGAATGTGAGAGAATACAATAGAGAAAGGAGCAACAATAATTGGATCAAACATGCTCCTGTTTACTGGTTCCATAGAAGGGATACCCATACCCCCAGATGAATTTATTAGAGTGAGTATTTTCCCATTTAAAACCACATTTTGACTGTGTAAATTCCCATCTTTGGTTGTCAAATGATACTCTTCTCTACTGTTTCCATTAATTTTAGGATTTCTAGACATTGTTGCAAAGTTTATTCTCGGAACTTCTTCTTCTTCTTGTTGCAAACTCAAGCCTCCATTGCTAGCAGAACTTTCAGTCCCAACTCGGACTTGAACTGTAATGCTAGCATTAAAGTTGATGAGAAGCAGTGTGATTCCATGCTGTTAAAAGGGAGGAAAATTAACCTCATTCCGAGTATAGATAAACATTGCTTTGATACTAAATCAAAATCTGAGTGAGAAGGATTTACTTACAGATTGTTTAGAACAGTGAGCATAAGCTCTAACACTTTTTGTCCCAGAGAAGCTCGTTGAAAGGACATTTCTCCCCATTAACCGATGCCAGAGAAGAGCACTGCAATATGAATATATATATATATATATATATATATATATATATATATATATATATTAGATCAAAACCTGACATTGGTTCAATAAATCATTTGGAGTTCAAGTAGTCTATGTTACTCGGACTCGGGTGTGAGTGTCAGACACGAGTATGTTTGACTTATTCTAAGTTTTTTCATGTATTTAAAAGGTCCTTACCCGTGTCCGAATATGCATAGAACACGGATATTTCAAGAAAAATAAAAAATGAAAAAGTCGAAGCAGCAACACAGCAAGTATTTACCTATAGTAATCTGGATGTGGGACAAATGTAGCAGCGTCAAGCAGGCCATAGTTTCCACCAATCAATGATTGTCTACAGTATGTTTTGGTATCATAGGAAGATGCCATCCCAAGCTGCTCCAAATACCTGTTTTAATTAGTAAAAAACCCAATACAATAAAGGATCCATGTCAAATTTAAGCTTTTTTACAGGTAAATAAACAACAAGAAATGTACTCAAGCTTACCAGAAACTATTTACAAATGAATTGCTAACAAGATTTTGACCACTATTATAGGCTCCTCCTGCTTCACCAACCCAAGCAACTGCTGAAGTTGTTGAATTCTTCAGAATTGCTTGAAGGTCTATAAATGGCTGCTGCCCATCATCTAAATAAGATGGATCTAGGATTCTGTTGATGAGCTTATTATCATTACCTACATAAATACAGGGAAAATAATGTTTTCTTTGAGGGTAATTTTAATAACTGAATTACTGGAAATTATTTTTTAAAACAATGCAATTTTACTATTTTGTTGTACCTGGACCAAGGTTGTAAATGTGTTGGGTCACTACTTGAAGAGATTTATTAGTTGTTTTTTGTACAAATTCTTTGAACCAGTTTGCATCAATAAATCCTCCTGGTGCTATTACTAATGGCTTAACCTCAAATCCTCTATATATATTCTGAACAATGTTTTGAAGAGAGTTCACATCGGTTGCATATTGATCTGCTGCAACTTTTGCTCCAACGCCAGATCCACACAGTTCATTTCCTGATCAGCCACAGCCAGATCATTATTTAAGAAAATTCTTTGTTTTAGATAACAATTTGCTTAGAAAAGAATAACGAAATGCAAGATTAACTCTGGGTCATTTTTTTTTAACTAGATTTTACCAAGTTCCCAACCATAAATAGTATAGCCATTGTTGACAGTGTATCGTATGAGCGATTCAGCATTACTAGAATTCCAAGCTCCTATGGCAGAACCGTCTGGACCTACAGTCTTCCCATTTAGTGCATTTAATCCGAAAACGACCATGGCCCTGTATTGGAAGTAAAAGGCATTGGAAATAGACGAAATTATGAAGTTCTTGGAGATGTTAAATAAAGTTTACTTACCCAGTTTTTTTGAAGAAAATGTTGAGTTCGTCCCATCTTGACATCGGTAAGCAACCTTTGGAGAAACCGAACATCTCTGAACTATTTTTAAAAAATGGTGTACAAGGATTTTTATCACCTTTTGTCTCATAAATTACATTATCTTGCAGGGTACCTCCCATTCTGATCTTTAATGGCGAAAAAGCTGCAAATACAAATAAGTCTGAAATTATAATAGTGACATTGTAAGCTTTGAACTTCCATCTGTATCTTTCTTTCTAAAGCCAATGGATCAAATAACCTAGGTTACTCGGATTTGGGTGTGAGTGTCGAGCACGGATATATGTCCGACACGGGTATGTTCAATTTTTCCAAGATTTTCATTGTATTTTGAGTGTTTTTGGAGGATCATATCCGAATATACGTCGGATATGAATGTTAAATAAGGGTACTTCAAAAAAAAAAAAAAAATAGTCGGAGCAACATAAGCAAATAACTGCTTACCTTTGATAGCATTTAACAATATGGGGTTTGCAAGATCCTGTAAAAGATGAGCAGCCATTAAAATTTCAGAAAGAAGGGTTATTTTATCCGAGAGGCCTAAAGATTATAAGCCTATGTTACTCGGACTCGGGTGTGAGTGTCGGAAACGGATATGTGTCCGACACGGATATGTTTAATTTTTTCTAAGATTTTCATGTATTTGAAGGGTTATTGGAGGATCATATCCCCATACCCATGTCCGGATATGCGTCGGACATGGATGTCAGACACGGATACTTCAAGAAAAATGAAGAGTCGGAACAACATAGTTATAAGCTGCTTACTAGATTAAGAAGAGAAGCTCTTCCCCAGCTACATGTTCCATAATCGCATTTTTCAGGAGGCCACCAATCTAGAGTAGCACAAATGAAATTATCGTCTGTTCTTCCTATTGAAGCTGTTCCATTAACAAAAACAGTGCCCCTAATAACATTTCCAGACCTTCCTCTTCTTTTTGAGGTGACAAAGACTGAGCCTTGATTCATCAAATACAGCCAAAAATACAAAAACAGAAGCTTAAACAGCAAACTCATTTTTCTCGATCAACAAACAATACCCTTCTGCTATATCAGCTGTTTATGTTTATTTATGACTAACTGTCGAGCAATTTAGATTATATATAAAGAATCTCATTTGATGTCAAAGAAAAATAAAATATAAGTGTACTGGTTGAAGTAATCAAATCAAGCAAGGTTCATATGAATTTTGCTTAAATAAAATAAAATATAATTTATAATTTATACTACTGGGGGGCAGATGGAGCTGGTGAGAACTTAATTATACGTTTTGCCTCATAAAAGTCCAAAGAAAAGATTAAGAATCTAAATGATTGATATACCCAAAAAGGGCATGGCGAATGCATAACCAAGTTTTGACTTTCAAGAACCTGCTGTTTGCAGATTTCTAGCTCAAGGTTACATAAAATTTTCAGTTTTGAAACCCTCTTGAAAATTACAAGCACCCATCAATTATTTGGCTCATCATATATAACATGAAACTTGTTAATTTTCCAAGGAAATATGGATCAGAACTAGTTTGGTGAAGTGTCCATTTGACAAAAAACTAAACAAAGAGACTGATAATGGAGTTTCTAATAAATGGGAAAACTAAAGTCGTCACCAAACCTATTAAAGAAAAGGTGGAGCTTAAGAAATCGATTGGCAATTACAATAGTTTATCATTATGATTAGTTGATTACTAGTGATGATCACAATCGGAAATGCAGTTTTATTCTTAATATAATTAAATAAACAGATAAAATGTCAAGAAACTTGTGTCGTAATTGGGATTCCCCTACTTAGTTCATCAGAAAATTATAAATATTTAGTGTGAGAGGTCAATGTTTGAGACTCTTGCTACCATTTTTAATTCAGTGAAGCTATCGAAGCAGCAGGCTCAAGAAAGATAAGACATTTCCAAGCTCCTAAAGAGGTTGCACATGACATCTTGGTCATGTGTCTTGAGTCTTATTTATCAATATCCAAAGGCTATCAATTATTTAGGTGTATACTGCGCAAGAAAAGAACCTTTGCTTCATTTCTTTATTCTTATATATATATATATATATATATATATATATATATATATTAATCAGATATGAACGGTCTAATTACACTTAATCTCAGCCAAAAAAAAACTGAAAAATGCAAATGCAAAAACCAAAAAAACACAATCACCATGATATGCTTTTTTCAAAACTTCTTTCAAAAGAACATTATCATTTTCTCGACATTCAGCATTAATGCGTATTAAAAGTTAATTTTTTTTATATTAAGTACACTCTTTAAGATTAATTAATATTGTATTTATAGTAATATTTTTTCATTAAATTTGATAGTTAATACACTGATTGTCAATAATGTTTTTCCATAAAAAATCGCAATCTAAGAATAAGAGAAAGAATTACAAATGTTGAAATTCAAATCTAAAATCTGCTAAATGCCATCTTTTAAAGATAATTAGATAAATCAACTGAATTAAATCTTAAGTTCACTTAATATAATAATTAAAAACAATGTTTTAAAAAAACTCGTTAGCAATATCTTTAATTAAATTTTCATCCGAGATTTTTGCATTTAGAGTGAGAAAATTTTAGTACTCCTAACTTCTTAATAGGGAAAGATTGAACTCCCCTTATTACCCAATCACCTTCTAAAATAATGCATATCCACATCATATATATATATATATATAGACAATTTAACACCGAAACAAACAGAAGCAAATCAGTAACTTGCGAAAACAAATACCATTATTAGTCTCAAATCTCAATCTATGAACACAGAACCTACCACTTATTCGGTCTTTCAAATGCATTTAATTAAAGTTAGAGATTAAATTCAAATCAAACGATCGAGTTTAAATTCTCATCAAAAGTTCTCACACCAGTGAGAATACTGATTTTATACATTCAAGCATCTACCTTTGCTGCTGCAGATGCATAACTTACACTACTATCTCTCATAGTTTTGCACTGACTTGATTGCTCGTATCGGAGGAATTTTATCTTTATTTTTGTTGAACTGTTCCTTAGCATCTGAAAATATTCAAAAGATAAGCAATACCGTTGAAAAATCAGGTAACTCAAAAGAACCAATCCACAAATAGGTTGATGGATAATTTTTAAAGGGAGGAAAGTTTCATTTTTGAAAACCTTTTTTTGATAGCTTTCAAAAAATAAGCTTGAGACACTTACATGAAGGAAAACACTAATCGGATGGCGTCCACAAATAGTGTTGTCGTACTCCAACAAATATTGTTTGAATGCATCTGCATCTCCTGTTTCTATTATATCCATGCCCATCCTGTCTAAGACCTCAATTGATTTGTGTATGGCCCCATACTTCTTGTCAAAATGCATGTAATTGAACCTGACACCAAAAGCAAAAGTTAAATATTTAAGACACAATGTAGAACACCGTATTTGATATCGGTCTATACTCTATATTCATCCAAACATTGAATAATCTTGGCTGCTGCATATCATAGAATAGAACCATGGATAAGAGTTAAAACCATTCAACAATAAGATTTCTTTAAAATACAAGAATTTGTATATACTTTTGATAGGTATAGACTATAGAGTGAATAATCATCATCTATGCACCAGCTGAAAGAGTGTTGTCTGACGTTTTTGAAGAGTAGAAAGTAAAACCAGAAATAAAAATAACATTTCATATAACCAGGAAAACTTAACAGTCTATATCACATGCTAGGGAGGGGTTAATGGAAACTAGCCCACAGCTATATTCTGAAATTTAGCTTGTACACATGTGACTGAAATTTAGCTTGTACACATGCGAAGACATGTTTTAGGTGAAAATCAAACATACCGTGAACCCCAGTGACAAAAATCTGATGACACAGAGAAGAAATTATGAGGATCATCTACAAATGTGGCCAACAACTTTCCATACATTGCTTCATTTTCAGCGCTAAGAGCACCAACCAAAATGGGTACAATTTTCACTGGGTGCCTATATCATCATCACCCAAATCAGCTTCAATTAGAAACAAGTGTAGAACCTCATTTGATATATGGACAAAAATTACCCCTCAAATACTTTTGAAAGATATGGCAAGTGCATTTCCATGCTATGCTCAGCTTCATCAACTCGGAGATCCATCAATTCAAATTTTCCTGTAGCTTTCAGCTCTTCAATGACTGAAGGATGAAACAAATGACTGCTTAAGTTTTGTATGAAGAACCATTAAAACACAAAGAGGAGAACAAGAGGCTTTAGGGATAAAAAAGAAAAGAAAGAAATATAGTAAACATTCAACAAACAAAAAAACCATTTCACAAGCTATTCATCTCAACACAGAGGAAATAAAATAACAAAACAAAAAAACCAAAAACCCCAGTTAATCAGCCGAATACAATATACAAGAAATCATGCTGGACTTGTCAACAAAGCTAATCTGACATAATAAGTCAAGAAGAAAAACAATTTTGAGCTATAAATGTAAATGGACATCACTTCACCTTCCAAATCAATAGGTAGGTCCCCTATTGGTGTCTTGTAAATTGTAGCTGTTGACAGAGCACATTTTGGAGTGTAATAATGGTGAGATGGACCAAGAAGGAATATCCGAGAACTGAAATTATAAATTTTCTCACATATCAGTAAGCTTTAGCAATAAATGAAGCAGATGAAGTAATTAGTTTTTGTTCAAATACAATAATGTTCAGAGAGCAATCATTACACAATATTTGAAGAAAATTTGGCTCAAACTATGAGGATATTTCCTGAGATACAAAGTGATATTAAACGAATAAAAAAGGCGCACATGTTTGTTGGGTCTATGTTTCCAAAAGCATAGGCAGCAGCACGACCTGAATATGAATAGCCCGCATGCCTGAATTTCCCAAAGCCACAAATTAAAACAGAAACTATAGAATACGTTAAAATTTTAGTTTATGCTTGGAGAGAAACAAGCAATGAGGTGACAGAACAACTTACGGAGCAATTACACCTCTTACATCAGAAGATTTAGGCAAGCCAGCCGCCCTGATCCATCCATCAAGCTCTTCCGCTAATTTTTTTGCTGAGAAAAGAATATACATTCAGACAGCAAGATGAGAAACAGCTGGACAACAATTTAAGAATAAAGCAGTATTACATAGCCAAGAAAAACAGTATGACTCTTCCTAAGCCATTTTATTGATCAAATTCTCAAATATTTTATATCAAAATAATTTCTTTTCCTTAGAAGTTTGAATTGCAAAGGTAATAAGCTACATTTAAGGCATGAATAATGAATTACCTAAAGCCTTTCTAATGCAAGTTGAAATTATTAATCTTTTTAACTTCAGAAGATCAGTCCATTGAATAATAGTCTAATTCAACACTTACAATCATTAAAATTCTCATTTCTTACAGCTTTATTTAACCGATGACAAATTTCATTCCAGAACCGAAATTACTTAGCTCCAAATTGTTTTTTTCTTTTCTTTTCTCTCTCGAATTGAACGATATATATATATATATATTTGACTTGATCATTCGTAAAAGGTAAGCAAAAAGCATGAATCGAAATTAGATTATGAAATTTGTTAGGGTTTCGGAGGGAGCAAAGAGAAGAGAAGTAAAGCGCATTAAAACTTACGGTTATCGGTGTACCAAGATCCTGCATGCGAAGCTCTTCTGATTTTGTCCATTAATGAGATCGAGCGAAAGCCCTAATCTTTCGATGGAATTGAATTCAGATTCACAAATGTTTTTGCGGTTGTGGAAGGAAGACGAAGAAGAAAGAAAGAAAGAAAGACTCTTTAAAATATAATAATTTCAAAAGCCACTCTCTCTCTACTGATTCTGGAATGGGATGCAAAGTGTAAAGACCAAAGACAGTGAAAACATTATTTTTTTCAACACGTTAAAGGCTTAAGCTCAAGCTGATGCTGGAAATTTTACGCTAGATTTCAGGTGCATTGCTCTTCATGCTCCTCATGCCTTTTTTATATGAAAAAGTTTTGGATAAGTTGGTAATTTAATATTTTTTTAGAAATATTTTTTTGGCCAGATATTGGAATTAGTTTAAGCATTGAATTTTGAAAGTAGCTATTTAAACTGATTAAATTATTACAAATAATATAGGTTATCTAATTTTAATTATTATTACTATGCTATAAAGGTGTTAATCGATCGGATTGAATTTAGGTCAAACCTAAAATCTCATATTAACAAATATTTTATCTGTTTAGATTCGACTCGACCCAAAATATAGAGAAAAAATTATACCAAAAATTGGTTCATGTAAAACCATTACTTAAAATCCGCACAATCCCGTCTAAATTTATACAAAAATAGATCAGTCTGTATGTAAAAAAAAAAAAAAAATCAATCTCATAAAAATTTATATTAGTAATAGTAAAACGAATCTAAAAAGCCGCGGTAAAAAATGCCGTGTCCAAAGCTTGGTCTATTTTTTTGCGTATACCTGTTTTTCGAACCCAATATTTCTATCTAAGCCACCCAAATAAATAATTGATTGGAATTTTCATATTATTTTTTCCCTCTCCATTGGCTATTAGTATCTGCCATGCCAAATGATTGGAACTTTGTAATATGAAATACCCCAACATTTCTTATTGCTCCCAACAACAACAAAAAAAAAATATGAAAGAAAAGATAGAAACATAAAGACTAATAGATAGCTTTGTAGAGCTATTGATGATAAGGGAAGGGAAACAAAGAGATTACTGATGTAAGAGATAAAAAGTGAGTTATATAACTCAAATTTCCATGAAAACAAAGTATCAAGATTGATATTAATTTGAATACTAAGAAAACATTTTTATACTTGTATTAATTAACAGCGCAAAATGTTACAAGCTACAACTGATCTGAGCAAACAAATACAAATTTACAACAAATGATGACCTATATGAATGAATAACAAATAAGATGGTCTTAAAACCAATTATTATCCTCCAAAATGAACCAATCAAACCACTATCTCAAACTGCAACAAATTGCTGTGTAAAATAAACAAAAATTCCCCCAAAGAAATGACAAAATGAATGAATGAACTTGGCTTCATGCCCAATCTCAAACTGCACTTTCGATATCAATATAACACTTCACAAACTTTTGTTCTTTGTTGCCAAAACAAACAACGAGCTGGACACAAACAGAATGTACCCTTCGAAAGAGCTGTAAACCCAAAAGTACTCCGAGGAAGAAAAGAACAGCTAGGAGCACTGCATACTTTGATTTATCTTCTGATTTGAAGAATGAGGTAGAAAATGGAGGCCACCGTGTTTCATTCTTTCATGAAGTAGGTGGCTGTCTTGTTGAAGAAGGCAAGAAGACATGTCAGGGTGGAAGTAAACAATTCGATAACAAGTCATTCATCTTGGTGAAAGGGAAGACCTTCAGAAGCGAGAAAATTTATTGTATTCCAGATGCTATTGCTTATAATCAGTCAAACACAAGATTTAAGGAAATTCGCAAACGCAGCCTTTATGAGCTAATAAAAAAAGGTAAATTTCAATAATGATTTCATAATAGTTGCATCCTAATAATATAATTTTTTCCCTATATTTTGATGGGAAGGATATCATGCGTGTTATTAAGGATTGAGTAAAATGTGTCTCAAGAATACAAACTTCAATATTTCTACCTTTTGATTGCATGACATTACAAGGAAAGCAAAATCTTTCTGCTAGAACTAATACATTTATTTTGGGCTGTATGCACATTACACAGCTTTTAGCATACACTTACAGTTGTTCAACCTATTGTAGTGGCTTACTTTTGCTTTCCTACTCTTATTTGTATATTTCAACTTGGATGCAAGTGTAACAAGCTTATTTGTATAATTTTGATGAAGTATTAAATACCTGGATCCATCCTGTCATCTCTTACCTTGTCTCCTTGCTTTTTCATTGTGGTTATATCTCCATTTCTATATCTTTACAAAGAAATTTGAGTAATCTTTTCTATTCTCTCGTTGTATGTGGACACCGCGATAGGTGTTGTTTCCTATCATTGCTAACAGTTGACGATCATGGAAACCCCTTAAATTTGAAATTCTAGTTGAAGATGCCAAGTTCATGTCTACGTGTCTCATGTGATGGAGTGATGAGGTGTTCCCTCCATTAGTAAAGTAGGTGTCTATGGACCATGATATGCCCAATGTTACATTTGGTGTGCTTAATAAAATTTGGATGTATACTGCAAGTGGTAAATCTTCTTATAGCATTTGATGAAAAAGAAGCATTATAGAATCTCTCTTTTTAGCATTTAAGCAGATAATTTTGGATGTGCTGCAAGTTAACATGTGCATGGCTAAGATTTTTATTTGTGATTGGATTTTTTTTTTTTTTAGGTTTACATCATTGATTTCCCCCCTTCAATTGTCAGGAAAAGAGACTTCTTCTGACAGTTATCCCCTTATGGAGATCTCAAAGTGCATGCCTAAGATGAAAGTGAGGAAAGGTTCAAAGAAAGCTGTTGATGTTGAATGTCATGGACATAGATCATGCAACATTAATGCTGAAAAGTAAGCTAGTGAATTGATTCTCATTTTCTTTTGAGATTTTCACAAATTTTTGGTAGATACTTGTACAGCTTCCAAATGACAAGAACTTTGATTAGGGCTAACTGCAATGGAATTATAAATTACGTTACAGGTCTATCAAGGCGCTTAGGTGCTCATCCAGTGCCGATTCAGATGTATTCTGCTGTGTTTGTGGAAGCTCAAACAAAGATGAATTTAATTGCTTATTGGAGTATAGTCGATGTTCAATCAGAGTACGTACTCATCTCAAGTTTGTGCCCAATTTGTTAAATTATCATTCTCTAATTCTTTTTCATGATACACAGGTGCATCAAGCTTGCTATGGCGCTTCAACAGTACCGAAGGGCCACTGGTATTGCAGATCATGCAGAACAAATTCTAAATATATTGTAAGAAATTATGACTCTTTAACATATTAGGGTTTTCCATGTAGGTTTCAACCCTTGAATAGTTGCAGATCTTTCTTATTTGAGTTTAATGTGTCTTTGTATTTTTTAATGTGCATAATTACATTCTTTTTATTCCATATCTGTCTTGTGTTTCTGATTGTCATAGTTATTCATTTTTATCATCATTTAGGTGTGTGTTCTCTGTGGATATGGAGGTGGTGCCATGACTCGAGCATTACGAAGTTGTGCATCTGTTAAAGGACTTTTGAAAGCTTGGAATATTGAAGCAGAGTGTAGGCCTAAGAGCACAAGTTATTCTGCTGAAACTATGCTGGATGATAAAAATCTGGTTGTTGGTAATGAATTTTGTAACTTGCAATGTAAAGATCTTGGGCTGTCAAGAACTGCTGTGTGGAAAATGGATGTGCAGAATGATTTAAACATTATTCAGAACTCCCCTTGCCCTGTTAGCAAGTTAAATGTGTACAATAGTGTAACAGCAGGAGTACTTGATTCTACTGTGAAACAGTGGGTTGATATGGTCTGTGGACTCTGGACTCCTGGAACACGTTGCCCAAACGTCGATACCATGAGTGCTTTTGATGTATCTAGTGTTTCATGTGCAAGAGAAAATGTGGTAAGTCTAATGATACTTGAAGCAAATATAGAATACCCTGAACAAAGTTTATGTGTGTATTTGGTCATTCATGTCCCATGGAAGTTTTGTGTCATGTTTTCTAGATGTTCTATGCTACTGTTGCCAAAACTAGAATTTAAATAGATTTGATTGTTGTCATCTTTTGCATATTATTTGCCTGTGTTTATCACCTGAACAATTAGTTTGTAACCTTCACAGTTTGTTACTTTATCAGTGATGTGATATTTATGGGTGTCACATCTTGTGCCCAGACTTGACTGTATCTTATCATACAGATTTGGTAGGATGCTATAATATGTTAATGCCATTTGTACAATTCGACTGTGTTTATACTTTCAAGCTTTCTACATTTAATATGATTTTTCTTTTTGTCTCCTTAAAGATTTATGATAGCATTAACAGTGTTTTGCTTTATGTACTGCCTTTCAAAATGCTCAGAATTTGTGCAATTACTTATTATCTACAACTGACTGTTTTAAACTTACATATTATACCAAGTCCTTTTATGATGCTCAAGAAAAGTTGGTTAGTCTGAAATCTCTGAAGTTTTGGAACCAGAAAGAAGTAAATATGAAAAAATTGCACGTAATTTGCAAAAGAAATGATAATTTATTTGATTTGCTGTAATAAAAAATGTCAAGTTAATTCGATGTTTGCGTGCTGGAAGACTTCACAAGTGACGATGATCGTCATCTAATGGTAGTTTTCATTATCCAAAAAGAAGCCTCAACAACTTAGCCCTCTTGTATGAATGAACAACTCTTTTACGGATTTTAAAGTATAACATCTTTTGCTTGTTTGGTTCTGTAGTTGAAATTTGTCTTAAGATTCATGCAGTATAAGAAAAAGCAAAAAGAAGAGGTTCTTGCATACTTTATCATCTGATGATGATTTCACTTTGAGGAGGTTGATTGTATTTTTGACTAAACTTCTTCTTGAAGTGACCATCAAGTTTATATCTCCCAGGTTTGCTATATATGTAATCGACCAGGTGGTTCATGTATACGGTGCAGGGTTGTGGATTGTTCAGTTCGGTTTCATCCCTGGTGTGCTCACCAAAAGGTCTCTACTCAAGAACCTAAATTTAATTGTATTATTGCTTTTATATTATATGCATAATCAATTTTTATCTTGGGTATTAATTCTGCAGTTTCTGAAACAATCAGTTTTCTCCCCTTCTATATCGTAGGCTGTGAGCCAGACTTTCATCATCAATTCAATTTGAGTCTGCTCACTGCTTCATGAAGCAATACTTTAGCTTATACTGGCTAATTGCAATATAACTCAAGATGTTTATATTATTCGATTCCTTTGCTATTTATACATTGTGCTTAAAATTGAAAAATCCATGCTATTATTTTCTTTGCTGCTGCCCTTTTTATTTTAATAGCATGAATGCTGAGGAACTTTAGCTGACCTCTAAATAGGGCTGTATGCTCCTCAACCTTACATTTTAAAATGTCTTGAATGTTGTAGTTTGGTATGCTTATAAGTAATAATACATCTCATAGGGCTTTTCTTAAATCTGTTATTACTTCTATTTGTTTTCTCATTAATTAAACGTGGAAGGGAAGATTGCTTATCACAAATATGGTTTTGCTGATTGTTGGATGGGGGTATTTGGCTTTCCTAATTACGTTGTTTGTTCTATTGCTTACAGGGTCTATTACAAAGTGAGTTTGAGGGGGTTGATAATGAAAATGTCGGTTTCTATGGAAGATGTATGCTTCATGCCTCAGACCCCACATGTGAGTCTGGTAGTGATCCCACCGATGCTGAACTGAGTTTTCCTAGGAAAGGGGAATCAACCTGTGCTCGAACAGAGGTACTTTGTCCATTTTCTGACTGCGGGTGGGTTCATTGGTTATCTTAGCACTGGTACTCATTGTGATCTAATGATACCTCTGGTAGGGTTTCAAAGGCCGCAAACGAGATGGCTTTCGGCACATCTATGGTCAGTCAAGGAGAAAGAGTGGATGCTTTGTTCCCCAAGAGCAGTTAAATGCTTGGATTCACATTAATGAGCAGA
Organism: Fremontodendron californicum; assembly: GCA_030761205.1. Taxonomy (NCBI): domain Eukaryota; kingdom Viridiplantae; phylum Streptophyta; class Magnoliopsida; order Malvales; family Malvaceae; genus Fremontodendron; species Fremontodendron californicum. The sequence goes on from JAULJL010000045.1 coordinate 11,730,145, forward strand.
AGTCATGCATGCAGGGGTTTCCAAAGCTGCCAACTTCAGATATCGAATATGATTGCCGGGTACATTAAAGTTGCTTATTTACGAGTTACCTTTATTTGGATTCAGTTTGTTCTACTCTTTTGGGTTCTACTTGTTAGAACTAGAGCTTTCATATTTTTCTTTAATAAGCAGTGGAAGGATTGTGTTTTGGTTTTTCCAATGCCCATGATATCCATTCCTAGTACTTTTTGCATTCTAATTGTAGAACTTTAGATGACTATACCATAACTAGTCCTTGTAAGCCTAGCAGTTCTGCCTTTCACATTACATGCAGAAAGAATATGCTCGCTACAAGCAAGCAAAGGGTTGGAAGCATTTGGTAGTTTACAAGTCTGGCATACATGCACTTGGTCTTTACACATCTCGATTCATTTCCCGTGGTGAAATGGTTTGACCTTCTTACCCTCAAGTTAACCTAATTTTCTTCATAATTGGAAAATATGACATTGGTCATGATTTTTTTTAGGTGGTTGAGTACGTCGGTGAGATTGTGGGGCTACGGGTGGCTGACAAAAGAGAAAATGAGTATCAGTCTGGCAGAAAAGTTCAGTACAAAAGTGCATGCTACTTCTTCAGGATAGATAGAGAGCATATTATTGATGCTACTCGCAAAGGGGGGATTGCCCGTTTTGACAATGGTCGGGTTGGACAGGGGGCTGACAATGGGGTGCAACTTGGACCATTTTCTTGAATTTCAATGGAGATCGATTTTTGGATAATCTTAAAGTTTATCTAGACCCCCTCAATTAGTCATCACACTTAACCTGACCTCTTGTTGAGAAAAGCTTAGAGTAGATAACTCTAATTTTACCACTAAAAGAAGAAAGTTTAGATTTTAGGAAAACTCACAAATGCTCACACTTCACTCTAGACTACACTCTTTAGAGAAGAACTCTTTAGGAAAACTTAGAACTTTTATTGCTTATTGAAGCTTACTACTTGATGATTTACAAATGCAAGGGAGGGGTATTTATACAATACCAAGACAAACACAAGCCACACAAATATAAAATCTAAATAAATTACAACCACCCATTGTTGTTTAATAACAACCACACATTTAAATCACACAACTACAACCACACATTAAACCACACAACTACAACCACACATTAAACCACACAACTACAACCACACATTAAACCACACAATTACAACCACACATTAAACTACACAACTACAACCACACATTAAACCACACAATTACAACCACACATTGTTAGGCTTTTATTTTTCCTTGGGCTGGTATTGGACAATTTAACACTCCCCCTCAATACCAGCTCTTCCTCTTTGCACCACGTTGAGTTGACGACGAAACATTTCAAATTTGTTGATACTCAAACCTTTTGTGAATAAATCTGCCATTTGATCATCTGTCTTGATCTGCTTCATCTCAATCTCTTCTTGTAGAACCTTTTCTCTGATAAAGTGATAATGCACTTCTATATGTTTGGTTCTTGCGTGAAAGACTGGATTTTCTGCCAAACGAATTGCTGACTGGTTGTCGCAATACAACGGAACTGCATAATCTACTGGTTGATGTAGATCACTCATTAGTTGTATCAGCCACGTACACTCTTGAGCTGCCATTGCTGCTGCTCGATACTCAGCTTCGGTAGTTGACAATGATACCGTTGGTTGTCTCTTACTGCACCAAGAAATTGTTCCAGAACCAAGTTTAAACATGTACCCAGTTGTTGATCTCCTGGTGTCATGATCTCCTGCATAGTCAGCATCACAATAACCAACTAACTTACAGTCTTCACCTTTCTTGTACAAAAGACCATAATCTATTGTACTTTTCACATATCTCAGTATTCGTCGAACTGCTTCTAAATGAGGCTTCTTCGGGTTTTGCATATACCGACTCATCACACCAACTGTATAAGAAATGTCAGGTCGAGTCAAGGTTAAGTAGATCAGGCTACCTACCAATTGTCGATACATAGTTGCATCTTCCAAGTCTTTGCCTTCAAGTGCACACATCTTGCCATTTGGTTCCATCGGTGTTGAAATTGGCTTGCTCTCGAGCATTCCAAACCTTTTTAGCAAATCTTTAGAATATTTTTGTTGACAGAGAAATATTCCTTCTTGTCTGTGATCAACCTCTAGACCAAGAAAGTGCTTGAGTTGTCCAAGTTCTTTCATTTGGAAACGAACTGATAAATTCTCCTTGGTTTGAAGAATTTCTGCCTCATAATCACCAGTTATGATTAAATCATCCACATATATCAATACGATAGCTAGCTTTCCTCCATTAGCTTTGACAAACAAGCTGGAATCTGCAGGTGTCACTGAATAACCACTATGAGTTAAAAATTCAGCAATCTTACCATACCATGCTCTAGGTGCTTGTTTCAATCCGTAAAGTGCCTTTCGTAGCTTACACACATGCTCAGGATGATTTTGGTTTTGAAATCCCAATGGTTGAATCATGTAGATTTCCCGATCTAGCTCTCCATGAAGGAATGCATTCTTCACATCCATCTGCCACAAGTTCCAGTCTTTGTTGGCTGCAAGGGCAAGTAGGACTCGTACGGTTGTAAGTCTTGCCACCGGACTAAACGTTTCATCATAGTCTAGCTCATACTTCTGAGAGAAACCACGAGCCACCAACCGTGCCTTGTACCTTTCAATCGACCCATCTGGACGATGTTTTATCTTGTAAACCCACTTGCAGGATATGGGTTTCACATCTCTTGGTTTTGGCACTAGATCCCAAGTCTGATTCTGCTCAAGCGCAGTGATCTCTTCTTTCATAGCCATAATCCACTCAGAACTCTGTGATGCTTCTTCAAACGTCTCAGGTTCTGTTGCAATTGGTTCTTCCACTATGGCTGCATTAGCATATTTGGGATTTGGCTTCCGTGCTCTTGTTGTCCTTCGGATTTGTGATTGTGGAGACGGTTCTTCCACTTCACTCGATCTAACATCTGGTTGATACACACCAGTTTGCCAAGGACTCTGGACTAACACTTGCTCGTCATCGTCATCATCACATAGGTCTTCTACTTCGTCTGAAGTTGATTGAAGTTGGACAATATACTCTCCCATTTTCTGTTGTAGCATGTCTTCAAATTCTTTTGAATCTGACAACACCTCCTTTTCTGAGGACCACCAAGAAGATGCTTCATCGAATACCACATTGCGTGAAGTGTAACATCTTCCACTCGTAGGATCACAACATTTCCACCCTTTCCTTTGGTTGTCGTATCCCACAAAGATACACCTAGTTGCTTTCTTATCAAACTTGCTACGTAAATGATCAGGAACAAATACATAACATACACAACCAAATACTCGAAAGTAGCTGACTGAAGGTTTCATTTTCCACAATTTCTCAAAGGGTGAAACAAACTCTAACCTTGGTTGAGGAAGTTTGTTGATCACATGGGCTGCGGTTCTCATAGCTTCGGCCCAAAATCTTCCGGGTACATTCTTTGCATGCAGCATACTCCGACAAATTTCTGCAAGATGCCGATTCTTTCTCTCTGCTACACCATTCTGTTGTGGTGTATTGACACAAGTATACTGATGACGTATGTTGCATTCTCGTAGGTATTGAGAGAATTCGCCTGAGCTATATTCTCCTCCATTGTCTGTGCGCAAGCAACATATCTTCTTTCCCACTTCTCCTTCAACTATCTCTTTGAACTCTTTAAACTTTGAGAAAGTGTCAGACTTTTCTTTCATAAAGAAAACCCACACATACCTGGAGAAATCATCAATAAACGTCACCATGTACCGCATTCCACTAATTGATGGTTGTTTAACGGGCCCAAATACATCAGAGTGAACTAACTCTAATGGTTCTTTTGCTTTAAACTTTGACTCCTCGTATGGCAATTGGTGTGCTTTACCATATTGGCATCCTGCACAAACTGTGTCTGTTCTTATGTCAAGCTGAGGAAGTCCCTTAAGCATCGACTTCTTCATCATCATACTTAGCTTGGAATAACTAACATGACCTAACCGCATGTGCCATAAATCTGCTGTATCGCTCCTTCTTGTCTTGTCTACATATGCTGACTCTGCTGACATCACGTAGACTGACTCCAGACGTCGTCCTTCCATCATCGGCTGTCCTGAGATTTTGAGATCACGATATACCTTCACATCCCTTGGACCAAACAGAATATGGTGACCTGACGATGTTAATTGTGCCACTGAAAGCAAATTTTTCTTCATGCCTTGGACATGGTAAACATCTTGTAGTAGTACCTGATTATGACTATATCGAGGTGCTACTACCGTCTTACCGATGTGAGTAATCGGTAATCTTGAATTATCAGCTGTCACAACAATGCGATTTCCCTTGTATTCTGACAGGTTCTGCAACTTCTGTTTATCGCCTGTCATGTGATTTGAGCAACCTGAATCGACAATCCAGTCATTCTCATAGTCAATTCGGTCAGCCGTTGTTACTGTGAGAGCTAACTCTTCCTCTTCCATAGCAAAAAATGCTTCAGCGTCCCAATCATCTTCGTTTTTCTCCTTTGTACTAGAAGTAGCAGCATTGCTCTCAGCGGGCCTTTTGTTAAACCAACAATCTTTTGCCATGTGACCTTTCTTGTCACAGTTGTAACAGTTACCTTCAAATCTTTTATTGTTGCTACGATTCTTTGAAGCTCCCCCTGGACGAGAGCTCCCTTCTCCTTGATGACTTTTTGTCTTGTCACCATACTTTTTAGATCCACCACCGACGTGCTGTTTGAATTTGCCTTTGCTTTTGTTGGTGTAGAGTGCTTCCTCTTCACTTTTCAACGAGACCCCTCCCATTTGCTTGGCCATAGATTCTTGACCAACAAGCAAATTTTCAAACTCTACAAGTGATGGTTGAGTTGGCCATCCTTGTATAGCGGCAACGAAGCTGCGATATTCGGGCCTCAAACCATGGATAATTATTCTTTTTACCCTGGTATCTCCAATAGCAGCTGTAGGATCTAAATCAGAAATTTCACGGCATAACGTTTTTACCTTGTGAAAGTATTGAGCAATCGGTATATCCCGTTGTGCAACTGATAACAATTCATTCTCAAGAAGTTGAAGTCTTGTGTCATTCTTTCTCGAAAAGAGTGCATCTAAAGTATCCCACGCTTCTTTTGGCGTTTCTAGCTTTTGTATGTGTTCCAACATTTCTTCTTCAACTGTGGTCTTAAGGGCAAACATGGCTTTACCCACTTTAATCTTCCATTTGCGCAAGGTTCCTTGAGCATCTTCTTGCTCGGGCTTCGTAACTTCACTACCACCAACGACTTCCCAAAGGTCTTGACCTTGTAGGTAAGACATCATACACGTCTTCCACGTGTTGTAATTTTTGTGATTGAGCTTCTTGATTCCTCCAACTACTTGAAGATCACCCATCGTGTCGGCAAGACTAACAATACCGAACAAGCTTGATTTTGAGACACAAACTTGTAGAGTACAAACTCCTCACAACTCAAGAACGCTCAAACCAAAAATAGTACCTGAATAACTATTTCACCGTGAATAGTACCGTATACGTGAACAGTATTGTACGTATGTCGTACACTAGAACAAATCCAGTATACGTTAACAATTACTGCAAAAGTATACAACCACACGTATGAATAGTAACCGTATCTGTGAATAGTGACCGTATACTGGAACAGTGACCGTAGCCCGTGAATAGTGCACCAGGTAGGTTCCCAGGAAAGAGAGGTGGGTCACTGATAGACACACTTAAATACCAAGTCTTTCCTAGCCAGAACTTCCCTAGACACTTTCACACTACCACACTTTATTTCCAGCAACAAGAATAATTCTTTTCTGATGTGGAAGATCAGACAATACTGCAACCACAGAGCATACTAAGAACCAACACTTTCACTGCAGCGGAATAAGGACCACGAACCAATGGCTCTGATACCAATTGTTGAGAAAAGCTTAGAGTAGATAACTCTAATTTTACCACTCAAAGAAGAAAGTTTAGATTTTAGGAAAACTCACAAATGCTCACACTTCACTCTAGACTACACTCTTTAGAGAAGAACTCTTTAGGAAAACTTAGAACTTTTATTGCTTATTGAAGCTTACTACTTGATGATTTACAAATGCAAGGGAGGGGTATTTATACAATACCAAGACAAACACAAGCCACACAAATATAAAATCTAAATAAATTACAACCACCCATTGTTGTTTAATAACAACCACACATTTAAATCACACAACTACAACCACACATTAAACCACACAACTACAACCACACATTAAACCACACAACTACAACCACACATTAAACCACACAATTACAACCACACATTAAACTACACAACTACAACCACACATTAAACCACACAATTACAACCACACATTGTTAGGCTTTTATTTTTCCTTGGGCTGGTATTGGACAATTTAACACCTCTGAGGCTTGAACATGGTATAGTTTTAATGGATCTTCCCATTAAACTTCAAATTGATTGGAATGATGAAAACTTGAAATGTAGTACATTAACATGATTATATATCTAGCTTGGGTCATTTTCGTCGTCAAAATGATGGAACCGAAATGGAAGGCTATTGAATGTTGAAAAATAAATGCAATTGACCTTGTGACTTAATTGCACTCATTCAAAAAGTAAAACTATTAGAGTTTGATAAGTCATTACCTATGTTTGATATAGTATAGTTATTTCTTTTTCTGGTCACCCCTATGGCAATTGAGCTTTGCGGGATATTTTCTCGAGTTTTTCTTTTTCTACCGTCATTCAGCTTTTTTATCCAGGTTTCTCACATCATGCTCAATTTCTTTGACAGCCGAATTGTGTTGCCAAAGTGATTTCTGTGAGGAATGAAAAGAAGGTAATTCCAAATTTAATTTGGATACCAAATATAGGCTAATAAGATTCCAACAGCTAATTTTATATATATATATATATATATATATATATGCAAGTGTACAAAAGAGTGTTGGTAATTTCAGTATATCATTTAGTTTGCTATTTCCTTAGTTATTTCGTATGTTTGGACAGTATGGCTGATCGAAAAACTGGTTGACAAGATTTCGTCCTTTTATCAATTATATATATATATATATATGGATTTTGCTAACAAGTGCCTTAAGGGCACTTTTTAAGGTTATTATATGTGATAATATCTTTATCCAATGTATTAAAAATGATGAATAAAATTGTCAACCTTTGTAATTAATGCAATACTATTAATATAAATAGTATATTAACTAACTTTAAAGAGTGTCCTAAGAGTGTCCTAAGAGCACTCGTTAGCAAAACCTTATATATATATATATATATATATATATATATATATAAAAGTTAAAAACCTGGGTACTTAGAGTTGTTCAAAATTTTTAGGTTATATTAAAAGTGTGGGAATTGCAATGGCATTGGCTTAGTTATTGGCGTTGTTGGCTTGGCTTGGCTGGCAGGTTGTGTTTTTCGCAGAGAGAGACATATATCCAGGAGAAGAGATAACATACGACTACAATTTTAACCATGAGGATGAAGGTAAGAAAATACCTTGCTTTTGTAATTCAAAAAATTGTAGGCGTTACCTCAACTGATTCTATTTGTGTTTGTAAATAGTAGTATTGTCAAATCCCAAAATGGGTTATCAAGTTTTGTCCTCTTTAATGGCCGGCCCAATTCGTGCAGTGTTGAAAAAAAAATAAAAATCTTTCCTCAATTTTCCAATCCTGAAAATGGGGCAGAAGTTTTCCCTCTACAAGCAAAAGAAGACATCTTTGTCTTCAAACTCAGAAACATAAACATTTTCCTCCAACTAAATGATTGAGATTTCAGTACAATAGATTACCTTCAAATCATAGTTACATCCATGTGTAATGAATAATGAACTTTGGTACCAATTTCTGTATCCCAAGGAGGCTGATAAATGTCACAAAACAGCCAATTGTCATTTAGGAGAATTCAGGAAATAATTGGCATATTGAAAATTCACATTTCGTATCAAATTTAAAAACTAAAAGATAATTTATTCTTTCTTTTTTTTTGGGGGGGAGATTGGGAGTGTCGGGAGATTATGTGGTCTTTTTCTCAAACTATTCAGAATTTCAGGAATATTATGATTAAACAACTAAGGTCTTAGTTGTAAATGAGCTGGGCTTGAACGAATAGGTCTATGTTCGTGTTCGTTTATTTATTTTTAAGCTTGTTCGTGTTCGTTAAGGATTTTAAAATTGTGTTTAAGCTCTGTTCGTTTAAAATTAAGTGTGTTCGTGTTCGTTTATTTAATGTTCATGAACAAGTTCATTTAAAACTTGTTCGTAAACATTAAATGAACATGTTCGTGAACATTAAATGAAGATGTTCATGAACATATAATCGAACATGTTCGCGAACACTTAAAATTATGTTCATGAATAATAAACAAACAAATCTAAACAATTTTAACAAAAAAATAAAAATCAATTTTAAATTATTATTATTAAATATAAAATAATAAAATACAAATATAATTAAATTTAGTATTAAATTATTAAATTTAAGTTATTAAATAATATTAATTATATTATAAGTAAATAAAATAAAATAACTGAATATAAACGAGTTTTAAACAAATTAATAAACGAGTTTTAAATGAACGATAAACGAGTTTGTTCATAAATATAAACGAATCGAATACATATCTGTTCGAACTCGGTTAGTTTAATAAACGAATATTAAAATTATGTTCAAAATCGTTTATTTAATTTAATAAATAAACATAAACGAATAGAAATCAAATTATTTACGAGAATGTTATGTTAGACAAGTTGCAAAAAGTTCAATCTGTTCTAGCTACAGTTGGTAAGAAGATATAATGGGAAACAATGAATATTAATATAATAATAATATGTTTTAATATTCTAAAATGGGTTCTGGATTTTTTATTGAAATTTAACCGGGCCCATGAACACTTCAACTGTCACTGTCTGTTAAAAAAAAGCAGATGTCTTTTACTAAGCAAAACATTGCGGAGTTAAGTATTAATTAAGAAAAAAGTAACCACTTTATATAAGTTAGTAATTCCTTAATCTGTTTAAATACATTTAAGAACTGAAAGATTTCATAAAAACCATAAATGTATCTTTATTATATTAAAAAAATAATTGAACCGATATCATGAGTTAATCGAATATTAACTCAATTAAAGAAAATATAAAAAAATTAAACAAAATTAAAAAAAAATTAAATAAGAATAATAATATTTTAATAAAAAATATCTACATCTACTTTTCTAAAAAAATTACACTTAAAAAAATTTCCAAAATTTTAATTTTTATAAAAAATTATCAATTAAAAAGATTATCTTTTTATATTTAATTTTTTAAAAAAATATATTTTTTCACTTCTCAAATTCTAGTATAAATAAATGAAAGTAATTTGCTTGTGTACTAATTTCTGAATTACCCCCCAGAAATATCTCGCGCGGGTTTAACACCAAAACCAGAAGGCCGCACCCACGGTTTTTTCGCCACTCTCCAGCTTACCGGCTTTTCTATATACTCACCTTTTATATATATATATATATATATATATATATATATTTAGAGAGAGAGAGAGAGAGAGAATAGAAATATTCATTTTTTCCGATCAAAAATCAAAATGTACAACGAAAGCTGCAGTTTCCTATCTCCAAGAGAAAGAGTGAAGGAGAAGATGAAATCCTCGATCTGCTGCTTTCGTTCGACGCCACATATCGAAGGCGTCGCCGCCATGGAACAGTTAGAGGAGATGAAGTCAAGGACGCCGAGATCGCCTCACATAAAGGAAAAGTGCAAAAACCTAATTGCCAGGGTCGGAAAGGGAGGGCGCAAGCACTACAACTCCTCTGATTTCAGTTACGATCCAATGAGCTACGCGCTGAATTTCGAGGATGAGTCAAGCCGAGCCGACGAGCTTCCCTTTATCAACTTTACGTCGAGGCTTCCCGCCACGCCGAAACAATCATCAGTGGCCAAGTCCTTAGAAGCAACGCCGGTACGGATAAGGAGGGAACTTTATACGTACAGTTGAGAAAAAAGCGGTGTAATTAATTAAGTTAGGTTTGGCTGATAATTTCCATTATTAACAGTGACTTTTCAAAGGTTGTAAGTAGTGAATAAAAAGCCAACTGCTTGACTGAACAGGAAATCGGTGTTCTGAATTAGTCAACAATGATTTAAACCGATTAAAAACAAGTAATTGAATCGGTTTTGAGTTTTTTTTTTATTATTATTAAATTTCTTTTTATAAACACTAAATTAAATTTGGATTTTTTAATGGTATTTTCTTTTGTGGGATTTTTTATTTCCTCCATAGTTTTTCTTATATTATTTACAATTAGGCAAAATTAAGTTGAATGAGATTTTAAATTTATATATTGACTTCTTATTAGAAAAAAAAAATAACAATAAATATGTATAGATAGAATATATAATTTCTTTATGTAAGTTAGTAGCCGTTAGGATTTGGAGAAAGGAGATTCTCCGAGCAAATATTTTAGAAAAATTTTCATAACCTACCGCTTACTTTGGATCGCTGCAGCATTATAAATTTATAACAAGAAGGTAAAATATTGTTACCTTACTCGAATCAAACAAAAATAAATATAAAAGACAAAACCGTTGGGATGGAACAAAAAACAGACAAAGTAGTCAACAGTTAAAAACCCTTTCAGTTCTACTGTTGAATTTAATGGCATACATACACCCAAGTTTTCGTTTAAGTATTTATTTAAAATAAGGGTTTTATTAACTAATGTTTTTAGAATATTTTAAAAAATTAATTAATATATTATTTATAATAATAATATTGTATTAAATACAATAATTAATAATTTTATTTATCATTTTAATATATTAAAAAAATATTATTATATATGATAATTTAAAAAATGTCTTTAAAACACTCGTCAATAAAAAGTTTAGTTAGGTTATAATTAAGTAGTCTTCAAGCAACTAATTCTAATTAATTGGTAACCAAAATTCCTAAAGTGCCCATATATTTGTTTGAAGCCAAAAAGCAAAGTTTTGAAACTGTTTTTTGCTTCTCAATCAATTAGAAGGATGCTTTGGACCTTCATAAGTATAGGAAATGTGCTAACAAGATTTAACTCTTGCTCATAAATGATCAAACTCGAACCTTATTTTTTGAATATCGAATGTGCATCAATCATCACATATATCTACTTTATATATTTTCTTATAATTTCAAATCAAATCCAACATAAAGCTGAACCAAACTCACACACGATGATATTTGAATCTAGGACGTCAAGATTTCAAAGACATTTTCCTTGCCACTAAGCCAAAACCCATTAACTATAGTCTATATTTTAAAACAAAACAAAACTATAACATTAATTCTTGTTTATATTATTTCATCATGATTAATCTACCACATGGCCATTGGGCCTTTCTGAGGAAAAATTATCCTATGGATTTTTCCTACCACATCAGTTATAGTCCAGTTAATTAAATTAAAACAAATTAAATTTTCAATTCATATCATACTTATTTTCTAACGTAAAATACGATCTTAAACCCTAAATCATAAACCTTAAACCTTAAATCTTTAAACTCTAAAAACGAAAGTGAAAAATAAAAAATAAAAATAATAATGATAAAGTGAAAAAAAAAATATGATAAAATATAATTTAATTGATTGAAATTATGATTAACATGATGAGAAGGATCTATAAAATAATTTTTTCATTGCCCTTGCCTCTTGAGAAGTCAATGACTCACTCAATGGATGATAATTGATTAGTTACAACTTAACATGTTTAGAAAAAAAAAAAAAAAAGAGTGAGCATTAGTTGCATTCACGAAGAGAATATTCTCCTAATTATTATTCGGTTTATTGGTAGGATATATAGATGACAAAATTATTAATTTTAAATCTTGAATTATTCTGATGCTAACGATAAAGTAGATAGAATAGAATCCATGATTGCAATAACAGGTAGATAAGTAGGTGGTATGAAGAGGATTTTATTTTTCTTCTAAGCCTTAGTTTAATCAACAAAATTAATTCATATAGAACTTGCCAATTAGACCACCAAAAAAAAAATTGGTTGGCAAAATATTAAAAGTTTAAGGATTATTATTTTGTACATTGATGGTAGATATTTTTAATTTTACAAATGAGATTTATACGTTTCTATAATTTTTTTATACGATTTATATTTTTTTTAATTCGACCGTCATATTTTCTGTTCTATTCACGTAGATTATACACGTCGAGTTTCGAGTAAATTAAAAATGTTAACTATTCGTTTCGATATAAAAAAATTTCAACCGTTAAATATATATTGAAAACGACAGTATTCTTGATCCATATGATAGGGATATCGAATCGATTCGAAACTTTACGTGCACGATGAGTACGATTATATTGTTAAATTCAACGATCAGTTTGTACAAATATAAATCGTATAAAAAGTTATGAAAATATGTAAATCCCGCTTGTGAGTTAAAAAACTTCACCGTCTATGTACAGGATAATAATCCTAAAATTAATTCATATAGAACTTGCCAATTAGACCACCAAAATAATAATAATAATAATTTGGTAGGCAAAATATTAAAAGTTTAATGCAAGAATAAATTTGAAAGCTTAGCATAAAAGCCAGGTTGGCTGGCCCTTCTTAACGGTCAAAAAACAGCTGGAGTCCCACAGGCTTAATCTATGTGAGTTGCAGCTGTAATTGGCCGGCAAATCTCACCAATATCTTCGCCGTTTAGTAGATAAACTGAGGCTTTTAAAGATTCTTTTTATACCAAAATTATTGCTTATTAGCATATCTGCATTTGAGGATTTGCCTCCCAAAAATTTCCCATCACTTCCTTTCTTCCTCCCATGGCAACCCCGCAAGAAAAACCAGCAAATACTAACGAAACTTGGCCATTAAGAGATAATGAATATACCCAAGATTTCGAAGAGACGATTTCATCTTCAGGATGCGGTTGTATCGGTGGGCTTTGCTGGTGGCGCCGTCGAAACAGCAATGAAGGTAATGGATATTTACTGCAGTCGGAAGAGCTAAGAGACAGTTGGTTGAAGAAAAAAGCCAAGAAATTGAAAGAGATATCAGAGGTTTTGGCAGGGCCAAGGTGGAAGAATTTCATTCGCAGGTTTAGTTTATATGGAATTAACAAGAAAAAAAGGTCGTCGATGATGCAGTTTCAGTATGATCCTCAAAGTTATGAACTTAATTTCGATGAAGGGATCCATAGGGAAATTGATTCTGGATTTCCTGATTTCTCTGCTAGATTTGCAGCCCCAGTTGGGATATACAAAGGGGAGATGGGACGTGATAAACCCGGTTTTTGATTCAACATTTGATACTATAAATATAATTTTTGCTTTATTATTAGCAGTAAATTTATTAAGTGAATTAGTCTACAACATTTTTTTTAGAGGTGGCAATTGGGCGGGTTCGGGCGGGTTCGGGTCGGGTTCATTCGGGTTCGAGTTTATTCGGGTTCGGGCTCATTCGGGTTCGGGTCCATCCGGGTTCGGGCTCATTCGGGTTCGGGTCCATTCGGGTTCGGGCTCATTCGGGTTCGGGCCCATTCGGGTTCGGGCCCATTCGAGTTCGGGCTCATTCGGGTTCGGGCCCATTCGGGTTCGGGTTCGGGTTCGGTCTGGGTTCGGGTTCGATCTGGGTATGGGTATGTTTTACATTATTTTATTTTATATTAGATGTAATCATTTTTACGTAATTTAAATATTTATATCTAAAAACAAATTATTAATTTATTATTATTAATTTTTTTATTTTTATACTTTTTCTATTATATGATATTTTTAATTATATTTATTTTTTAAAATTAATATTTGTTAGCACCAAAAGAATAAGAAATTAATTTGTTATATAAAATCAAATTTTGAAATAATTTATTATAAAAAATATGATATATTATAAATTAATATATTGATATTTAAAATAATTGATTTGATGAGCTCGAATTTCAAAATATAAATACATTATAATTTATATTCACTATAAAATAAAAACTTTTAAAAATAAATCCTGGCCTTCATCTATTCGTTTATATACTTATAAAATGCAAAATATTTATGCTTATAGTCAAGATATATATATATATATATATATATATATCGAGTACTTATATTTTTTTCATCAGTATAAAGTATAAATTATAAAGTAGTACTAAAAAATATAATTTATATTTAAATTATACGTAATAAATATATAATTAATATGATTATTTATTAATATATAATAAATATACCCAAAACCAAAAGGCCATAAAACCCAAAACCCCATTAAATCCACATGAAAGCCATAATCCAATTAAACCCACCCTAACCTAACCGCATAAGTATAACTAGAGCTGCTTATGGGCCGGGCCGCGGCCCAGTTTTTTTTATTTTCTCTGCCCAGGCCTGGCCCTGGGTCGGCCCGGCCCGCCCGTTTAGGCCCGAAACACTGTTCATTGGAATAAAAAAATAATTTTTTTATTTTTTTATTTTTTTATTTTTTTAATTAAATAAAATAATATTATAATAAAAATTACTGTTCCGGGCCGGCCCGGAACACAAAATATCCTGCCCAGGCCCGGCCCGTGAGCAGGTCTAAGTATAACCCAAAAGGCCAAAATAATTGAATTATTGTCAATTTTTTTACCCTTATAGATTAATTGAATTATTGTCAAATTTTTTTTCACATCTTTAAAATTTTCAAGAATTTAAAATATTTAGATTGTAAATTCATCATGATATGAGACGTTAAAGTTATAACTTATAAGTACAAAATATAATTTACTTTTTGATAAAATTATTATTTCATCATATATATATATAATATATTAAATTTTAAATTTTAATTAAATTATTAAAAAAAATTAGAATAAAATTAATAATTAAAGTTATTGCTTTGTAAAAAAAAAATAATTACAATTTGTTTATTTTTATTTTTAGTATTAAATTCGGGTTCGGGTTCGGGCCGGTCTCGGGTTCGGGTCCATTCGGGTTCGGGCTCATTCGGGTTCGGGCTCATTCGGGTTCGGGTCCATTCGGGTTCGGGTCCAGTCGGGTTCGGGTCCATTCGGGTTCGGGCCCATTCGGGTTCGGGCTTTTTCGGGTTCGGGTTTTTGACTTTTTGGTCAAATCGGGTTTGGGCGGGTTCGGGTTCGGATTTTCCTGGGCGGGTTTTCGGGTTCGGGTTCATTTTGCCACCTCTAATTTTTTTTAACATTCTGTACATTGTTCCTTGTTCTCTGTTCATCTGAATTTCAATTTTCATGGACGCCCCCGTACGTTATAATTGATGATAAAAGATGTTGGTGGAAATTGGTTTTTTTTTTTTTTTAAGTATTTTTTACTAAAGAAAAAGACTTCAATTATGTAAGCTTAAACTGCAAAATGCTTAGTTTTTAAGCTTTTTTTTTTGTCGTCATTTACTTTTTAGAATAAAGTAAGAAAGAGAATATGACTTTGTTCCTTTAATTGTTCATCCCCATCCTGGGTTGGCACAGTTGGACCTGCCTGCTTGCTCCTCCCAAGAGATTCTATTATCACTCTCTATCTGTCCATAGGTGTTTCAATTTTATATTATTTAAATTCGGGTGTGAATGTTGAACATGAATATATGTCCGACACGGATATATTTAATTTGTTCTTTTAAGATTTTCATATTTCGAAAGTTTTTGAAAGATCATATCTCATACTCATATCCAAATACATATTGAATACAAACATCAAACATAAATATTTTAAAAAAATAAAAAATCGGAGAAACATAATTTCAATCATCTTCATACACGAATTTCACATTTTTTGGAGTTCACTTTTCCAGGTTCATTTTCAAGCTCAGTCATGTTTCCTTCTACCCAAAATGGGCATCAGATTAAGCCCATTCCAAACCACCAGCAGGCTGCAACAGCCCCACCTCTCCATCAGTCTGTTGGCCTCCATTTGGCAAACAAACAAACAAACTTAAACCTTTCAAAGACAAAATAAATAATATGACAATCAACAAATAATTTTGTTTAATGTGGGGCCACAACTTCACTCTGCTACCAAACCTCCTCTCCCTGCATGATTTATTTGTCAGCCAAAAGAACTTGTAAGTAGAGATACAATGAATAGTATAGATTAAGATATTGTGAAATGAGATAAAATTTGAATTTAGATATTATAATTAGTATTTGTAACGAATTCGGAGCGAATGCGGATATAAAACTTCGAATATCTATTATCCGAATTCATTATTCGTTTATTTAAATTAAAATTAATTTATATTTATATTTGATTTTATATTTATATTTATTGAATTCAGATATTTAACGAATTTGGATATTCGACGGATAATGTTATTTAATTTGGATTCAGTTCGGATAGTAATATTCGGATTTTAAAACAGATTTACAAATTCAAATATTACAACAAAAAAAAATAGATATTCGATCTGCTGTCATCCCTATTTATAAGTGAGAACATATAAAAAACAAAGATCAAAGAGAATTCTTCATCATTCTAATTACTAAATATTCCTGACAAAGCGTAATGCCATTCACATTTATAAATTCTAATGACTCGTAACATCTTCTCCAACAAGAACAGATTCCCATGGTCATATGCATGCTCATTTTGCAGGCATCAGAAATTTGAGTTTGTTAATAAAAAGATAGGTAGTGATCGAATGCTATGATTTTCTCTATTATATATCTTTCTCGGATTTTTGATTAAATCTATAGCCTTTAGGAGTCCAATCCAGTTGAAGAAAAATTGAAACATTCAACATGCTTGATGGTTGTTGCTCAAGCCATTTATTGAGATGTCAAATTAAGTGATAATTATCTCGAAGGCTTTAAGTTAATTGAAAATGACTTAACTATTATATTTAAATTTCAATATTATACAACTACTTTTTAACTAGTCAAAGGAAACATGCCGGACAAATGCTAGTACTTTGTAGCAAAGGTAAAACATCATGTTACACTGTTGAATTGGTGAAAAGTTGGTCCATTTATGAAATTTCACTAGTAAAGATGATTATAAGGAAATAGTACTATCAAAGATTCTGGAAAATCCTTTCTGAAATTCCTCCCCCAAGTTCAAAGAATATAGGGAAAAAAAAAAGGAATGGAAATAGAGTTTGTAACAACAAAATTGTGAAACTTGTTTCAAGAAGCTTACACAGGCGAGGCCATCAGGTTATACCTACAAAGAATCACAATTATTTCTACATAATTCCGAAACAAGAAGTAATGAGGGTTTACCACCCAACGATTTTCGGATGTATGTAGGAACTTGCACCCTGGAAATCTTCTTTGTTAACCATCGGGCTTCCTCTGCCTCTTCAAGGGTTGGCAACTGGGGCACCTCAAACCTATGTTATTCCGACTTTTCATTTTTCTTGAAGTACTCTTGTCCGATACCCGTGTCCGACGCATATTCGGACATGGGTATGGAGATATGATTCTCCAAAGATCCTCCAAATACATGAAAAAACTTAGAATAAATCAAATATACCCGTGTCGGACACATATCCGTGTCCGACACTCACACCTGAGTCCGAATAACATAGACTCAAACTGTCATATCTGTTGCTTGGCCTGAGTTTCAGTATAGTTTACATTAGTAACCAGCCCCTTGGCCAGTGTCACTGTTTTCCAGCAAGTCCCCTCCACTTTCTCACACCCTTTGACTGCGAGAAGGGAGTAAGCAGTCAACTCATCTTTTCAGCTAGTCCTAAATAAAGTCTCAGTGCCAGAATCATCTTCATCAGCAGGCATCATATTTAGATCAGGCAGTAAGAAAAAACTCTCCTCGCTAGAAATAGCCTTGCTTTCATCGCAGGAATCTAACAGTGGTTTCCGATCATCAAGGCCATGCAATGGCAGGGCTGAAGAAATGTAGTCAAGAGAAGAGGGTACTTTCTCGGTTTCATCAACAATTAAACTCGAGTTCTTTGCAGTGTGCAAGTTCAAATCAAGCTGCAATACAAGTAAGTTTACACCAAAAAGAGGGCAACAGAAGAATATTTCTCAGCAAAAAGATATATATATATATATATGTGTGTGTGTGTGTTTCTATTATTAATAGTATTATTCTTGGCTAATTATATGACTCATATTTGTAAGATATTGACTAATGAATTGCCAAATCAGTATACTAAAGTTATTGAAGAAACATTTAGGCTAACCTTAATTCTTTTCAAGTTCTCATTCCTGGCTCTATGTTTTTTACAGTTAGCAAGCATTGATGCTATCTCCTGTTCAAATTTCAATGAATAGATGAAGATGACTGTAAGATTAACAGATTGCAGTCAAGAGCAGAAGATGAGTTCAGCAAAGCACCATGAAGAAGAACCTTCAAACACACACCTTTTTCAAGTAAACCCTTTCTTTCAAAAGCAGATTTTCTTCCTCCTTAAGTTCAGCAAATGTCTGAAAAATGACAACAAAATTCTTCTGAATTAATACCAGATGAGAAAATCCCTTGAAAAAGCACAGAATATGGTCAATCCTGGAATCAAATCTCAGCAACCCATGAATCATCATCAGACTTTTCTTACATAAAACATTTTTCCCAGGAAAATGATGCACCATAAAAGATCAATTAAATTTACCTTCTTTTTTCTTGATCTTTTGGTAGTTGTGCTAGTGGTTTCATTAGCAGAAGTGCCCTGCAACATCCATCAACCAATCATCATAAATCAATAAATTAAGCCCAAGGCAAGAACCAACAAAACATTTTTGAAGATTTTAACAAATGCAATTAGATATTTGGGTTTTTAAAATCCAAAGTGGATAAACACTCAACTAAAGTTTAATAAGTTTGGGTCCCATCTCAAAACTCAAACATGCATGCATTTGACATTTATCCAAATTGAAATAAACTCAAACAGACGCTAACTCACAAGCCATATTTCCTGGTAGGACAGCTGGCAGACTCAGAACGTTGAATGAGAGCATATGACCCCATTAATTAATCACAATTTTGAATTACTCATACTTTTAAATGATGAACCTTACATAATTATATTTTGTAATCGGATAATTATAAAATTGTAAATGCCCCGGGCTTACAAATTGAATATGGACAAAAGCCGCTCCTTTTCACCCAAGTGAACCAGTAGAAACACGCCACGTCACATTAAAAAGACCTGTAGCACATGATTATTTCAAGACCTTCCGTATTGTATTCCTACCTCTACCTCACGTGACTTCTATTACATGACCCTTACTGAAATGGCCGGCAGATATTGGGTCACTAGCTATATAACCTAAGCTTCCCAAGACCTAATAAAAATCTCATTTCCAAAATTTCCAAGTTTCTTCACAACTATTTCTTTTTCTTAACTTTTTTTTTCCAAATCAGACGGTCCATGATCCATCGGATTCCGGATCATAAATGTTGGGCAACTGTGGGACCCAGAGGCAAAAGATATCCCAATATCTGAAAAAAGTAAGGCCATAAAAGAGTAGATAAACACGATAAAAACCGATACAAATACTAAAGTACAGTTACAGAGAGTGATGGCTTGAACGGGAGGAGGGAAGACCCACCTATTCCAATTGCGCCCGCGTCACACCTGATAATCTCTCTCTCTCTTCACAAACCAAATAAATACCTAATAAACAAGGGCATGAATATATATAATATGAATCATCCATCCCTCCATCCGCCGCTAACAACATTAAACCAAACCCAAAACGAAGACCTACAGTCCTCTTTCAATGGACCCCACCTATCAAATACGTTTTATTATGATCAAAATGCCCTTCGATTGCTTTTTTTGGGTTGAATCATAGAAGAGAAAAAACCCAAAAAGGGGATCTCTACGGGGAAGTTTCCTGGCTCTTACGGTGCGAGGATGGGCCCAATGGATTTTTTCCCTGAGGAAATTGTCCTTTACTGCAAAGGGTTCTGAGCCTTCTGGCAAGTAGAATCTAAGGGAGTGTGGTTTGGAAGGGGCGATTTAGTAAATCTAAGAAAGGCCAACAAAAGAATGACAGGTGACCGGAACAGAGGCGAGAAGAAAACGTGAAGCACTTCCAATCTGCTTATAGTGCTGACCTCACGTGAAAGTGTAAAATCCATAAAAACACCAGGGAATTTTAACCCTAACCTTTAAAAGATGACACTGGCTGTTTAATGTTATATAATTTTTTATTATTATACTTTAAACCGATGGTCGGAGAGATCGAACCCAAACTTTTCAGTTTGAAGATGACGAGAAACGTAAAAATTGGTAGATTTGACCACAGTGAGTTCTTCAAAGGGCAGCTCCGTCATCTAGAAATGGAGAAATCCGTGAAATCGAGAAAATCCAAGCATCGGTTTACATGACACGAAATGAAATAAGAACGAGAAAATAAGGAGATTAAAAAGAGGTTAAATGGTCATTTGACTTGAAAACTAAAAATGAAGAAGGAAAAAAAAAAAGTCATCCAGTTAGACAAGAATGTCTCGTCGACGGGACACAAATGAAAAACGAAAGACAAAGCTAAACTGCTAAAGCCATCGCTTCTTCAAATCCGAAAACAATGGTGGGTGATACGTAATTTGACATGCCACAAGGGGACATTTCCGTCAACCCTCACCAAAGTATGACACAGCAAAAAGATCAGTTCCTTATCTCAAGACGAACGAGAGAGAAAGAGCAAGAGAGAGAAAGTGAAAAGAAACCTTGGATCTGGAAGGTGCAGCTGGTGGAGAGCGAAGGACGTGACTACTGGTCTCTTCAAAGCCGTCGGCAGCGGAAGGAGAAGCGGCGCCGCCATCACCGCTCCAAGAAAGAGGCGTGGTGGGGCTAGCTCTAGTGCTGACATTGAAATCTCCATCTCTCTTAGCGTCGCATCGCATCAGCATGGGTCTAGACCTGGGCTGACGTATCCCCCATTTAAGTGCAGCCACCGCAGATTTCGGAGCCGGTGGCGCAGCCTGCGCTTGCTTGAGCCTTACCAGAAGCTCCACCACGACGTTGTCGTCCGTCATCGCCGCCCGAAGCCACTCATCTTTAACCGTCGTCGTCATCATCATCAGCGTCACCTCCGAACGAAAACGAAAAGAATGAAAAAGAGCTCAGATGTTGATAAAGAGGCGGATATGAAGAAAATATAGAAGGCGGTTTGCAAGAGAGAAAATAGAAGCTATGGGGGAAGGGGGTGGCGAGGAAAGAGAGAAATGTATATATACGAGGTCGCCTTTGCTTTTCTCTTTCTCTTTCTTTTCGTTTTTAAAAAAAAAAATTTAAAATACGGTTTTTAATTTAAATAAATTATTAGTAAATATTTTGAAAGTTGCTTTTGTGGTGGTGGTGAAGGAATAATAGTAAATTCTAAGGTTAAAATACGTGGGAAATGGAAGTATAAATTAGTTTTTTTATTATAAAATTAAATAATTTAATTATTTTTTTAAAATTAAAATAAAAAGTTAAATTATTAAGTAAATTGTTAAAAAAGTTGATTTGGTATTTAATTTGTGTTTAATTGATGATGTGGATGTCAAATGTTGATATGACATTAATAAAATATATTATTTTAAAATGACGTGAACAAAATAAATAATCTATTGTTGAAAATGTTATATCAAATGTTGAAAATATATTATTTATTTTATTTATGTCTTCATAAATAATATATTTTATTGGTGTCACATCAGCATTTGACATTCACATCATCAATTAAACATAGATTAAATACCACGTCAATTTTTTAAACAGTTCACGTTACAACAATTAAAAATTTTACTTTTTTTCAATTTTAAAAAAATAAAAAATTAAATTATTCAATTTTATAATAAAAAATTTAATTTACACTAAAATTTTTTTTAAAATTATTTTGAACTAAATTCTAGTTATTACTTATTGGGTATGGTTTCTATCTCATTCTGGTTTTCTTATATAAACAAGACAACAGTTCTCCCACTCCTGTTGTTAAGAAAGGGTCGCAACTCGCGTGAGAGGTGTGTGCTGTGGGTCTGACTCTGACTCTGACTCGGACTCTGACTCTGACCTTATTTTTATTTTTTTATATGAAAATTAAAGATGGTATCCAAGCTTGAAATGTGGCAGTGGCAAGTTTCAATTGTTTTTGGCTTCTAAGGCCTCGGGAACCGATCACCCACCGCCAATTCATTGCCTTTTTTTCTTTGCTTCAAGCCCAACAGGTTTGATGTTTGATTATATCAGTTATTAGTAAACTTAATAATTTTGAATATGTGATACAAAATATGAATATAAATATATTAAAATTTATATAATATAAACTATTAACGTTTTAAAATTGATATAAACATGTATCAATTTAAAAACGATAATAAAAAAATAAAATGAATACAATATAATATATGAATTATAATGTTTAGTTATTTACATATATGAAAAATATAAAGTAGTAGTAGTACTGCCCCTTCTTTCTTCTATTACCTTCATAATTAATTAGTGATAATATTTGAATGAAAAATGTTAATCAACGTTTAGAGTTATTGGTTTTTTTTTTTTGCCCTAAAAAAAAAAAGTAAAGAGGTATTGTGTTTAGGAATATATATAAAAATAAAAGTATAATTAATGTTTTTTTTAATTCAGAAATAATAATATGTTAATTAAATAATTATTGACCGATGTTTATAGACACAAATTAAGTGACTTATCTAAATAAACTCTTAAAATTAAATAAAAATAAACCTTAGATTTTTTTATTGTATAAAATTGAAGATAAAATTTTTATTTGATTATAATTAAAAGTTTGATAGTATTTTAATTATATTTCATATTTTCTTTATACATCTTGTTCCTAGTAGAATCCAGGGCAAATTAACCTTCATCTAAATTCTCCTTTGGGCTTCGGCCAGGCTCAAATCCAACTTTAAAAATATTAAATCTGGGCTAATCACCATACCTACTTGAAATCGAAACAGAAAAAAGAATGGACAAAAGATATAAAAATAAAAAGTGAATGAAGTGGGCCTAACAAGGAGCTCAATGTAGGAGAGTCATCAAATTAATGGGCAAGCTTATGTATTTATACAAGATATTAACAAAACTTTTACTCATCCCCTTTTACCAAAATGATTGAGATAAGTCAGTTCATCCCATTAACAAAACAAAACAAAAAAAAAAAAAAAACAAAGCATGAAAGATGCATGACCAATTGACCATTTGAGCAATCTATGGAAGAAACTACTGACACAAAAGATACCTACCAAAATAACTAACCCACGATGGACAGGTCGAATAGTTTGTCCGGTTCCATAGGTCCAGCTCATATTGGATCGGATTAGGATAAGGTATTTTGTAATCGAATCGGTTCGGTCTGGCTCAAATTATTATTTATTAAATAAAAAATGATTTTTATTTAAATTTAATTATAAAATGTATATAAATATTAATATAAAAATAATATTTTAATATTTTTTGAATAATGAAATGGACTTATACGACTCGAGCTTGACCCGAATGGATTTAGACAAAAAAAAAAATTTCTAGTCGCGACCCGACCCGATCATGGATAGATCTATGCATGAGCAACCTACACCTACATTAGTAATTTACTTTTGATTTTGACATAATTTCTATTCATAAGCAAGCTACATTAACAATCAATGGCGAACCCGGGGGCTATGCTTTAAGAAAGCCATGCAAAGTTATTACTATTAAAAATTAATAAAATATGGCCAAAGGGGCTATTTGCAAAACAGAGCCAACCGTAAGATTAATTAAAACTCAAACATAGAGCAAAGAAATAGTATAGACACGAGAAAAAAAGAAAGCAAAAGAAAAGAACAAATTTAACTTTAATTTCCAGCTTTGCTTATGGCAAAATCTAGCAAACATGAAATTGTAATCCTCTGGTTTTACAAAACAATCATCAACTTGGACTGTTTAATGTACCCATAAGCCCAAATGATTTATATCCATTAGCCCAAATATTATAGTCCATGCATGATGATTAGCACTTCAGTTTTGGTTTTTTTTTTTTGCTATTATTTTGTATGAATGTGCTGATGCAAGTGTCACATTTCCTCTCTTCCCATTCTCATCGATATCTTATAATATAAAAATGATTTTGCTAACGAAAGTTTTAAGGATATTTTTTAATATTATTAAATATAATAATATTTTCAATCAATACACTGAAAATAATGAATAAAATTATCAATTTTTGTATTTAATACAATATTATTATTATAAATAGTATATTAACTAACTTTAAAAAGTAAATTAAGGATACTCGTTAGCAAAACCCATATAAAAAAAAGATTTTGTTAACAAGTGCCCTAAGGGCAAGATTATTATATGTAGTAATATCTTCATCCAATGCTTTGGAAATAATGAATAAAGTTATCAACTTTTATAATTAATATAATGTTATTATTATAAATAATATATTAATTAATCTTAAAGAGTGTCTTAAGAGCACTAACTAGCAAAATCCATTAAAAAAAAAAAAAGTCATGTTTTATGAAGAGGCACAAAATTCAATAAAGATATAATTAATGATCAAAAAGAAGATTGTAGGAAGCCACTCAACATGTTTTAATATTGTGGCCATATATATCCCTTATGGGAGACAATATTGGCTAAACTTCAGCATACATTATTAAACCATTTTATCAAGTTAAATCCCTATCATGCCAAAGAAAAAGAAATCATGTGACCTCATAAAGCAAGGAATCTTAAAGATTTTGCACCCAACATGAATCTTTCTAGATATAAATATATTATACCATAGTATATATGGATTATTTTATAGTTTTGTTTGCAGAAAGAGATAAGAGAAACACAGGCTTCTTGTTATCATGCAAAGTGGGAACCCATTTGAATATATTTTAATATGAGATAATAAAATAATGGTGCTTTGTATAATCATAAACTAATTCATTAGATTTATCTCTTGTTTTGCTCCCATTTTAGGTGTAGGTAGGATCCTCCAAGATGTGGATGGATGCAACTCCAATCCAAGGGAAAAAAAAATTAATTTCTTACCAATCTCCTAAGTTAACTCTATATATATATATATATATATATATATATATATATATAGGATTATTATATGGTACACCGTTAGTAGATTTTTTTTTAACTCCACAAGCGATATTCACACGTTTCCGTAACCTTTCATGCAATTTCTATTTTTTTAATATGACCGTCGTATTTCATGTTTAATTCGCGTAGATCATGCACGTCGAGTTTCGAGTAAATTAAAAATGTTTAACTATTCATTCTGACGTAAAAAAAAGTTAAACCGTTAAATATATATTAAAAAAAATAGTATTCTCGATCGATATGATAGGGATATCAGATCGATTCAAAAATTTATGTGCACGACGAGTACGATTATATTGTTAAATCCGACGGTCGGTTTGTAAAAATAGAAATCGTATAAAAAATTACAGAAGCGTGTGAACACCGCTTGTGGAGTTAAAAAAATCCACTGACGGTGTACCAGATAATAATCTATATATATATATATATATATATATATATATATATATATATAAAGATCGCAGCTTGAGATAAAAAAAAATTTGTAAATGTTAAAATTAAAATTCAAATCGACTAAATGTTATTTTTTAAGAGTAATTATATGAATCAATTGATTTAAACTTTGAGTTACTTTAAACTCATTTTACAAACTTTATATATATATATATATATATATATATATATATATATTAGCCCAAGAAATATATAAAGAAAAAAGAAGAGAAAAAAAATGATGGAAGATTGATTAAGATATATAATTATGATTATGATTATCTGATTGGAAGTAAAAGCCGTTCAATCAAATTTCGAAAGAGTAAAGAGATAAAATCCCTATTAAAATAGAAAAAAATACATCACATCATCATCAAAAACCAAAAGACTTTGCAAATTTGTTTTCCAATATGGAATACGATAGTCATCTTATCTCCACTAAAATGGCACACATGAAATGAAATAGTGAGTGTTCATGTCATGCAACAACTGATTTGCTAGCTTTTGGTTGTATTAAGTGGATATCTCATTTACTCATTATTTCATTTTCTCCCACCAAACTTTCCAAAAATTGTTGGCTTTAAACCCCTTCTCTTTCTCTTTCAGTACTGTATATGCCCTATGGTTTTGATTTTTGTGATTAATGATTAATATTAATCTGCAAAAAACTGCTATGGAGTACTCTCGGTAAAAGTACTATTACTCATTGGTTTCAATTAGACCCGTTCAAGGGTTGGGCGAGAAGGGTCGGTTAGCTCGCCCAGTCCGACAGGCTCGACCCTTAATGAGTCGGACCTGGATAAAAAATTTTGTGATTCGGATCGGTCCAGTTTGACTCGAATCACTGTTTAACTATTAAAAAAATATTGTCAGAGTTGCAATTTGACAAAAAATAAAACAAAACTATATAATATGATTTGGATGAAATTTTATTGCCATTTGAGGTAATTAAAGACGTTCAAGATACGAAGACAATCTTAATTTTGTTTGGATTAACAAGCTAAAATCTGTAAACTTATCCATTTATGATGACATCTATTTAACATCCATTAATCCAAGACAAAGGGGAAAAGAAAAGTATACATATAGGAAAAAACTTTCAGATTTGGAAGAAAAAATTGTAGTAAAAGTTTAACCTAAGAAAAAAAAGATATCTACATTTCATATTTTTTATAGACTTTTTTTCATTACTACTATACTATAAGTTTGTACGTAGAGTTCTTTTTTAGTATCTTGTTAGTGAAAATTTTAATTTTATAAACAAAATTAAAAAATTATAACATATTTCATTTTTTAATTTTTTTAAATATACTTTAAGACAATTATCATTTTTACTAACTACAATTATGAAATTTAAAACCAAATAATTTCTCATATATAATCTTCTTTCCTAGATTTTGACTCATTTGTGAGAGTGTTACCAAGGAAACCGAGGTTTAATGCACGAAAGAAAAAGAAGTAAAAGAAACCGAGGTTTATCTTTAGGCTTTTTAGACCCTAAAATTAAATGACTTTAAGTTCTTAAAAGAAGAACATTTTATAAATGCAAAACTGGAAACAAAAAAAGATAGATTATTAGATTAATAATTAGGATTAGATAAGAAAAAAGTTGAAAAGAAATAACAGCCCTATTAATTTTAGCAAGAGAGCCAAATTTTCTTCATTTTTTTTAAATAAAAAAATAAAAATAACTTTTTTGGTCTCAAAGCGTGTCGCATACTTCCTGCCATTGTGGTCCCATCACCAGAAACCAAAACCAAAGTCTTCTCTTTGAACGTTATTTTTGTTATTAAATAGAAAATAAAATCATTAGTAATGATTTTTTAAACACTAATTAAGTAGAATTTAATATTCATAGCTAAGAATTAAAGAACTAAGTAAGAAGTACTCCTATATTATAAACCAATGATATTATATTGTTTTAAGGATCTTTTTTGTTATATTTGTTATTAGTTGGTTTAGAAGAAATAAACTATATTAAAAAAAAGCAATTTCATTATTTGGTGACTATATGTATATTGTATAATATCACTTTCTTCGTCTCATTTTTTTTTATCCATTTTTGTAAATATCCGAAAATTATATTTTTTCTTTTTTGGAACACTTAAAACTTTTATTTTTATTTATTTTTTGACATTAGAAATCATGAAATTTAAACTTTATATAAAAAATAAATTTTAATATTAAATATATTAAAATTTAATTAATTATTTATGATTAATATTGTTTTTTTAATAAAAAGATAAAAATTGAAAATAAAATCAAAATATTTTATGTTATATAATAATAGGGACCAATTTGTTTATGAGAAATTAAATTTTATATTAATTAATTATGATTAATATTATTTTTATAATATAATTATAATTAATTTAATAAAAAAATAAAATGATCTTTTAAATTTATTTTAATAATATTTTTTAAACTAACCAAACATATTAATATTATTTTTAATAATATATTCCATTCAAATGAACCCAATTTCATAATAATTATTCTATTTTATTTCTCCCTTATTCTATTCTCAGTCATACTTGTGAACCCAACTTTCACAGTCAATTATTTACCATCCTTAGCTTTAGATTCCATATTCTATATTCTATATTCTTCTCTTTCCTCTTTCTCTCTCAGTTAAAAGAACAGAGTTTACAACTTTACCGTCTTTTAAATATTAATAAAGGCAAAATCTTTTTCCATATTCTAAACTTACCAATCAGGCAACCTCGTTCCTTAAAGTTAATCACTTGTTAGTTGTTACTCTCTCCCTCTCCTTCTAAATTCACTCGTTAATTACAATCTAAACTTGTCCCTCTCATTTCTCTGTCTCAAATTTCTGTCATTTTAGTCTCTGGGTTTTGTCCAAAACCTCGAAACAGAGTGTCTAATCTTGCAAAAAAGAAGAAAAAAACTGTAAAAAATGATAGTAGAGCGAGTAATCAGCGAAACAGAGGATCAATTTCCAATTGGAATGCGAGTTTTGGCCGTTGACGATGACCCAACTTGCCTTTTACTGCTCGAGACTCTGCTTCGTCGATGCCAGTACAATGGTTCTTTTTTTTCCTTAAACCTCTACTTTTATATGAGTTTATAGAAATAGGTTCTTGGTTTTGTGATTTTCTGTTGAGTATTTGCATTTGTTTTGGTTGTTGGTGTTGGTTGGTTTCAGGTGAAATCTTTGTGAACTTTGCATTGTAAAAATCTGAAGAAAGATATCATTTTTATGTTGCTCTTCGATTTTGCATATGGTTCTTAGATTCGTGTCTTTTTTTTTTTTAAATGATATTTTGTTCATGATTTGATGATTTCGTGTTCTTTATCTCCAATAAATCATGCCTTTGGATAATTTTGCCATTTTGGATTCTTTTCCTAAGAATCCTATTTCAATCTTTTAATTTGCTATTATTCATATATTGATTCAGTTGACTGTATTTGTGGATTTTGAATCTTTGAAAATGTTAAAAAAGATGGTTCATTTAGTGTGAAAATTTTGTATTTTGCAGTTACCACAACAAGTCAGGCTGTTACAGCATTGAAGTTGTTGAGGGAAAACAAGAACAAGTTTGACTTGGTTATCAGCGATGTCCATATGCCCGACATGGATGGTTTTAAGTTACTTGAGCTTGTGGGGCTTGAGATGGACCTGCCTGTCATAAGTAAGCTAGTAATAATACTCTTTGCTTTTTGCTTTTTTGGCTTCTTTTATATTCTTTTGACATTTTTATTAAGTTTTAACATTTGAGACAAACTGTTTATACATAAACTCCAGATTTTGGTTATCCAATGCAAAAGAGGAAAAAAAATTCAAAAAATTTGGATTTTGGATCACTTTTCATTAATTTGACATTAGCCAATTCAAAGTCGGTTACAAAGCTGATACTTCAAGAACTTGCTTTCTTCCATTTATGTTGAAGTTGTACGAACAACCGGATCTTTATTTTAACTAATGATATGATAAAATGCCTTCAGTGTTGTCTGCAAATGGTGATACCAAGCTTGTGATGAAAGGGATTACTCATGGAGCTTGTGATTATTTGCTGAAACCTGTTCGAATTGAGGAGCTACAAAATATATGGCAACATGTACTCAGGAGAAAGAAATTTGACAGGAAAGACCGGTATAATTCTGGCAGCCAAGACAAGGCTCATATCGACAGTGGTGAAGCTGCAGGGATAGGAAATGTTGATCAGAATGGGAAGCTCAACAAAAAGCGGAAGGACCAGAATGAAGATGAGGATGAGGAGTTTGATGAGAATGGGCATGATAATGAGGATCCATCATCCCAAAAGAAACCTCGTGTTGTTTGGTCAGTGGAGTTGCATCACAAATTTGTTGCAGCGGTTAAGCAGTTGGGCATTGATAGTATGTTCTCAACTTCTCAGCTTTGGCTATATATATATGGCATGACTATTATTACTATTGTTTTGTTGACTCACATGTCTATCTCTCATTTTTAATATGTAATAACTCTTACTATTATTATTATTATTATCATTTCAGCTATTATCCAAGAATATTCTGATCATTTCAGTTGATATTTCACATGTTGAATCCCTGCATTATCAATTTCTACTCTTAACATTTATTATTGATGTTTCACCAATTCTTGGGTTAAAGAATATTCCTGTTGGTGAAAATTCAGTTCTAGGTCCTCTGGCTTATTGTTTAATTTCGCACAGAATCTACTTTTGCATGAAGCTCTCAGTTTTTAACTTTTCACGTGGTTGTAATGCAGAGGCTGTGCCTAAAAAGATCCTAGAATTGATGAATGTTGAAAAGCTTACCCGAGAAAATGTTGCCAGCCATCTCCAGGCATTAATTCTTAACTTTCCTGCCATAGTTACTATGATCCAAAACTTACCAGGAAGCTAACTATCTCATTTCTGTGGTTGCAGAAATATAGGCTTTACCTGAAAAGAATCACCTGTATGGCAAACCAGCAAGCGAATATGGCCGCAGCCGTAGGCAGTGCAGATTCTACCTATTTGCGGATGGGGTCTCTGAATGGACTTGGGAATTTCCATACCTTGGTTGGATCTGATCAGCATCATAATGCAGACTTTAGATCTTTCCCACCTAGTGGGGTGCTTGGAAGATTGAACACACCTGCTGGGCTAGGTATGCATGGCCTTCCTTCTCCCGGAATGGTTCAATTAAGTCATGTGCAAAACTTGGGCAATACCAGTAATGATCAGAGCAAGTTGCAATCTTTCGTAATTCCTGGAAACCATAATGCTAACATACTACAAGGGATGCCAATGTCATTAGAACTTGATCAACTACAAAATAACAAGGGTGTTAGCCACATTGGAGAGCTGCCGGCCGCTGATAATACAACTGTTTTCCCTGTTTCTGGCAGTTTAATAAATGCAAGAACAACTGGATGCTCCAATAATCCCCTTCTTGGTGTTACAAGCAACTCTTTGATGTTAGAAGGAAGCTCTCATCTGGCCACTTTGCATGCTAGTAATTTGAGAGACAGTGTTTCTGCAATTGGCTTCCAAAATGGGAATCCTTTATCTGACTTTACTT
Source organism: Fremontodendron californicum (assembly GCA_030761205.1). NCBI lineage: Eukaryota > Viridiplantae > Streptophyta > Magnoliopsida > Malvales > Malvaceae > Fremontodendron > Fremontodendron californicum. The sequence goes on from JAULJL010000045.1 coordinate 11,761,135, forward strand.
CCATGGCTCCTACTTCCACTCAATTGCGGGATTCAAAGGCAGATTTACAAGGCCAAGCATCCCCAATCAGCTGTAATGCAGGGCAAATAATTAGAAGTGCTCCTAGAAGAGATGCCCCTTACCAATCAAATGTTATATGTTGTTCAATAAACTCTTCAATCCCTGTTAATGGTGCTATGGTTCAGTTGGGCCAGTGCTTGGATCAAAATAACCCAATTTTCCACAGAAACACGGACTTGGATTCTATTGGACCATCAAATTTTGTTGATCCCTTATCCATCAAGCGTAGTCAAGGTGAAAACTCAGCTATGGAGCCATCGGTTATTCAGAAGGAAGGGTATCTTGCAGTCCAACCGAGGCCTCAGGGAAGTTACATTCCTGATAACATTGGCTCCTTGGATGATCTGGCAAGTGCAATGCTGAAACGGGTAAAAATTAGTCATATATTTTCTTTGCTTGTAGTTTCTTCTTTAGTTGATAATTAAATTATATTCTTAGTTTCAACCATCAAATTAGCCTACTAAAGGTACTCAAGGATATTGATGCCTGCTGAAAGGAGAAATTTTTGGGCAAATAAACAAATGATTTGTACATCTTACATATGGATACAAATTGACAGACTTAGTAGAAGTTATTTCTCTCCTATGAAACAATTCTAGAATGACATGCCAAAGCATGCTCTATCAATTTAGTGAAATGGCATTAGGACTTATTAGCATTCATTTTAGCCTAGAGTGTCTGTTCTTCTGGTATATCAGCCTGGGGTTCAGATGACTTGGGAGACCTTGAATCTTCTTCTATCATCTAGTTAGAATATCAAGTATTGATGGACATTAATTTTATCCCAACATTTTATATGGGTGAATAAGTAGAGAAGATCTCTTCTAATAAAATATTTCTTAAACTGAGAGTTGATCTTTCCTTAAATTCAGAAACGATTCTGTTTGCAAATAAGCTTCTATCACTTAACTTGAGATGTAGACAATGAATTTTGCAAGGTCTATATGCTCTAGTACCGGTCTTGCATGTATTTGAACATATAAAATTGGGTGGACAGATATCATTTTATTTGCATATGACATGCAAACCAAAAAGCAAGCCAAACATGATTAGAGTAGTTTGTTTATTACTATGTGCTTAGTATTTTGTGGATGCAGATCTTTTCCATTATTCATAATATATTCTCTACAAACTATGGTAGATTGGTAGGAAGAGATTTTTGTAGATATTGCTCAAAAAAAGTGTAGATATGGCTCTTGTTAAGGGGAATAAGGATGCTCAAAATGATTTGGAATTTCTACTTGATTGAGGGAATTGTTGTTGTTATAATGATGGGCAAGCTTATGTTAGCTTTATAGTTTCTCCAAATGTCTGTCATCGCTTAGCTGTTCCGTTCTATCCCAGCTATCATGTTAGAGCATAGGATTCATGGATTGAAAATTTCCTGATAAATTCTCTCATTTTCTATTTTACCAAGATAACTATAAACTAGATGGAGGCTGAAGAACTTGGTGGTTTACTAACTTTTAGTAGTTAATGTATATCTCTTTTTGTTTGCTGTTGAATATTGGTGCATCAGTAACAACAATCTATGTTACTCGAACTCGGGTGTGAGTGTCGGACACGGGTATGTTTGATTTATTCTAAGTTTTTCCATGTATTTGGAGGGTCCTTGGGGGATCATATCTCCATACCCATGTCCGAATATGTGTCGGACACGGATACTTCAAGCAAAATGAAGAGTCCAACATAGACAATAACCATGCTGAACATGTAAAATTGTGACAATGGGTATCTTTGTTTATGATGCAGGAACAAAGATAAAGGGGAACCAGTGGATGGCAATTTTGGATGCAATGCTTATTCTCTCAGGACTTGCATCTGAGATTTAGAATGTAGCCTACTAACAGCAAAAGAAGGATCTGCTTTACATGCATTGCTCTTCTTGATAGTTTTGCCCCATGTTAACTGATAACAAATCTATCTATTATCTTATTTCTGTCTTTATCAACCTTTTATATGCTCTTTTCTTGTCTATATTCCTGCCAACTTGCAGTTTTTTAATCTGTCTTAGAACATCTTAAGAGCTCAGTTTTTTTCTAGTTGGTTGAGAAGAGCAACTTCCTCCAGCTAGGGCCTGTCCAATATTGTATAATGAATAAATATTTGTAATTGCTTATGGCTACAACTATGCAGTATGGAAATTTTATTATGTTGGCTTTTTTTGGTATAAAGGAAACCTTAGCAGCATAACGATATAGGTTCGAATTCCAAAAATGTTGAATATCATCTTTTAAGGGTGATTCATGAGCTAAGAAATAAATAATAGATTAGGTGCGGATTCTAAAAACTAGAAGGGGGCTTTGCTTCATACTGAAAAGCGTAACCCAATATTTTGATGACAGAAGACATGAGTCAAGATTATTACGAAACATCCTCAAATGTTATGTAATATAAGAAATTCTGAACAAAAGTATTCGAAATATTATCATTCCCTTATTGCAAATTGATGAGAAAGTAATGAGAGAAAGCATTCAGGGTTTGAGGAAGTAAACCAATCCTCACATCAATGCCTCTCAAATCACTCGGATTCTGCATGAAATACGCGACTTGAGGGATTGGAGAGAGCAGTGGAGATGCATAGGCTGCTTCTCCATGTAAAAAATCAATACTGTGGAATGGCATCCTTGTCCAAACAGAGACTAGGCTCAGCTCATTCATTGGAGGGAGAGTGTGCCCTGAGGTCCATCTAATGCTGAGTTATATGCATTCACATAGCCGTTGTTGATCGAATTCTTGGCTTCGTTTATCTTCTCGACAGAAGCTTTCATGGCTTCCGGCCTCCCAGTTCTTCAGCTGTTAAGGCAACAGAGACTAGTACATAAGCGTTACGACCGAAACCTTTTGGCAGTGGCGGCACCATCTTGTTCCTTATGTCCAAAGCAAATTGCTCCCTTCCTTACTCCTAAAGCCTTAGTCCTTGCCTGGAGTGAATAGAAATTCGCTAAAATATGTATGTGCAACATTACCCGTATAAAAAGCATGTCATCATCTTCATTAGAAATTCACAGTACTTTCTTATCCACTACAATGGTACTCAACTTTAATTAACGCAACAATGGATGGCATGCAACATGATGGATTAATTATATCTAGCAAAAGTTCCAGTTGGCACTTTCCTAAAAGCTTGAATTCTCAAATTATGGTTTGTGTAAATATTTCTAATATAAAACCCGAAGTTTTGTGCCTACTACCTAGATGGTATTAGATTTTGTTAGCAAAACACAAAATTCCTCCTGTGGGTGTTCATCCTAGTTTTGTCTGTATTATATAGTCTCATGGCGGATTGTTATGGGCAAATTTTATCCACTTACCATTAACCATTCTGATGATTTACATAACATGCATACTAGGAAAGATCTATCAGTTGAAAATTGAAATAGCTGGTTGAGAAATTAATTTACCTTCCATAAGTGAGCTGGAAGCAGCTCAGGATGAACATGAAAAGCTACCTGATCTCCTCTCACCAAGGACCTTGGTTTTTAAGCTTTCTATCATTGCACCACTAAGTGGAATGTCTTGAGAACAAGATTTGAGTTCCCCATGTCAGGAAGGTTCCCGGTTCCAAACATCATATCAGGACCACAATTTTGACCAGCAATAGCTTGTTTATCAACTGATATAGATGATCTGTGGCTGCAGCCCTTGTTGCCGAACTCCCGCTTTCAGGCAATTTTGTAAGCTCCTGATTTCCCACTAACAGTGTTCCCTTCTCCAGCACAGGTTTATAAAGCTCGGTGCCTCTCTTTTGTTTCAAAATAGCAGAATTAGAAGCCCAAGCATGGAGAAAATCATAGGTGGCTGGTCCATCTAACAACGAGTGGCTTGCACGTATACCAATTGAATAGCCTCCACAGCCGAACCTGGTCACCTGCATCACACAATAAAATTGTTCAGTTTGCTACTTTGCTTTCATTTTGTAGTCCGTATTACACTGCTGAAAAAGGTGTAATTAGCGTCAATATGTGATGTGATCAGATAATTCGTGGAGTTGGGGAGCATTTTTTTTAGTAGTAATATATATATATATATATATATATTGTTGAGAAGTGTGCGGAAATAGCATACAATATTATTGTTGTCTAGCTAGCACCAGAACAAAAAATCACAACTCTTAAGGCATATATAAGAAGAAAATGCTATCTAGGTCTGGTTGATTGTGATCTATAAACTTCTTCAAAGGGTTTCAGAGAAGCAAGATTGGAAGCATTAAAGTCATAATTGATTGATGAAACCTAAATTATTGGAAGGGTGACAAGAAAGAAATATTTACATGGTGATGACCACCAAGAAGAACAATAATGAGAAAGGCTTGTGTCAGATATAGAGGAAATAAAGATGGTCGAGGCAGGACATCATGGAATTTCATTTTTTAGATCTTGTTGTTAGTTAAAGAAAGGCAGAAACACCTAAAACAGGATTTCTTCTAGAAAATGTTCTCACCTGAGCAACAATTAGAGGCATCTCCGAGAAGTAATCCTGAAAAGCAGGCTTGTAAGCCAAATGCTCGAAGAATTCATTGTATTGAGAAAGATCTCCAAGTTCAAAGATGTTAGTGTTGCTAACTGCCTCAACTAGAACTGCACCATATCTGAACTCAAATGCAGAAATATGAGCCCATCACTAATTCCCCCATCTCAGTGCATAAACTCCAAGTACTAAGTCCCCAAAAAAATAGCAATCTCCAATTGTGGAAGATGCACTTCCTCTCCATAGATAAGCATCCTATGTTCTTCATAACTATAGAGAGATGACAAACAAGTTTCTTATGCTCATACTGAAACAATAGGAGCAAGACCTCAACGAGTTCAATTCACATAGGCTATATTCTACAACATATAAAAACAGTTGTATAATAATTCAAAAGGCAAGGTAAATAATTAGACCCTAAACAAAAATTCCTCTTTTCCGATGACTACACTGCTGTTATGAGAAATTCTGGGTGTTACAATGATCTAAATAAAATGATCAACTGCATGAATATATGAGGAGTGGGCAGAAATTAACATAAACAAACTGTTAAAATGATAACTGTTATGCAACCGAGGAAATAGATGAAGAGGATAAAATCTAAGTCAATGATGCGAATGATTAAAATTGTTATTGAAACACTAACTGCATAATTTACACTGGACTTCAACTAGAAAACCAGTTAAAAGGTTTCAGCTTTAATGCAAGCAAAAGAGAAAGTCACAAGTAAATCAACAATCTTTTTTGCCAATGTATACAACTAATTAAGGAGTCTCACACTCAAGTAGTATACATCCATCAATCTTTTCCCAATTATTTTTTTTCTAATTAGTATTCTGTCCATTCTCGATCCCTAGGCCATATAGTACACCTGCATATTTCTCTGTCGAGCCATTGAAAAAGTTATATCTCAACTTCCTAAATGTGCATGATGTGAGTAAACTATCGGAGCCAGCTTGATGACACACACCAACTCTTTCCACTTCCAACAACTCGGCGAGCTTGTTCAAACCACCATGAAGGCTATTGCAAAACTTCATCATATGCTTGATATCGTACACCATGGGAAAGTACATATTGATCAAATCAAAGAACCCCACTTGAGTATCAGGCAAACTCCTGCAAGTCAAAAGCTTAAGCAAGTATCCGAAGTCATATCCACTATGAAAGGTGACCCAATGCACACCTTCATTCAGCACAATCCCGGACGCCATCAAAAGCTCACCAAACTGCTTCACATCAATACCCTTCTCACTATTCTTATTAAAATTAATTCCACACTGGTGCAACAACTTGATTGAATCACTAGCAAAGATATCTTCGCTAACATTAAACTCTCGGAAATTGAATTGCCAAATGCAAAAGTTGTCAGTTCCACAAGTGGGAAGATTCCCATTCTCATCCGAAAAAGTGAGACCCAATTGGATCAATTTCAACATATCCACATTATCTTTCAAAGTTTGGTAGTTATAATCATTTATATTCTTGAAAGTTCCAACAGGGCGTAGAACTACACCCGGGAACTCAGTATCCATAGCCACATAATTGTAAGTATCAACAATTTCACGGATCAAAGCAAACTCTTCTTCTAGATTATCATTCCAAACTTCTCGAATTTGAATTGAATCACCTTTGGGCAAAACCGACATTTCCAGTAGACCAAATCAAAGCCACAAATAGTACAGATTTGTGAACAAAAGATAAGCACATCCAAATTCCAAACCTTAAAAACTGAAGCACCGAGTTGAGTTCCAAAACGACAGCGTTGCTATGTAGGAAGCAGATCTGAAAACAAAAGGCAAAGTAAAGTAAAAGACAAAGTCAGATGATTTGAACTTTGGGAGTTCGAAGTGAAACCTAGAAAGAAGGTGAAGAAGAAATGTGACCTTGGATTTGTGAAATCGGACCTTGTAAATAACAGATCTAGAGCTTGTGAACAATGATTTTCGTCCGATTGATGCGAGTAATTTCGATCAACGAAACAGAGAGAGGGGAGAGGAAATGAACGAAAACGCGGATGAGGTTCGAGGAGCCCTTTGCTTCTGGGTGTCTTCTTAAAGACTACAAAGGATAGTGGTTAAAACTTGAAAGCGAAAACTGATGGAGCCATGGACGAACAAGGTCCAACCATGGCGTTTTATATTGAAGGTGATTTGAATACGTCGCCGTTTAGGCTTTGCTTTTCCAGTACTAAAATCTGATTGGGCAGTTTTTTAGTTTAGATTGATTCACAGAGAGAAAAATCATTGCACTGACATTGGATTGTACTGCATTAGAAAAAGGTATAAATATTGCCACGTCGGTGTACTGTCCAAAATCCAAACAAAGATTTTTGTTTGGTAAACTTTTAAAACATACGTTCCATGAAAATTATTGTTTAATGATTTAATATCATAAAATAATTTTTAAAATATAATTATAAAGATTAAATTATTCTTAATAAAATAACTTCATCTTCTATTTATTCTTATGTCATTTCTCTCTCATTTGTTCATCTCTTTCTCATACTTTCCTCTCTCCCTTTTCTCACAAACCATTTTATATTATCTCATCATTTTCACCCATTATCATATCTTTAGAAACATGAGTTAAAAAAGTAAAAATTTCACTTTGTTTTGCTGATTGTAATCTCTGTTAGTGATGAAAATAAAGCTTTTCTTTCATTTTTTTCCCTTCACAGTGAAGGCTTCATCTTTCCTCTTATTTTTACTTTTATTTTTCGTTTTTTGTTTTCTCTCTTTGTTTTAGAAAATGGAAAAAGAGGGGAAATTATTATTAATATTGATGAAACCCTGATAGAAACATAGAAAGAAGAAGTCCAAGAAAAGGAAGGAGAAGGAATCGATAGTCTTCTAGGAATTTTTCGACAAGATCCAATGGTTATTGCAGACAACTGATGGGAGGAAAGAAATTGGGTTGTTTCTCATTTTAACATATTTGTTTCATTAGAGATAAAATGTTCTTCACAATGTCTCTTTTCAAAATTTCACATGTATTTATTTTTCATTTACAAATTATTTTTGACTTTTATATCATTTAACAGTTTTGTGTCTTTGGACGGTATGTTTTTCATATTGACCCATTTTTGTTCTATTTTTCTTGCTAACTTTATTTTTGTTAATTTAAGTGTATATTATATTATAGAAGATTTTTTAATATTTATAAATTTTATATTAAATTAATAATTATAAATAAATTTAAATTGAATTATATTAAATAATAATTATTTATTTAAATATTTTTTATGTTTCAATATCTTAAGTAAATGAATTTAGAGTTAAAATCAAATCACTATGACACAATTAAATGTAAAATATGAGATGAATTGAGACACGACACAAACACAACATGAAAAAATAATTAGAACACGACACAATTACACGAATCTATCAAAATCTATATAAAACGAATTAATAACGTGTACAAATTTATATAATTTTATAATACTTTGAACACACAAAAAAACATTAACACGTCGCGAATACACAAATTTTTCTTTAAATTGAGTTATTATGATAAATTATGTAAAATATGTCATGAATTGAGAAACGACACGAACACAAAATTTTATCTAAATTGAATCACAATGAAAAATTATGCAAAATATGAGATGAATTGAGACAAAATACAAACATAATACAGAAAAAATAATTAACACACAAAATGATAAATAATATGAACACGACATGAATACACGAACGTGCCCAACGTATAAATAAAATGAATTATTAACGTGTAAAAATTTATATAAATTTATAATATTTTAAATACAAAAAAAAATATATGAACATGTCACGAACACACAAATTTTTATCTAAATTGAATTATTATGATAAATTATGCAAAATATGTCATGAATTGAGATACGACACGAATACATAATTTTTTTTCTTTCTAAATTAAATCACAATGACAAACTATGCAAAATATGAGATGAATTGAAACACAACACGAACACAACATAGAAAAAATAATTAAAACACAGCATGAAAAACAACATGAATACGACACGAATACACGAACGTGTCCAAAGTATACAGAAATAAATTAGTAACGTGTAAAAATTCATATAAATTTATAATACTTTGAACACATAAACAAATAACACAAACACGTACGTCATATACATATAAAATTTTCTCTAAAGTGAATCAAGAATACCAGATTACTTTCCTTGGCAGTATAAACATGAAAAATCAGAAGTTTTGAAGACTGAAAAGAACTTACTGTATCAGCTATAGTTGACCGGCATAGGATAGCTTCTTGGAGGACCAACTGATTACTATTATGTACAAAATGAAGTGCTTCAAGCTCAATGTTTGCATGAAAGACCTCAAACTTTGCATTATTCATTTGCAATCCATACATGATATAAAAGAATCGGAGAATAGAAATAAGATTCATGATGGGTTGCTTTTTACCATTTTTGAAGACTAGAAGATTATCAACAAAACTGAGGTGAGTCAATTTCATCCTCTTACAGGTTAGATGATATCTGATTCGGTTCTCAATAAAAACTTTATTCAAAATTATTGATAATACATCCATGATTAGGGATGACAATGGAGCGGGACAGGGACGGATTTTGCAGTATCCGCTCCCGTCCCGTCATAGTACTGCTCTGTCCCGTCCTCCGTCCCGCTCCGTCGTGGATGTTGAAATTTCAATACCACTATCACCTCCATGGATGTCGGTTACATCCATAATCGCCCCGTTCCGTTCCGCCCCATTTGATATTTATTAATTATTTTTATTGTTTTTCAAATAATAAAGCATTTTTTAAAAATTTAAATATAAATTAAATATAAACATATTTCTAATATAAAAAGAGAAAAAAAAAATAAAGTATTATGTTTAAGTTTTTAAAAAGAAAAAGAAAAATAATAAGTTTAATTATATTATTTTATTATTATTTTAAAAGCTAAATATTTAAGGGTAAAATTGTAATTTCAGTATTCGGGGCGGGACGGTGTAGAGCAGGCAATTACCACGACATCCCCGTCTTTCAAACAAAAAAAATCGCATCGTCCTGTTCCGCCTCCATTGTTCAAAAAAAAAAAAAATCTCTTCATTCGGATCAGATCGGTTCGAAATCTATCGATCAGATCAAATTTTGTCATCCCTATCATGACAATAACAAAAAAAAAAAAAATGGTGAAAGAGGATCACCTTACCTGATTTCCTTCTTATCTGGAAAGTATCCCGCCAAACCCGGTTTAAAATTACTGAGTATTGAGTTGTAGTTACACAAGCTCTCAACCAAGTATTGTAATTCTTAGTATTTGCAAAGTATTTTTTTGGTAAATAGTTTCATGTATTATACAGTGGTAATTAGTTTTCTATAAAAAAAATAATTTTCATTATTGAAAAAACTCCTTTCGAAAATTGCATTTTGGCAAAAATGGAAAACAAATACGGTTAATTTGAAAAACATATACTCAATAGTCATTTTATTTTTAAATGATCTAATATGTTAGAATTATTTAAAAAAAATAAAAAGTTAAAAATTATTAGGAAGGAGATTGTAAAGATAAAATTACCTTTAACGAAAAAATCTCTTTTTCTTTCTCCTTCTATTAAAGAAATATTATTTTTTAAAAATTTTGATTGAAAATAAATTTAAAAAACAAAATATTTAAATATTTATTTTTTAAATTTTTAAAAAATAAAAAAATATTATTTTTATTATTTAAAATTTTTTAATTAAAAAAAGTAAACTAAAACTAAAAATTTTTAAATTTTTAAAATTAAAAAATATTATTTTTTAATTAAAAGTAAATTAAAAAATAAGAAAAAATTAAATTTTTTTATTATATATTTCTTAACAATTTTTAATTTTTAACTTTTTTTTAAAAATAATTCTAATATATTAAATCATTTAAAAATAAAATGATTATTAAAAACATGTTTTTTAAATTAACCCAAACAAATAAGATAACAATAAAAATCAAGCGGTCCAAGAAACCCACGTGGTCCCCATATCCTGATAATCCAAAGGTGGATTTGAAGCGTGTAATTTAAGTCCAATTCATAAGCACGGCGGAATCCGAGCAAAGCCTCGCTGGATTATCCTTTAAAACACAAAAAGTCCGACCAAAGGAGTAACGAAGTTGGACCCAAAAAAAAAAAAACCAACTAAAATAATTTTATTTACGGTATTCCCTCTGCAAAAGTTCTTCTTCACCAAAAAAAAAAAACTTACTCATCACTTCTGTAAAAAAAAAAAAAAAAACCTAAAACCCTAACTTTCCTCGAGTAAATCCCCTTTTTTCTCTCTCTGAATCTACCTGTCGTCTTTTCGATTTGTGGTTTTTCGCGTGAGTTTTAAGGTTTTCAATAGTGTGAAATCGAGGCCTTAGACTCAGATTTTAAAGGATTTGTTTGTGTGTATTTGGTATATAAATATCTTTTGTTCATAGAGAGAAAAAGCTATGGCGGCATCTGATAAAGAGCTGGAGCTACACTTAATGGAGGCTGGGAACAGGCTCGTTGAACCACCTTCGTCAGCTGATGAGCTCATCCTTCTCCTCGACGTAATCCCTAATTTCTGTCTTTTTACTCTTCCCCCTTAATCGCGTTTTACACATCTATTTATTGTTTTATTTATGTCATTATGTGCTTTTATTATGTATGCCGTTTCATTCTTTGGTGTGTGATTTTTATTTTTCAGCTATTAAATTTAGTTCCATTTCCCCCCTCATAATGTACTTTTACCTTTGTTCTAAAGTTTTCTTGTTTTGCATGTTTTTCACGTGTTTAATTCTGCTTCTTCCATTACTGTTATAAGCTTGAACCAGTTTAAAAGTATTTTCTGCTCATGGATATTGTTTAACACTCTTAACTATCTTCATTTCACTATATTTTTTGTAGATATATTGCTACCGGTATGTTTTCGAATTTGCTAAATGTCTGATATGTACAATGGGTTTGCTTTACTAGACTTTCAAAGCTAGAATGTTACGTGTTTTTGAGCGCAAATGCTATGTAGTAGCAAATATTTGGATGAAATGGTTTGAAGTTTTGAATTTCTTTCAAATTCAAATTTGCACGCAAGCAGCATTTAAGTGTGTATGTGCATGCGTGCATGTTTCTTGTCTATATGTGGCATAACGGTCTCGATTCTTCCTAAAAGGAATCCCATATCAGGCTTTAAGTATGTGAAATCTGAGGAACTGGTATAATTAACATTATCCTTGAATTTTTGTTTGGTTAATTAAGCACAAGCTATCTTTGGTAATTAATTTCTGATGGGTGAGGTAAAATATTTAATGACTGAGAATTGATGGCATTGAAAGCATCGAAAGTCAATACGGAAAGCATGTCTAGATATTGTGTGAAAACATTCCTAGTAAGGAAGGGTTTTTTTGGGCATGTGAGATTATGTTTTTATCGCATAGAACATAGATGTTAAGTGGTGTATTGTTTGTTGTAAATATCTTTTCTGTTTCCTTACAGGGACGAAGCGTAGCAAATGCTGTTAATTTTTAATGAACTTTATTTAATCATATTCTCATTTTCTTCTATATCTTTAGGAAGATCTGTCCTGCTGTAACTTTAGGTGTCTAAGAAAGGGAGCTATTAGAATCCCGGATGAATGCATACTATGAACAGAATTGTAATTCCACACTTGATAGTGTCCCTTGTCATGATGGTCTTTGCAACCTTTTCAGTTTTCTCCTACCCCAACTCTATTGCAAATGATAACAACATTAAAGCAGACGCAGGAATTGTGATAATTCATGAAACTCTGGTGCTGTCCCCTGCAGTGTTGTCAAGGCGTGCGCCTAGGCGCGCCTACGCCTTGCGCCTTGGCGCTAGATAACAAAAGCGCTTCAGACCCCTCCGGGTGAGGCTCATTTGATTAGGCACACGCCTGGTGCGCCTAGACATGCTTTTTTGTAAGGCGATAGGCGTAAAAAAAAGCCCGCCTGATTGAAGTTATCTTTAATTTCTTTAATTTTAACTTTTTTCATTAGATGTACCTTTACTTGTAAGAAAGGGGATAGTATCAAACTCTCTACTTTTCAATATTTGAGTATTCAACATCAGACATGGGACCATAAGGAAATCATGCATATTGGGCAACAAAAAAAAATTGCATGTTTTGTAGATAAAGTGGACTGCTTTAGAGTTTATTATATAACTATATATCTTAAGCTTATATATATATATATATATATATATATATATATATATATATATATATATATAGACAAACATACAAAAACACACACATATACATATTGCACCTTACTTCACTTAGGCGAGCGCTTTTTTTGCGCCTTGCGCCTGAGGCAATGTAAGGGTTCTAGCGCCTAGAGTGTGCCTTGCGCCCTTGACAACACTGGTCCCCTGTTTAGACAAGGTTATGTGTATTCATGAGGCCATGCAAGAAAACTTTGAAGACCATGTGCAAAAATGTGGTGGTGGGCACTGCTTAGGCAGCTGTTCATCATCCTTTGATAGATTGTTTGTTTGGGATCTATGTCTCTTTTAAGCTATCTCCTTAGATTTAGTATTTATTAGAATTTTACAATTTTTTCTTTCGTAAGTGGCTGCAAGAAAACTGTGTATCATTTTCATTGTAGAATGACTCTTTAGGAATATGGAAATACAAGGAATTGCAATGTGATTTTGGAGATGGGTGCTTGCTGATGTCTTAGTTGTATAGCAAATTAGTGATGATAGGGGTGTTAGATACCTTTCAATTTGTCTTTATTTATAGCCAATTTGAACTTGAATGATTTTAAACCTTTAAATTTGTCTTTTGTTTATAGACAATTTTAAACTAGTATGATTTTAAGTATTTTTCCGTTTTTGTCTCTCTATTTGACAAGGGGATGCTTTAAGTGTTGCTTCTGTTCTCTGCCAACTGCACCCTTGCAGTCGGCTGTATTTTGTTTTAAGTCTTTCTTTTCGTTGAACGTTATTGATATAGATACTTTTTAATTCCTTGTGAATCTTGGGACGAACAACTGATTGTCTGAATTTTTACTTTTTAGGTACTTTAATATCCCTTATGTTGTGCCTTATGCTAGTGCTTTTTAATAGATACATTTTACATTGATGATCATTTTTCTCTTTTCTATCCTCTGTAAATATAGCAAGTTGAGAGTTGTCTTTCGAGGGTGGAACAATCACCAAGCCAATCAATGCTAAATGCACTCTCTCCATCACTCAAAGCATTGGTTGCAGAGCAGCTTTTCAGACATCCTGATGATGATGTCAAAGTTGCAGTTGCTGCTTGCATCAGCGAGATAACAAGGATAACTGCACCAGATGCTCCTTATGATGATGACCAAATGAAGGTACTCTGAATTCATTGTTTCTGGATGCTTTTGCAGATTTCATAATCATTTTAAAATCCTTTTACTGATTTGAAGAATTGGTTCCTATTAATGTGTATGCAGGAGGTCTTTCAACTGATTGTATCATCGTTCGAAAATTTATCTGACAAGTCCAGCCGCTCATTCCTTAAGAGGACCTCGATTCTTGAAACTGTCGCCAAAGTCAGATCATGTGTGGTGATGTTGGATCTCGAATGTGATGCACTAATCATTGAGATGTTCCAGCATTTCCTTAAGGCAATAAGGTACAAATCAACTTCTTGATTAGAGTGTTGCATTCTCTTGTTGACATTTGTTCATCAACGTAAATCTTCAGCAATGTTTTCCTACATATGAATTCTGTCTGATTTATAAGTTTTCAAATTTTTACAAGATGATTATTGCTTTTGAAATGTTCCTCTTTCAGTTCTTTGTCTTGGCCTCTCATGGCATGAATCTATGCTATAGCAGAAACAATTTTCATGTATTAAGGGATGACACTGAGTTTCTGGAACTTAAAGGTCTAATTAAGTAGGTGCCTGTTTTAAGGCTTGGTAGATGGTGGGAAGGCCAGTAATTTACAAATTGATTTCCAAATCTTCAGTTCTAGCTAATCAAAACAAAGTTTAAGTGCTCTTTTCAGAAATTTGTCTCTCTTCCTTTCTGGGAGCTTTTGTGTTTCTTTTCCTCTTCTATTGGCTTTTCTGTATTGATTTTATGTTTAATAGAGGCTTGTTTCTCAATTCAAAATTTTGTTGTCATCCTTATATTCATCCTTCTATAAGGCCACTTTTGTGGAGTTGATTACTATTAGAAAAAAAGAATAAGAAAGTGATTTAGCATACTATGCAGAGCATGCATTCTAAACCCTTATTTTCCTTATGATTCTTTTTATTTGCTTTTCAGGGATTATCATACAGAGGTTGTCTTTACATCAATGGTGACTATTATGACCCTTGTATTGGAAGAAAGTGAAGACATCTCTGCGGAGCTGCTCTCCCCAATCTTAGCTAGTGTAAAGAGGGATAATGAGGTCTGTTATCATATGAGTCACTACCTTTTACTTTTCCTCTATAATCTTGTTTAATTCACCTAGGGTTTATATATTCTCTCAGGAAGTTCTTCCTGTTGCTCGGAGGTTGGCAGAGAGAGTGGTTGAAAACTGTGCTTTAAAGCTTAAACCTTACCTGACGCAAGCTGTAGAGAACTTGGGCATTTCTTTTGATGATTATAGTAGTGTAGTTGCTTCTATATGCCAAGTGACACCTGTTGCTGTGGAGCAGAATGATGTTGCTACTGACAAACGTGTGGTAATTATCTCATTTGTATCTGAACCTATACTCCATAAGTCCTTTTTGTTTGAGGGCAATTATTTAGTCATTTTGTGCAGTGCTGGTTCTGTATGTATTTCCACTCTGCATTGTTTTCTGATAGATTGTGTTCTACTTGATTATCTAAGGTTTAAAGCTTTTTATTTAATTTGTGTATTGGTCTTTTTGTGTTTGTACTTTTTTCAATTCTTTTATTCATGATATTCTTCAAATTAGGACAAGTTTTTGCCTTGTGCTGACACCTTACTGATATCTTTTATACCTTCTTCGGTGAACATAGAGTTGATTTAGTCTCCTTAATCTTTCTTTCTTGGGTTAATTTGCTGTAGAATGATGAGAGCAAACCAGCAGAGGCACCTTTGGACAAGGCAGCTCAGGAACGTTTTATTTCATATATTTATTGTCAATTGTGAATGTTCTATGTGTGTGTGTGGATTCAAGTGCTTCCTTTTTTTATTGTATTCAACTTTTGTTGTTAGAATTTAATGTTTGGAATTAGTCATTTATAAATCCTTAAATTCTGTAGCAGGAGGATAAAGAGATTCCTAAAGAAGCAGTTTCAACTGAACAAGTTGATCTTGCAAATGAAATATCTCCCAAGCCAGTTGTTTGCAATGGAATTGAGCAAACTGCTGAAGACGACTCATTGGCTGATTCGAACTCCTTAAAAAAGCAAGAGGATGAACATCTTGCTGATAAGTCCGAGAATGCTGATACATTAACCGTTGGTGAACCTGATAGATTGGAAGCTGAGAAAGTGGTCAATTCAGATTCTAAGTCAGAGCAAAATACCCAGGAAAAAGGGAGGAAATCTGATTTGAAATCAACAGAACCTTCTGACAGCTCTCATGTCAATGAGAAGGAAGCTGAGACCTTAATGGACCATAAAAATGACAGCAAGGATGACGCTCATTCACCTTGTGAGGATCTCTCTGTTAATGAGGCTGTATCCTTGGAAAATAAAAGAGAGACAGATGTTCAGCCTTCCTCACCAAAAGCAACCGAGGATGAATCAACCGGTGTTGATAGATTGGAAACTGAGAAAGTGGTCAATTCAGATTCTAAGTCAGAGCAAAATACCCAGGAAAAAGGGAGGAAATCTGATTTGAAATCAACAGAACCTTTTGACAGCTCTCATGTCAATGAGAAGGAAGCTGAGACCTTAATGGACCATAAAAATGACAGCAAGGATGACGCTCATTCACCTTGTGAGGATCTCTCTGTTGATGAGGCTGTATCCTCGGAAAATAAAAGAGAGACAGATGTTCAGCCTTCCTCACCAAAAGCAACTGAGGATGAATCAACCGGTGTTGATAGATTGGAAGCTGAGAAAGTGGTCAATTTAGATTCTAAGTCAGAGCAAAATACCCAGGAAAAAGGGAGGAAATCTGATTTGAAATCAACAGAACCTTTTGACAGCTCTCATGTCAATGAGAAGGAAGCTGAGACCTTAATGGACCATAAAAATGACAGCAAGGATGACGCTCATTCGCCTTGTGAGGATCTCTCTGTTGATGAGGCTGTATCCTCGGAAAATAAAAGAGAGACAGATGTTCAGCCTTCCTCACCAAAAGCAACTGAGGATGAATCAACTGGTGTTGATAGATTGGAAGCTGAGAAAGTGGTCAATTCAGATTCTAAGTCAGAGCAAAATACCCAGGAAAAAGGGAGGAAATCTGATTTGAAATCAACAGAACCTTTTGACAGCTCTCATGTCAATGAGAAGGAAGCTGAGACCTTAATGGACCATAAAAATGACAGCAAAGATGACGCTCATTCACCTTGTGAGGATCTCTCTGTTGATGAGGCTGTATCCTCGGAAAATAAAAGAGAGACAGATGTTCAGCCTTCCTCACCAAAAGCAACTGAGGATGAATCAACCGGTGTTGATAGATTGGAAGCTGAGAAAGTGGTCAATTCAGATTCTAAGTCAGAGCAAAATACCCAGGAAAAAGGGAGGAAATCTGATTTGAAATCAACAGAACCTTTTGACAGCTCTCATGTAAATGAGAAGGAAGCTGAGACCTTAATGGACCATAAAAATGACAGCAAGGATGACGCTCATTCACCTTGTGAGGATCTCTCTGTTGATGTGGCTGTATCCTCGGAAAATAAAAGAGAGACAGATGTTCAGCCTTCCTCACCAAAAGCAACTGAGGATGAATCAACCGGTGTTGATAGATTGGAAGCTGAGAAAGTGGTCAATTTAGATTCTAAGTCAGAGCAAAATACCCAGGAAAAAGGGAGGAAATCTGATTTGAAATCAACAGAACCTTTTGACAGCTCTCATGTAAATGAGAAGGAAGCTGAGACCTTAATGGACCATAAAAATGACAGCAAGGATGACGCTCATTCACCTTGTGAGGATCTCTCTGTTGATGAGGCTGTATCCTCGGAAAATAAAAGAGAGACAGATGTTCAGCCTTCCTCACCAAAAGCAACTGAGGATGAATCAACCGGTGTTGATAGATTGGAAGCTGAGAAAGTGGTCAATTTAGATTCTAAGTCAGAGCAAAATACCCAGGAAAAAGGGAGGAAATCTGATTTGAAATCAACAGAACCTTTTGACAGCTCTCATGTCAACGAGAAGGAAGCTGAGACCTTAATGGACCATAAAGTTGACAGCAAGGATGACGCTCATTCACCTTGTGAGGATCTCTCTGTTGATGAGGCTGTATCCTCGGAAAATAAAAGAGAGACAGATGTTCAGCCTTCCTCACCAAAAGCAACTGAGGATGAATCAACCGATGTTGCTTCCCCAACACCAAGTTGGACTATACCTGATGAGAATCATTCCGAAAGGGCTGCATGGCCAAAAACGAAAGAGAGCTTGAGCAAGGATACCACACCTTCTGTTGATGTCTCTAAGAAGGCATCTGAAGGGACAAGTGATTCAGAAGCAAAAACAAATAGAAGATTAGGGAGAAAAGTTGCTACTGTGGTTTCCAACGAGGATAATGTTCCAGCTGATGTAGATGAAACTAAGAAAGAAAGTGGCACTGCTAGTGATTCAGAGGCAAAACCACTGAAGGAGTTGTCAGAAAAGGTAGATTCTAGCAGTAATAATATAGATGGATCCTCTTCAAGGCAACTGGAGGATAAGAAAAGGCGAGCTCGGGGGAAAGTTGTTCCTGAGAAAGATGAGGTGCTTACTTTTTGGCTTTTATGTTGCAACTTAGCTATTCTATGATGTTGTTTATTCAAAGCTTTATTATTTATTTTTTTAGCTGATCTAGATCCTTCAATCTAGGGAATCAATGTCAGTCTTATTATTTATTTAGGAAATGGTTGCTTCTCCAAAGTCGGTCAAGCCAAACAAACATGATTCTTACATGGAGACCCCTAAGACAAATCCCAAGAGAAAGCATACCCCAAGTAAAGAAAAAGTGAGTGTCTCTAGGTACAAGAGTGTTGAGATTGCATTTGTCTTCTGCTTTTTTGTGTCTTTTTGCATTTTCAAGATGATATTTTATTGGTGGTGTATTGTAGTTTCTGTAGGTTAAATAAAGCGGGCATTATATTTATAGGTGGCCCTTATGATGATCCTTATGGGTTTGAACTCTTAATAGATTCTCCATTCTCTCATCCTTTCCTTTTGCTGTTCACAGGCCATTTATCTTTTCTTGCGTCTTCTTAATCCTCATGTTGGCTTTCTTTTCCATATTGTTGCTGATGACTGCATTGAACCTTTAGCTTTTCTAGAAGCATTTTATTTTAGCCAATCTTTCTATGTTTTCTTTTTTATCTACTCTCTTTCTATCTTTCACATTACTTGTCTCCCTCCTTATTTTTTTCGTTGTTTCTAAAATATATTTTCTCTTTTCAAAATGATACTTATCTAGCAACAATGCCACTTTTAACCATCTTTGAGGTCATTTATCTTTCAAGAGGCGTTTGACATTGCTTTGAGTTTTCCACAAGGTTCAAGTTTTTTGTGTTTCCTTGGAACAGTAATCCTGCAATGCCTTCCTAAAAACCAGTACCAAACCAATGCTCTGCTTCACCGCTATTGCATGTGTGTCGGTGCTAACTTTTATATTTTCTTTTGCCGTTTCTTGAGACCATAGCTAATTGCCTTCTATCTTGCATTATGGAAAGATTTTGAAGGATATAAGCTCAACTGATTCTGTATGAAATATTGTGAACCTGTTATTTGACTCCGTCCATACATGTTGCAATCTAAACATAGTTGAAGCAATGATATTGCATATCCTTCTTCTGGAGACGCTCTATTTCTTTTTCATATTGATTCTTTGTCAGGCATCTGATTCTATAGAACATGGTGAGAATCTGGTTGGCTTGAAGGTGAAGGTCTGGTGGCCCAAAGACCGTGTGTAAGTATATATATTTTTATATTTTACAAGCGTTACAGAAACCATGAAATTTTATTTGTTTTATCTTTTCTCTTATATTTGTATGCATGTGTGTTCAATGTATCTTAAATTTGCGAGTCTGTATCCACTACCCAGATCTAATTTCCTTGCTTATATAATTTTTATTGTGGAACCCCCCCTCCCCTCTCTCTATCTCTCTTATTGTTGCATAACAGTTTGCCTCAAATTGTAAGGTCAATGAATTAAAATTTCTTTCTAGCCTTTCTCCTTATTATCATTTTATAATCTTCTTTTTTTACCTTGTTCTCACACACTCAAATCTTATATTTGCTCTCCAAGGAAAAGAAAAAGACTAATGGAAAGTGTTCTCTTTCAAATATGTCGTGTGTGCAAATATAAGATTTGAGTGTGTAAAAAAAGTTATAATATGAAGAGATAATAAAACCCCACATATGATGAATACACAAATAATTGGCATAGACAACCACCAGTGGTTATCAGTAAACCATCTGTGGTTAAGGTTAACCACCAGTTTTTTCCCGATCCTATACAGCAAACTCTTCAAAACAGAAGACCTATAAAAAAATTGAAAGAACAAGGTAAAAAAAAGAAAGCTAGAATACAATAATATAAAAACCAAGATCGGACACCAATTATCCCACCTATCTTTTCTATCTTCTCGTCCTTATGAATGGAATCAAACTAAACATATCTTTCTTGCTGGCAAAATGGCATCTCATCTCCTTGAAGTTTGTGCTAAGAAATACAGAATAGAAAGAGTAAACAACTTGTACAAGAAAGTGCAAATTACTTAGTTATTCTGAAAGGTGTCGTCTCAAGTGCCATATGGTTCTTTATTTGTGACTTCTTGTCTGGAACTTTTTCCTGGAGGGTTAATTTACTTCTTTATTCTTGATCAAATCATATTTGTATTGTTTATGCCTTTTCCTCGACTGACTTTGGTCAAGGAACTTAATAATGTAAATGCACATTTATAGGAGGTTTTCTTTATACGACACTTGAATTATGGTTCAATTCTTTCTCCCGTTATGGATGTTATTCTTTTGCAGGTTCTATGAAGGTGTTATTCATTCGTTTGATTGTGTTAAAAAGAAGCACAAGGTGACACCAAATAAGATAGAAGTTTCCTTTTATGTTTTTCTTTTTCTTGAGTATGCTACCAGGTTTTTCCCTCTGACTGTTCATGCTAGAATGTATTAAACTTTTTCTTCATTTTCATTTTTCTATAGGTGCACTATATTGATGGTGATAAAGAAATTTTAAATCTTAAGAGAGAAAAATGGGAGGTGATTGAAAATGAGTCTGGGTCAGATGAGGTGGGTAGTTTTCTAATTTATAGATAACTAGCTTTTATTCGGTTCATGTTCTAGGTTGCTAATGCTTCATTGAAACAGGAAGAAGCAGCTGATCATCCAAGTCCTGATAGTTCATCTGAAATGTAGGTGATTCCTATTGTGATTCTTGAATGTTAAATTTGATTGCTTCACAATCTTGGCACTAGATGGTGTCTTTTATGTATTTTGGCTTTGCATGATGAAATTCTGCTAGGTTGTTTTATGCAGTTTAAGTTGATACATCTTCCATTCTTTAACAAAGCTAATTTTATGTGAATGCTAGAGTTTTAGTTTAGGGATTATTATACTTGCTATAGCTTTGCAATTGCTTGTTGGTTTCTTGGGCTCTGTGGTCTATTTCTTTCCAATATTCTTGTCTGGGCTTATCTTCTTTTTCCCTTGTTTTAATTTCCATTAACAGGCCTCAAAAGAAGAAAGCAAAAACAGCTGATCAGCCAAGCAAGAAAACTAAGGTGGATGCTTCACCAAAAAGGTTGTTAAATTCTTTCAAATGAAACCTTTGCTACCTATGTTGCTTTGACTCTTCATTTTTCTTGAAGTTCCCGTGTCCGACACTTGTGCCCGACACATATCCGGACATGGGTATGGGGATATGATCTTCCAAAAACCCTCCAAATACATGGAAATCTTAGAAAAATTTGAACATACCCGTGTCTGACTCTCGCACCCGAATCCGAGTAACATAGTTTGCTACTATTCCTTCTTTGGTTTCTGAAAATCCCAAAATTGGATGGATGGCCAGGGGTGGAGGAGCTTCGTCTGGAAAATCCAAGGGTGCTGTCACAAAGTCTGGTCGCAAAACCAAGGAAGATGGTAAAGTGGATGGCAAATCCAAAGATGGCTCCAAGAGTGTTAGTAAATCAGACAATGAAAATGTCACCAAATCCAAGGATGATACCCCCAAAAGTGGTAGTAAATCAATTGACATTGCTTCAAAAGTAGGCAACAAATCCAAGAATGAGGACAGTGGTGACACACCCAAGTCTACCAAATCCAGGGATGATGGCAGTGTTACACCAAAAGCTTCCACAAAGTCAATGCAAGACACTTCAAAGACAGCCAAGTCCAAGCAGGAAACCCCCAAGATTTCCTCCAATTCTAAGGGTAAGCCTCTTAAAAGTGGTGGAAAATCTAATGCTAGTAAGTCAAAATCCGGTTCATCAAATGTGAAAGAAAGTGAGAACGTGAAGGAGAACTCAACTGATTCAACCAAGGTTGTGGAAAGTGCGAAGCGGAAATCGCCAAGTTCGTTCAAGGCACAGGGAAGTGATTCCAAATCTGGAAAAAAGCAGCGAAGATGAGCTGAAAGTTACTGTAACTGCATTGGTCATTGCCAAGGTCTGGTTCTTGTCCAATGTGGAACTTGGCTGAATCCTAGTATTTATTGCAGCCTTCTATGTCCAGATGCTGCATTCAGAGCTACCCATGCATTTGGTATTGGCATAGTTCTTAGGAATTGTAGCTAGCAAATATTCACAGTTATTGTAGTTTATAGTGTTTTCAGGGTTAAGTTTTTTTCATCTTTTGTGGCTTGGGTTAGTCTTTTGGCTTTAGGTCTTATTTAGCATTGTTTATGTCACAGTTTTTGAGATCAAAAATTATTTTTCATCGTAAATGTAATGCTAAACATAAAAAAATTTGGCTTTTGTTCTTGAAACATGGTTTGAAAAATCAAATCAAGAAGTCAAAAAGTATAGCTTTTGGATTTTAAAAGTTAGTTTTTGGATAAAATGATTTTATTATCTTTACATTTTTATTATTTTAAATATTTTTTTTTGACATTTCAATTTCTTACAATATTTTTTCACAGCAATGTTAAACATTTAAAAAATTTTAAGCAATAGTTTTTTATCACACTTTTAAATATATTTCTTTCAATTCAAATTTTTTCTTTCAATTCAAAATTTTTTTAACAGCAATGTTAAAGTAGTTCTTATTTAAACAGTTGCTTCTATAGATAATGTAATAGATTCAAAAACATTGTGTAAGCAGTGGGTTGGCTGCCGTATCTTCTTCTGTCCAATGCCTTTTTGGTCCTAATGATTGTATTATATGCATCGTGCATCTTTGTTCTTGCATAAATATCACCCAATGAAAAAGGGCAAAGGATTGAGCAGGAGCTTGGCATAATGTATCGACATATTTGATAGTATTGTTGGGAGTTGATTGATAAAAGCTTATTTTGATCGGTAATCTAAGGAACCCAAGAATACTAAGATAAGAATTAAGGCCCCTTTGTTGAAGCCCACTGCTAGAATTCCATTCCAAAGCTTGTAAGACTTAAAGAAGAAAAACTTGATAGCCTGCACCTGCACCTGCACATATCAGTTTATTTTCATCGGTTGACAGCATATGTTAAGACTTAAGAGCATAGTTTTACTGGTCGGACAAATATTCGATCCACAGTGAGACGATTAAAACAAGTAGGCTTGCAGGAGTGAGTGAACATATAATATATAATTATCCAGTTGCTTGCCTATATTGCGGATTATTCAACTCAGTTTGAAGGCAGAAAGAATTGTCTTAAGAAAATCTGAGATCTTAAAAAACCAGTTCCAACATTTTCTCCTGCTATAGCCTATAGGTATAGGGTATTCCTTCCCTGTGAGTTCGCAATTATGGCTATATCCAGAAAATCACCCAAAGCTTTATCTTTATCTTTATCTTTTTTTTTTGTTTTTTTTTGTTTTTGTTTTGAATAGACACCTTGGTTTGTTTGCTTATGTACGTACGTAATTAACGAATTTAACAAGTCCACATCAAATCAATAAAGATAGAATCGACCATGGATTTTCTAGGGAAAGCAGAATCCAATACTAACAAGTAACAGGTGAAATCCGACAAATCTTGTTGTCAATTATATATACATATATATATCTATATATATATATATATATAATTGCATTGCATTGACTTTGGAGCACCCACGCACTTCTCAAGTAAAGTAGAGTTGACTTCTTCTTCTTCTTCTTCTTCTAGTTTTCAGTTTCTTTTGAGTTGAGCATGCATTAACTAGATAGTATATAATTTGATCAATGTTTGTTTGTTAGACTAGAGGTAGGTAATTGTTTTTCAAGCAAGCTTTGGTATGTATGTTAATGGTGGTAATGATTCCTTCCTACTTTATCCACTTGAATTCTGGGCAACGCCATGATCACATTCACATATATATTCATCATTCATGTCATGATATATATATATATATATATAAATCCAAATTGGCAGCCTTAGCCTCAGCCTCCCAAGACACAAAAGCAACTTCCCCCCCTGCATGTTGACTTACGACTGTAAAACAAAATATTCTTTTGGTGCCCACTATTACTATATGTTGCGTTCCTGCAACATCCTTTACTCAAAAACTTTGCTCCTTATTCTTTCCCTTTTATTATTATTATTATTATTTTTCTTTTTTTTTTTTTCTTTTGATGAATTATATGATAGCTCTAACTTTTGTGACTATGGCCACAATCCCCACAATCCCACATGCACCATATGCTTGCCCCCCACTAGGGTGGTCTGCAAAAGAAAGTGGTTTTACCTTTGTTTTTCAGTTGTTGATTTTGAAGCTCAAAATTCAATAATATATATATATATATATTTTTATATAGTCAGAGTATAGTATAGTAGCATAAATTTTATTTGGATATGGGTAATTGGGTATTGAGCTCTTTTTCATCGTTGGTTTTTTTATACTCTTTATCTTTTATTTAATTTTGTCCTTATCGTTGCCCTCTTTGGTCGTTTATTGTTTACTTTATTGGTCAATTGTTACTGCAAAATATGAAATATTAATTGTCACGTATCTTTAAAGAAAGAGGACGGAAAGACCTGCAGATACGGTTCATGAAGCGATGGTGACCTTCCTTTTGTCCATTTCCCCAAAGGCATATATCGGTGCTGCAATCCCTCATTCCTCAATGCCTGCCTTTTTCCTATATATATATATATATATATATATTCACTCTACTTCTTTAGGTTATGGTTCCATTTTTTTCCCCTAGAATGCAACATTTGGCCTCTTGAAAACCACAACCCAAATTAAAGAAAACCCAATAAAGAGAAAATTTTAAACTCCCAAGAGTCCAAAATGGATGGAGTAAAAATAAGATACCACTCCCATATATAAATATATTGAGAAAGAATTATCCATATATATATATATATATTGAGAAAGATTGATGCTTGAATTACCTGCTCAAGTGGGCTTAGTTGATGAGGAAGCATACATATATGAGAAAAAAACAAAGAAACAAGAAACAAGAAAAGACTGCTCAATGTTTTTTCAACAAATCATCAGAACCAAAAGATGAGGATGGAAAGGTCAAAAGTTGTAATCTTTGCTTCCGAAAAATATCAATTCACCAACAAGTCAAAAACATTAATTAGATATCTTTGACACGTATGATATTGTGGGAGACGGGCAGGAATTGGCCGTTTGGAAGGTGCATCAAATACGATATCATAAAGTTGAATTTAAGATTTAATTTCGTTATTTTATACAATCACTTTGATTGCGTTTGAAAACTTAAATTTTAAAAGATAAATTTGGATTTAAAAATAGTATAAATTATGAATAAAACACATGTAAAACTAACATTAATGTTTTGATGATTATATTTTAAATCCATGAATTCGTTAGATGCTTATTTAATGGTGAATTTAAAATACCTATAGTTATTTGTGAATTTGAAATTCAAGTTTTTATACCTTTCAAATATATAATCATATTGAGTCAAACTAATTTATACATAATGTATGTATTTCATTATCACAATTTATATAGCAAATGAAATCCAAATTTTTAAATTCATTTTCTCAAACATAACAAAACTTTGTTTTATTATTAAATTATGGCCTCCATCAAAATTGTATAGGATAAAACTTTTATTTTTATTTTAAATTTGGTGAAGTCAGACAACAAATCAGATAGACCTTTGTAAATGATATTAAAATGCAATGTAAAATGTACCACGATCATGATTTAAAAGGAGTATTTAAAAATTACTAATATGATGCGGAGATAGCGGTGCTTATTTAAAAGGATTATATATATAAAGCAAAGGCAGAAGAGGGAAATATTCCAAGCATATATATACTATATAATATATGTTGGCATGTAGCATCAAACATTTGAATGAATGTTTAATTAATTACTATATTTTAATCTTAATTTATCACTAATTAATATTGCATAATTTACTTTTTTTCTTTCTTTCTAGAGTACATGAAAAACTGTGAAGGTGCCTATGTATTAAGTAGAGTTGCATTTGCACACGTAAAGAGAAACTTTTGTCAATTAAGATTTGGTTTTTATGAAAATATTTTAAAAATAAAATTTTAAATATATCAGATCAGATCGATTTCTAATCATATTATATATAATAATAATAAAAAAGTAGGATTGCATTTACATTGCAAATTTGAAATGGCGTTCTGATCTATTTCTTATTTTGTTTGACTTGCTATCGCAATCCCCAATTGGAAAATTTCCTGAAAATGCCATTAAGAAGCTAAGAACTTCCGGGTGAAAAATAGGGCCCAATAGCTTTAATTAAGAGTTTGTTTAAAGTTGAGACAATGCCCTATAATTGCATCCAACTGAACTGCCACATGTCATATATATGGGGTTGGGTTTGTAATCCTTCTTTCCGATCTTCCCCACTTGCCAAAACCAAAGCCAAAGATTCCTAGACAAATTAAAGTCTCCTATTGACATGGAATTAAGGTAATTTCATAATGAGTTCGATATACTGTTAGTGTATAAATTTTAATGAATTTTATATTGATACTTTATTAAAAAATTAATCGTTAACCTTAACCCCTAACTCTAAACCCTGATCACTAATCCTAACCACTAACTTTTAACTCGACAGGTGACATCATATGATGTACTGTCAGTGTTTAGTCCTACAAACTGATAACGTATCAAATATTAATCATTTTATAATATAGCCATTTGAATGTGTTGTCCAAGTCATTAAAGACATCCAACAGAAATATATATAAAGATAAATGAATGAATGAATACAATTACTCATAAAAGATTATTTGTAGTAATTAAGGGAACCCAGAGAGAAGTTTAAGGGTTGGGAATTGGAATAAATGAATGAGTGGTCCTGTCCATGATCGATCCTCCCTAGCTAAAAGTTGTAAGCTTTCAAGTATTCAAATGGAGCAAAATGAAAAGTTAGGTATATATGTGCATGTGCATGTGCATGGGACATTACAGGCTTTAAGGGCGTGGTCTCTCCTTCCCATAAAATTCAATCCTTAAAGTTCCAGTTCCACTCTCTTACTTGTAAATTCTACTATATATATATATATATTTCTTATCGGATGGATGCCTTCAATTTCTAATATTTCTTACTTTTTTTCATATTATTCGATCGGGGCTAGCCAATCAACAATTTTAGTTATAAATAAGTTAATAACTTCAAATTATATACATCAATCTCATTTATATATATATATATATTTTATAGTATGATATCTGAATCTCCAAATCATACTTCACTTATTCTAGGATTAATTTTACTACTCGTCATGAAATGCTGAAGCGTTAGGGCATTGGAGTATTGGATTTCTAAAGGGCTAGAACTAGAACATGCCATTAATTATCAGGGACTGCCGTCACCAAAAACGCTGTTGGGAGGAAGTTTGTACGGTTATCTAATAACACTGTTGTTTCGTTAGTCAAATTATATCTATATATATGACATATTAATAAAAATATAAACAAACATATATAATGTATAAAAAAGAAGACATATAGTCGACATAGATTAGATTGGAGTAGAGAGGGTCCCCCCCGCCCACTACGCCGTATTTCAATAAATACATGAACTCGATAACAGGTTTAAGCCATGCCAAAGATGAACTGCTTTTTTTTAGGCTTTTTCCTTTCCTTTTCATATTTATCAAAGATTTTGTCGGGGGCATTCCTCTTTTTTTTTTTTATCTTTTAGATTTTGTCCGTTCGTTGATTATATATATATATATATATATAGCAGGATAGCTAAGGTGAGAAAAGTCTCCCACCCCGCAATGGAAGAATACGGTGATTTTGACCTCTACTACAATGAAAATGTCATTATTGCACCGTAGCTGATCATTATACTCGTTCAATTTATATATTTTTTCATTCAAATTATATCACGTAATCAAATTTAAAAAAAAAAATTAATTAATTATTACATGTTACATATAATAATTAAATGATAAATATTTATTTCAGCAATTCATTAATGATTTTTATAATAAATGATTAACTATTTTTAAAAATTTAATTATGTGTCAAAATTTAGATGAAAGAGATATATACTGATATAAAATAACTGTTTTATACCATCCTTTTTCTTAACACGAATTCAAAGTTATTAATTAATCAATTAATTAACATGGCTTATATGACATACACATAAGCATTTGGTTGTGAAGTTTAGCTACCACCTATCAACGGATGGAAATTAATCTAGTGAGTAGAGTAGACTAGAGGTGTTGACGGCAAGGCTATCAAATTTGACTTAATGAGCCTGCCAATTGGATCGATCGAGTTAGGGTTTAAATTTTTAAAATGTTAATTTATCCCCCATCGAATTCAACTTATGGACATCTTCGTTACTTATCATTACTATACTTTTTAGATTTTATGATAAATTAATCCCAATTACAATTAGTGACCATGAGAACAAAATTAGCAGTATGTGAAAGTTATGTGGTCACGAAAATGGCTACACTACAATAACTTGGTAATATATGTTATGTAAAACAAAATTAGCATATTCTAGCTCTTAATTACAATATAAATTTTGAAGGTTTTTTTTTTTTTTTTTTAAAGAAAGAAGTCATAGTTTAGGAATAAGAAAAAGAGATTGTAGATGTATATTTGAATTTTAAATTTATTGAATGTCATTTTTTT
Source organism: Fremontodendron californicum (assembly GCA_030761205.1). Taxonomy (NCBI): domain Eukaryota; kingdom Viridiplantae; phylum Streptophyta; class Magnoliopsida; order Malvales; family Malvaceae; genus Fremontodendron; species Fremontodendron californicum. The sequence goes on from JAULJL010000045.1 coordinate 11,789,950, forward strand.
TAAATAATCGCATAAATCAACTGAATTAAATTCAAAATTCATAAATTTTGAAATTGTAATTTCTTGTATATTTGCAAGCAAAGAAGCAAGGATTAATTTATTATTTTGAAAGATTAGTTTTTTTATAAAAAAAAAATCAAATTTAATCGTTTAAAATATTTAAAATAATATTTATTTATTATAATTATATTTGAATTGAAACTCAATTTTAGAATTTGGGCGTTTCAACGAAGTGGTTAATCTTTGCTGATATTTGTGGTCCGAGGAATGAAAACCCTAATTAATACTATATATTAAACCCTAATCAGAGATTGTCACGTCAGCATTTGTTCGATAAGACAGTTATACCCTGGGAAGGCAATCAATCTGATTGGTCCATAGTGGCGGTTGTACTAACCTTAGTTTAAAACAGGCAGTAGGGAGTAACTGATAAACTCCATAGGCCCGTAGACTAAACTTGTCTCCCCAAATGACGCAGTCCAATCAGCCCAATTCCCAAGGAGACCACTAACGGACGAAAGTACCCTGGTCCCCACACTCATTTCAATCCGACGGTCAGGATTGGTTTTCATCGACGGACAGAAATGAATCAGAGGTCACTAGCCCATGAAAGCGACATGTACCTTAGAACAATCTCAACCCGCCAATAAATCCAACACACACTCTTCCTCTTCTCCCGTAAATAAAAATAGGTATTTGTTAACAATTTTCAAATAAAAAAAAAAACTCAATATTATTGATAATAATAAAATTAAATTAGAATTTCACACATTTATTATGTGAATATATATATATAAATTTTTTAAAATGCACACAAAGTGAGTAACTTTTTTAATTGGATAATATTTTTAAAATGAATAAACTTATATATTTTTAGTTTTAAATTATTTATTTATTATTTATTAATTTTTTAATTGAATTTGTTGTTACTTGCTCACTATATCCATTCAATAAAAATTTTTATATAATTTTAAAAAACTTGGGCGAAGCAAAAATTGAAGTGTGTGTGAGAGTATATGCAGTACTTTTGAATTAATTTCTTTTTAATTTTTTATTATATTTAAAAATAAATATCATTTTATTAAATTTATTTGATAATATATATATATATATATATATATATATATATATATATATATATATATATATATATATAGGGAGGAGCGGCTTGAGCTTTGTCATTGATATATTTATGCTGATTTTCAGTTTGAGTTTGTTTGAAAAAAAAAAAAAAAAAAGAAAAGTGTGAATAACACTGGGTACTGTGACCGACACGTGTACATTCTGCATGAGAGAGAAACATGAAAAAGAAAACATAGAAAGAGAAAGACAACTGAACATTAAGACTAGTGGACATAGAAAGAGAAAGACAACTGAACATTAAGACTAGTGGCTGATGATGAACATAGAAGAGAAAAGAGTTTCTTCTTCTTTTTCCTGTTCTTTGTTTTTTTTTTTTTTTTCTTCTTTTTTTGGGGTTTCTTTGATTTTTCATCCTTATGATTCAGACTGGATATGGTTTTGTTTTGTTTTTGCTATGGTTTGGTATGAATAAAAACCCTAAAATCGTTTTTGAAGTTTTCCTGGCCATTCTTTACTGAAAACGGCATAGATCGTGGATTTTAAGGTCTTACTTTTGGTACCTTTTCCGTAAATGGGTTTTTTCTGTGTTTTCAGATCTGACTCATTCCTTTTATTATTTTTGGTTTTGGGTCTATGTGAAACATTTGGTTTCTTCGTTTTGGTAAATTTTTGTATAGTTGCTTTGTTTCCTTATATGGGAAACGCTTTACCCTTTCATTCCTTACTCTTCTTTCTTCTATCATTTATCATCTCCTTTCTTCTTTCTTCTTCTTCTTTATTCTCATTCTCATTTTCATTCTTTGGGACATAGAAATTGACAGAAGAGAGTGAGCACACAGAGGCACTTGTATAAGCCTATACTTTTTCTTTTGCGTGCTCGCTTCTCTTCTGTCAGCTTCCAGTGCCGGAATTTGATCTTTTGGTCACTTCTCGGCCTGTTTTGTTCCATACCTTACTTTCCCTTCTCTATCAATCTCTCATTCTTGATCTGTTTCGTATTTCCTCTCTGGGGAGTAGTTGAAAACGACGCCAATGAAGATACTCTATTCGAAGAGGAATATGCTGTGCCTACCTAACGATAATCGTTAATCAGATTGTATTTGTTTATTTTTCCTATAGCTATAGCTCTCAATATGATTAATTTATGCTTTTAAATCCTTTTTTTAAATACAATTAATAGCTTCAAAGCGTGGCTTTTGATGTTATTTCACTGTTGAGGTACGCCTGATTACTGTGCTGATTTAGCGGCAAAAGCAAAAACTATGAATAACATGGGACCATTCACGTTATCCATTGCCTAGCTATTAGTAGCTTGTATGGTCCTCCTCAACAAAACCTCTTCTTATCTTTTTCTGGTTTGCTTCTTGTTAGTACCAATCTTCTCCATATTTTACTTTTTTTTTTTTTTTTAAATTCCTGCGCATGCGAACCTATTCACCCACAAATTTGTCCTGATTGGAGTTTGCTTTCACCTGAATCTAGCAGAATCAGGTTGCAAATGGACTTTCCTATTCGTGAGTTCAATTTTAACCCTATCCTTGTAACAGTAACATTGTTCGGTTTCCTGTCTGTTAAAGGTTATCCTCCAGGTAGTTTTTGACTTTTTGTGTTAATTTAGTCAAAATTACTCCATTTGCAGATTCGGAGCTTCTGATTTAATAGTGTATTTTACCTGTTCTTCTTTTCTTCAATTCTGATGTGATGTTGTATTGATGCAGAAGAGAAGAAAAAGCCCTTGGGACTAGGATTTAGGGCGTGTGATGATGAATTCTCGTCAACAATTTTCTGCATCTATATTTCTAATTTCTCTCTTGATTTTATATGTTCCTTTTCAGGGAGACACGCTTATTTTGCAGATAGGCAGGCATTTGAGTTTTGCAACTCTAGATGGAATTCTATTCAGAAGAAAAGTACTTATTAAACAGGAAAGTTTTGGTATTATTTTTGAAAAGGCAAATCTTCTTTCCTTTGAAATACTGGCATGCATATTCTGTATGTTATTGGAGGAATTGACTTAGTTTTAGTAGTTTGTTGATCTATATTTTGAGACTTAATACTTTCAGGCTTCAGCACCGTACTGTATCCAACTCTTTATTATTTCTTGTATCTTCAAAAGAACTTGGTTCTATTTTGGATTGTATTAAGGTAAAAAAGTTGCATGCAATCAATAATTTTCAAACTATTCAAGGTTATGGTTTCTTTGAAAATGAAAACATTCCACTTATAGCATAGATGTTTGTACTTCTGTTTAATGTGAAAATTGATAATAAAGAGTGTTCTGTATTATTTTGAATGATTGCTTTGTTTTGTGTGTTGATTTCTGAATTCAAGTTTTCTGGAGAAAAAAAAACTAATCGAGTATAAAAGTTCTTTTCTGTTAGATTGTATCTCAAGGTTGAGAGTCTAGGCAAAACTAGTAGTTTGCCTATTTGCATCTCTCGTTCAATTAATACCCTGTTATTTATGCTCAATTATATTCTATTTCCACTTTAGAGCCCTGATGAATGAATAATATATCAAAATGATAGGCTAATCAACTGATAGAATGCTATCTGTAGAACTGATATATTCATTTCCCTATATATGGTTAAGTTAATAATCATTTGGTTTGAGTTAAGCATTTGATGCAATTGATTGGTATTTGACATCTTCTGGTGATTGCAAGGCCAACCTATGTTGCTCCAATTCTTCATTTTTCTTGAAGTGTCCATGTCTGACGCATATCCAGATATGGGTATGGGGATATAATCCTCCAAGAACCCTCCAAATACATGAAAATTTTGAAAAAAATTGAACGTACTCGTGTCGGACATATACCTGCCGTGTCCGACATTCACACACGAATCCGAGTAACATATAGGCCAACACCTATAAAAATCACATTTCACTCATCTTAAGTATTTCAGCAATTAATCTTACAATATTTATAAATATATAAATCTTCTTTTAAAAAAAAAAAAAAAAATTAATCGACTCTAGTTGGTGCTAGCTGGATATCTTGTTCTTGATTAGTACACATGCAATATTATACATGCATTAAGGATGCAATGTGATTATTAGTTTAAAGTAGCATGAAATTGATGAAATTGTATGCTTTGTCTTCTTGTTTTTTTTGTTGGGTGTGGGGGTGTTAAATTCTGATTGATAAAGATATTTTAAGTGATTACCTGCAAATATAGATACAGCTCTTTATCCATGTATTAGTTTTTGAATAGTATAACGATCAGTAATTCGGTGCATCAATATTTTGAATCAATCTAATTAATCTGGTTTCTTGTATATACCTAAAACACTGATCTCAAGTTTCAAATCCTTCCCTGGAAATGTCAAAAAGAGGAGGATAAGCACTCTACAAATATATGAAGGCTTTTTATAATGTTTATCTTGCAGTGGGGAAAGAGAAGAAAATTTCCAAATTAAAGATATATAGCAAGTGTATATATAATGAATTGATGAAAGCAAAATGTTTTGGTCCATACAAGATCATCTAGGCATCAGCATAATGTGGTAATATTTGGTTAACTATTTTTGTGTAAGCAAAATTAGACTGGTCTTCATTAAACTAAAAAAAGAATTAAAGAAAGAGGTTTATTTCAATTCAGCATAGCTCTTTTGAAGTTTGATTAATCTTTAGATAGCTCATATATAACTGATTTGAAATGTGAAGATTATATGTTTCTATAAAAATATGATTGAAATTTTTAGGCATGCGTTTCATTAGATATTATACACTGGTCATATCCTAAATCCTAATTATATATAATTAATAAATAAATTGTAGGAGAATAGAACCGTGATGTGTTTAAGTAATCTCCATTCTGATTCAAAGGTTTTTAATTAATATTAATACATAGTATAGTATATGTGCTTGAATTAAACAGATGGCAGTGTCTGCTTACATGATTTACTTGTATCAATTATTTAACCATTTGTGGTTACTTTTTGCAGGGTTTATATTCCATTGGCAAAACCTTGCCCCATGTATCTACTCACCTGCAAATTGTTAAATTTTTCTGATTTTATTTTGTTTTACTTCACTAATTTTGCTCCAAACATCATTTTACTGGCCAATGCCATGTAGTATATTCTTCTCAATTGTTGTATTAATAATATTTGCTTCAGTATTGCAGCTCCCTTTGGAAGAATCATCTGTCCTCGGTGGAAGACTGGATATATATGAATTGGGTTCTCTCGTTTAGTCGTTGTTCGATCAAAGTATAATTTGGTGTTATGGGGCTATCATACACCAAAGTGTGAACTCCTGAAATCTGGTTCAAGACTTCAAAACAAGTAAGAAAACATTGAAGAACTATTATTTTGTATGCATGCAACTTGTATTCTTATAGGGAGGACAATGGAATGTCTTGATGTATTGCCAAACTCTCGAACATGCTATATGTTCTTTGTGGATTAAAGATTTCCTAGTTTTAATGGTGCTAAAAGCTTGGGAGGGCTTTTCTACTATGTTGCTCCGACTTTTCATTTTTCTCGAAATACCCGTGTTTGACACCCGTGTCCCACGCATATCCGGACATGGGTATGGGGATATGATTCTCCAAGGATCCTTCAAATATATGAAAATCTTGAAAAAAATTAAACATACCCGTGTTTAACATTCACACCTGAATCCGAGTATCATAGTTTTTCTCTATTCACAGTATAATACGTTAATGTTAGATCATTTTTGAGAATAAGCTCTTGGTCTATGATATTGAAGGTGCACCTATGTTATTGTAGTTAAGTCTTCATAATTTATTCTTCTAAGTGGGGATAAAGAGTAATGTTAATTAATAAATGAAGTATATAGTGTTTTTTTTATGTATCCAGAAGTTCAAGAGGGAAAAGGAGGTAAAATTTGATTGCGATGAAAAATGAGTTAACAACAATTATGCAAGCCTTTATTCTTTTATAAAATAATAAACAAACATAGATATCAATTTACTCATTTCTCTATTATAATAATAAACAAGCTAGATGGGCTGCTTTATTTGAGTGGTTTTTGCTTTTACAGCTTTCATGGTTAGTGCAATGGAAGTTATTTTGTATTTTTTTTCACACTCACAATTATAAAAACCACAAATGATCTTGATAAGGCTTTGTATAGATGATCAAAATTGTGGGATCCTCAATGTCAGCCTAACTGCATATCCAGCTACCTATAGGCCAGCTTTTAATTTTTAAAAATCATATCTTTGGGGCAATTTGGCAGCATGAATGCAGCTTTTTTATTTTTTATGTACAGATACAATTCACATTGGTGTAAAATTAATTTTATGGATTGGGAATGTCAATTATAAGTGCTATACTTTTTGTGTTTTGTACCTCCACAGCATTAAACTAGGCTGCTTCCCCTTTAGTGTTTTTAGAGTGCTGTTACATTCTATGTTGCTCTTATTTTTTATTTTTTTTTCAAGTAATCATGTCCAACACCTGTGTCCGAAATATATTCGGATATGGATATGAGGATATGATCCTCCAAGAACCCTCCAAATACATGAAAATCTAAGAAAAAATTGAACATACCCGTGTCCGACGAGTAACATAGGTTACATTAATTTTGACAGAAAATGCATCAAATATTTTTGTTGCATGATAGGGAAAAAAAAAGGAAAAATGAATAAAACTGATCTGTCTGAATATAGATTCAGACATTGCACTTATGATACAGATTCAGGTTTCTGGTGTCATTGTTTTATAAGGCTCAAGAGTCAAGATATTGCAATTAATTATGATAGATTCTCCTAGATGTTTTTACTCTTAAACTGCAAAATGTAACATCTGATAGAGTTACTTGAAATCTATGATCAATCTGTTCAATGCAGGATGTTGCTGCGCGCAGGTTTGTTGAAGATGGAAGTGCATAATAAGGAGCTGTATTTCTAGTTTTCAGACTATCTTGCGACTTAATAGGTAACTTAATTTGTCCTTAATTAATTACAAGCATTCCATTTATATTGCTTTTAATCATATAATTTACTGATCCCTCTGTAAATCCCCTATGATGAAATGCATGATAGTGCTTGGAACCCGTATTGAAAACCTTAAAGATGGTAAATTTTTTTATAAATGTTTTGAACCAATTATGCAAATATGGAAAGCACAGAGGAGAACTACTGTGAAATGTAGTAAATCAAGTTAGTTTAGGGTTCAGAATTTCTAAATCTTAACCAAGAAAACAAAAAGTTTTGACTGGGATGGAACTTCAAGAGTACTTTCTCATGAGAGTTGAAAACTGATTTAGGGAAATGCAACCAAATCAATTATTGGCCATGGAGGTGATGTGTGCATGTGTATATATAGCCTGAATTCTTGCAAATGAAGTGCTTGCTACACTTCAATTAAAATATTTGTACCACTTTCTTCTTAATTTTGGTGGAGTACATTAAAGATGAGTATAAATTAATATAACCTATGTTACCCGGACTCGGGGGCAAGTATCGGATACGGGTATGTGTCCGACACGGGTATTGTAGACACCTAATTTTGTCCGGACCACTAAAACAGGTATGTTTTCTTCCCATATTGATGTTTCCGAGTATAAAAAGACTGTTTTCATCCTGCAGATGGTACTCTGAGACTTAGTTTAAGAGGGCGAGCACAAAAAGTCAAACTTGAAAAAGTCAACCCCGAAAAAGTCAACCCCGAAAAAGTCAACCCCGAAAAAGTCAACCCCAGAAAGTCAACTATTGAAAAAGTCAACCCACTTTCACAATCAAGATTTTGAGTTCAATTGAAAAATGGCGAAAGAATTTTGATAATCCGAGGTCTACATTGAAAGATATGGAGTTCGGAAGTTGGGATTTGGAGATTCAGTAGAAAAGAAACCCTAATCCGAGAAATTTGGGGAAAAGTGCTTAAACGATCAAACTGGTCGAAATTGAAGGTTCCAAATGAAAGATAAGCACTGACTACGGGTAATGGAGAAGTCACTTGCAAGAAAAACCGAAAGAAAAGTCAATCCGGGAGAAAACCGAGAATTAGAGTTTTTAGTGGATTTCGGTGAAATCGGGAAGAATCACAGAAATGGCCCGACTTGGTAAGACCAAATCCCTCAATGGATGAATAATGGTTAAAAAGGATGGCCCAAGGCTCAGATTGAAGAAAATCTGGAAATCGGATTTGTTTTGAGCAAAACCGGGTTTCGGAGGTAAAAGGGCAAAATTGGAAAAATTTGGGAAAAATAGCAAATGGACTCCGAAAATTATGGAAAATTTGTCAATCTCATTCTTAAATCATTTGAAGGAGATTGGCGAAAGAAAATCTTGATTCCGAGTTCGTTTGCAAAATGGCCAAATCCCGGGCTTCTTATAGAGTAATTCAAAAAGGAAAATCCCGGAAAAATAGCAAATGGACTCCAAAAATTCTGAAATTTGGAAAATCTCATTTTTAAATTATTTGGAAGAGATCGGCGAAAGAAAATCTTGATTCCGAGTTCGTTTGCAAAATGGCCAAATCCCGAGCCTCATATGCAGTAATTCAAGCCGATAAATCCCGAAAAAATACCAAATGAGCTCCAAAAATTATGAAAACTTCCAGATCACACTTTTTAATTATTTTGAAGAGATTGGTGAAGGAAAATCTTGATTTGGAGCTCGTTTAAAAAATGGTAAAATGTAGGGGCATAAAAGGGCATTTTTGGGAAGAAAAAATCCAAATAAATAGAAAACGGACTCGGATAATTTTGAAAACTTCCAGAACTCAATATTTTATTATTTTGGAAGTTTTAAAAAAATAAAAATTGAATTTGGAGTCCGTTTGATATTTACTTGCATCCGGGGGGCAAAATGGTCATTTCACCCAAGCAACCGAAAAGGGCTTTTTTTGGCCCTTCAAAAAATCAGAGTTGGGCTGGAAAAGAGAAGTGCTGGAATGCCCAAGCCCAAGGAAAGGAGGAAGCTTCTAATTTTTTTTTTTTTTTTAATCAAGTGGTTAAAAATCAAGAGTTAGTTAACCATTCTCTTTGATCAAGCCATGGTGAGTAAACCACATAGGTTAAGAAAGATGTCAACATTATTTTTGCATAGAGAGGGCTGAGATGCTAATCTAAGGGTGGTAATTTCATGACTTTTCATCTTGAATTATTAGCCATTTGATGGAAAATAGGTTACACAAAAATGACAACATCTTTGAGGCTATATAAACATCATTAAGGCCAACCCTAGAGAGGCACATTTTTTGGTTTTTTTCTTTTCCATTTTGGCTTATTTCTCTTAGTTTTTCTTAGTTTTTATCTTCTTGGTTGAGAGCAAAAAAAGAAAAGTTTAGAAAAAAAAGGAAAGTTTGAAGAGAAAAGCTTGAAATATTAGCTTCTTGAGGTTGCTCTTGAGCACCAACTCTTGCACTTTCATTTTCTATTCTTGTTTTTTGCTATTTTAATCTCTACTTGGTGAGTTTTCATTTTAGAATAATGTTTTTTTTGTTCTTCCTTCATTTCCTTTCTTAAGTATATTTTATTTACATTTTGTTTTTACAATAAACTCACCATGGCCAAATGGCCTACATTATTTATTTTAAGTTGTTGTGTTGATTCATTTTACCATATTGTTTATGCTATTTTCTTGTTTTTGATGTTTTAAATGTTATGTTATTTCATGTTCTTAAGTTATATTTAATTTGGTTGCTTTATTTGTTGCCATTTATGTCTTAGATTTCATGTTTTTGCATTTTTAATTTTCTGTTTTCATGTTGTTTAAATTTGAGCATGTTTTAGAGTTAGCATATTAAGTGTTTGTGAAAATGCTTGTGTGATTCTTTGCATGATTCTTGTTTTATATCTTAGTGAGCATGTTTTAGACTTAGTATATTAGGTGTTTGTGAAAATGCTTGTGTGATTTTTGTGTTATGACTTAGTTTTTCATGCTAGTATGCCAAGTGTTTGAGAAAATGCCATGCTTGTTGGAGCTTGAGGCCATTTGGCTACTCCATGTGTTTTGCATTGTGTGTTGCATTTTTTGTCATGCTAGTTGTTAGGTTTTTGCATTTGCATGATATTTGGTTGGATTTTTGAATTAAGCATGCCTTGTGTTTGTAAAAATGCCATGCATGTTTTAGGTCTAGGTTACATTAAATGCCATGCAAGTTCATGTTAGGTCTAGGCCATATTATTTATGTCATGCATTTTCCTTACATTTAGGTTTAGATCCATGCATTATGTTTGCTGCATTATTTCATGCATTTCATATTCATACCACTTGAATAATGACTTGAGCCAATTGATGGTTCAAATTATGCTCTCTTGAGCACACTTGTGGAAAATTAAGTTTGTCAAGTTGATTATTCTACCTTTGTGATTTTTTTTTACTTAGACAATTTTTATCTAACTTTCAAAAAGTCTTAGCTATTGTTTGGAAATCATTTTATGAGTTTCAAATATTTTTACTTTGATTTTTAAATGATTTTATCAAAGACAAAAAAATGTGCTAGCAAAGCAGTTTTTTTTCTCCTCAAAAAAACTCGTACATCTCTGATTTTTCTGGGAATTCATCTTTGATCATAAAATTAAGCCGATTTTTTATCGTGTAGTTTTACATGTCCTGAGTCTCCAGTAATTTTTTCAGAATTTTTGGAATTTTTAAAAATAGGGTAAAAAATCATGGATTAAAACTGGACAGTGGAGTCAGAATTGAATTTAAAGAAAAACAAAGCAGTTTTTTCTCCTCAAAAAAAACTCGTACATCTCTGATTTTTCTGGGAATTCATATTTGATCATAAAATTAAGCCGATTTTTTATCGTGTAGTTTTACATGTCCTGAGTCTCCAGTAATTTTTTTAGAATTTTTGGAATTTTTAAAAATAGGGTAAAAAATCGTGGATTAAAACTGGACAGTGGAGTCAGAATTGAATTTAAAGAAAAACAAAGCAGTTTTTTCTCCTAAAAAAACTCGTACATCTCTGATTTTTCTGGGAATTCATCTTTGATCATAAAATTAATCCGATTTTTTATCGTGTAGTTTTACATGTTCCGAGTCTCCAGTAATTTTTTTAGAATTTTTGGAATTTTTAAAAATAGGGTAAAAAATCGTGGATTAAAACTGGACAGTGGAGTCAGAATTGAATTTAAAGAAAAACAAAGCAGTTTTTTCTCCTCCAAAAACTCGTACATCTATGATTTTTCTGGGAATTCATCTTTGATCAGAAAATTAAGCCGATTTGTTTTCGTGTAGTTTTACATGTCCTGAGTCTCCAGTATTTATTTTAGAATTTTTGGAAGTTTTAAAAATTGGGTAAAAAATCGTGGATTAATACTGGACAGTGGAGTCAGAATTGAATTTAAAGAAAAACCATTTTTCTGTTTTGGTTAATTTACTTAGAGTGGGCTGATTAGGAGGGTTAGCTACTGACTTAGGATAATTTATAAGCCTTTTTAAACTCTAAAAATGGTTTTTCAAGTCCCGGGTTAAGGGTAGCCAAGTCCGGATTTTTTAAACTTAGGAAATTAGAGCCATTTAAAAAATTCTAGCCCAGTTTTTATTTTTAATTCAAGCTTCTCAAAATTATTTTCAAACAATCACAAAGTATTTTGGTTTTAGAATATTTAATTTGACATATTTTCCTAAGGTAGCCGGATATCTTTTTAGATATACGGATTTCCTTAATTAAAGGAAAAAATACATTTCATGCATTGCATTTTTATATTCATGCATTTTATATAATATGTGATTCTTGTTATAATAATTTCTATGATATTGTTATTATTTTGATTTATATTTTTGATGTTATATGGTTTATCATATGATTTGGAATATTTCATGATATCCCATGCTTTTATTTAGTCATTTTTTTGGTCATATTATTTAGCATATACTATGTTCATGCACTATTATTTCTATTTTTATTTTCATGCATATTATATGGTAGCATTATTTCATATTCCATTTCATTTAATGTATATGCCATATCATTCATGTTTGCCATGTCATTTAGGTTGCATTATATTATTTAGATTTTGCTATGTCATTTTATTTATGTCATGCATATACATGTTCATTTATTTTAAATGTTTTCAAAAAGATAATGGTTTTCAATAAAAATAAAGATATTCCCGAGTTAAAATAATTCATGAGTTCTCTACCGGGTTTGCTGGAGGGAATTTCATCAATTATCATTAATAAAGGAATATCTTTCTTTCAAAAGAAGAATGATTCGGAAAGTTTTCCAAAACTAATAAAAATTTCTATATTTTGCCACGTTTGTTGGGGAATATAGGAAAATTTTGAATTTATAAATTCCGGATCATTTTCAATAAAAAAATGGAATTATTTTTAAATTGGGAATTAACTTGAAATACTAAGTTTAAAACCAACTTTTTACCGAGACTTGAGATAACACACGATTAATAAGGTACCGATTTATACGGGCGTTGTGGGGGTGCTAATCCTTCCCCACACGTAACCGACTCCCGAACCCGCTTCTTTGATTTCTCTGGTTTAAAACGCAGACTTGAAATTGGTTTTTAAAATGTTTTAATTAATTTTTAAAATATTTTATAAAACCGGTTTTAATAGGTGGCCGATCACACCTAGCTAAAAAAGATTGGTGGCGACTCCATGTCTTTTTTAAGGTCATTTTCAAAACTTTCATTTTTCTAGAGGAATTAAGTCGACTTTTCCTCGATTTTTTAATGTCACATCTAACGAATAATAAAGTCTTGCGATGAGCCGTTATTTTTTAGGTTGCGACAGCTTGGCGACTCCGCTGGGGACTATTAGAGAGTCAGGCCTAGAATTAGTCGTGTGTTATCAAAGTCTCGATTTTGTTGGTTTAATTGGTATTTAATTTTTATTCCAATATTTCTTTGAAAAAAAAAATAAAAAAAAGAGAATTTTGAAAATAAAAAAAATGTTTTAATATGTCCATATTCATGTGCATTCATATTATTAGTTGTTCCCTGTTAATTTTGTTGCGTATATTTATATGTTTGTTTGAGTGATGCTTTAAATTGTTTATGTTTAGTGGGGTATTTAGAATAAGGGTTGTAGAATAGGTGGTGACAGGTTTGTTTTGTTCCTCCACACACACTACACGTGCATTTGCATAACATGAATCCTCTACCCGGGTTCTGTCCTTTTAAGTGGGAGTAAAGTAACTACGCCTTCGTGATGATCCTCCGTATGGGCTAGTGAAACACTTTCGGAGTATAAAGTACCTAATGCCTTCGTGATAATCCTTCGTACGGGCATAGGAAAATATACTCTAACGAATTGAACCCGCTTTTATCGGGGTGCCTTACTAGCCTTCACCGGCGACAGTGAGGAACAATTCGGAGCCTTAGAACCAATTCACCTTCATATAGTGAACCTAGGCGAAGCCATGCCGGATTTCTGTTAGATACCCGAAGTTTAAGACACATGGAGGAACATTTCCAACCTTTTACCATCTTTCTATATGTTAGATACAAATTGGGTGATGATGAACGAACATCATACCACTCGTATTTTTTATTATTTTGTCCCAAAGGCGTTGTAATGCCGTAGCTCTGTTTAAATTTTGGGACATTTTTTTAAGCATGTTGTTATTTATGTTATATTTGTGAATTCATTTCCTTACTAATCTATTTCTTTCTGTTTTCTTTTCTTTGGCATGCATCATAGACATCATCATATACTTGAAGTTTATTGGCCTCGAGATAGTTATCAACCCAAAGGACTTTCATGGAGGACCAGGTTATTTCAGTGATAGAAGATCATGCAGTAGTCAGGGCACAGTCAGAAAAAAATCAAAGGGAGGATGGAGATTGCCTCGAGAAGGGTTATGTGTCAATATTGCCGGAAAGGGTCAAAGTGGATCTTAGACAGAATAATCTCCGAGGGTTAGCCGACATTTGGAACCAGTGGAATGTATCAGAGAAAGAAGCCTTCACTCAGAAATATGGAGACATAGCACTCTTAATTCCGATTCAGGTCAATAGTGGGTTGATTCAGGCTATGGTACAGTTCTGGAATCCTGCTTATAGATGTTTCACTTTTAACGAGGAGGATATGACACCACTGATCGAAGAATATTCGACACTGTTACGTATTGAATGTCCTAATCCTGATCGGATATATTTGAAGGAAATGAAACCTTCAGGTCTTAAGAAGAAAGTGGCTAGGATCACTGGAATGGATACAACATGGGTTGAGAGTCATGTGGACACGAAGCAGAAAAATGGGTGCATTCCGTGGGAAACTCTCCGACTGTTGATATTGGGTTGTTCTAACAAAGCAAAAGCCAGGGACATCTTCGCTCTAGCCATCTACGGGTTAATCATATTCCCGAAGATATTGGGTCATGTGGATATAGCCGTGTTTGATTTCTTTGAAAAGTTGGAACAAAAGATCAACCCATCTCCGGCCATCATAGCTGAAACTATCCGATCCTTGAATTTTTGTAAAAAGGCCGGACGAGGGAGGATCAAGGGGTGTGTACAACTCCTTTATATTTGGATTCAAAGTCACTTTTGGAAGATAGAAAATGTTTCCTTCAAACCATACATGAAGACTTTAGTTCCGATTAAGGAATTCCTTCAAAATGATTGGCCTAAGGAAGGGAATGAAGAGAAATGGGTCAACATGTTCCGGAATCTAAAAGGGGAGATGGTGACTTGGAGAGCTCCATGGATGGTTCCTGTGCCGATTATGTACAAATGTGGGGACAACCCGGGAGTTCCACTGCTCGGAATTTGGGGGTCTGTGAGTTATGCGCCTCTGTTGGTGCAAAGACAGGTGGAGTCTCGGCAATTCACACCCATGACTCATAATTTAAGATCATCAGAGTTCACTTATGGGGAAGATGGATATTCTGGAAAAGTGCGGGCAGCGATCGAAGCATGGAAGAAAACTCAACGGATAAAAGTGGCCAGATATGCCGACACCGTCACACCTGATTATTTGGTATGGAGGAAATTAAGGGTTAATGATAGACTATTGACATCAGATGGGGAGGAGATCCAGTTCATAAATCCGCCACCGAGGGAAATGCCATCAGAATTAGAAATTACAAGAGCGGAATTTGAAAAAGAAAAGGCCCGGATGAGTAAGGAAATTGCCCGACTGCAAGAAGAGCTTGAAGACATGAAAAAGAGGGAATCAGCTCGGGAAAAAGAGAAGGAACAGATTAAGAGAGAAAGGGACACCGTTAAGGACGACCTTCGAGGATTGCATTTGGAGAACAAGAGATATCGCTTTGAGCTCAGATTTGAGGGGACTCTCAAGACTTCCGGGGAATGGGAACAAGAAGTCAAAAACCTCAAAAAGGAGAAGAATTATTGGGTAGAAAAGGCAAAACACGAGGAAGCCCGAGCAAATCAACTTGAGAAGCAAGCTAGGGAGAGCTTACAGGGTGATGCTTGTGCTAACACGTCTAAGGGCCGTGAACAAGTAGGGATCAGATGGAAGAGCAAGGCAGTTAAAGGAGGACATTGAAGAAGGTCCAGGATCCGAGGGAGTTATTATAGGACTAGTATCTTGTAATAGTTTTTAGGAGAGACAGATTATCATGATCTTTTGTTCCAGGAAATCAATGAAAGACCGTTTGGTTGGAATTATCCCGGGGCCAATACTTTAAATAGTCATCTAAGTTCATACACTTAGTCATTTACTTAGTTGTTCATTCATTAACACTGATTCATTCATTCATTTATTCATTTTTTATAAAATAAAATAAGAATTGTGTCAATAATTTCTAATCCATGGTTTTTTAAAAAAATAAAGGTACAATTGGTCGCACTCAGAAAGAACCAGATTTCCAACACTCTTACAATACTCGGTCTCGAACAAAAGCCATGGAAAATGATCAGCTTGCCAGAGTTGAGAGAATGGAAAGAATCCAGAAAGAACTACAAGAACAGTTGACTAAGTCTCAAGAAGATACACGAGAACAGATGACGAAGCTCATGGAGATGATGGGCAATATGATGAAGCAGAAGTGGCCTGGAGAGAATTCAGCTGCTGGAATGGGGGCAGTAAATCTGGAGGATAGACCAGAAGTGGTACAGAGAAATGGCCAGACATCCCAACCTATGGGAAATGAAATTCCAACTGGGGCAGCATCCTACATCTACATCCAGCCGGCGGCCGAACCACAGAATTTCGGTCCAAAAAGGGGTAACACCGGAGTTGATCCAATTGAGGTTGAGGTTCCAGACTTCGAAGAAATGGCAGAAAAGGAAAGGGCCAAAATGACTAAACTGAAGAGGGTCGAAACTGCTGAATCTGAGAAGAAATATCAGTTGTTGGAAGAAAGGCTAAGGGCAGTGGAAGGAGCAGAGTTGTTTGGCAGCCTAGATGCCAAAGAGATGAGCCTGGTACATGATCTAATAATTCCACCAAAGTTCAAAGTACCAGATTTTGAAAAGTATAATGGGACCACCAACCCATCAGCTCATCTGACTATGTACTGTAGAAGGATGACAGGGCATGAGGATAATGAAAAATTGCTTATTCATTGCTTCCAGGACAGCTTAACAGGGTCAGCCACCCGATGGTACAACCAACTCAGTCGTACCAAGATTCGTTCATGGACGGATCTGGCCAGGGCTTTTATGGAGTATTATAAACACGTTTCTGATATGGTACCAGACAGGCTGTCATTACAGAACATGGAAAAAAGGTCCAATGAGACCTTCAAGGAGTATTCACAGAGGTGGAGGGACCTGGCAACACAAGTGCAACCCCCTTTAACCAACAAAGAAACCACGGTGCTTTTCATCAACACATTGAAGGCACCTTATTATGACAGATTGGTGGGAAATGCTACCAAAGATTTTGCGGATATGGTAATATCTGGAGAAATGATTGAGTCAGCCATTAAGAGTGGAAAGATGGAAGGGGGTGAGTCTGCTACCCCAAAAAGAGCTTTTCCTACAAAGAAAAAGGAAGAAACCCATGCAGTAAGCTTCAACCAATACCCTTACACACCTCCTACACCATACACACCACCGAGGCCTTATACCCCTACCACACCTTATACACCTCCTACACCATACACACCATATCCGGGGTATAATCCTTATTACCCTAATATCAACCACCTTACCCAAAACCCGTTCCCTTATACCAATATACCACAACAGCCATTCCCAACTGGCATATCCCCTCAAATCACCCTTCCTAGAAATACTGTTCCTAACACACAAGGGCCTGCGCGTAATGACCAACGTTCACCAAGGAACGATCAAAGAACCCAATTTGATCCAATTCCCACTACTTACGGTGATCTATATCCAAAACTGTTGCAGGGTCAACTTGTTGCACCTGTGTACCTAAAACCTTTGACACCTCCATATCCAAGATGGTACAATGCAAACACCAACTGTGCATACCATGCGGGAATCCAAGGACATTCAATTGAAGATTGCCTAGCCTTCAAAAGAAAAGTCCAAAGCTTGATTAATTCAGGGGTAGTGAAGTTTGGATCAAAAAATGGGCCGAACGTAGCTGGAAATCCGTTGCCCAATCATGCTGGGAATCAAATGAATGCAATATTGACCGGAGGGGACAGAAGATTAAAGAGGGATATTGGGGAGGTTAAGACTCCGATGATGACAATATGGACTGAAATGGTCAAGGCAGAATTGGTGGAAGGTACGAAAGATCTGAAAATGGTAGCAAGAAGGGTGCATGATTGGTGCCCGTTCCATAAGAGTGAAGGCCATGACATACAGAACTGTGGGGACTTCCGGGTTAAAATCCAAAGAATGATGGATAATGGGGTAGCCCAATTCTATGAGGAGATAGAAGGGGAAATAGAAGTCATTGAAAATACAAGTGGCTATGGGATAGGAAGACCCCTAATCATCTACTATGATGAACCGGAGGAAAAAGTTATGCCAGCCATGGAAGAAAATGCGCCCAAATTAATCATTGATTTACCTGTTTCCTTTCCATACAAGGAAAACAAGGCTACACCATGGAAATATGACTGCAGTATGGTTATGCCCGGGTCTTCAGGCCAACAGGATATTACAGGTGTGGGGCATTTAACCCGAAGTGGAAGGTGTTATGCTCCGGAGGCCATTGAACAAGGGGTAGCAGGGAAAGACAGAGGAACTGACAAAGGGAAGAAGGTCGTCGAGCCAATCCGCATTGAGAAGGATTTGCCGGAGGAAACAGAGAGGGGATCAGCCCCGATTAATGGAATCAAAGAGCCAGTATGTGAAAAAGAAGCTTGTGAGTTCTTGAAATTTATAAAGCATAGTGAATATAGCGTGGTTGAACAACTGCAACGTCAACCAGCTAGGATTTCAATATTATCTTTGCTTTTAAATTCAGAACCACACAGAAAGGCTTTATTGAGAGTATTAAATCAAGCGTACGTGGCCAATAATATATCAGTGGAAAAGCTGGATAGGTTGGTGGGAAACATCGCAGCTGATGACTTCATATTCTTCAGCTATGAGGAAATACCACCCAATGGTATTGGATCAACAAAAGCTCTCCATATAACCACTACTTGTAAGGGGCACATATTACCGAGGGTCCTTCTGGACAACGGTTCTTCACTAAATGTGATGCCTTTAGCAACCTTATCCAAGTTACCAGTGGATTTATCCTATATGATACCGAGTTGCACGGTGGTCAGAGCTTTTGACGGAACCAGGAGGGAGGTTATGGGAACCATTGAAGTTCCTTTGGAAATAGGCCCGTGCACATATACAGTGAACTTCCAGGTTATGGATATCAATCCATCTTATAACTGTTTGTTGGGAAGGCCATGGATACATTCAGCTGGGGCTGTACCCTCGTCTCTTCACCAGAAACTAAAATTTGTGATGGAGGGTCGGTTGATTACGGTATCAGGGGAGGAAGACATAATAGCCTCCGCATCCACTGAATCTCCTTATGTGGAGCCGAATGAAGAGGCCGTGGAGTGTTCTTTCCGGTCTTTGGAATTTGTAAATGCAGTTTTTGTCGCTGAAGGACAAAAAATTCCAAAACCAAAGCTGTCCAAGAACACAAGGTTGGGGGTAAAAACCACCGTAGGAAAAGGCTGCAGGGCAGGAAAAGGTCTCGGGAAATATCTTCAGGGGATGGCTCGAGCCATAGAGGTAAAAGGAAAAAAGGACCGATTTGGCTTAGGATATCTTCCAAAGGCCCATGAGAAAAGAAGACAGGTTGAAAAGAATCGACAAAGGAGGATGGCCCGTTTTGCGGGTATGGATATTGAGTGGGAGCCTATGACATTCCCACCTATCCTTCACAACTTCCGCTCAGCTGGTTCTCTGTTCGGAGAAAAGAATTCTGATGATGTACTTGTGATGATAGAGAAAGCCTTCAAGAAATTCCAGGTGAATGGTGATGAACAGATGAATGATGTGGAGATCTGCATGACTGGGAAAGACAGAATTGAAAGAGAAAGTGCTAGCTGGATGGTGCGACCTTGTCCACCAGGATATAGACTAACCAATTGGAGTGCGACTGAGTTGCCCATAGTCTTTAAGTCTATTCCAAAGTAATACTTTTTAAAAAAGCAATCTTAATTATCTTTACCCAGAGATATTAAGTTTTTTTTGTAATGGGCTTTTCAAGCATTTTCATTCAATAAATAACAAGCACAATGCATTATCCATATTGATGTGTCCATATTCTTTCATTTTTGTTATTCATTTTCTTTTCTATATATATATTTTCCTATATTGTTTTTCTCCACCTATTTACAGGTGTACGGATGCAGAATATGAGGACCCTCCTGTCAGTAATTCTGAAATTGATTTTGAAAGACCCATTTGCACGGGTGATTTTGAGGCTAATGAAGATACTGAGGATTATGATCTACCTCCGGATTTATTGAGAAAAATAGAACAAGAGGAGAAGCAAGTACTTCCTCATAAGGAATTATTGGAAACAATAAATTTGGGAAATGATGAAGAGATAAAAGAAATCAGAATTGGAACTTCATTGTCACCATTAATAAAAAGTGAATTGATAGCTTTGCTCCAGGAGCATGTGGATGTATTTGCATGGTCATACCAAGATATGCCAGGGTTAAATCCGGATATTGTGGTTCATAGGCTCCCTTTAAGGCCAGAATGCAAGCCAATTCAGCAAAAGTTGAGAAGAATGAGGCCTGATATGCTGTTAAAGATAAAAGAGGAAGTGAAGAAACAATTTGATGCTGGATTCCTAGAGGTGGCAAAATATCCAGAATGGGTGGCAAATATTGTTCCAGTACCGAAGAAGGATGGCAAGGTGCGGATGTGTGTTGATTATCGAGATTTGAACAAGGCCAGCCCTAAAGATAATTTCCCTTTGCCCCATATTGATACTCTGGTGGATAATACAGCGAAGAGTTCTTTATTTTCTTTTATGGACGGATTCTCAGGATATAATCAAATCAAGATGGCACCGAAAGATATGGAGAAAACCACATTTGTTACAATGTGGGGCACCTTCTGCTACAAAGTAATGCCATTTGGATTGAAGAATGCTGGGGCAACATACCAGAGAGCCATGGTGACCTTGTTTCATGATATGATGCATAAGGGAATTGAGGTCTACGTTGATGATATGATCGCAAAGTCACAAGGAGAAGAGGAGCATATTGCGAATCTTAAGAAGCTCTTTGAACGATTAAGGAAATTTAGACTCAAGCTAAATCCGGCAAAATGCACTTTTGGAGTCACCTCGGGGAAGTTGTTGGGTTTTGTTGTCAGCAAAAGAGGAATTGAGATTGACCCAGATAAAGTGAATGCCATTCAGAATTTGCCACCACCTCGCACTCAAAAGGAAGTAAGAGGCTTTCTAGGGAGATTGAATTACATTGCTCGGTTTATTTCACAGTTGACCGACAAATGTGATCCAATATTTAAGTTACTTCGAAAGCGTGATCCAGGAGAATGGGATGAAGGGTGTCAGATTGCTTTTGAAAAGGTTAAGCATTATTTATCAAACCCACCAGTATTAATGCCGCCGATCCCGGATAAACCAATGATACTGTATTTATCAGTATTTGAAAGTTCCATGGGTTGTGTTTTGGGGCAGCTTGATGAAACGGGAAAGAAAGAACAGGCAGTTTACTATCTCAGCAAAAAGTTCACAGACTATGAGTTGAAATATTCGTCGGTAGAAAAGTTGTGCTGCGCCTTAGCATGGACTGCTCGAAGACTCAGACAGTATATGTTGTACCACTGATGGAAACTCAATTAAGAGTTGTAAACCCAAGTGCAGGTTATGTTCAAGTAATAAATTCTCGGGTGTCCGAGGTCGAACCACAGGGAAGCGTATTAGTAAGTATAAGTTTATAAATATATAAGAAAAAGAAAGTAAACAAGATATTAGGGAATCAACAACAAAACAAAATAAACAAGATATTAGAGAACAAAATAAACAAAATAACATAAAAGCAATTAAACAAGATATAAAAAACAATAAGAAAAGATGTTGAGGTTAGAGAATCCACTCTTGGTGTTATGCTAAGATTAATCTTGTTTTATTACACAATTGAAATCCACACATAAGGGAGGTTCCAATCGGAAGGTTTAGCAATTCAGTCCAAATTGTCCAACGTCCATAGCATATGATATTATGTTCATTTGGTGTCCTCAAAACTCATAAAAAGAGTCCAAGCATTCCTTATGCCAAGGTATATGTCTACAACAAATCAAGGTTATGAAACCAAGCATTTACTGTGCCATTTTCATTGTCAATAATGAATCAAGATCTCTACTTTGCAAGTATGATTTTAAACCAAAAGAAAATATTATCTATGCTAGTGCTTATAAATGATGATTCATTTTAGCTCATGTTTAAGAGACTAACCTTAGCATTTACCAAGAGCTTCACCTCATCACCTCAACAATATGATTAGAAACACATACTAGATATGAATAAAATGAAAAGAAATGTAAGAAGAAAAAGAAAACTAGAGAAAGGAAAGAAAAAGAAAACTTAGAGAATTTTATTACAATAGCTATCCTACCAATGTATCAATCTATCCCAATACTCATCCAAGGCCCTCTATTTATACACATTTTGGAGGGCTAAATGACAAGAGACAAGCTTTACAAATTTCAAAGGTAGGTATAATAGGTGGGTGCATTTTTCTAACAATTTTCGTCATATTGTATGACAATTCTGATCAGCCATCTTGATGGTCGATTTTGTCAATGTTGGAGGCTCGATCTGATCAAATGGTCTTCTAGAAAAATATACCCCTATCAGTTACGGATCCATAGCCGTTGGAATCAGATCATTTGCGCACGTGGATCGGGAGATATGGTCAAAATACCAAAACGGTGCAGAACAGACGTCATTGCACATCAGCCAACTTGATGGTCGATTTCGCTAGGGAAAACGACTCCGTTTCAAGAAGTGTAAAACATGAAAAAGATAGATATGCCTCTTAGCTTTGCAGGGATACAAAGTTCAGCCTTATTGCTTCAGTGAAACTCAAGATATAGCTGATATGGCAAAAGGTGTCGGAACTGGAACTGAACTGGATTTGCCCTTAATACTAGTAATCTGAAATCACTCAAAGAAACTTGTGAAAAACACCAAATTACATAAAAATATAAAAGATCATAAACACAATTAGACTAAACAATAATAACTCGTATTTAACACAAAACAATAATAAAACATAACTAAAAACTATATAATTATACGAGTTATCACACCCCCATACTTAGATTGTTGCTAGTCCCTAGCAACGACTCAATAAAATAAGAAAATCTAATCTAATCCATTTTCGTAGGAAATCACGGTGGCACTTAGCATGTGACACAAGCCTTTAAACCCCTAGGTGTCCCTAGTGGACGAGTTTAGTCTCGTGAGGGTTTACTAGGACGATACCCACAAACATTGAAGACATAAGAAAAACTAAAAATAATAATTATAACTAATCCTTCCAATATAAATTAGAGATAATCATTGGACAAGTCTTAAAAACTAATCAATAGCTTAAAGAAATTCACAAAAAATCTTGCTTGAATGTAAATAGTTTGAGTTAAGCCAATAATAACATAACATATTTCAATCAAAATAGTGTATATTCAAACTTAATCTCAACTTCTCACATGGGATACTCTCTTGATTTTCACTCTTTAAAGTAGTGGTAAAGTGTTTACACTCAATCAATCTCATGAAAACACTTCTACCATATGCTTGCTTGTCCACCTATTCTCCACTATTTAGATCATACAACTTCATAAATCAAGAGGTCTTTATTCAAGGTTGTAATGGGGCCAAAGGGTTATAATGTGGTTAAAGAACAAAAGGATAAAGATATCACAAAGGTTCCAAAGAGTTCATAGATTTTAGAGACATAATAAGATCATACAAATAAAACTTCTCAAAACTCTTATAAAGCACATAATAACATAGGCTAAATATTCATGTTGAGCCTTTGCATCATTCTAACCAACTTTGTAACATCTTTTTCTAGAAGTTCAAGAGAAGATTTTTTTTTTTTTTTTTTTTTTTTTTTTTTTTTTTTTTTAATATGGGAATGTATTTGACAATGATCCCTTTCTTTTTCTCTTGACTTTTTCTTTTCTTTTCTTTCCCCCACACTTATCTTTTGTTTCTAACCCAAATTTTCAAATAAAAATATCCCTTGTTTTTTTGCAATATGTCTCAAAATATAAAATTCATCTTTAGAACAAGGGTAAGGATATAAGTATATTTAGGCTAGGTGTAAGTTGTGGTTACCAATAAAACATCATATTTAATGTAGGCTCAAATTGGCTCACTAGTGGGGATGTTCTCGTAGAACATTAATAATGGATGGCTGTTTGGCTCTGGTTATAATCCTAATGCCTCTATCATATTCATGTTGTCACATGTATCAATATAGTCTCAAACGGTTTAAAGCAAGTTCTAGAGAATCATGTAATCATAAGAGCACTCACGAAAGAAATTAGATTGATTTGTATAATGCATCAATCATTATAGGCTCAAAAACTCACAAGGATGATTATACAAGTCAGATTAAGTCTAAACATGCTTCTTTCTCAATCAACATATCATATTAACATTGGCTCATAAAAAGGTTGATATCAAGCTCAATTCTCATGAAAATCTTCTCACTAATAAATCTGTTTTAGACTTATGCAATTCATATCTCATTATAGTATTGAAAGTAACTAAAAAACACACTAAGTCTAAACATGCTTTTTTTTTTTTTTTTTTTTTGAAGAAGAAGAAGAAGAAGAAGATTAAATCAAACTGACAAGGTATGTCTCAAGTCTCCCTTACTCAGACCTTGTTCAGAATGAATACTTCTAAATGTCTTAAAACACAACAATTTTTTTTTTTTTTTTAGCAAAATATGTCCCTTACCCCCTACTAAAATATGACATTGTCCCCAATGTCAAATTTTAAAGGTAGAATTTAGGAGATATTACCTGCAGAGGTTGCTAACCACTTATTATAACTGAGACACAACAAGCAAAATGTTAGATAATGTCACAAAGACAAAGTGCAATCCACTCCTTGCTCGTCCATATCTCTTTTTCTTTTTCCGAGCGTTTGCGAAACAACCGTAGCAGATAAACACTCATAAGCTTGTAGCTTTTTGAGTAAATCTTCAATGGTTGTAGCAGAAATTATGGTTCTCCTTGCCTCTGAAAACATGAATCCATTATCCACAGCATTATCTAAATATGAAAGCAAATTACTAAAATAACCATTAATATTAAGCAAACCAATGGGTTTCTTATTTGTGACCAAAGATGACCAAGAAGCCACGCAAGCTATTTCTTCCAATGTACCCAGACCTCCTGGTAAGGCAATGAATGCATCGGCAGAATGGTACATGATTGTCATACGTTCAGGGATACTCCAGACTTGTATTTCTTTACCCACGGTAGGTCCACAAAAATTTGTGAATAGTTTTGGCACGATTCCTAGAACTGGACTTCCTCCGGCGTGTGCTGCTGTAGCGACTGCTCCCATTAAACCCGTACTACCGCCTCCATAAATCAAGTGGATCTTTTGTTGGGCAAGTATTACTCCAACTCTTATGGCTTCATCAGCGAATATGTTATTTTTCCCTGGATAAGCACCTCCAAAGACACAAATTTTTTTAATGCGCTGGGACGAAGTGCTTTCCATTTTTTTTTTCTTTTTCGAGTGCCTGAAAGAGAATGAGTACATGGTGTAATATATAGAGGACTGAGTAGTGAATCAGACAAGAGTAATAATGTCGCCGAAAGTGTATTTGACCTGTCAGAAGAAAATGTTAACCTAACAAAATATTTTTGCGTGATTTCAGGAAGAAAATCAAAAAGAGAAGAAAAATCAACCGTAAAAGTCAAAAGTAATAATGTCGCCGAAAGTGTATTTGGCATCTTCCTCTGGTTTTACGTCCAGAAACGGCTTAAACGCCTTCTATGAGTCGAGGATATGCTTCCCATCCAGTTTTCTTACAAGCTGGCAAACAGGGTCTTTTATCATCAGATTCCCAAGATGTTGCCATTCCCTTTGGAATTGCGGCCATAAATCAAGAATTTCTCTTTGTACGTCTCCACTAGGATGCGTCCCAAGAGAAAGTTGGATATTACCCAAATTCTCCTTACTCAGTCCATCCTTAATGAATTCAATTTTATCATCTCGATTAGAGGACGGAATCCCAATAGAACGACATTTACCGTTACACGTCCATCGTGCACACTTGTGGCAATTTGAACTCATGCGCTTTGCTCGTCGCTTCTTTGCATAAGTGCTTCTACCTGTACCTGGTAAATGCAAAACAGGAAGATATTCATCTTCACGTACCTTGGCTTCAATTATCCAACGTATGTCTTCAGGAATCCCTTTGTTCATAAGCATTCTTAATCTTTCTAATCGAACTTGGTAAAGCTTCAGTAAAATATTCCGAGGAAAAGGAGGAAATCGTTTCTGCAATCTTTTGAGAATATCATCCATCCTTGAATACGTTACCATTTTGAGGATTCTCAATGTCAACTGCTCCATAATGATACACATGCTTAACCACAAATGGGCCAGTCCATCTTGATCTCAACTTACCAGGAAATATGTGAAGTCTAGAATTATAAAGTAGAACTTTTTGCCCAACATTAAATGTTTTTCTTGAAATTAACTTGTCATGAAAGGCTTTAGTTCTTTCTTTATGAATTTTAGAATTCTCATATGCATCATTTCTGAGTTCCTCAAACTTTTGTTTCCAACAATGCTTAACCTGAAAAGAATTTAACAAAGAATCAGTGTGTGAAATTTCTGAAGCATTATCAAACTCACATTCAATTAAATAAGCTTCTAAAGGATCATAGAATGTGGTAGTGGTGAGATGTTCATGAACAAGTTCTTCAATGAAATCCACTTCATGTACTTCTGAATCATCACCAGGTTGCTTGCAAGTGTTGAACACATTTAATTCTAAAGTCATATTTCCAAAAGAAATGTTCAACATACCATTCCTGCAATTTATCAGAGCATTAGAAGTTGCAAGAAATGGACGGCCTAATATAACAGGAATTTGAACATTTGGATTTGAAACAGGATGTGTGTCCAAAACAATAAAATCAACAGGGAAGTAAAAATTATCAATTTGAACCAAAACATCTTCAACTATCCCTCGAGGAATTTTTACAGAACGATCAGCTAGTTGAAGTGTAACAGGTGTTTCCTTGAGTTCACCTAAACCTAACTGTTGATAAACAGAAAAAGGCAAAAGATTAACACTAGCACCAAGATCAAGCAATGCACGTTCTATTCTAGTGTTCCCAATGATGCATGAGATTGTTGGACATCCAGGATCTTTGAATTTTGGTGGAGTAAGGTGCTGAATGATTGAGCTCACACTTTCCGTCAAAAATGCTTTCTTTTGTACATTATGTTTCCTTTTAACTGTGCACATGTCCTTCAAAAATTTAGCATAAGATGGAACTTGTTTGATTGCATCCAATAAAGGAATGTTAATCTTAACTTGTTTGAAAAGTTCATAAATTTCTGCATTTTGATTCAAATTCTTTATTGTTTGCAACCTTTGAGGAAAAGGAGCAGGATGCATACCTTTTTCTTTGTCCAAATTTTCAAGAAGTTCAGACTTACCATCATCCTTACCATTACTTTTCGGAGGGGAAAGAGGATCTTGGTCTTTTGATGGAATCTTTTTGTCAATTGCCTTTCCACTTCGAAGAGTTGTGATAGAACTGGCATTTTCCTGTTGAGTTTTATTGGAGCAAGAAACAAGACATTGAGTAGAAGGGTTAGGCTGAGGTTGAGCAGGAAACTTACCTTTTTCTTGAGTGCGTAATGAAGCTGTCAATGTGGACAAGGTGTTTTTGATCTCATTGATGTCCTGTGAAGTCCGGCTATTCACATTTGCTTGTGTTTGCATGAATGCTTGCAATGTCTCTTCCAAGGTTTGTACACGTGAAGGTTGATAGGAAAAAGTGTTGCCCGGCTTTTGAGATTGTGGTACCTGAACATGATTATTATTCCGCCAACTGAAGTTGGGATGATTTCTCCATTCAGGGTTATACGTTTCAGAGTAAGGAGAAGGAAAAGGCTTTTTAAATGTGTTTATGGAATTTACTTGATCATGCAACGCTTCTTTAAGAATGGGAATGTTTGGACATTCAGAAGTGGGGTGTCCCATGATTTCACAAATTCCACAACTTTCTTCATTTTTAACCGTTTTGACTTCTTTTACTTCTCTAAGTTCCATGGCTTCAATCTTTCTAGCCAAATTAGCTACTTTAGCTTTTATCTCATCTTCTTGACTAAAATGATATTTTCCTCTGTTAGAAACAACATTAGATCTATTGGAACTTTCAGAGGAATTATCTGTGTGCCAGGCTTGAGAGTTATCTGCCAAATGGTCTAAGTAGTCAAAGGCTTCTTCAGGTTCTTTTTCTAGAAACTCACCGTTACACATTGTTTCAATAAATTGTTTAGTTTCGGGAGTTAAACTTTCATAAAAGAAACTAATAAGACGCCATTTTTCAAAACCATGATGTGGACAAGAACTTAACAAATCTTTAAAACGATCCCAGCACTGAAAAAATGCTTCATTTTGATTTTGATTGAAATTTTGAATCTGTCTTTTCAAAGCAGTAGTTTTATGTGCTGGGAAAAATTTCTTTAGAAACTCAGTTTGTAATTCTTGCCATGTGCCAATTGACCTTGGTTTTAAATTATGAAGCCAAATTTTTGCTTTATCTTTTAAAGAAAAAGGAAATAATTTTAGCTTGACAATTTCATTTGTACATTGTTGGTCATTAAAGGTGACACATACATCTTCGAAGTCTTTTAGAAACGAGTAAGCACTTTCCGATTCCAACCCATAGAAATTTGGAAGCAAAGCTATCATACCTGGTTTAAAACGAAAGTTGTTTGCATTGAGAGGAAAAATAAAACAAGAGGGTGATGAGCTTCGAGTTGGTTGCAAGTAGTCACGCATGGTGCGTACTTGTCTGTTCTCATCTTCAGCATGAACACTTTCATTGTCAGCCATGGTAGGAGTTGTATTAGAAAGATTACCTGAAAAAGTTTCACAATAAAATCTAACTAAACGACGAGATCTAAAATCACGTCGCCAAACAAGCATAAAACAAAGTTAATAAACAGATTAGGCGGTATAACCAGCCAATAAAAATAAAACAAAGTTAATATACAGATTAGGCGGTATAACCAGCCAATAAAAATAAAACAAAAGTTAATATACAATATAAATATAAATATAGAGAAAATTAGGCGGTATAACCAGCCAATAAAAATAAATATAGGCGGTATAACCAGCCAATAAAGCAAAGTTAATATACAAATTAGGCGGTATAACCAGCCAATAAAAATAAATATACTTATAAACTTATATACTTAGTATTGCTTCCCCGGCAACGGCGCCAAAAACTTGATGGAAACTCAATTAAGAGTTGTAAACCCAAGTGCAGGTTATGTTCAAGTAATAAATTCTCGGGTGTCCGAGGTCGAACCACAGGGAAGCGTATTAGTAAGTATAAGTTTATAAATATATAAGAAAAAGAAAGTAAACAAGATATTAGGGAATCAACAACAAAACAAAATAAACAAGATATTAGAGAACAAAATAAACAAAATAACATAAAAGCAATTAAACAAGATATAAAAAACAATAAGAAAAGATGTTGAGGTTAGAGAATCCACTCTTGGTGTTATGCTAAGATTAATCTTGTTTTATTACACAATTGAAATCCACACATAAGGGAGGTTCCAATCGGAAGGTTTAGCAATTCAGTCCAAATTGTCCAACGTCCATAGCATATGATATTATGTTCATTTGGTGTCCTCAAAACTCATAAAAAGAGTCCAAGCATTCCTTATGCCAAGGTATATGTCTACAACAAATCAAGGTTATGAAACCAAGCATTTACTGTGCCATTTTCATTGTCAATAATGAATCAAGATCTCTACTTTGCAAGTATGATTTTAAACCAAAAGAAAATATTATCTATGCTAGTGCTTATAAATGATGATTCATTTTAGCTCATGTTTAAGAGACTAACCTTAGCATTTACCAAGAGCTTCACCTCATCACCTCAACAATATGATTAGAAACACATACTAGATATGAATAAAATGAAAAGAAATGTAAGAAGAAAAAGAAAACTAGAGAAAGGAAAGAAAAAGAAAACTTAGAGAATTTTATTACAATAGCTATCCTACCAATGTATCAATCTATCCCAATACTCATCCAAGGCCCTCTATTTATACACATTTTGGAGGGCTAAATGACAAGAGACAAGCTTTACAAATTTCAAAGGTAGGTATAATAGGTGGGTGCATTTTTCTAACAATTTTCGTCATATTGTATGACAATTCTGATCAGCCATCTTGATGGTCGATTTTGTCAATGTTGGAGGCTCGATCTGATCAAATGGTCTTCTAGAAAAATATACCCCTATCAGTTACGGATCCATAGCCGTTGGAATCAGATCATTTGCGCACGTGGATCGGGAGATATGGTCAAAATACCAAAACGGTGCAGAACAGACGTCATTGCACATCAGCCAACTTGATGGTCGATTTCGCTAGGGAAAACGACTCCGTTTCAAGAAGTGTAAAACATGAAAAAGATAGATATGCCTCTTAGCTTTGCAGGGATACAAAGTTCAGCCTTATTGCTTCAGTGAAACTCAAGATATAGCTGATATGGCAAAAGGTGTCGGAACTGGAACTGAACTGGATTTGCCCTTAATACTAGTAATCTGAAATCACTCAAAGAAACTTGTGAAAAACACCAAATTACATAAAAATATAAAAGATCATAAACACAATTAGACTAAACAATAATAACTCGTATTTAACACAAAACAATAATAAAACATAACTAAAAACTATATAATTATACGAGTTATCAACCACACCACGTGGTTGATTGCCAAGCTAGATCCAATCAAGTACATGTTGGAAGCACCTTCTCTGTCAGGGAGGACGGCAAGATGGCAGGTTTTATTGTCAGAGTACGACATTGTATACGTAAGTCAAAAAGCTATCAAAGGCAGTGCAGTGGCGGAATTCTTAGCAAGTCGGGCAGTGGAAGATTATGAGCCGTTGAACTTTGACTTCCCAGATGAGGATTTGATGTATGTGTCGCAAGCAGATGAGATTCCCCTAAAGAAGAAAGTGTGGAGAATGTACTTCGATGGCGCATCTAATGCCATGGGGCATGGAATCGGGGCAGTGCTTATATCCCCAGAAGAAGACTGTTATCCTTTCACTGCTAGATTGGATTTTGATTGTACAAACAATACTGCTGAGTATGAAGCATGTACTATGGGCCTTCGTGCCGCGGTGGACAGAAAGATCAAAGTATTGGAAGTCTATGGAGACTCAGCCTTGGTAATTTACCAGTTACGAGGAGAATGGGAAACCCGAGATTCAAAGCTAATCCGATACCGAGAACTCATACTGAGTTTATTAGAGGAGTTCGAAGAAGTGAATTTCAATTACTTTCCTCGAGAAGAAAATCGAATGGCGGATGCTCTGGCTACTTTGTCATCGATGTTTAAAGTGAATGAAGGGGCAGAAGTTGTGCCGATCAAGATGAGCATATACGAGTCTCCTGCCCACTGCTTGAGTATCGAAGAAGAAGCAGATGGTCTCCCTTGGTATAACGACATCTTGCAGTACATCAAGAGTCAACAGTATCCAAAACAAGCGACAGAGAATGACAAGAGGACTCTAAGAAGGTTAGCAATGGGTTTTGTTCTAGATGGCGAGATTCTCTACAAGAAAGGGAAAGATCAAGTCTTGTTGAGGTGTGTCGGGTCTGCCGAAGCTCGAAGAATCATAGAAGAGGTCCATGAAGGGATGTGTGGCACCCACGGTAATGGTCACATGCTTGCTAAACAGATTATGAGGACAGGGTACTATTGGCTGACCATGGAAGGTGATTGTATCAGTTATTCCCGGAAGTGTCATAAATGCCAGATTTATGCAGATAAGATTCATGTGTCGCCATCACCTTTACATGTCATGACTGCACCATGGCCTTTTTCAATGTGGGGAATGGATATGATCGGGCCTATTACCCCAAAAGCTTCAAATGGACATCGTTTCATCTTGGTGGCCATAGATTATTTCACAAAGTGGGTAGAAGCTGCGTCTTATGCAAATGTAACGAAGTCGGTGGTATGCAGATTCGTCAAGAAAGAAATCATATGCCGTTATGGGTTGCCAGCAAGAATTATTTCGGATAATGCTCTCAATTTGAACAATAAGATGATGAGAGAAGTGTGTACTCAATTCAAGATCACACATCATAATTCGGCACCTTACCGTCCGAAGATGAACGGCGCAGTAGAAGCAGCTAATAAGAACATCAAGAGGATCGTTGAGAAGATGACCAATGTGTACAAAGATTGGCATGAGATCCTGTCTTTTGCTCTTCATGCATATCGTACTTCGGTCCGCACATCTACAGGGGCAACACCGTTTTCTTTAGTATACGGGATGGAAGCAGTGCTACCTATTGAAGTTGAGATCCCTTCACTTCGGGTTTTGATGGAAGTTGGCCTAGAGGAAGCAGAATGGGTTAAAGCTCGTTATGAACAGTTGAATCTCATTGAGGAGAAAAGATTGAAAGCAATTTGTCACGGGCAGTTGTATCAGAGAAGGATGATTCGAGCCCACAACAAGAAAGTTCGTCCCAGACAGTTCCGAGAGGGGGAGTTGGTATTGAGGAAAATTCTCCCTATAGTGAAGGATCCAAGAGGAAAATGGGCTCCAAATTGGGAAGGACCTTATGTGGTAAAGAGAGCTTTTTCTGGAGGAGCATTGATTCTAACTCGGATGGACGGAGATGATTTTAGACATCCCGTAAATGCTGATGAATTGAAGAAGTATTATGCTTGAAAAAAAAAAAAAAAAAAAAAATTTGTGATGCTGTGCACATGAAAATTCGAATGATTCCAAGTGTAAAAATAGAAATTCTATATATCTATTTCCCCTGAGAATTGCTTTTGAAAGAAAATATTTATGCTTGATATGATGAATGGCCGTTTTTCATATTCCTTCCACTAAGAAGAAATTATCCTTAGTCACCCCTTTGAGCCTTAAGAATTATTTCTTTCTTTGAACCTTGATCAAGGATCACCCTCTACACTGGAGGGCAAATGCGAGGAAAGATAATAAAAAATCATGGCAAAAAGAAAGCCATCAAAAAAATCAAAAAAAAAAGAGGGGACAGATGTTTCCAGAATGAGTTCTCCTCATGAAGTGATCCTTGATCCCATCACCCTTAAACACATTTTGGGCCTATTTATCCTTCCTTTCTAAAACTAAACCTTGGCCTACATTACATGCTTTGAAAGTCCATTTTGATCAAGCAGGGATATTTAATTTGGAAGATATTTCTCAGAATCCATCCCATCTTTTGGATTGATATTTTTACTGTGGAAGCATTTAGAATTCTCAAATGCAGAACCAAAAAAAAAAAAAAAAAAAAAAAAAAAAAAAAAAAGGAGAGGTTTAAGCCGAAAACCCTAAAGGGCGACTTAATACCGAACGGAGGAAACTTGAGTTGAAAACCTGTAAAAGGCAGCTTAAGTACTAATCAATGCTCCGTGTAATGGGGAAGAAAGCATCTTACAATCAGAGAAAAGGGGAACAATGCAGTCTGATGTAACTACAGAAGTTAAGAGGTTACCCAAGTGAATTGCTCATTCAAGAGAAATTTCAGATGGTTTGAAAAAGGAGGGGTCCAAGATATTCCGCATCCGGGGCATCTACAGCCTATAACCTTATATTTGTTTCTTATATCCTTGACATTTATTTTTACCATTTTAAAACATTTCTTCAATAAATTCTTGTCATCCTTTTCATGACAATTTTTTATTGATTCATATTCTTTTTCATATACTTTTAGATGCATTATGGTTGTTATTAAATTGAATGATGTTTAGTAATAAAAATCTTTAAATAAAGGGATTTCAAAGTATTACTAAGGAATAGATTTAAATCTTGGAAAGGTTTGGAAAGTTCACCAAGAAAAGAAAACAGTGAACGTGGTGGAGACTCCATTGCGTAGTCAGAAAATCTGTGAACTTCAGAAAAAGACAGAAGCTGAGACTATTTGACAAGATATCTTGAGTGAAGGATCCCTCAAGTGGGGCATCAATGAACAGTTGAAGACTCTGTCCTGAAGTCATATAATCTGTGAACCTCAAAGAAACCATGGATTAGAAATTATGGCATAATCATTTGATTGCATTTATTAGGAAGCATACAAGCATTTGCAAAAGCATAGCATTCTCATCATTGCATTTAGTTAACAGTGCAGATATCAGGCAAGCTTGGACTTCCCCAAGAAGAAGCTCGTTTTGCTTCTCAAAAGATTCAGAGTTTGAGATTGCCATCAAGGTATTTTCTTTTGCTTTAAATCGAATTCATTTTGTTTTATCAAATGAGTCGAGCTTTGAGATCATCGTCGAAGTATTTCCTTTTGTTTTAAATCGAATTCATTCTGTTTTATCAAATGAGTCGAGCCTTGAGACCATCGTCGAGGTATTTCCTTTTGTTTTAAATCGAATTCATTCTGTTTCGTCAAATGAGTCGAGCCTTGAGACCATCGTCGAGGTATTTCCTTTTGTTTTAAATCGAATTCATTCTGTTTTATCAAATGAGTCGAGCCTTGAGATCACCATCGAGGTATCTCCTTTTGTTTTAAATCGAATTCATTCTGTTTCGTCAAATGAGTCGAGCCTTGAGACCATCGTCGAGGTATTTCCTTTTGTTTTAAATCGAATTCATTCTGTTTCGTCAAATGAGTCGAGCCTTGAGACCATCGTCGAGGTATTTCCTTTTGTTTTAAATCGAATTCATTCTGTTTCGTCAAATGAGTCGAGCCTTGAGACCATCGTCGAGGTATTTCCTTTTGTTTTAAATCGAATTCATTCTGTTTCGTCAAATGAGTCGAGCCTTGAGACCATCGTCGAGGTATTTCCTTTTGTTTTAAATCGAATTCATTCTGTTTCGTCAAATGAGTCGAGCCTTGAGACCATCGTCGAGGTATTTCCTTTTGTTTTAAATCGAATTCATTCTGTTTCGTCAAATGAGTCGAGCCTTGAGACCATCGTCGAGGTATTTCCTTTTGTTTTAAATCGAATTCATTCTGTTTCGTCAAATGAGTCGAGCCTTGAGACCATCGTCGAGGTATTTCCTTTTGTTTTAAATCGAATTCATTCTGTTTCGTCAAATGAGTCGAGCCTTGAGACCATCGTCGAGGTATTTCCTTTTGTTTTAAATCGAATTCATTCTGTTTCGTCAAATGAGTCGAGCCTTAAGACCATCGTCGAGGTATTTCCTTTTGTTTTAAATCGAATTCATTCTGTTTCGTCAAATGAGTCGAGCCTTGAGACCATCGTCGAGGTATTTCCTTTTGTTTTAAATCGAATTCATTCTGTTTTATCAAATGAGTCGAGCCTTGAGATCACCATCGAGGTATCTCCTTTTGTTTTAAATCGAATTCATTCTGTTTCGTCAAATGAGTCGAGCCTTGAGACCATCGTCAAGGTAGTTCTTTTTGTTTTAAATCGAATTCATTCTGTTTCGTCAAATGAGTCGAGCCTTGAGACCATCGTCGAGGTATTTCCTTTTGTTTTAAATCGAATTCATTCTGTTTTATCAAATGAGTCGAGCCTTGAGACCATCGTCGAGGTATTTCCTTTTGTTTTAAATCGAATTCATTCTGTTTCGTCAAATGAGTCGAGCCTTGAGACCATCGTCGAGGTATTTCCTTTTGTTTTAAATCGAATTCATTCTGTTTTATCAAATGAGTCGAGCCTTGAGATCACCATCGAGGTATCTCCTTTTGTTTTAAATCGAATTCATTCTGTTTCGTCAAATGAGTCGAGCCTTGAGACCATCGTCGAGGTATTTCCTTTTGTTTTAAATCGAATTCATTCTGTTTCGTCAAATGAGTCGAGCCTTGAGACCATCGTCGAGGTATTTCCTTTTGTTTTAAATCGAATTCATTCTGTTTCGTCAAATGAGTCGAGCCTTGAGACCATCGTCGAGGTATTTCCTTTTGTTTTAAATCGAATTCATTCTGTTTCGTCAAATGAGTCGAGCCTTGAGACCATCGTCGAGGTATTTCCTTTTGTTTTAAATCGAATTCATTCTGTTTCGTCAAATGAGTCGAGCCTTGAGACCATCGTCGAGGTATTTCCTTTTGTTTTAAATCGAATTCATTCTGTTTCGTCAAATGAGTCGAGCCTTGAGACCATCGTCGAGGTATTTCCTTTTGTTTTAAATCGAATTCATTCTGTTTCGTCAAATGAGTCGAGCCTTGAGACCATCGTCGAGGTATTTCCTTTTGTTTTAAATCGAATTCATTCTGTTTCGTCAAATGAGTCGAGCCTTAAGACCATCGTCGAGGTATTTCCTTTTGTTTTAAATCGAATTCATTCTGTTTCGTCAAATGAGTCGAGCCTTGAGACCATCGTCGAGGTATTTCCTTTTGTTTTAAATCGAATTCATTCTGTTTTATCAAATGAGTCGAGCCTTGAGATCACCATCGAGGTATCTCCTTTTGTTTTAAATCGAATTCATTCTGTTTCGTCAAATGAGTCGAGCCTTGAGACCATCGTCAAGGTAGTTCTTTTTGTTTTAAATCGAATTCATTCTGTTTCGTCAAATGAGTCGAGCCTTGAGACCATCGTCGAGGTATTTCCTTTTGTTTTAAATCGAATTCATTCTGTTTCGTCAAATGAGTCGAGCCTTGAGACCATCGTCGAGGTATTTCCTTTTGTTTTAAATCGAATTCATTCTGTTTCGTCAAATGAGTCGAGCCTTAAGACCATCGTCGAGGTATTTCCTTTTGTTTTAAATCGAATTCATTCTGTTTCGTCAAATGAGTCGAGCCTTGAGACCATCGTCGAGGTATTTCCTTTTGTTTTAAATCGAATTCATTCTGTTTCGTCAAATGAGTCGAGCCTTGAGACCATCGTCGAGGTATTTCCTTTTGTTTTAAATCGAATTCATTCTGTTTCGTCAAATGAGTCGAGCCTTGAGACCATCGTCGAGGTATTTCCTTTTGTTTTAAATCGAATTCATTCTGTTTTATCAAATGAGTCGAGCCTTGAGATCACCATCGAGGTATCTCCTTTTGTTTTAAATCGAATTCATTCTGTTTCGTCAAATGAGTCGAGCCTTGAGACCATCGTCGAGGTAGTTCTTTTTGTTTTAAATCGAATTCATTCTGTTTCGTCAAATGAGTCGAGCCTTGAGACCATCGTCGAGGTATTTCCTTTTGTTTTAAATTGAATTCATTCTGTTTTATCAAATGAGTCGAGCCTTGAGACCATCGTTGAGGTAGTTCATTTTGTTTTAAATCGAGCCCATTCTGTTTTATCAAATGAGTCGAGCCTTGAGACCATCGTCGAGGTAGTTCTTTTTGTTTTAAATCGAATTCATTCTGTTTTGTCAAATGAGTCGAGCCTTGAGACCATCGTCGAGGTATTTCCTTTTGTTTTAAATCGAATTCATTCTGTTTCGTCAAATGAGTCGAGCCTTGAGACCATCGTCGAGGTAGTTCTTTTTGTTTTAAATCGAATTCATTCTGTTTCGTCAAATGAGTCGAGCCTTGAGACCATCGTCGAGGTATTTCCTTTTGTTTTAAATCGAATTCATTCTGTTTTATCAAATGAGTCGAGCCTTGAGACCATCGTTGAGGTAGTTCATTTTGTTTTAAATCGAGCCCATTCTGTTTTATCAAATGAGTCGAGCCTTGAGACCATCGTCGAGGTAGTTCTTTTTGTTTTAAATCGAATTCATTCTGTTTTATCAAATGAGTCGAGCCTTGAGACCATCGTCGAGGTAGTTCTTTTTGTTTTAAATCGAATTCATTCTGTTTCGTCAAATGAGTCGAACCTTGAGACCATCGTCGAGGTATTTCCTTTTGTTTTAAATCGAATTCATTCTGTTTTATCAAATGAGTCGAGCCTTGAGACCATCTTCGAGGTATTTCCTTTTGTTTTAAATCGAATTCATTCTGTTTTATCAAATGAGTCGAACCCTGACACTGTCGTCAATATATTTTCGCTAGTTTTAAAGACCTCCGGGCACCATTTTTCTTTTGAAAATCGAATTCGTTTTCTTAAGACGGATCGAGCCTTGATTAGTCAGGGAATTCAATTTAAGGACAAATCTTCAATTTACAGCTTATTATCAAAACAAAAAAAAAACAAAAAAACAAAAAAAAAATGATAGAAAAGAAAACCCCTTTCCCTTTCTTTCATATGTGATATCACTGACCGTACAAAATTAGTGTTGGTTTATCTTTGCCTAATTCCTGATTCTCAGCAATAGCCAAAGAGGGGCAGCTGTAGACACCTAATTTTGTCCGGACCACTAAAACAGGTATGTTTTCTTCCCATATTGATGTTTCCGAGTATAAAAAGACTGTTTTCATCCTGCAGATGGTACTCCGAGACTTAGTTTAAGAGGGCGAGCACAAAAAGTCAAACTTGAAAAAGTCAACCCCGAAAAAGTCAACCCCAAAAAAGTCAACCCCGAAAAAGTCAACCCCAGAAAGTCAACTATTGAAAAAGTCAACCCACTTTCACAATCAAGATTTTGAGTTCAATTGAAAAATGGCGAAAAAATTTTGATAATCCGAGGTCTACATTGAAAGATATGGAGTTCGGAAGTTGGGATTTGGAGATTCAGTAGAAAAGAAACCCTAATCCGAGAAATTTGGGGAAAAGTGCTTAAACGATCAAACTGGTCGAAATTGAAGGTTCCAAATGAAAGATAAGCACTGACTACGGGTAATGGAGAAGTCACTTGCAAGAAAAACCGAAAGAAAAGTCAATCCGGGAGAAAACCGAGAATTAGAGTTTTTAGTGGATTTCGGTGAAATCGGGAAGAATCACAGAAATGGCCCGACTTGGTAAGACCAAATCCCTCAATGGATGAATAATGGTTAAAAAGGATGGCCCAAGGCTCAGATTGAAGAAAATCTGGAAATCGGATTTGTTTTGAGCAAAACCGGGTTTCGGAGGTAAAAGGGCAAAATTGGAAAAATTTGGGAAAAATAGCAAATGGACTCCGAAAATTATGGAAAATTTGTCAATCTCATTCTTAAATCATTTGAAGGAGATTGGCGAAAGAAAATCTTGATTCCGAGTTCGTTTGCAAAATGGCCAAATCCCGGGCTTCTTATAGAGTAATTCAAAAAGGAAAATCCCGGAAAAATAGCAAATGGACTCCAAAAATTCTGAAATTTGGAAAATCTCATTTTTAAATTATTTGGAAGAGATCGGCGAAAGAAAATCTTGATTCCGAGTTCGTTTGCAAAATGGCCAAATCCCGAGCCTCATATGCAGTAATTCAAGCCGATAAATCCCGAAAAAATACCAAATGAGCTCCAAAAATTATGAAAACTTCCAGATCACACTTTTTAATTATTTTGAAGAGATTGGTGAAGGAAAATCTTGATTTGGAGCTCGTTTAAAAAATGGTAAAATGTAGGGGCATAAAAGGGCATTTTTGGGAAGAAAAAATCCAAATAAATAGAAAACGGACTCGGATAATTTTGAAAACTTCCAGAACTCAATATTTTATTATTTTGGAAGTATTAAAAAAATAAAAATTGAATTTGGAGTCCGTTTGATATTTACTTGCATCCGGGGGGCAAAATGGTCATTTCACCCAAGCAACCGAAAAGGGCTTTTTTTGGCCCTTCAAAAAATCAGAGTTGGGCTGGAAAAGAGAAGTGCTGGAATGCCCAAGCCCAAGGAAAGGAGGAAGCTTCTAATTTTTTTTTTTTTTTTTTTTTTTTAATCAAGTGGTTAAAAATCAAGAGTTAGTTAACCATTCTCTTTGATCAAGCCATGGTGAGTAAACCACATAGGTTAAGAAAGATGTCAACATTATTTTTGCATAGAGAGGGCTGAGATGCTAATCTAAGGGTGGTAATTTCATGACTTTTCATCTTGAATTATTAGCCATTTGATGGAAAATAGGTTACACAAAAATGACAACATCTTTGAGGCTATATAAACATCATTAAGGCCAACCCTAGAGAGGCACATTTTTTGGTTTTTTTCTTTTCCATTTTGGCTTATTTCTCTTAGTTTTTCTTAGTTTTTATCTTCTTGGTTGAGAGCAAAAAAAGAAAAGTTTAGAAAAAAAAGGAAAGTTTGAAGAGAAAAGCTTGAAATATTAGCTTCTTGAGGTTGCTCTTGAGC
Organism: Fremontodendron californicum; assembly: GCA_030761205.1. Lineage (NCBI taxonomy): Eukaryota > Viridiplantae > Streptophyta > Magnoliopsida > Malvales > Malvaceae > Fremontodendron > Fremontodendron californicum. The sequence continues at coordinate 11,829,644 of JAULJL010000045.1, forward strand.
ACCAACTCTTGCACTTTCATTTTCTATTCTTGTTTTTTGCTATTTTAATCTCTACTTGGTGAGTTTTCATTTTAGAATAATGTTTTTTTTGTTCTTCCTTCATTTCCTTTCTTAAGTATATTTTATTTACATTTTGTTTTTACAATAAACTCACCATGGCCAAATGGCCTACATTATTTATTTTAAGTTGTTGTGTTGATTCATTTTACCATATTGTTTATGCTATTTTCTTGTTTTTGATGTTTTAAATGTTATGTTATTTCATGTTCTTAAGTTATATTTAATTTGGTTGCTTTATTTGTTGCCATTTATGTCTTAGATTTCATGTTTTTGCATTTTTAATTTTCTGTTTTCATGTTGTTTAAATTTGAGCATGTTTTAGAGTTAGCATATTAAGTGTTTGTGAAAATGCTTGTGTGATTCTTTGCATGATTCTTGTTTTATATCTTAGTGAGCATGTTTTAGACTTAGTATATTAGGTGTTTGTGAAAATGCTTGTGTGATTTTTGTGTTATGACTTAGTTTTTCATGCTAGTATGCCAAGTGTTTGAGAAAATGCCATGCTTGTTGGAGCTTGAGGCCATTTGGCTACTCCATGTGTTTTGCATTGTGTGTTGCATTTTTTGTCATGCTAGTTGTTAGGTTTTTGCATTTGCATGATATTTGGTTGGATTTTTGAATTAAGCATGCCTTGTGTTTGTAAAAATGCCATGCATGTTTTAGGTCTAGGTTACATTAAATGCCATGCAAGTTCATGTTAGGTCTAGGCCATATTATTTATGTCATGCATTTTCCTTACATTTAGGTTTAGATCCATGCATTATGTTTGCTGCATTATTTCATGCATTTCATATTCATACCACTTGAATAATGACTTGAGCCAATTGATGGTTCAAATTATGCTCTCTTGAGCACACTTGTGGAAAATTAAGTTTGTCAAGTTGATTATTCTACCTTTGTGATTTTTTTTTACTTAGACAATTTTTATCTAACTTTCAAAAAGTCTTAGCTATTGTTTGGAAATCATTTTATGAGTTTCAAATATTTTTACTTTGATTTTTAAATGATTTTATCAAAGACAAAAAAATGTGCTAGCAAAGCAGTTTTTTTTCTCCTCAAAAAAACTCGTACATCTCTGATTTTTCTGGGAATTCATCTTTGATCATAAAATTAAGCCGATTTTTTATCGTGTAGTTTTACATGTCCTGAGTCTCCAGTAATATTTTCAGAATTTTTGGAATTTTTAAAAATAGGGTAAAAAATCATGGATTAAAACTGGACAGTGGAGTCAGAATTGAATTTAAAGAAAAACAAAGCAGTTTTTTCTCCTCAAAAAAAACTCGTACATCTCTGATTTTTCTGGGAATTCATATTTGATCATAAAATTAAGCCGATTTTTTATCGTGTAGTTTTACATGTCCTGAGTCTCCAGTAATTTTTTTAGAATTTTTGGAATTTTTAAAAATAGGGTAAAAAATCGTGGATTAAAACTGGACAGTGGAGTCAGAATTGAATTTAAAGAAAAACAAAGCAGTTTTTTCTCCTAAAAAAACTCGTACATCTCTGATTTTTCTGGGAATTCATCTTTGATCATAAAATTAATCCGATTTTTTATCGTGTAGTTTTACATGTTCTGAGTCTCCAGTAATTTTTTTAGAATTTTTGGAATTTTTAAAAATAGGGTAAAAAATCGTGGATTAAAACTGGACAGTGGAGTCAGAATTGAATTTAAAGAAAAACAAAGCAGTTTTTTCTCCTCCAAAAACTCGTACATCTATGATTTTTCTGGGAATTCATCTTTGATCAGAAAATTAAGCCGATTTGTTTTCGTGTAGTTTTACATGTCCTGAGTCTCCAGTATTTATTTTAGAATTTTTGGAAGTTTTAAAAATTGGGTAAAAAATCGTGGATTAATACTGGACAGTGGAGTCAGAATTGAATTTAAAGAAAAACCATTTTTCTGTTTTGGTTAATTTACTTAGAGTGGGCTGATTAGGAGGGTTAGCTACTGACTTAGGATAATTTATAAGCCTTTTTAAACTCTAAAAATGGTTTTTCAAGTCCCGGGTTAAGGGTAGCCAAGTCCGGATTTTTTAAACTTAGGAAATTAGAGCCATTTAAAAAATTCTAGCCCAGTTTTTATTTTTAATTCAAGCTTCTCAAAATTATTTTCAAACAATCACAAAGTATTTTGGTTTTAGAATATTTAATTTGACATATTTTCCTAAGGTAGCCGGATATCTTTTTAGATATACGGATTTCCTTAATTAAAGGAAAAAATACATTTCATGCATTGCATTTTTATATTCATGCATTTTATATAATATGTGATTCTTGTTATAATAATTTCTATGATATTGTTATTATTTTGATTTATATTTTTGATGTTATATGGTTTATCATATGATTTGGAATATTTCATGATATCCCATGCTTTTATTTAGTCATTTTTTTGGTCATATTATTTAGCATATACTATGTTCATGCACTATTATTTCTATTTTTATTTTCATGCATATTATATGGTAGCATTATTTCATATTCCATTTCATTTAATGTATATGCCATATCATTCATGTTTGCCATGTCATTTAGGTTGCATTATATTATTTAGATTTTGCTATGTCATTTTATTTATGTCATGCATATACATGTTCATTTATTTTAAATGTTTTCAAAAAGATAATGGTTTTCAATAAAAATAAAGATATTCCCGAGTTAAAATAATTCATGAGTTCTCTACCGGGTTTGCTGGAGGGAATTTCATCAATTATCATTAATAAAGGAATATCTTTCTTTCAAAAGAAGAATGATTCGGAAAGTTTTCCAAAACTAATAAAAATTTCTATATTTTGCCACGTTTGTTGGGGAATATAGGAAAATTTTGAATTTATAAATTCCGGATCATTTTCAATAAAAAAATGGAATTATTTTTAAATTGGGAATTAACTTGAAATACTAAGTTTAAAACCAACTTTTTACCGAGACTTGAGATAACACACGATTAATAAGGTACCGATTTATACGGGCGTTGTGGGGGTGCTAATCCTTCCCCACACGTAACCGACTCCCGAACCCGCTTCTTTGATTTCTCTGGTTTAAAACGCAGACTTGAAATTGGTTTTTAAAATGTTTTAATTAATTTTTAAAATATTTTATAAAACCGGTTTTAATAGGTGGCCGATCACACCTAGCTAAAAAAGATTGGTGGCGACTCCATGTCTTTTTTAAGGTCATTTTCAAAACTTTCATTTTTCTAGAGGAATTAAGTCGACTTTTCCTCGATTTTTTAATGTCACATCTAACGAATAATAAAGTCTTGCGATGAGCCGTTATTTTTTAGGTTGCGACAGGTATGATGAATTTTTTCTAAGTTTTTTCATATATTTGGAGGATCATACCCTATACTCATGTCCGAGTATGTGTCGGATATGGGTGTCGGACACGGGTACTTTAGGGAAAATGAAGAGTCTGGGTAACATAGAATATAAAAATATTGGTGGAGTACATTCTAAACCTTTTAGATAGGAAACATTTTAGCAGATATATACCAATTTGAATTTTGTCTACAATTTGGGATATTATCATATTTATGAGACCGAAACTATTAACTTCATTTGTTGCATGCCTTGAAGAGCCCAAGGATTACATTATAGAGCCTCTACTCTTTCTATACGTGCAAACATTAAACCATATGTGCTTGGTTGAATTAATTTCAGGGACAAGACTTGGGTAGAAATCTTTGCTCCATATTGGTATTCTTTGTTTGAATAGTGATATCAAGATTCAAGGACATTAGCTACTCCATATTCTGATATAGGGGTTGCCTATTATTTTCTCACTCTAAGACCACTTTGTCATGGCTGGGATTTGGAAGCTTCAGACATTATAATTTGTGGTATTTATAACCCGATGTCTTGAAAATGTCTGGACAATATTGCATGTGCTAGCTGGTGAGCAAATTAAGAATATGAGAAGCATACAAGTTTTTACGTGTTCGTCAGGAATATATACCTGAATTGGCAATGGTTTGAATAATGATGGCCCCAAAGGCAAAGCGAATTGGGATACAAGATTTCTTGAATTATTGCTGTAAAGAAATTTAGATTTTAGCAGGGTTGAAGTGCTACTTACCATTAATTTACTTTGTATATATTTCAATCTCACGAATGCAGTTTTTACCTACTTTGAAGAAAACAGGAGAGTTCTCTAGGGGAGGTTCTGGGGCATATTTATTTTATGTATATAAGTATTTTAGGGGAGAGCAAAGAGATTCGTTACAGCCCTTTTGTTTATACATATAAAAGAATCTCTTTGATCGATGCCAAGATCCATAATTCACGGCTCTAAAATTAAGTTATAACTCAATAATCTTTTCGTAGTTTTTAAAGTTGTTTTCTTATGAATTTGATCTTTCTTTTTAGGTAATAATTGTTGGCTTTAATTAGTTTCTTTATTGATAGGTCTACTTGGGCTACTGGGGTTCAAATCCATGCATTTCTCATGGAATAAAAGAAACAAAGGGAGACAGAGAGAGAGAGAGCGACAATTCGCAATAGCAAAAAGGCTTCTCAACTTTGATCTTTTAAGAGAAAATCCCAAGTTCATGACTCAAGATGGCCAAACTTTTAGCATATGTTTCTGAGGCTTGTTGTCAAAAGAAATGAATAACTGAAAGGATAATTCATAGTTATGACCCAACTTTTTTTTTTTTTTTTTTATAGAAATTAATAACCTTAATTTCCAAATTCTAACTTCAAAGAAATTAAGATTTATTGTTGGTTGTTGAATATTCTTCACTTGTAAATTGAAAACTTTAGATTTAGTGGTTTTATAATTTGTAACCAAAGTATTGGTAATTTAAACGTTTAGCATTAACATTGAACTGAATCATTAACAGTAACTCAATTATAAAGTTCATATCGTAACTAAAAGGTAATTAGAGGTAAGGCATTTTCAGCCATTTCCCCCATGCTTGTATTCCTTGTGAAGTATACCCATCTTGACATTTATAAGGATGTGAAAGAGGAGGATAAAGCAATCTTTTTCTTCAATAAAGAAAAAAAATCACAAAATTTAGCACCTAAAATCACAACGAATTAATGCCTAACTAATTAAAATGCCAACTTATTGACAATAGGAGAAGAAATAGCCAGAAAAAACAGGAAAGAGAAAAAAAAAATCAAGAGGACCTAATTAAAGGAGCGATTATTTTGGCCAAAAAAGAGAGAGGAGGGATTTTGGAATTTTTTTTGTCCTTTCTAAATAAATAAAAATTTATAAACTTGGTTGTGCTTTAATTTTCTTTAGTATGCAATATTTTCATCCTTTATTGATGGTATTGATAGGGATAATTATTTGATATTTTCTTATGTAGGTGAAAGTTTAAAGTATATATAAATCAAGCTGTAACTTTTTCAAATTTCATAATCGAATTTGAGACTTTTAAACTAAAAATATTATACTTTAATGACTTCTTTTTATAAAAAAAAATATATATTGTATGTGCCACGGATCATGATTTTTTGATACTATAATGTTATATGAGAGGGAAAAAAAAACACACCTTTCATAGTTGTCTTCTCCACTCTTTGTTACCCACTATTCTTTATATTTTAAGACTGAGAAAATCGATTTTCCACAAGATTAGATTAATTATATATCAAGCTTATTGATACGTTAATATCATGGACCAAAATTGACTTAAATCAGCAAAACAATTTGATAATTGAATTCTGAATTAGATGTTGCATCAAGAAATCTGAATTCTAACAATTCATTGATTTTTTATCCTCAAATTCTAATCTCTACCGAACATTCTCTCTTTGTTTTTTTTCTTTTCTCCCTTTTTTTCCTCGTGGAAAGTTAGGGAATCTCACCAATCTTAAAGTTGTAACTTTTATGGTCAGACTCTTAATCAGATTCCCCCAATAATAATAATAAAATCATGCAAAATTTCAGAAAACAAAGAAAAACCAAATTAGAAAACGACTCTCACTAACTCTATAAATTATAATTCCATTGGTAATGATATTTACGTAAGGATTAAAGCGTCAGCCAACACGAGTCATTTTGCTGATTTCATGCGGGGGTTTAGGGTTTAATATTCGCAATGACTTAGGCTTAAAACCTTAAAGCTTATTCTAAATAGTGTATTCTACCAAACAATTTTATATTCTAAATAGAACCCAGATTTTGTCATTTTATTTTCCTACCAATCTTGTATAGAATAAACCTGATTTTCCAGGGTATTTAAACTGAACTACTCTCCAGTGTAGAAACAAATTTCAATATAGTAAGATGACCGACAATAACAGGCTTTAATTTTGTGTGATGATCCTATGAAAATTCTAAATCTTACACGCAACTTTGTATAATTGTATTGATCAGGATCACATCTTTGGCCGCATTTTGGGAGTTAGACTGCTTGAATCTTTCATTTTCCAGCCGCCCATTCAAACACCTTGGTTCACATTGTGCTCAAGGATTTATTTATTTTCGGGTAATTTTTTTTTCCCAACCAATTATACCATTCTTTTTTTTGCTCCTTTTAAACTACTTGTGTGAATTTGAAGTTTGCCGACATCTTCAGTCGCATTCATTCTTTATATGAGGCAGACTTTTTTTGTCATTAAATTTTCGTTTGATAAAGGAAATCAAAGAAAAAGAGTGCCAGCTATTTCCTGTTTCAAGTTTGGGTTACTTCATGTCGAGGTTCCTCCAATGTCCGTGAATCCAAATCCTCTATCCTCTATCCCATTTCTATGTCTTATCCGTGTCTCCATTTTCGTAACGAACCGCGCGTCTTTTTTTTTTCTTCTCTTCATACCTGTTCGTTTTTAATGTTTGATCCAATTCTTTATCTAATAAAAAAACCGATTTCTTGAAAAGGAAAAAAAAATGATATAAAGACGATGCAAATAAAGGAGATGGTGTCATGAAATTCATCTATTCGATCACCGATAAAATACCAATCGATCGTATTTATATTTCGTAGTCCCCGTTAAACAGTTGAAAACAAACGAGAAAGAAAGCAACACCTAAAAAACGAAACTGAGGCTCGTTACGAAAATGAAGGCACGGAGAGAGGTAGGAAAATGGAGGGCAGAGAATTTTTATTAAGTTCACTTTGCTTTTTGCAATTATATTATGTGGAAAATGATTAGTTCGTTTTAAATGTCTCCGCTTGCTAAGGCTATTAAGTATTAATCACAATAGGAACATCAAAAAGAAAAAAAGAAAAACTCTCCCTTTACTATATACTTTTCTATACAAACTATAATTAATTAAAAAAAAAAAAGGAAAAAAAGATCTTCATTAGAGTCTTTGAAGACTTTAGTCATGCTATTGCTCTTCGGTTATAAATTTTGTTGGTAAAAAAATGGATTCACTCTATTAATTAATTTTGAAAATACGAAAGACAATTATATCATTATATAAAATAGTTTTTCTTTCATACGTAATCGTTGACTCGTACAAAAAATCGTCCAATTAACACAGCAATTTTTTTTCTTTACGATTATAATTTTAGTTCATCTGATTGTAATAATATACATGATAGGAGATGGTCAGTGAAAATTAAAGTTGTTTTTTTAGTTAAAAATAAATAAAAAATACTAGAATTCAAATTTGAACAGCCTGTATAGTGTTTGTATAACAAGGAAAGGACATAAACTTGATTTTAATCCAAGTGATTCAAAAATAATTTTTAAAATATGATATTTAATAAATTTAAATTTTAACATTTATAATTTTTTTTTCTCATCTCGACAATCTTTATAAAATAAATAAGAAAAGGGATACATAGATCAGTTTCAAAATGAAAAAGGGAAACCGTGTGGAGGTTTTGGGCTTCAGCTTTTTTTTTTTTTTACTTTTGAGGAGTCAATGAGATAAAGATCAAGAAATTGAAATAGAAATAGAAAGATAATTAACTCTACCTTTTCTTTCTTCTTACGTCTACTTTTAATAATAATAATAATAATAATAATATGTCTTAGCAACTAAGGTCTAAGGCATTATCTATCTTGTTGCCTTTCTAATAAGGCATGTCCCCTTTCTTCTTAGCATTGGTTTTATCCAATTTTTTTTATATAAAAAAAAAACAATAATTTTTTTATAAAAAAAAATTACATATGTTGAAATTTAAATTTATTAGATATTATTTTTTAATAATGATTGTATGAATCAAATCAATTAAATTCTGAATTCAATTTTTTTTTAATTAAACATAAAAATTTTAATGTGTTGAAAACTACAAAAAAATGAAAAATAAATAGCAAAACTTTATATTTTCTCTTACTAGTATATATAAACTTTTATCCCCTTCTTTTAACTTTTAATTATGAGATAATGATAAACAAGTTGGTATGCAGTATGCGGTCTTTTTATTTTAATATAGCTAAAAAAAAATTATTTATCAAAATACCGCTCTTTTCAGATTAATTCCCAAAATCCGTTTTTTTTAGGCCATGGCGATTTCCCAACTGAAAATTTTCAAATTTTTTTTTCTCATTGGAAAATCGCCACCGTGGGTGGCGATTTCCCAAAGGTAAGTTTTACCTTTTTTTTTTAATTCTTTTAATAAATAATAAAATTTAAATAAAAATTATATAATTTAAAATTTTAAAAAATAAAAATTTAATAATTTTAATATATAATTTTTATCCATGGTGGTAGAAGTGTTCATGGGCCGGGCTCATGTATGGTATCAACACCACATTTGCTTGCCCGAGCCACAGTGGCAATTTTTCAACATTTATTTATTTATTTTTTAATTTTATAAAATTATAAAAATTATATAATTTTTAATTTTAAAAAATAAAAATATAAATATAACAATTTACCAAAAATTAAAAAATTATATTCGTAATTAGACCTGTTCATGGGCCGGGCCGCGACCCGAAATTTTTTCCCTTGCCCAAGCCCATTTCTAGTCGTGCCGACCTGAAAGCTCATTTCACTATTAAAAATATATTTTTATATATTTTATACTTTTTTGAATTTTGTTATTTAATTTTTTTTTTAAATTAAAAATTATATAATTTTTATTTAAAATTTATTATTTAATAAAATTACATAAACACATGTCCAAGCCCGGACTAATACGACACTCTAGTTGGCCTTTCTCTCGGAGGTCCATTTATTACGAATACAAGTTGAAAGAATTCGATTGACATTACGGATAGACCTGCTCATGGGCTGGGCAGCCCGTCCGGCCAGGCCCGGATCACTATTTATATATTAAAATAATGAAATTCAGGCCCGCGAGCCGGGCCTTGGCAAGGAAATTGAAAAATTTCGGGTCGCGGCCCGGCCCATGAGTAGGCCTAATTACGTATATAATTTTTTAATTTTTGGTAAATTGTTATATTTTTATTTTTATTTTTTAAAATTAAAAATTATATAATTTTTATAATTTTATAAAATTAAAAAATAAATAAATGTTGAAAAATTGCCACCGTGGCTCGGGCAAGCAAATGTGGTGTTGATACCATACATGAGCCCGGCCCATGAATACTTCTACCACCTTGGATAAAAATTATATATTAAAATTATTAAATCTTTATTTTTTAAAATTTTAAATTATGGCGATTTTCCAATGGGAAAAAAAAATTAAAAATTTTAGTTGGGAAATCGCCATGGCCCATGGCGATTTCCCAATTGGTATTTTAAAAAAAAATTAAAAATTTCAGTTGGGAAATCGCCATGAGCCATGACAATTTCTCAACTGATTTAAAAGAAACAGATTTTGAGAATTAATCTGAAAAGAACGGTATTTTGATAAAAAAAGAATTTTTAGCTATATTTAGATTAAAAAAAACGCAATATGCTCATTCGAATTATTTAAAAGTTTTAAGTTCAATTTATTTTTTATTAAATAAAAAAAAAAAACACATGAGCACGTGAAGAAATCATGTTATATCAATTTCAGTATTATTATTATATAATATTATATAGTACTGATAGAAATGAAAGAGCTTGGTAGAAAGAAGGGGGGGGGGGGGGGGCTCTCAGGAGAGCTGGCTGAAAGCGATAAAGTCGACCAAATGAAATTAAGGTCAACAAGACAAACCTTGTTTCAGTCTTGAGTTCAAAATGTACGTCTCATTGGTGTGGGGGCTTGAGCTTGACATCGCCTTAGAATTTCAATATGTTCCTACCGACTTGCATGACTTTCAAAACTAAAAACCAAAATCTTTAATAATTTAATTTGTATATGAATGTAGACAGCTTTATCAACTGAGGATGATTCCAAGTGGGATGTGTCTGTCAGAGAAGGCTTTTTCAGCAATTCATCTTCCGCTAACTTTCCTAAATAAACCAAACCCTTGAAACATCTTCTGAATTCTATCCTCTTTATATTTTTTCCCTATTCCTGGGTATTAATCTCTCATTCCCTTGACAACCTTGACACTCATCATTTCTTTAGCTTTCAGCCCACCTGCCCTTTCTTGCTTGCTTCCCTGCTTGTTCTGTTCTTGTTCTATAGTTCAACTTCATTGATGGAAATGGAATCAGCTTGGGTGGATACTACTTTGGACCTCAACATCAATCCTTTCAATCATAGCAACAAAACTCTGGTGAGTTTGGATTATCAATTGAGGAGGATAACCATTTTAGAAAGCTAATTTTCTTGTTTCGGATTGTTGGATTTAAAACAATTTTTTTTTTTTTTTTTATCTTTCTGAAACAGAAGAGAGAATCTGAGGGAGAACAGGCTGATTCTAATGTGAAGGTACCAGTTAAACAAGAGGTCAGTTTCTGGACAAGTTAATTGTCTTCAAGAACTTAAATTGGACTTTCTTATTTGTTGAGTTATTCCCAAATAAGAATTGTTTTCTGTTTCTGATTCACTCATACCAGCTACTTTAATTTAGAATCAATTTGCCTTTGTTCAGACTGTTTTAATTCAGAATTTTCTTCTTTCTTCTTTCGTCAAAGTTCAAAGCTCATTGTTTCTTACACAGCTTACTTATAATTTCTACTGTATATGTTCTTTAAATTGGAAAATTGCTTGATGTTTTTTTTATTCTAAACAGACTGGAGTTTTGGTGGAGGAATTGAATCGGATTAGCGCTGAGAACAAGAAGCTAACTGAAATGCTAACAGTTTTGTGTTAGGTACCAGAGTGACGGAATAGTGTCTCACAACTAAAATAAGAGATGAGAAAATAGGAACTGAATACACAAAATTTAACGTGGAAAACCCTCAATGAATAAAGGGAAAAACCACGGGGCAAGACTAGAAGAATTTCACTATGAGAAAATATTACAACACCTCTCTCTAATTACTAGGAGAGAACAACCTCACAAAGAATATAAGAAAGTATACAAGAGAGGAAGAGATAATTCTTGGGATGGTTTTAATACTTCTCCTTAAGGCTCTTTATATAGCCTTCAAGGAGGAACTCTAACAATTCTCCCACCGATGTGGGATTCTAACAATTCTCCCACTTGAAGATTTGATTAAACCAATCATATCTTCACACCACTCTTTCTGTCTTGCCATTCCATGTTGCTTACGTTTCTGATAGACCATAGGAGGATCGACACCAAATAAACTTGTCAGTGTTGATTGGCTTTGTCATAACATCTGCTAGGTTGTCTTTGGTGTGAATCTTTTGCATATCCACACTTCCTTCTTCTACTACTTCTCGAACAAAGTGATACTGTATACCTATATGCTTTGTCCTGGAATGAAAGGCTGGATTCCTTGCAATGTGCAAGGCACTCTGACTGTCACAATACACAATAATCTTCTGCTGCTTGTGCCCGAGTTCTTCCATTAACCTTTGTATCCATATTGCTTCCTTGCATGCTTGGGTAGCTGCCATGTACTCAGCTTCTGTAGTAGACAAAGCTACAACAGTCTGTAACTTAGATAACCAGCTTACCGCTCCTCCTGCAAGTGTGAACACATAGCCAGTAGTGGATTTCCTTTTATTAAGATCACCTGCAAAATCTGAATCAACATAACCCCTGACAACAAGTTCTGATCCTCCAAAACATAATGCAACATCTGAGGTTCCTTTAATGTATCTAAGGATCCTCTTAACAACATTCCAATGCTCTCTACCAGGATCTGCCATAAATCGACTGACCGCTCCCACTGCTTGTGCAATGTCTGGTCTTGTACATATCATAGCATACATAAGGCTTCCCACCGCTGATGCATACGGTACTCGAGACATTTCCATCCTCTCTGCTTCATTGCTAGGACTCATACCTGAGGATAATTTACAATTGACAGGAAGTGGGGTAGATATTGGCTTACAGTCTTGCATGTTGAAGCGTCGCAAGACCTTCCTCAGATAATTCTTTTGAGACAGCCAAATTTTCCTGTCTTTTCTGTCTCGGTGAATTTGCATCCCTAAAATCTTGTTTGCGGGTCCCAAGTCCTTCATATCGAACTCCCTAGCCAACTGTGCCTTCAAATCTTGGATTCGATCTTTGTTGGGGCCTACCACCAACATGTCATCCACATACAACAGCAAAATAATGAAATCATTATCATCAAACCTCTTGTAGTACGTACAATGGTCTGAACTCAGTCTGTTGTATTCAAGGCTAATTATGAAAGAATCAAATCTCTTGTACCAACATCTGGGCGCCTGCTTTAGACCGTACAGAGATTTGGTCAACCTGCAAACCAAGTTCTCTTTGCCTGTTTCAACAAAACCTTCTGGTTGGAGCATATAAATTTCTTCTTCAAGCTCTCCATGTAGAAAAGCCGTCTTTACATCTAGTTGTTCAAGATGTAAATCAAATGCAGCACACATAGCCAACACTACTCTGATAGTAGTAAGTCTGACAACTGGAGAAAATATCTCGTTGAAGTCAATACCTTCTTTCTGAGCATATCCTTTTACAACCAATCTAGCACGATATCGTTCTACTTGATCATTGCTATCCCGCTTGATCTTGTAGACCCATTTGTTACCAATGGCTTTTCTGCCACGTGGTAATTCCACCAGTTCCCATGTCTCGTTCTTGTGAAGAGCTTCAATTTCTTCCTGCATTGCTGTCATCCACAGAGAAGCATCTGGGCTACTAGTAGCTTCATGAAAAGTTGATGGCTCTCCATCCTCTGTTAAAAGACAGTATGCAACATTGCTCTCCGTAACATACTCCGTGTGCCAATTTGGAGGCCTTCTCTCACGAGTTGACCGTCGAACTTCTACAGCCTCGGACTCAACTGGTTCTGGTACCTCATGCTCTGGTTCTGCTTCAGAAGAATCATCTTCTTGAGAATTTCTATCCATCTGCACTGTAGCAGTCTCTTTTGAAGTGTTGTCATTTGTTTGCTCACTTTGCAGTTCATTTTCTGCAAAAACTACATCTCTGCTGACAACAACCTTGCGGGCAGTGGGATCCCACAGGCGATACCCCTTAACACCGTCAGCATAACCCAAGAATATACATTTTCTGGATTTTGGATCCAGCTTTGTTCTTTCTTGGGAGTTGTACATTACGTACACAGGACATCCAAACACATGTAGAGAAGAATAATCAGCTGGCTTTCCTTTCCACATCTCCATAGGCGTCTTCAAACCAATCGCCGTTGATGGTGATCGATTTATCACATAACAGGTGGTTTTGACTGCTTCTGCCCAGAAAGATTTGGCCAATCCCGCTGTTCTCAGCATGGCTCTTGTTCTATCTAGGAGAGTTCTGTTCATCCGCTCTGCTACACCATTCTGTTGAGGCGTATGTGCAACCGTGAATTGTCTCATAATACCCTCTTTCTTACAGAATGCTAGAAAGTTACCGTCTACATATTCTCCTCCATTGTCTGTCCTCAAGCACTTGATTCTTTTCCCAGTTTCAAGCTCTACTTGTGCTTTGAACTCCTTGAATACTGGAAACACATCAGACTTCTTCTTGATTGGGTACACCCATAATCTCCTGGAATAGTCATCAATGAATGATACAAAATACTTTGCTCCACCCAGGGATATTTCTGGTGACTCCCACACATCAGAATGGATTAAGTCCAGTATGTGTTTGCTTCTTGTAGTTACTTTAGCAAACTTCAATCTATGCTGCTTGCTTATCACACAGTGCTCACAGAAAGGTAAATTGACCATCTTGAGCCCGGGCAGGAGATTGCGTTCTGCAAGGACTTTCAAGCCTCGCTCTGACATATGGCCTAATCTGCGATGCCACATCATCGTTGTTTCTTCTTGGCTGGCTGCTGCAACTGATGCATCTGCCTCTTGCAACGTCTCTCCCAAAAGCATGTATAGATTGCTTGTGATCTTCTCTGCTTTCATCACCACAAGGTTTCCTTTCACTACTTTCAATATTCCACATTCAGTGTGGATCTTGCACCCGAGGTCATCCAATTGTCCAATTGACAATAAGTTCTTCTTTAAGCCCTTCACATGTCGTACCCCTTGAATTTTGCGAACAGTACCATCATGCATTTTTAATCTGACGGTACCGACTCCAGCAATATCTAAGGCGTGATCATTTCCCATGAACACAGATCCTTCCGAAATAGGTTCATAAGTGCAAAACCAATCTCGGTGTGGAGTCATGTGCCATGTCGCACCTGAATCCATTATCCAGACATCATTGAGTTTCTTTCCGCCTTTAGAACTAGTCGCTGCTTCACTATACAAGATTTCTCCATCATCTGAGGTACTTGCAACACAACCTTGGGAGGTCGATGTTTCAGAATTCTTTTCTCCACCCTTCTTATTATGCCAACACTCCTTCTTCGAGTGCCCTCTCATGCCACAATTGTAGCATTTAAGATTCTTCCTTCTTCGAGATTTTGATCTACCATGATTCTGACTCCCACTGGAGCCACGTTCTGTTGATCTGCCTCTCATCACCGTTAAAGCCTCTGCTTGCTTTGAATTTTCTGACCTTTCCTCCTTATTCTTGCGCCTGGATTCTTCTTCAAGAATAGCACCGGCAACATCATCAAAGTGAAGAGAGTCACTAACATTGTTATTTGTGATGTTGATGATGAGTTGATCATACGAATCTGGTAAACTCTGAAGTAGAAGTTCCGCACGTTCATTTTCCGCTATTTTGAAATCTGATGCTGTGAGTTGAGCAAATAGCGTATTCAGAGTGTTGATGTGATCCGTTACCGACGTGGATTCACTCATTCGAAGAGTGTAGAGTTTCCTCTTCAAGAATATTCTGGTGTGAAGTGAGTTCACCTCGTACAATTTGTTTAGAACATCCCAAATCTCCTTTGCAGTCTTCTTCTCTGCAACACTTGACAAAACTGAATCCGCCATTGCTAGGTGCAGATTGGCAACAGCATTGTCATCCTTCTCTTTCCACTTTTCATCAGTCATTTCTGTGGGTCTACTTTCAATTGCTTCTAGACAATTATCCTTCCTCAAAATTGCTCTTATCTTCAATTTCCACAAGGAGAAATTTCTCCCACTGAACTTCTCTATCTCGAATTTTGCTGCCATGGTTGTACACGAACTGAAGCGAGTTACACTATTTCACCGTGAATAGTACCGTATACGTGAACAGTATTGTACGTATGTCGTACACTAGAACAAATCCAGTATACGTTAACAATTACTGCAAAAGTATACAACCACACATATGAATAGTAACCGTATCTGTGAACAGTGACCGTATACTGGAACAGTGACCGTATACTGGAACAGTGACCGTAGCCCGTGAATAGTGCACCAGGTAGGTTCCCAGGAAAGAGAGGTGGGTCACTGATAGACACACTTAAATACCAAGTCTTTCCTAGCCAGAACTTCCCTAGAAACTTTCACACTACCACACTTTATTTCCAGCAACAAGAATAATTCTTTTCTGATGTGGAAGATCAGACAATACTGCAACCACAGAGCATACTAAGAACCAACACTTTCACTGCAGCGGAATAAGGACCACGAACCAATGGCTCTGATACCACTGTTAGGTACCAGAGTGACGGAATAGTGTCTCACAACTAAAATAAGAGATGAGAAAATAGGAACTGAATACACAAAATTTAACGTGGAAAACCCTCAATGAATAAAGGGAAAAACCACGGGGCAAGACTAGAAGAATTTCACTATGAGAAAATATTACAACACCTCTCTCTAATTACTAGGAGAGAACAACCTCACAAAGAATATAAGAAAGTATACAAGAGAGGAAGAGATAATTCTTGGGATGGTTTTAATACTTCTCCTTAAGGCTCTTTATATAGCCTTCAAGGAGGAACTCTAACAATTCTCCCACCGATGTGGGATTCTAACATTTTGTGCGAGCACTACGACTCCTTGCAGAACCAATATATGGAATTGGTGAGCAAGAAGTCTGAAAATGGAGCTGCAATATCAAAGAAGAGAAAAGCCGAGTGCGAGGATTATACCAACATGATTGGATTTTGTGGAAACGATGAGAGCAGCTGTAGTGATGAAGAGTCATGTAAAAAGCCTAAGGAGTGCATTAAGGCAAAGATTTCAAGGGTTTACGTGCGCACCAATCCTTCTGATAACAGCCTGGTAAGGTCCCTAAACTAGTTTTCTTGCCAGATAGAATTTATTACTAAGTGCTTAATGTCTTTTAAACGAAATTAATTAGCCTCCAAGCTATGTTACTCGGACTCGGGTGTGAGTGTTGGATAAGGTATGTGTTCGACACGGGCATGTTTAATTTTTTCTATGTTTTACATGTATCCATACCCATGTTCGGATATGCATCGGACACGGGTACTTCAAAAAAAAGAAAAAAGAGCCGGAACAACGTGGCCTCCAAGTACTAAGAATTTTTAGTATTCTTATATTGATCTGTGTTACAGATTGTGAGGGATGGATATCAATGGAGAAAATATGGTCAAAAGGTTACAAAAGATAACCCCTCTCCCAGAGCATACTTCAAGTGCTCCTTTGCCCCAAGTTGTCCAGTCAAGAAAAAGGTGAGCATATGAATACATATTGATAGTCTCTTAAATTTAGGAACCATTAATTTCAAGAAATATTTGTCTCTGATTGTTGTTTTTGCTATTAATCGATTGCTTTTAGGTGCAAAGAAGTGCTGAAGATCCATCAATCTTGGTGGCTACTTATGAAGGAGAGCACAACCACGCACACAGTTCTCAGGCTGAATTATCATTAAGCCCCAACTCTATTACTGCCAACCTTCTTCGTTCAGCTCCTCTTTCTGCACCCACCAAATCTTCAGCTCCCATTGTGAGTCTTGAGTTGAAGAAACCAGTTGGATTGGGCGATGATACCAAAAAACCAGTCCAACAAATTGATGCACCAGAAATCCAGCAGATTTTATTCCAACAAATGGCAGCTTCTTTGACTAGAGACCCGAACTTCACAGCAGCGCTTGCTGCAGCCATTTTAGGAAAGCTGTAGACCAGAATAGGATAGAAAAATGGTGAAATTAAACATAGTTACGGAGAAAGTCATAGTTCTGGATTTTTCTTGGTTCAGTTGAAAATGGGAAGAGAGAGTGTCAAGTGATGTAAATAGAATCTTGAATCTAATGTTAGAAAAAGAGAAAAGAAAAAAAAAAAAAAAAAAAGGCAATTGTTTCCCAAGGTAATTTAGCAGGACAGGAATTAAAAGTCATGATTTAATGATGGTTAATACTATGCTGTTATCTGATGAATTAATTCCTGTCTGAATTTGCATTTTTCTGGTTGTTATCTGATATCCATGAAACTTGGAATGTGAATTCAGATCAGGGAATTTGCATTCCAAGTTACATGGATATGATTTAGATATTCGCATGGAAATTATATGGAAACTATGCCAATTAAGCTTGTAAAATTACAACACAGAAACTCATTTGCAAACTGAGACTAAATTGCACTGAACTTCAGAACATTGTCATCAGAAAAATTTTCACCTCAGAATCACATAGGAAGGGTCATAAATTTTACACAAATTTGCAGTACTGGAAAGTCCTGGTTTTACTGGCCAAAAAAGAAAGTCCTGGTTTCAAACGGAAGTCTATAGCGTAAAGAAATTCATATGCATGGTTGAAATTATGGAAAGAAATGCTTAATTAGACCTTTGTGTCTTCAATCTTCATGGTCGGGTAAGCATTAAGTGGAAATTCTTGTGGCCAAAGTATAGAAAAACTAAATTTTATTACATAACTATTCAAGTAATAATGCTATCCTAATCTTCTTGTATAAGGATTAGTTAGAGAGGGAAATGTATTGGCATGTTTATCTGTTCATCTGAATGTTGTTGCGAGTTTATTTGTTGATTATGGTAACAATATGGACGATTTTGTCTGATCTAACTAGAAAAATCTGAAGAAGAAAAAAAACACTTATCATGTCATTTTCAAACCATTCAAATGAATTATAGACTTGCTATTTATTGTAGGTACAATTTGTCTGTAATTACCTCTAAATTCCTTAATGTCTTACCATATTCCCTTTGTATTCAAACTTTGCAGCTGATCGTTTCTTGTCTATATATTGTCCCCAAGCTTAGTCAAACAAAGTTTCTTGTCTGAAACAGAATTATCTCTACCAATCTTGTAATAGAATTAATGAATATCTATGTACTGATTTAAGGTTAATTACACAAAAAAATAATAAACATCTTTCATCGAAATTTTAATGAATTTTTTGGATCAGAGAAGGAAAAATCATAACTCAAAGTTTAATTATTAGGATGCTTTGTTTTGATAAATGGTAAAAAGTAAGTGGGAAGTAGAACTCTTTCTTCCTGTGATTCTTTTTTAAAGGTAGAACTCTTTCCCAGTTTGGGTCAAATGAGAAATGTCCAGGAAAGTTAAAAGTTAATTTGATTTTGATTTTGATTTTTTTTTTCTTTTCTCTTTTTACATAATTAAAGATTAAAAAAAAAATGTGTCGACTGCCATGGCACAGTCAACTTTCATTTGCCTCTGAACTCATAATCCCCATTTTCAGCTCTTTCCCTCTCTCTTCAGTCTGCCATTTTTTTCAGTTAGCATGAATTGATGAAAGAACAAAAACCAAGTTTTAACAAGCTACAAAACCCAAAATTCAGCAATCTTCATGCCAACAAAAAGATAAAATCAATGCCTGCCACTTTCTCTGAGGAACCATTTTGGAAATGCTTTTTTGTAGGAAAAATCCAAAATCTTTAATAGCTTTTCCAAGACTTTCCTACTTTCTGACCAGGAAACCTCAAGTACAACAAGATAACGGAGGGATGGAAAAAAAAAAAAAAGGGGAGGAAATCGAAAGCAATTTTTTTTTTTACTAGCCATTTTTCCCGAAATCCACCCTCAACAAATCACCAACAAACCCAACAACCCTAGCATCATCAACAACTACCCAACACTAATCCACCACCATCAAACCGCCGGATTCGGGATTGAGCTCGCCGGATTCTGGGTCTCTTTGAAGATGGAGAGAGAGTGAAGGAGTTTAGACAGAGCAAAGCTTGTAAAAATGAGGAGAGAGATTTTTTTTAGGGTTTAAATAGCTAGGCAAACAAAGAGAAGGCAGCAGACCCGCGGCCCGACCCGCGGGCGACCCGACTTGAGTCAGACCCAGCTAGGAGGAAGAAGGAAGAAGGAAAATGGAAAAGAAAAAAGAAAAAAAAGGAAGAGGCCAGTCGGCCCATCGCAGCAGACCAACTCAGTCCGTGTTTTTTTTTCAAGCCCACCAATTTTGGGTCCAATCTCCACTTGATTTTGGGTCAAGTTTCGAATAATTTGGGTAAAATTTATCTTCTTGTCTTTTATTATTTGTATTTATTATTTATTTAAATTTTGTAGTATATTTTAATATTGTCAAAAATATGGGTTTGTTGTGGAATATTTTAAATATTGTAGTAAGAAATTAATTTTAATAAATAAACTTTGAAATAGAAATGATTAATTTTTAAAAAAAAATCTCTAAAAGGAATTTTTTTGGACAAGTTAAAGTATTAATTTTTTCTTAAAGTGTTTCGAGTAAAGATAATTTATGGGACATTATCAAAAGTATTGGAGTGTCTCAAAAATTATTTTTACATAGATTTTTTTTTTTTTTTATAAATAATAATCATTTCAAATATGAATAAAATGAAGAGAATAAATTATGAAAGAATTTTAATTCACATGCATTGCATTTTTTAATTGTTTGCATCATGTACATTCATACAATAATAAAAAGTAAATGTAAATTGCCGACGACGGAATTCGAAGGTCACATTAGTAATTCCTAAGATATCTTGAGGTAATAAAATTTTGTTAAAATTTCATCAAAACTATTGGGAGTATTTAACGAACATTTTTAATAAAGGTTCCACATTCGCTTTCATAAACAAATAAAAAAATAAAAGAATAATTTTTTTTACACAAATAAAATAATCTTCAAAAGGAAATTTAAAAATAAATGTGGATGACGAATCTCCGACGACGGAAGTCGAGGGACGTCACAATAGTGATTCTTAAGATATCCCGAGGTGAGATGATCTCATTAAATACCACCAAAAGTGTTGAAAATATTTAATGAGTGTTCTCGATAAAAGATTTATGTTCATTTTCATTTAAAAAAATAATAATAATGAGAATTCCTTTTTTTAAAATAATAAACATGTTTTGAAAAAGAAATAAAAAGATAATTAATTTTAAATATCGATGTCAAATCCATTAAATCGAAGTTTAGGATAACACATGATTAATTGGTACCGTTTTATTAACGAGCGTCATGAGGGTGCTAATACCTTCCCCATACATAACTGTACTGTCGAACCCCTCATGATTTTTCTCTGGTTTTTAATCGCAGACTTTAAAATTGTCTTTTTAAAAGGTTTTAATTAATTTTAAAATTCTTTTTCAAAGATTTAATAGGTGGCCAATTGCACCTAGCAAAAAAAAAATATTGGTGGCGACTCCATTGTTTTTTTTTAAAATTATATGGGGTCGAAAAACCGTTATGACAGGATCTTATTAAATCTTCTAGTTAAAGAATTTGTTGATGTCCAAATTGATCTTGGTCGTTTGACGAGGAAACCTGCAAAATAAAGATGATCAGAGGCTCGGAGCTAGTACTCTGGCGCGCGTTCCGACGCCCAAGTCAGTTATAGCTCAATAAATCGAAAGAGACAATGTAAAAATGAAGAAGAGAGTGTAGCTAATATATTTACCTCCATTTGCCTATCTAGAGGCTCACCTTTATATATAAAGCATAAAGTAGTGTAATTACTAAATAGCCTTTGGGTCTTTATGGGTATAACAAATATTATTGCCCAAATAGAAAGCTAAGCTGCAAGGTAAACCCTGATGCAGATATAAGAATTCATCATCACTGCAAGTTTGCAACTAAAAATTAAGGACCTGCATCAGTTCACTTTCCAAAAGACTACATCAATTTTGGCCAAAACAAAATGGTTAATAGTTAAGGCCATGCATGATTTCCAACATAAGGGGAGCATAATCAATTTCGTCCAGTTTCTTCTAAGTTCTTTCCATTTTATCCTGTGGATCATAATCACAAAAGTTTCTGGTGATACTGAGGTGAGGGGATTAATTATACAACAAACTATATAGCATATCACTCTAAACAAGTAACACCACGTATGACCCCGGGATCAAGCTCCCAACAACCTTCCCAGCGACTATCTTCTTCTCCTGTGTGCTGGAAAACTGGAATCTGGTGAGAAAATCTAACAAACTCAGTTTCAGAAATTTCAATAACACTATCTGTAGAGCTATAAAGTGATTTAGATTCATTTACACATGACAGAACCACAACTTTATTGCTCTTTTCATTATCTTCCAACACTTTCCCAATGTCACATTCACCTGTACCCAAGTCTGAATCTGCAAAGTCCCAACTCTTGTATATTGCCCAAACCTCCACATTTCTAGGGTATATTTTGTATCTGTTCTTTCCAATGGACCGAGCTCTTAATTTATGAGAGAAAACATTACAGGTGACAACCTTGGTTGGACCACTTTTAACTTTACATATCCCACAACAAAAGGGCAGTTTAAAGTCAGGGCTGTGAGCTTTCTTCTTCTTCTTCTTTACCTCCCAATCTCACACTGATTCCGTACACTGCAGATTCACAATTTTAACTTCCACCCTCCAACAAAGTGAACAGCTACAACAAGTAGCCATGCCTTTTCTCAAGACCAAAGATAAAAATAGGCATATCGGGTCCCTACCACCGAACAGTTCCTACCAGCATGCTCGAGTAAGATCCGAATGCTCCCAGAAGCCAAGAATCCAAATTTCAAAGCCTGGTTGAAATCGATCGTGTCTCAATAATGTAGGTACTTGGACTGCCTTGCACGGGTGGCATCCGTTGAATTTGTTATGGCAGCTTGGAGGAGTTGATTCCAACCTTGTTTTCTCCACAAAATATAAACCTTCTTTCTTGAAGTGGGTTTACACTGGTGAAACAAAGAAAGCACAGATTATTTCCAAGAACCCGGAACCTCCTTCCACTATTGATCCTAACCTTGTTTTCTCCACAAAATATAAACCCTGATCAGAGGAGCTTAGAAGTTGTAGCTGGCGAAGGGAAGAGGCTGGAGAAAGAAGAAGAATAAGAAAGCAAAGGGAAGGGAAGTAACTAAGGTGGAGGTGTAAAGGAGGGGAGAAATAAGTTAACTCATAATGATCATGAAAGGATTTCATGTAACCATGATGAAGTCTGTACCGATAATATGAGTATTGACTCCTAAAACTAACTTTGACCATATACCAAGAAAGAAACAAAAAAGATGGAAGTACTGCAAAAGGCAAAGGGAAAGAGCCAAAAAAACCAAAGCAAGAAGGAGAAGAAATTAAAGAATTGGTTTAATAATATTGGGTAGCTATGAGAAGAGTGAGTAGGATGGAATAGAAGGGTTAATAAATTGGGGTATGTGAAAGAGAGAGATAGGGGAGAGTGGCAGAAAGAGAATGGAACAAATATAGAATAGGCAAAAAAATTGGGAAAATCCACATTAGAAAGGAAGGGGACCCAACAGGCCTATTTTTATCTTTGGTATGGAGAAAGGGCATGGCTACTTGTTGTAGCTGTTCACTTTTGTTGGAGGGAGGAAGTTAAAATTATGAATCTGCAGTGTACGGAATCAGTGTGAGATTGGGAGGTAAAGAAGAAGAAGATCCAAAGACTTGAAACTGCCCTTTTGTTGTGGGATATTTAAAGTTAAAAGTGGTCCAACCAAGGTTGTCTCCTGTAATGTTTTCTCTCATAAATTAAGAGCTCAGCCCATTGGAATGAACAGATACACAATTTACCCTAGCAAGGGGGAAGTTTGGTTAATATACAAGAGTTGGGACTCTGTAGATTCAAACTTGGGTACGGGTTAATGTGACATTGAGGAAGTGTTGGAAGATAATGAAAAGAGCAATAAAGTTGTGGTTCTGTCATGAGTAAATGAATCTAAATCACTTTATAGCTCTACAACTGGTGCTATTGAATTTTTGAAAACTGATTTTCTCACCAGATTTAAGCTTTCCAGCACAAAAGAGAAGAAGATAGTTGTTGGGAAGGCTGTTGGGAGCTTGATTCCGAGGCCATTCGTGGTGTTACTTGTTTAGAGTGATATGCTATATTTTTTGTTGTATAATTAATCCCCTCACCTTATTATCACCAGGAACTTTTGTGGTTATGCTCCACAGAATAAAATGGAAAGAACTTAGAAGAAACAGGATGAAATTGATTATGCTCCCCTTATGTTGGAAATCATGCATGGCCTCAACTATTAACCATTTTGTTTTGGCCAAAATTGATGTAGCCTTTTGGAAAGTGAACTGATGTAAGTACTTAGTTTTTAGTTGCAAACTTGCAGTGATGATGAATTCTGATATCTGCATCAAATTTTACCTTGCAGCTTAGCTTTCTATTTGGTTTAGTAATATTTTGTTTTAGTAAAAAACAAAAATTACTAGCATTTTAGTTTGCTGATCAAATTAATGTTGCATCTCTGTTATTCACTGAACATTGATTTTTTTTTTTTGGATAGCAAAAAGAAAATTGAAGTAAGAGATTCGTTTGATGAATCTAGAAACGCAACTATAGCAATTAATTTTTGAAGTTGATTGATTCTATTTCTGATTTGCCTTGGGTCCACAAATTCTAATCACTGAATTTAACCTTAAATAAACTCGTCCTGCTCTTACCACCACTAAACAAACACACATGCTACCATAGGGCAACAAACAAGAAAAAAATGTCAAAAATATACTTTAAATTAAATGCTATTATTTTTATCGTTAATTATATGTGTATTAGAAAAAAAAAGGCACAGATTAGTCAAATGATGATATGACCAAGAGAGAAAAAAATACAGTAGTAGTAGATGAAAATGGAAGGCGTGGGTTTTTTTATTCAAATATAGCCAAAAAAATATATATCAAAATACCGTTGTTTCCGGATTGATTCCCAAAATCCGTTTTTTTTCCTAGCTAGGAAATCGCCATCCCCCATGGCGATTTCCCAGTGTAAAAATTTCAAATTTTGCAAAAAACACCAAGGGAAATCGCCATGGGGGGTGGCGATTTCCCTTGGTGTTTTTTGCAAAATTTGCAAATTTAACCAAGGGAAATCGCCACCCCCCATGGCGATTTCCCTTGGTTAAATTTGCAAATTTTGCAAATTCAATGAAGGGAAATCGCCATGGGGGTGGCGGTTTCCCTTCATGATTTTTTTTTTATTTTACTTAAATTAATAAACAAATTTTAAATTTATTTTTTAATTTGTAAATTTTGTTTTTTAATTTTAAAAATTATAAATTAAATTAAAATATATATTTTTTATAATTAAAAAAAAAAAAAAGAATTTTCGTAAGGTATATTTTATTATTTTAAATTTATGAAATTTTTTTTGTAAATTTTGTTAAAATATTAAAACAAATTAGATAAAAACAAAAAACAAAAAAAAAACAAAATAAATTTCAAATTTTTTTGAAGGCAACGGTCATATGACCGTTGCCTTCACCCGTCCCCCCCACCCCCCCACACACACACACATCACTCTTCTCTATAAATACCTCCCTTCCTTCCTTCATTTTTCATTCTTCTTTCAACAATTAAATTTCTTTCTACCAACAAAATTTCTTTCTACAACAATTTTTTTTTTCTACAACAATATTTAGAAATGGCTTCATCATCACTATTGAGGTTGCAAGAAAATCACATATCGGAGGTTATATTTAAAGAGGTAAGTAATTGTTATAATATTATTTGTATTACATTATACATTTTTAGTTACTTTTTATTGATTAGAATTTTGTAAATTTATAGTTTTATTGTTTTATAATTGTTATATTTTTAATGTTATAGTTTTCAATTATAGTTTTATCATTTATTAATTACTATTGTTTTTTGATTTCATAATTATATAATTATTTATTTTTTATATTGTTTAATTTTTTATTATTATAGTTATTTAATTTGTTAATTATTTTTGTTTTTTCATTTTATAGTTTTATATAATTTTAATTTTTATATTATAATGGTCTTTTTATTATTATATAGAATAATAATTTTATAATTATTACTGTTTTTTCATTTTATAGTTTTATATAATTATAAATTTTATATTATATTATTTTGTATTATTATAGTTTTATAATTGTTTAATTAATATTATTTTTTTCATTTTATAGTTTTATATAATTTTAAATTTTAAATTTTATATTATATTATATTATTATTGTTTTATAATTTTGTAATTATTATTGTCTTTTAATTTTAATTTTATAGTTATTTATTTATTATATAATTGAATTATTTAATAATTATAAAAAAATTGAAATTTTTTATTATTATTGTTTTGTTATTTTATATTTTTATAGTTTTATTTATTAATTTTTAATTGTTATAGTTTTATAATATATTAATTTTTATTATTATAACAGGAAACTCGTCGCGTGTTACGTTCGAGGAAATTTACATTGGAGGACCCGCATTTATCTATTATCGACCACTTAAGAAGAGCCGGATTTTATCACGCAAGTCAAATTCGATGATTTTTGATACAACCCGACTTAATCAGTGCGTTGGTCGAACGATAGAGACCCGAGACGCACACTTTTCATTTTCCATTTGGTGAATGCACGGTAACTCTCGAAGATGTTGCGCTGCGACTTGGACTTCCGATCCATGACGATGCAGTTACAGGCGGAAGCTTGCTAGATTGGAATGAAGTGTGTCAAGATCTATTGGGCTCGGTACCTCAAGATGAGTATGTATCTGGCTCAACGGTGAGACTAAATTGGTTGAAATCGTTTCAAAATCTTCCATTACATGCAACTGAACAACAGATACAATATGCTCCTAGAGCATATATTTTACGTTTGATTGGAGGATTACTGATGCCTGACAAATCGAGCAGTCGGCTACATTTAATGTATCTTCCATTACTACGTGATTTAGAGCATGCGACAAATTATAGTTGGGGTTCTGCGTGTTTGGCGGTTTTGTATAGAGAACTTTGCCGGGCTACAGTTCCAAAAAGCCATGACATAGGTGGATGTTTAGTGCTTCTACAATCATGGGCTTGGTATTGGCTACCATTTCTTGCTCTGCGCGTGGATATTTCGGCTGTATACCTCCTTGCAAGCAGGTAATAATCTTTACTATTTTATTAATTTTGTACGAACTTGTATTTTTATAGGTTATTAAGATATTATATGCATTTTAATAGGTGGAGTAGGAGTACGAGTAGAGATTTTACAAAGACTCCGAGCGATCTTGCAAGTATAAGAGTACGACTAGATCGAGTAGGATATGATAAGGTAAATATTTCGATTGTTACATTGAAGTTTTTTTTTATTTAATCCATATGAAACTAATAATTTGTAATAATTATTCGCAGTTTCTGTGGATGCCATATTCCTCGCGTTAAATTATGGCATGCCTCCCATCGGATGCCTACAATAATTTTAATATATGGAAAGCAAACACAACATTGATATGCTTTTCATATGTAGAGTGGCACCAAACTGACAGGGTGTTGCGACAATTTCGGATGCAACAACCAATTCCTGCAGCCCCGGTGAACCTTGATAAGCTTCACAAGGTCGACATGCGTGGTCGTCATGAGGAATTCTGGCCTGCGAAGCATGAACATTGGATCCATTGGTGGAATATACGTTTTCAACGAATTCCGACAGGTTACCCGATTGTTGGTAATAATTTCAACCCATCTGATGATTACATAGGATGGTATAGAAATGAAGGTCGGCCTTTCGTTTGTCAACCGTCGATGTATGAGGATGTTAGGAGTATGCCATTTACCGGACAAACTTCAGCTCCAGTCCCTCCTACACAGGATATGGATGCTCCTAGACCTCGCCGACAACGTGGGCGAACGCGTCAACCGACCTCATCGGAGTTCACAGCACCGAGGATGTCATTTGATCATCCTAAACCTGAACGGGATCATGGAGTACCATCCAGTCATCGTTATTCCGTAA
This sequence comes from Fremontodendron californicum, assembly GCA_030761205.1. Classification (NCBI taxonomy): domain Eukaryota; kingdom Viridiplantae; phylum Streptophyta; class Magnoliopsida; order Malvales; family Malvaceae; genus Fremontodendron; species Fremontodendron californicum. Next base: position 11,857,009 of record JAULJL010000045.1, read on the forward strand.
GTCACCCCGGATATGACGTTGATGAGTGTTACCGACCATCACCTCCAAGAACGAGGTTAGATGACCAGCTCCCCATCCTAAGTCCAAGTTCAGCATATCTAACATCAATGTATCAGTTTGGAACCCCTTCGTCAGCATTTGATGGTACATCATTTATGGGTGCATCTATGGGTGAACTAGGTGTTGGCTCATCCAGCAGTGGGTTTCAAATTTTTGATACGAAAGAAATGACTGATGACATACAACCGGAACCAGTGGCGGTTATAGCAAGAGGTCGTGGTGGACCGCGAATACGTGCCACTGACGAGGTTGAACGACGGGTGCAACCACCACGCACTAGAAGAGCTCGACACTGTTGCTCTACACCACGCAATAATTAGAATAAATGTACTTTTATCAATATAACGAGAATAATGTGTTTTAAATTTCTAATATATAAATTTATATGTTTTGCATTTCATGTTATTTATTTTAAATTTGTTCGGAAGTTAATTGTTATATTTTATTTTAATTTATATCTTAATGTTGTTATTTAATTTTAATATAATAATCCAAATTACATGATAAGTTGATTTTCTTTTTTTCATTTTAATTTAATTTTCTTTTTTAAATTTTAATAAGAAATAAAATTTTAATCATAAATTAAATTAAAATTATTTTATCAAATATCCAGTTTTAAACTGTAACAATCTATACTATTATTAAAAACAATGATTAAATTGATGTCACGAGTTAATCGAATACCAACTCAATAAAAAAATCAAATTAAAAAAATTATTTTACGATACCAACTTAAAAATAACTTCTTTATTTAAAAAAGTTACTCGATAAATTTCTTTAAAAAAATTTTATTTACATTTGACATCATTAAATTATTTTTGATATAAATTAAATTTTGCTTTTTATAATATTACAAAATTATAAAAAATACAATTTTTGATATAAAAATTTAATAAAAAATATAATCTTCTTTTTTAAATTTTAATAAGAAATATATTTTTATTTTTTATAAAATTTTAATAATAAATTAAATTACATTTTTAATATATATTTAAAAAAAAATAACCAAACCTAAAAAATATTTTAATTTAATTTATAATTTTTAAAATTAAAAAATAAAATTTACAAATTAAAAAATAAATTTAAAATTTGTTTATTAATTTAAGTAAAAAAAAAAAAATCATGAAGGGAAATCGCCACCCTCATGGCGATTTCCCTTCATTGAATTTGCAAAATTTGCAAATTATACCAAGGGAAATCATCATGGGGAGTGGCGATTTCCCTTGGTTAAATTTGCAAATTTTGCAAAAAACACCAAGGGAAATCGCCACCCCCCATGGCGATTTCCCTTGGTATTTTTTTACAAAATTTGAAATTTTTACACTGAGAAATCGCCATGGGGGATGGCGATTTCCCAGCTAGAAAAAAATAAGCGTATTTTGGGAATTAATCCGAAATCAACGGTATTTTGGTATTTTTTTTTGGCTATATCTGAATAAAAAAACCGAAGGCGTGAGCATAAGCGATCATATATCTATTATTATAATTTTTGAGTCTTTAAAAATTCAAGGGATTTTTTTAAATAGGTTAAGGGTAATTTGGTCTTATTATAAAAAATTAATGGTGTATTTTTTTTAAAGATTTTTAGATGTTTAGTTTTTTTTATAAAATTTTAAAATGTTATGTTTAATGGGGTTGGTCTCTACGTTAACTCGCGAGTCGATTTAGAATCCGTACTCGATTCGTTTGGAAAAAAAATTTAATTTAATTTTTTTTTAGTTTTTATTTTCAAATCATGTATTTAAAATGGTTGATCTGTACGTTTACTCCCAGATCGATTTAGGATTTGTATTTCACCCGTACAAAAAAAGTTAAACATTTTATTATTACTATTTTAATTTTAAATGATGTATTTAAAGAGGTTGATCCGCATGTTAACTCGCGGGTCGATTTAGGATTCGTACCTGACCCGTTCGAAAAAATTTAAAAAAGAAATTTATTTTATTAATTATTTTTATTTTATTTTTAAATGATGTATTTAAAAGGTTGATCTGCACGTTGACTCGCGAGTCGATTTAAGATCCATACTCGAACGTCTTGGTAAAAAAATTAAAAAAATGAAAATTAATTTTATTAATTATTTTATTTAATTGGCTCACATTGATTTAGGATTCATATTTGACCCATTCGAAAAAATTAAAAAAATATATTTTATTTATTATTTTAATTTTAAATGATGTATTTAAAGGGATTGGTATACACGTTAACTTGCGGATCGATTTAGAATCCGTACCCAACCCGCTTGGGAGAAAAAGAAAAAACGAACTTGCTAATAACCTATGTGAGAAATTCTCCTACGAGAGAATAAAATACAAATCATAATTTTATTTTCTTATTTTTTATCTTCTATAAATAAAAATATATAGTATACAATAAAATCTAAACATTTTAAAAAATAACTATAAATAACATTTAAAAATACATTTGTATTACGTAATTTATAAATAAACAATTATCATAAATTTAATTTTTTTAATTAATAAAATATAATTATATTAATATTATTACAATTTAATATTATAAAATTTAAATAGATAATTATTATTTAATAAAATATAATTTATAATTAATTTTTTTACTATTAATTAAAAAATTAAAAGGTATAATGGTTTTTGTCTTTATGGAGTGGATGGGCTTTTTCCTTGGGACCAGGCAGGCAGCTCCCTTTATGCCCAACCTCTTCCTGGGGGTTTAGAATAAGTTCACAATTTTTATTTTTTGAGTGATTGGTGCTCTTTTTATACAACTTGGTAGATTTTCTCCAGGTTTTTATGCTCTTAAAGCTTGCACATGATTCTACTAACTACTTATCCATACATCAATCTTTTCCCCTCCCCTAAATCTTTCTCTCTCTCCAAACAAAGACTTTACAAAACGTGGAATACACTAAAATGGAAGATTATTAATGGTGGGAGCACATGGATGCCATTGCCACTCAAAGGGAAAAAATTGAAGGAAAATGTTTTTTTTTTTTTTTTTAATGCTAATGAAGGAAAATGTTGTACCACTATATGGCGTAGGAATGGATTCGCATGTTAATTTGTTGATGGCTTGATTGAATTGGTTGTGAATTTCTAGAAAGGCCCAAAATTGATATATGGGTTTGGTTCTAAACTGTAATCCATACCCAAATTGGCTAAGGCATAAGACTCTTGTTTTCCACCAAATTTAATTGGAAATATTATTAAAATGATGATTAAAAAAAATAAAAAAAAGGCAATGGTTTCTTGTCCTCCCTTCCTTGTATTTTCAATTATTGAATTATGGTGGTCATTGGTCAATCATGTTAATGAACATGAAAATTCTCAGGAAATATTAACTACTGCTGAATGCAAATGGTTTATTCCATTTTGGGCTTTTTTGCTTGGTTATAAATTCCTTGGGATGAAAATAGAAAATGCTGATTTTTTTTCAGCTTGAAAATTCCTAAAGAATGGAGAAAATTCCAATCTGATTGTGACTGAAGCATTAGTTAAATTATATATCATCAAGCTGCAGCTTTATAAGGCCAACTGAGAAATCTTGCCATTGCTACCCTGTTGAACTTACTCAACTAGCTTATCTTGTTACAGTTTAATTTAATTAAATTATCCATCATCCAGCTGGTATTTTATGAAGGCTTGAGCTTTAGCTGTCCGATTTAGATGGTTGATTGTGTATGGTATATATGGACGTTAAAAAGTGGCATTTCTTAATCAAGTGAAAATGTGAAACATTAATAAGAGTAACTAGTTGCATGTTTAACATGTAATTATGGGACTGAAATCGGACATTTTTAATGCTATCCCACCATAGACATAGACAAAAATAATGTAATTAACATGTAAATTTAGAATGATGATGAGGGACAAATTAAATAAAACAAAATTTTGAATGAAGTTCTGTTTGAAGTCCTACACTAATATTGTTGTAGAAAACCTCTGCTTGGTGGGAAAGAGTAGATAATGCTTTGCAGTATTTTGAGGAACTTAAAGTTAAACTGCCCTTCATCCCGACTTTGGTATCTTTTAACCTTAATTATGATTAATGGGCTTGGAAGCTCAGGTAGAATCTCTCGTTTTGATAAAATGCGGGATAGAGCTAAACCTGACAATATTAATATTGAGTACGATATAATTATACGATACGAAGAACAAGAGTTTTTTTGGCCTTTGTTTTCTCTCCAAGTTTTGGTTTTGGAATCGCCAAGAAGCTAATAAAAACAAGGGTTTTTTTGGGTTCTTGGAATTTTCTCTCTTTTTCCCTCCTAATTGGAATTGGAGATTGTTTTCTGGATTATAAATTTTAGGGCAAAATAATTTTTTTTTCAAACATAGAAGGGCTTCGGAGTTTTCTGCAAAATATCTGATATACTGTTTTGATAAGTTTTTTAATCAATTTTTTGTTATTAAGATGAAAAGGGCTTCTCTAAATTCTCATAGGCAATATAACTCTGTTGATGAGGAAGCTAGGGCTAGATTGAAGCATCAAAACCTACTTCAGGAGTTCTTGGAATTGCAAAAGGTTAGTCCTTTGCCTCAATTACTATGTTTAGTTGTGCTATGTGATTAACTAGGCTGCATTCTTTTGATCATCCAAAAGTTCTTTTATTATCAAATCATAGATTCTAGATTCTTGTTTTGATGCTGTAGCCTGTAGGATATTGATATTGAGTTTGTTTCTGCCTAGTTTCTTAGTCCCAACTGGTGAACGATAGAAGTTTGCTAATTGTTCAAATTTTAGTTTCTGCTTGATTATTAATTATACCTCAACTAAGCGGAGATAGTTGTGTTAGGAGTTGATCGAAACTTATTCTCACAGAATATATAGAATTTGAGTGTTTATATGTTTACATGTCCAGTTATAATGATTCTAACTGTTATGTGTACTTGGGTTAGCCATTAATTCTTTAGTGTCAATCACTACTAGGAATTTGTTTCAAAGAAGAAAAGATTGCAGTCAGTGAACCAGAAGCGAGAAACCCATTTGGCTGAAGTTCGGTATGACATCTATTTACTCAATTTGTATGGATTTTTGCATGTTCTAGATATTGATGAAGAAGAACATTTGATAATAACCTAAAAATATATTTTCTTTTTCTCCTGAATTCTAGATTCTTAAGACAGAGATACAGCTATTTATCAATGATCAAGTCTCAAGAATATGAACTACCCCAATATTCTGTTCAATCACAAAATCACTACCTGCAAAGCAAAACGGCTAAGAATTATGGCATCAATGAAGCTATTGAGAGAAGACCGAGTTCTCTTCCGGATTTAGACCCAAATCTGGTAATCAACTTGATATATATAGATTCAGAACTTGTTGTGCTATTATCTGTTGACATGTTGAAATTCATTGACTATTTTCATATTGCATGTTCATGAGGAAGGGGGTGGGAGAAGTCAAGTAGATGTTCAGGCCCCGTTGAGAAAGGAGAAGAAGCCGAAAAACTGTTTGATCAATGGCAAAAGAGTTGGGAAGAAGAAAATCTCATGGCAAGATCAGGTGGCTTTGACGGTCTAATGAATAATAAGTAATTTTTCACATAGATTAGCAGTTAACTGTCTCCCTGAAAAACTTTTGATTGGCATTGCTACAGATTATTACTATCATTTGCCTTACACTTCTTTCTTCGATATTAACTGTAAATCAGGGCAAATTTGCTCAACTTAGCATATATGAATATAGTGGATTGCTCATTTGTCAGAAGTGAATAAAAACCTTTTTTCTAATTTTGACAGTCTTTCAATGTGGTGTATTATTTGACTGGCAAAACCTGGAATGTTAAGAGTAATTTTTAAAAGTCTAGTTTATGGTAACCTGTGAGAAGTATGTTTTGAATTACAACTGTGTATTCTAGGATGATGATTTGAGTAGTGGCTGATCTTGGTCGGACAAGGTTTTCAACTTTCTGTTACTCCTACTGTGAACCTGAAATGAAATAAAGGGGAGAAAAATGAGCAAATAATGTATATCGGCTTTCACTGATGAATATATATATAGTTTTTTATAACATGTTCTTCTCTTCTTGGAAGACGATATCATTAATATTTTTATTATTATGATGATGATATTAATTCTTATATTATATTATCTTATTGTTATTATAATTCTTAATGCTCTAACAGCTTGGTGGCAACCCGAAAGCTGTTTTCGATTCGATCAAAGAACTGCAACTGCCAACCTTCTTGCATGTTTGTGTATGTCTGACAGGCGGATGAAATTGCCATTTCAAATAAGAGAAGAGCTCCCAAGCATACCAAGTTCTTCCACTTACGAATTATAAATTATATCTGGGTAAATATTCATCAAAGCTGCTGAAGAATAAGATTCTCAAGTGATAACCAAATAAGGTGGAAATATAAGGACAAAACAAAACGAAGCATATTATTCAAAAAGAAAATTGGGGAGTCGTGCTGGCCAGCAGGTATCAAAAACTTGGTACACAGATTCTAATGTAACAATCACTATTCATCCCTAGTATCCTGGGGGACAATACAAAACAAAACATTATGTTTCTCATTTGATAAACAAAACTATATCGCCAAATTTTTTTATAAAAAAAAAAAAACATACAACTTAAATAAATCATGTTTTATTTTCTCTTTTTTGTTTGGGGGGGGTGAGTTTTTCGACACTCTCTATCTGTATAGTGAGCTGAACTCTTCGCAGCTGCAAAGAGAAGGGGAAGAAGAGAGTAGCTTCTGGACGAGAAAAAACCTTTTACCCATGCCGCTAGCCCCTAGCTGGTGTACAACTGTTCATGGCCATGTTGATATATTAATAATATTATGGGTTAATTTAGCATTGTTATCGAAAAAAAATTGAATTAAAAAAATTTGAGTTGAAAAAAATGTATTTAAAAAATATGATAAAAAATTATGATTTAAAATTTTTTAAGTGTTTGGTATTATAATAAAAAAGTATTGTGAAAAATTGAAATGTTAAAAAAAATATATTTAAAATAATAAAAATATAGAAATACGAAAATAATAAAATCATTTTATTCAAAAGTTAATTTTTGAAATCCAAAAATTATAATTTTTGGCTTTTTAATTTAGACCATAATTTTAACAGTAATTTTTTTTTTAATCTTTTTTACATTACGTTTACGAAAAAAATAATTTTTATCTTTAAAAATTATTTCAAAAAGCAATACTAAATGAGATCTGTGTATGTTCGGACTCAAAAACTTAGGTTTCATTTTTTAACCACATCGGTCTTAATTGAAAAAGATAAAGATAAAGCCGTCCATTTTAAGTCCATGTATAATGACTTTTAATTAATAAATATAAATATAAATATAAAATAATTATAATTATAATTATAATTTTTTTATTTTCTGTTCAATTCGTCAACCATTCTGATGACGTGGCAGAGACCTCTACTACTAGTACCTTAAAATTTATTTCCTTTTGTTTGTATATATTGGATAAATTTGATCTTCGTTTTGGGGGACTTCCATTCCATTTCCATCTTTTGGTTTCATACTTTCATTACTTTAACATCGGCAGCACAGCACAGCAGATTCTCTTTCAGTTCCTCTCCAACATCCAAGCACATGGTAATTCCTCTTTTTGATTCCTTCATTTGTTTTTCCTAATAATTCAACTAATTTTGCTTCTAAAATATCTCCCTTTTTTTTTTTCCTCCCTATCTCATCTTCTTTCCTCCAGAAACTAGGGTTTCGTCAAAAGTTTCCTTTTTTTAATATAAAACTAGAACTAATCGCAGTTGTTTTCTTCTTCTTATTATTACACGATTTAAGATTTCCTTTGTAGAAATTAATTGTTGATTGATTGATTCTTTCTGGCGTGTTAATGGCGCTCAAACGTATTCTAATGGTAATAATTTTTATTGGATTAATATGGTCAGTGGTGTTTTTTTTAATATTCCTTTTCTAATTTTGTGTGCGAATTTAGGCAAACAAGCACACCATTGTTTTGATGCAAAGTTCACAGAACAGAGCAACGAGAACTTTTATGGATTATGATTCCGTAAATCAAGCTATGGATGGTATGTTATTGTTTACTTTTGCTTATATTGTCCTTTTCTTTTTGTTGTTTGTCATCTTAAATATTTGCTTTTGACGGCGATTATTATGATTAGCTGTTAATTTTATGTGTTAAAAGATAGCAAGTGTTTTCATGTCAAAAGGTTTTCTGGATTTATAATTGCTTATATAGATCAGTTTTACTCTTTAACTTTTATGGTTGCTCTTGGTGTTTACTTTCTTGGCTGATAGTTTGTTGTTACAATAGGCTTTAGAAGTGGAAAACAAGCAATCAAAACTGAGCTTTATGGTAGGATACATTTTATAAAGGCCATTCTATGTTGTTCCCCTACAGGAACTCTAATCTGAAATGAAAAAAAGGTTAGAAGGGCCAATGCTAATTCCACTGACTGGACTGCCTGTAGGATTCGGTCTTAAGTTCCTACTTCCTACTGCATTTGTGTTCTTGAAAACAGCATCTACTGCTGGCAGTGGACTGTGCCTTTTTGAAGTTGCCTTTTCGAGTTTAAAATGATTCTTAGATTTGATTATACATATGTTTCTCTTTCCTCTGGAATGTATGTCCAAAATTATTTTTGAGTTGCATTAAGAGGATGATTGGTTGAATGAATCAGAGTGGTTCCAACATGATTCTCCAGAGGAATCCACTCTCTTCTTCCTTTCCATCGTTTAAAAGATTTGACAAGTTTAACAGTTTATGCTAGTTTTCATATGCAGGTATATGTGGACTATATGAAAGGAAACTTAAGGAGCTAAATCCAGCAACGCGAAACATCACATATGATATTGCTGATCTTTACAATTTTATTGATGGCCTTGCAGATATGAGCGCCCTTGTGTATGTTTTTCTCTCTCTTCTTCCACCTTTTTTCTTGGATCATTCCCATGTATTGTATGTAATATTGCACGTTCTACTGAGCATGTGTCCATCAAGTATCATAACAACTGTCTATCAAAGGCTTGAATTTGTCATGTAAAACCTGAACCCTAAGGAATAAGCTAGCGTGTATTTTGAGTCTATGAGTCACCATGGAAAGTTTCCTTTTCTGCTGGAACTCAAATGTTGTGAACAAGTTTTGTCCAACTTATAACAATAGATATGCTCTTGGACTATCCAAGACCCAAGGATATAATTGTGGCTGATGGGCAGTCTATCTGTTGCTTACATACTGAGAATGGTCCAATCATCATGCATTAAAAAATGACAACATCTGGCACCAGGTCGTGGGTTTGTGCTGGTCTGGACTGTTTGAATAAGTGGAATCATTTGTTTCCCATGTGTCCCATTGGAAGCTTAAAGGTTTCCAACCAATTGTTTTGCAAAGTCCCTTTACCTAGGGTTTGTTGCATGCATCCATGTTATTTATTCCTTTGGTTTGGTGGGATAATTGATGTTATTGTTTATTTCTTGCTTGCAGCTATGATCACACTATTCAAGCATTTTTGCCTTATGACAGGCAATGGATTAAACAGAAAGTATTTCAACACCTTAAGAAGTTGGCACATTAAATCTTCTTCAGTGAAATTGAATTTTAATTGAACGAGAAACCTCATCTGATAATTGTGCTCTTGTTTCCCTCACTTTGCACATATTTTTGAGAACACCATTGCAGCTTTCTCCAGAGTTTCAGATGAATAGCAAAGGTGTTGTGTGGTCATTGTTGTACTCTTAAGCAAAAATACTATTTTTGTCTAGGAAGTTTGACCTTGTATAATCATATATAACGTTTGGTTGCTTGGTTGATATGTGATGGTCCTTAAGTGAAAATTTGCCGGTATCGGGTATCTCATCTAACCTAGTATGTGGGATGATTGTTAGGGTTTGTTTGTGGTTGTGGATCTATGCCAATTCTAATTCTAATTGTTTTACATGTTTTTGGTATGGCTGATTTTGAATGTTGATTGGAAAGGTGCCATAGTTACATATTTTCTACCAGAGGTTATCTTGCTGCCTTTTTGTTTTGCTTTGAATGCTGGAAACCAATTTAATCAATTTGGAAAAACAAAAAGGTTGACGTTTGTTCTGTGAAGTAATAATAGTTTTAATTGGTAACAAAGGCTTGATGGTATGGTCAATGGTCGTAGCCATAACTCGTTTTTAAGGCCTTCCGTTTCATTGACTTTAAGTTTCTAATGTAATACTCTTTGCATACCATTTTTTTTCATGTTTCAAAATTATATATATTTTTTGTAAATTTTTTTTCTTCATTTTTTTATATTAAAAATTATGAAATGTTAAATTTATAGGAAATTAAAAATTGATGATATGTATGGATCTATTAATCGAGTTTGTAAAATCTAAAAATTTTAATTAGGAAAAATAGCATTAACCCTTTTTGGGTCATTACTCGTTAGGGTTTGGTTTTCCAACGTCGACGTTTAAGCACTTGCGTTCTAATATCGTCATTTACATATTTTAGTTACGCTCCCCTTCATTCCTTCCGACCCGCAACTTGCTTTCCCTGTGAACGTCAAAAGCTCAAAACTTCGGTCTCGGCCTCGGGTGCTATGTAAATATGAAAAACAATTATATATATATATATATATATTATGGAAGTAAATAAATCACTATACTGAAGAGCTCTATTTTATCTGTTTTATTGCCCACTATTTTGGCTACGTTTCTCTCTGACCCGACCCTAACAATCGGTTCTTCAAAGTCCAAATCGCACAAAGCCTTCGATTTGGCCAGGTATGGTTTCACGCCTTCTTCTCTATCCTTAACGCGTGGAGCTATAATTTGTTAGGGTTTACTATATGTTAGGATTGAATCAATTTGGGGTTTAAGTTGATATTTTCATTATGTGGTTAAAGGATTAGGGTTTTGAATATTTGATTCAATCATTTGAAGATGAGTTCGTTTTCAATCACGCGCAAGAAAACGCCTTTCCAGAAGCACAGAGAAGAGGAAGAAGCCAAGAAGAAGGTACAACGAATTCTCTTAGCTATAAAGCTCAAACCTCTAATTAATTTGGTTTCATGTTAGGATTTCCAGCTTCTCGATTCAGTTTTCTTTACTCATTTGAGCTAAAATAATTAATTTTAAATTTTGCCTTTTGTTTTTCGTTATCAGAGGGAGCAGGATGAAACTGCTCGATTATACGAAGAGTTTTTGGCTTCGTTTCAAGGAGATATTATGCCTGGATCGAAGGCCTTTGTTCGAGGTGGAACAATCAATCCTAATGAGAAATTGAAGTTCGATTCCAATGGTTAGTCTGATTCAGGAACTCACTCAATATTTGTTTTCAGCAGCAATTTTAATATATTTGTCTCAGTTTTTAAGTGTCAGTGTTTTAGTTTTGCACTATGGATTAGTAGAATGATTTTTCTATTATATCATGAGGACATATTAATAAAAATATGGGCCTTTTTTATCCATTTGCGGATGGCAGGTGAAAAGTCCAAAGATGGGGTGTCTATTCCAAAGAAGGGAAGTAGGTAAATTATTTCTTTTGATTAACCATGCTGCAACTTGGTGAAGCATCATTAATATAAAAGTTACATGGTAATAATAGTGATATTCTCATTCTAGCCTTGTAATTTTCAAGGCTTCTACAATATCATGAAAATTTTTTCATATAGCAGTTTGTTGTGCAACTTGCATGTCACTAAATTTGAAAAGATTCAATTAGTTAGGGTCCTTTCCTACTGCAGAAAAAGAATTACTTGTTATTTATTATCTTCTGAATTTAAACTCTTATTGCCACTCCATTGTGGAGTTGTTACCTTTTTTAGCTTACTTATAAGTCCTAATCTGCATTTAGAATGAAAACTGTGTGGGAAGTTAATGATATGTTGATGTTGGCCACCTCTGGCATAATGAAGAAGAAATTTTAAAAGTTTCACTGCCAGTCAACCAACGGCAATGTAGTAATTAGAGTTGGCAAGGAAAAATTATTAAAAATATGATTCCTTTTAATTCTTAAAGATCAATTGAAATGAATGGTATCCTGCAATTTTGGCCATTAAATCTTTTTCAATTGACATTATATCATGTTATACCTTCATGTCATCAAGTCAGTCCACCCAGCTGTTATGCTTAAACTTTATGGCTTGGATAGGTGAAAAATATAGAGCTGTAGATCAAATTTACATTCAAAATAATCATTGTGTTAGATGGAAAATAAATGGACGTTGTGTCCTTGACTTTAGATTAGGAGGGCCCACAACTCAATTAAGTTCTATCACAAACTAGTTGGGGTTAGTTGCATGAATGATTTTCTTTACTTGTGGGATTTATAAGCTGGTTAGATAACCTTATCACATGTTGTTTTGACTTTTGAAGGATTCTAGCATGCTGGTTTGCCTTTTTTTAAATATGTAAATGTCATTATAGCATTTATGTTAATAACATTTGGGAAAGGTTAAATTTTAGGATTTTGTAGTAATTTCAATTTGTGCGATTAAAAGTGCATTTTAGCAAATTTGAAGTCATGCGTAAACTGTTCATAGAAGAATGAAGCTTATTTCCTGATATAACTTGGATAACCCAAATTTTCATCTGTGCTACCAAATTTTATTAAAATGATTTTAATTGGATTTTTCGCGGGAGGCTGTTCCAGCATGCTTACACCCAAACAACAAAAACTTGGCTAAAAATGATTCCACTAATGAAATCTAAGAACAGTTTAGTATGCCTCAATGTCACATAAAACGTTTTAATAATGGTTCCCCTTGAAAGTTTCCTTTAAAGTTTATTGATGAGGAAAGGTAATGAAGTTTTGTTAAAGAATGGGTGGAACTGTGAAAAGAATCTTTCTGTAAAATGGAAGTTTATCTTTCTTATTATTTCTGCAGGTATGTTCCATCTTTCATACCACCTCCTTTGGCAGCCAAGGGAAAGGAATCTGAGAAGAAGGTGAATTCTAGTGAAATTATGCCACATGTTTGTACTTATATCATTCTCAGCTGAGTTTTCCAATTTGTGATATGCACATTTAGTTTTAAACTTTTACAATGCTGTTTGTAGAAGGAGGAGGAGAGGCCGAAGGAGAAAGAGAAGGGAAAGTCTCGGAACATTGATCATTTTATGGAGGAGCTGAAGCATGAACAAGAGATGAGGGAGAGGAGAAATCAGGAACGTGAACATTGGCGTGATGGCCGTCATAGTGACAATTCAGCTGTAAGTGTTTCAGTGGGATAATTCAATTTGTTATTCAATAGTAGTGTCTAATTTTATCAAATTTTCAACTTTCCTCCCTTTGTTTCTTGTACTTAGATGTACGGGGGTGGTTTATATGTAATCTGAGTTTTTTTCAGTTTTCTCATGTAGCATATCTCTATCTTGTATTACATGTTATCTGTTTTTTGCTTCTTTTCCATAAATATATATGAATCTTATCCCTTGGTTGTTCCTTTCCCAGCCATCTAGTCACTTTGATGAACTGCCTGATGATTTTGATCCTAGTGGAAAACTGCCTGGATCATTTGATGATGGTGATCCTCAAACAACAAATCTCTATGTTGGAAATCTCTCACCAAAGGTATGTTTGCTGTTGTTTTTAAATTGCTGCCTTTAATCTGCCTTTCCCCTTCGTTGCTCAGTAAGTGTTCGTTTTTTCTAACCATAAATTCTTTTTAATATAGGTTGATGAAAATTTTCTTCTGCGGACTTTTGGAAGATTTGGGCCTATTGCTAGTGTGAAGATTATGTGGCCTAGGACAGAGGAGGAGCGGAGACGGCAAAGACATTGTGGCTTTGTGGCTTTCATGAATAGAGCTGATGGACAAGCTGCAAAAGATGAAATGCAAGGTATTTCCCTAGAGCCTTTACGTAGATATTGTGTGTCATTAATCTTGTGAGAGAGTGCATCCTGATGTCCTTGACTCTCGAGCTGTCTTTTTTGCTCTAATTTAGATGCTTGATAATGGCAGTGTGGTAAGACTTGGAAGGACAGTTAAAAATGAGGATATTTGTTTCCAAGTTGGAATATCTCCTATAGAGGATAAGGTGAGAGGAAACCGTTTACGGTGGTTTGGCCACATAGGACATGGATTGAGGGGTGCACCTGTTTGAAGGATGGAGCAAATTGACGTTGTACAGGGTAAAAGGTTGAAGGGAGACCAAAAAAGACATGGTTGGAGGTGATAAACAATGATATGAAACTATTAGAACTTGACGAGTGGATGATGGTGGATAGGAATGATTGGAGGAGGAGGATTCGTTTACCAGACGTAAATGTTTCTATGTCTTGGTCTTGTAGCCGATCCCAAATATATTGGGATTAAGGCTTGTTGGTTTGGTTTGGTTTGGTTTGGTTTTTAGTTACGTAGTTACATCTTGACCAAAAGTAAAATCTTTAATAAACTTTTTGATGCCATTTTTTCTACTAGTAAAATGCTATATGAAGCATTTGTAAATTGTGACATCTAATTTCCAAGGTTTAGTAAATGCTAAAATGCCCTACGTTTTTATCATTTTATGATATTGGTAATTTATGATTGATTTGAACCTAACTGTTGTGATATATAGCTGTTACTTTATTTTAATTGATATATGACTTGAAGATATGTTTTGTTTGACAGGAGTTGTTGTATATGAATATGAGTTGAAAATTGGGTGGGGTAAATCTGTTGCTCTTCCATCACAAGCATTACCTGCTCCCCCACCTGGACACATGGCCATCAGGAGTAAGGAGGTTGGTTATGTTCTTTTGCAAAAGAATTTTAAGCTCACTTGAATAAAGTGCATATATGTTTTTGTATAAAAGATGCTTAAGACCAAAATTCTCTCTTGAAGCTAGAATCTGATAATATAACTTTGGTTTGAGTAGGCAGTTCACAAAACCCACTGTCTCGTGCTTGTCTATGCTGTAATTCTGAAAGTTATTTTCTGACTGGCAGGGTAGTTCTATAATCTTATCTGGTCCTTCAGGCCCACCAGTCACATCTGTTCCGAATCAGAATTCTGAACTGGTAATTTAACTGAATTATCTTCATTTTATTTCTCTGAAAAATGGTAATTATTTACTATTGATATATCTTCCTGTCTGAGGTAATTCTTAATTTCTCTATTCTGAATTTTCGCTTATAGTTTTTTTTTTTTTATGCCAGGTTCTTACTCCAAATGTTCCAGATATAATGGTTGCTCCACCTGAGGATGGCCATCTCCGCCATGTGATCAATACAATGGCTCTTTATGTTCTTGATGGAGGATGTGCTTTCGAACAAGCTATTATGGAGAGGGGTCGTGGCAATCCTGTATTCAGCTTTTTGTTTGAGCTTGGCTCAAAGGAACATACTTACTATGTCTGGAGACTATATTCTTTCGCTCAGGTCCATTGTGTTAGCTATCTAATTGCATCTTCCTAGTTTTGTTCCTGATGTTATGTTGTAACATAATATGCCATACTTTGTTTGTATGTGAACTGTGAAGAAGGAATAATTATTGAAGAACTTCAATGTTTGTGGAAATGCAGGGTGATACTCTTCAAAGGTGGCGCACAGAGCCTTTTATCATGATAACTGGTAGTGGAAGGTAATTATGTGCCAACATTTTTACTGTTAATTAAATTCTTTTCACAAGTTGTGTTAGACAGTATTGACGATGCAGAGTTTTTTTATTCTTTATTTCTAGATGGGTACCACCTCCTCTGCCAACTAGAAAAAGTCCAGAGCATGAAAAGGACTCCACTGCCACATATGCTGCAGGAAGAAGCAGGGTATTCCAAAGATGAACATGCTTTGTTTCAGATTGTGTGATTCTTTTGTGATTTGAGTGAGTTAATAATCCTTTATTATATTGATTTTTACAGCGGCTGGAGCCAGAACGAACACTTACTGATCCACAAAGGGATGAATTTGAGGACATGCTACGGGCATTGACATTAGAGAGGAGTCAGATAAAGGAAGCTATGGGCTTTGCTTTGGATAATGCTGATGCTGCTGGAGAGGTATTGCTTATATCTACAGCATGCCTTACTGAATTTCATTCTCTTTAAATACTGTCTTCTACTCTCAAACTCTAATGGTTCCTAGCTGGGCCTCTCTTGAGGATTACCCTTTTTTAATTTTTTATTGTTGTCTTAAATGTTAAAAAAGAGTAGATTTGTGGAAACAAAAGAAAATTTAGAAGGGACAGGAACAACATTCCAAGTCTAGTAGTGATGAGTGATTATTTGCAAAATCCTCTATATCCTTAAGTTTCATTCCGCAGTCTGAACCTTAAACAATATTATGAGAACATAAATTTGATACATGTTACCCCCCCCCCCCCACCCTTTGTTTTCCCCTGCAGATTGTTGAAGTTTTGACAGAGTCCTTGACACTTAAAGAGACACCTATTCCAACTAAAGTTGCAAGGCTTATGCTCGTCTCTGACATTCTTCATAATAGCAGTGCTCCTGTTAAAAATGCATCTGCATACCGTACCAAATTTGAAGCAACATTGCCTGATATCATGGAGAGCTTTAATGATTTGTACTGCAGTGTAACGGGAAGGATCACTGCTGAGGCCCTTAAGGTAGGTATAATGTTAACCTTTTATCCAGCTTCCTGTATGCTTTCTATTATGTTTGTTTTGCAGGGATCTGCAAAATGAACTGGCTTGTGGCTATTTGCATTTTATTATCTCTGGTTTTTGGGTTTTAAGGTGATCTTTTCTTGGTTTTTGCAGGAACGGGTTCTGAAAGTGTTGCAAGTATGGTCAGACTGGTTTCTTTTTTCAGATGCATATGTAAATGGAGTGCGAGCCGCTTTTCTTCGATCAGGAAACTCTGGTGTGGCCCCATTCCATTCTATTTGTGGTAATGCGCCAGAAATTGAAAAGAAGACTAGCTCAGAAGATGCAGTTGATGGGATTAAGGCCAATCAAGATGCTGCTTTGGCAATGGGCAAAGGTGCAGCTATGAAGGAGCTAATGGATCTCCCACTTGCTGAGCTGGAAAGACGTTGTAGACATAATGGATTGTCTCTGGTTGGTGGTAGAGAAATAATGGTTGCACGACTACTAAGTTTGGAAGATGCAGAAAAGCAGAGGAGTTATGAACTAGATGATGAGTCGAAGCTCCGATCAAGTTCTAGTAGGTATTCTAGTGGTCAGAGAGATGCAAATGCTGAACCAGAGTCTGTGGGATTGTCTGAATGGACTAATTATGCAGAGGATGAGATCCATTCAGAATGCAAAGGGTCTGTACCTCTGGCTGAATCCTTTCCAATCCCGCAGCCTGAACTAAAAGCATTCACAAAGAAAGATAAAATCGATCCTGTTTTACCAGTCTCTAAATGGGCTAGAGAGGATGATGACAGTGATGATGAAGAAAAGAGAAGCACTCGGAGTCTGGGGTTGAGCTACATGTCTTCCGGAAGTGAGAATGCTGGTGATGGTCCTAGTAAGGCTGATGAATTGGAGTTGGGAACTGATGTAAACATTCCAGCTCCATCTGAAAGTGTAATGAATGAAGAGCAGAGGTATGGTACTTTTATAATGATGAATTCTCATTTCTTAAGGCCACACAAAACAAACCAAAATGTTCTTATCAACTCTGTGTAAGTAGCATTTGCTCATGCAATCATTGATGTAATGTTGCTTTGCTATGCTTATAATACCATAGGCAAAAGTTGAGACGTCTGGAGGTTGCTTTGATAGAATATCGAGAATCCCTTGAGGAGCGGGGAATTAAAAATGCCGAGGATATTGAGAAAAGGGTTGCAGTTCATCGAAAACGGCTAGAATCTGAATATGGTTTATCAGATTCTAGTGAAGATATTTCTGGAAGAAGTAAGTCATTTTGCCATCTGACAAGTTATTGATACTTTGAAAGACTTGTGAAGTTGAAAGCATACCCTAATATTAGTTTATACATGATTGAAATTGCAGAAAGAGCATCCTCGGAGAGGAGAGATAGGCAGGATGATGCGCGTGACTCTTCAAGAAAGCGGCATCGCAGTCAAAGCCCAAGTGAGAGCCCTCCACGGAAATTATCAAACAGAGACAGGGATAAAGAAAACGGTTCAGAAAAGGAGCGTGAAAGGCACAGGGATAGAAATAGAGGTAGATCTCAGGATCTGGAAAGTGAAAGGGGGAGAGATAGGGAGCGAGACTATCGGGAAAAGAGTGGAAGCAGGGAAAGGGATGACCATGACAGGGATAGGGATAGGGATAGGGATAGGAGAAGGCGAATAAAATGAGATTTTTAAGTTTGTGGCATACCTTATTGACATGTACGCTCTGTTTCAGCATTAGTTGGTTATGGTAATGTTCTATTCTTGAGCCAGTTGGTTTGTGATCTGGGTAGGATGGTTTGAGACAGAGTAGATGACTTGGTTTGTCTTGGAGGCTGCTGCTGCAGCATCTAGTCTAGAAAGTTGGTTTCAAACAATGCTAAAATGCAAAAGTTCCATCTTTGACAGACACACCCATGAGAGGAAATCTGGTTCTCGTTGAACCATATTGTAGTAAAATGTATTTGTAATTCCTTTGCTTTAAAATTTCATGGCTCTCTTAGTTTGATGTATCTGATTATTTGCATTTGGCAAAAGCAATTTAATTATTGCCTACAAATATTTATTGTCATTAGTCCCTCAAGTTAATCCCAATGTCTTTTTCTTGGATTTTGTCTTGGTCTTCCCTCCCTCGATTAAGAACTAGAAATCTTCCAAAGCAACACTTGACTCACTTTCAAAATTATTAAAGGAAAAGGAAATAATAAGAACAAGAATCTTCAGCAACATTAGATTATTGTAAACCAATAAGAGAATAATAGTACTAGTTTTGAGGGATCCTATAACTGCAGTTCAAGTGATGATAATTCCATGCACATGCAGCTAAGCTAATGCAATAATCTGTTTTTCGGCCAATATAGCATGCTGATCCAAAAAATAATTGCTTCAGTGCAATAATCGAAACTTTCAGTGTTCAAGCCCAAGCAGAACCAATAAATAAATAAATGTCAATACTTGTATCTACCCAAGCCCATAAGTATTTTTGGTATTTTTGGGCTAAGCAAAACCTCCTTAGACTCCAAGTTATAAGTTTGGTCATGTCATGAAGTATCCAAAACATATAATGAGGATTCCAATTTCCCATTCCACTAAGGATCGATATTGTAGACGGTGAGGTCGGTGGGGTGGGACCCTTTGAATGTCACATGAGCATGCGCTCATATATAATATAACTATAGTTTGGCTTCACATTATTAATTGTAGACTAGAAAATATATAACTTGGGCTAAGAATTAACTAAAAGACTAAAGTAAGTACACATGCTTAATTGCTAATTATTTATTTATTATTATTTGTATTGTACTATTGTATGCAGATGTCATGCCCAAAAGTGTTGATGTGACGTTATTAAATAATGATTAATGAACCAACCAACAGTAACACCCACATAAATGATAAGCCCATCTACTAACCCAAATGACCAACAAATCAAAACACGTGAAGGAAGATGCGTCGGCTCCGCCATGTTTGGCCAAAAAATTAAAAATGGTCAGACATGTAAATTGGTCAAATACTCAAATCAAATGGAAGTTGAAAGGTATTCTTGAGCAAAAGCCAGATTTCTTTATTTCTTAAATCGTCGGTTCATTGTTATTCTGACGTGGACTTGTCTGATGTGGCTGGTAGAGTGTGCCAGTGTGGCGAGGACCAAACACGAAACCTGTGGACAAACCAAACCGGAGCTCAGCTAGCTAACCCTTCAACCCAAAACCAACCCAGGAAACGCGGGTCTGCTTATTTTCAAAGCAAAGCTGCCAGTACCAGAGCAGCAGGAACAAAGCATTTCCTCGCAATCTACTCACTAAATCCTATCTCTGTTTAGATTTCCTCACTTTATCTTTTTCATATAAATAAATGAAATTTGGTTCTCATTTGTGATAAAGACTACCATGGATTAAATTGTTTAATTTCTTTCTCATCAACTTGAAAAACCTTTCCAAAATGCAAAACCCTTCTGCGGTTACCCAAGAGTCGGGCCCTGCCTTCGATCTCGGGACTCAATTGGGTCACTTAGCATTCAACAAGAGTTTTTACAGCTCAAATTCAGATGGATTTTATTCATTTAAGCCAAATTACATGTATTTGTCAGGGTTCAGAGGCTCAATTTCTCAGAAAAGGCGTAGAGTTATAGCTGCTTCTTCACTCAGTTTGGGTGCTCGAAACAGCGTTTCTTCGAGTTTTCGGAGAATCATTAATGAGTTTAATAGAACGATTAAATTTCACTGTGATAGAATCCCAATTGGGTTTGCTTCGGTTCGGGTTGGTTCTGAGGATACCAATGGAGTGAGAGAAGATGCTGGTGGTGTTTTGGAGGTTGAAGGTTTGCCTTTGAATGGGGTCGAAACTGAGACCCCCAAAAAAGTTTTGATTTTGATGAGTGATACTGGTGGGGGTCATAGAGCTTCTGCTGAAGCTATTAAGGCTGCTTTTAATGAGGAATTTGGGGACGATTATCAGGTCAGTTTCCTTTTGTTTCGTGGCAAAGAAAATGAGGGCATTGGGCAAAGGTGGAAATTAAGAAAGTTTAATTCTTTTATCAATACTTTGCAGTGTTTGTATTCTTATGATTAACTGGGATTAAATTCAATGAGGCATATTTCAATATAATTTGTCTTTATGTTTCTGCAATTTCTTGGCAAGTGGTTGAAGAATTAGTGGGTGCGTATGTTTTTGGTTTACCTTTGTTCTGTATGTTAAAGAGTGGCATATTGCAGGTGTTTGTTACGGATTTGTGGTCGGATCATACGCCCTGGCCATTTAATCAATTACCCAAGAGCTATATCTTCTTGGTCAAGCATGGATCGTTGTGGAAAATGACGTATTATGGAACTGCTCCTCGGGTGGTTCATCAATCTAATTTTGCTGCAACTTCAACATTCATAGCTAGGTGAGAATTTGTGGTCTTCTTGGTATAGATACTTTTAGATTGTTTTCCTATATTATTAATTATGCTGTGCCTTGTATCTAATCACCATTCAACAAGTTTCTATTGATGACTGTCTCAACCCTGCTGATCTAACGAGAGAAAGTATATCAGCCTCGCAACAAATTAGTATTATATGATTTGCTTTTCCATTTTTGTAACATGTATTTGGTTTATGGCATATACTTATCTGATTCTGTTATTTTATATTCTTATTATAGAGAGGTTGCCAAAGGGTTGATGAAATACCAGCCAGACATTATTATCAGTGTACATCCATTGATGCAACATGTTCCACTTCGTATTCTGAGGGCAAAGGGTCTAGTGAAGAAGATAGTCTTTACGACAGTGGTCACGGATTTAAGCACTTGCCATCCTACATGGTTAGTTCTGCATCTTAGTTTCATACTTTGAAATTCACTTATTCTTGGTTTAATTTCTGTCATTTATATTCTTGTTTTAGGTTTCATAAGCTTGTAACAAGATGCTACTGCCCAACAGCAGAAGTAGCAAAAAGGGCATTGAAAGCTGGACTTCAACCATCCCAAATTAAGGTTTATGGCCTTCCAGTCCGACCTTCTTTTGTGAAGCCTGTTCGGCCAAAGGTTGGTTACCTTTCAAACTAATGAACCTTAATATTCTCTATGCCAAATTTTTTCTTTTATGGAAACTATTGTCCCAAAATTTTACACACATGGACAGGAGTCTTGATGCAACAAGTTTAATGTATTCAGTTTCTGCAATTTTTCTTTTTTCTCTTTGCTGGTTTCCGTTAGACCACTTTTTTGTTTCATGTGCTACTGCGATTATGTTCGAGTTTATTATCTCCATTGAGATCTCTATGTATATTCATCTTTCGTTGTCTCATTGGATAAAATGATACTGACAGTTTAATTTTTGATAATTGTAGATTGAGCTGAGGAGAGAATTAGGAATGGATGAGGATCTTCCTGCTGTTTTGCTGATGGGAGGAGGGGAAGGAATGGGTCCGATTGAGGCTACTGCTCGTGCACTTGGAAATGCATTATATGATGAGAACCTTGGGGAGCCAATAGGCAAATCCTTGTGATTTGTGGCCGCAACAAAAAGATTGCTAGCAAATTGCTTTCAATTGATTGGAAAGTTCCTGTTCAGGTATCGACTTTTCTTTGATGTTTTAATTTGTAAGTGTACTTTGAAAAGCTAAGTCTTCTACTTGTAATTCCTATCCAGATGACTTTTTCAAGAACCATGAGAAGACTTTTCTAGTATTCTCCTTCAACTAGTTTAAATATGTAATAAGCTTCTATGTTACTTGGACTCGGGTGTGAGTGTCGGACACGGTTATGTGTCCTACACGGGTATGTTCAATTTTTTCATAGATTTCCGTGTATTTGGAGGGTCCTTGGAGGATCATATCCTCATACTCATGTCCGGATATGCGTCGGACACGGATACTTCAAGAGAGCAACATAGATAAGCTTATTCTAAATTTAGACAAATTTCTATAGCATATGTCTATCTGCATTAAGCATGCCAAACCATACTCCAATTTTTATGTTTTAAAAAAATGGTTTATGTAGGCCATATGATATTTTTCTCAAATTGCACAATCTTATAGGTCAAGGGATTTGTCACCAAAATGGAGGAATGCATGGGTGCTTGCGACTGCATTATTACAAAGGTAATTTTCTAATGGCAGTCATAATATGTGGATTCATGCAATGATGCAATACATTTTCTTAATTTTGAACAACTTTTGCTTCAATAGGCAGGCCCAGGGACTATTGCTGAGGCTATGATACAAGGTCTTCCAATCATTTTGAATGATTACATTGCTGGGCAGGTAAGTTTTCTTTTCTTTTTCACTTTTATATGTAATCTTTATGAAGTAGATTAGAAAAAAAAGGTTGTTTTTCGGGAGGGAGTGGCAGGTATTCTTTCTAAGCCCTAGCTGTATTTTACAATTATTATCTTGACGATATTTCATTTATCTAGATATTATACTACTGTTGTCTTGTTTAAGATGAGTTTCTCTAATTTATCAAAGGTAATAAATAAGCTGACTACATTAAATAGCTAAACTAGGCTAAAACATCTTGAAATCTTGTAGGAAAACTGTGTACTTTAACTTTCCTGAACTTTGTTAGGAGTTTGCTTTAGCCATCCATATGGTATGAGTGGGAGGAGAAATGATGGGGGATTCCAATCAATTTATTCCCAGTTTTGACACCCCATCCCCAACATTATACTATTTATTAACTTTTGCCTCATTCCTATCTATACTCTCTACCTCATAATGATGGGGTTAAATAATATACTTATGTTGCTCCGACTCTTTATTTTTTTTTAAGTACATATGTCCGACGCATATCCGGACATGGTTATGAGGATATGATCCTCCAAAGACGCTCCAAATACATGGAAATCTATGAAAAAATTGAACATAACCGTGTCCGACACTCGTACCAGTAACATAGTAATATACAATTAGAAGGTCAATGTGAGTTTTGCAAAAGAATCTTGTAATGGAGTTTTAACTATTGCCAAAGAAGTTAAAAAATCTTGTTTTGATTCTACAGGAAGTTGGCAATGTTCCATATGTGGTGGAAAATGGATGTGGGAAATTCTCTAAGTCACCAAAAGAGATAGCCAATATTGTTGCCCAGTGGTTTGGTCCAAAGGCAGATGAACTCAAGGCCATGTCACAAAATGCTTTAAAGTTGGCAAGGCCTGAGGCCGTATTCAAGATAGTCCATGATCTCAATGAACTGGTTAGACAAAGAAATTTTGTAACCCAATATTCCTGTAAAACTTAATTCCAGTTGAAAAAAGAAATCATTTTTTTTTTCACAAGCTTTCCCTTTTGGAATATATGATTAAGCATAATCGATTACTCCATTTTTTTTTCCTGCTTTCTCAATCCATTACTTTGCAATAGTTTGCTGAGAAAATATCTATTGTTTCTATAATCACATATAACAATACAGTAAAATTTAGGATACAATATATTTAATTATTGTTTCTATATTTGTGTTTCACGTATCATATTTATTTTATTTATTAAATCATATCATATTTTCATATCGTATTTAAAATTGTTAAAAATAGAAAATACTTGAAATTTAACGAGTATTAAGCGAGCAAAGTTCGCAAGTTACTAAAAAAATAGCTATGCTAAGTTGTTCAAATTATTATAATTATTATTTGCTCGTGTTTTCTTTCTATAAGAGTTATAGCAGATTCTGGCATAGGATTTTCACAATTAATTGTTAATCACATTGATGGGCAAGAAAATCTTGAATGCAAGTATGAATGGATTTTAGGGCTGGTTTCACTGTAAGTAGAAAAGAGGATATATTGTTGTTGTGTGAACTTGAGGAAATGTTTTAAAAGTGTGTGGACTTTAGAGGATTCTGTGATGGATTATCAAAAGGGCAAAAGAAATTTTATAGTCTTGACTAGAAGCTCCGGAATGTGGCAGCCTCACCAAAACCAGAAATATTGAGAGGAGGGGGCGAAATTAGATATGCTTATGGGTTAGGTCGGGTCGTGGCTCGATTTTTTTTTTTTTTTTTCAATTTTATTCAAGTTTGGTCTGGGTCGGGCTCAAATCGGCCTGTTTCATTGTTGATTTAATATTAAAAAAGTAAAAAATTATTTTTATTAATATTTATATATTTTTATAATTAAATTTAAATAAATTTTTATTATTATTTAAACAGTGATCTGAGCCTTCCCAAGCCCGATACGGGTCGGACGGGCTGCCCGACTCATGAGTAAGTTCAGTTGGAATATACATATAAAAATTTAAAGTAAAAAATAAAAATCGTGTATGAAATAATTCTATCCAAGGATAGGGTTATTCGTCGGCTCGAATCGGATCGGATCTTGGACAAGTAAATTTTTTTGCTATGTGAGGCTGACTCGACCTAGTCCATGGACAATTCTAGTATAAAAATATTAAACTTTAAATTAAATTTGCTAACAATATATAAATTTCTTATAATGAAATGATTTTTTTTAAAAAAATTTTAAATACTATAATTGATATTGCATATGAAAAAATTTTAATAAGAAATAAAGTCTCAACGTCAAAAAAAATTATTATCTAATTAGAATATGCATAAAATTATTTCATATTATAAAAAAAATCATAAGATTGCATATATTTAGAAAAAACAAAATAAATTAGATGCACAATTCATATTAGATATTGTAATTGTTTAACTTTATTTATTTATTTTTCTCTTATTAGCATAGAATAAAAAATATTAAACAAAATAATTAATGTAAATGCATCTATTTAATTGATTGAAAAAGTAAATAGAGATCTTTAAGCTAATAATAGTGAATGAAGTTTAAACTAAAATTATTACCAAATTTATTATATCAAACAAATTCTACAAATAGGAGGCCAAATAAAATTTGAAAGGGCCAAACATAATTTTATTTTATTTTAAAAATCTATAAAATTTTAAGAGGATCAAATTGAAAGATCAAATAAAATTTAAGGAGCTAAACATAAATTTACCCTTATGTCAAAAATCTAAAAAAATTTAAGTGGGGCCTCCCCTCCCTTACGCCCCTACTCACTAGAGGTGCTCATGGGCCGGGCCGGGCTGCGGCCCATTTTTTTTCTGCCCAGGCCCGCCCGTTTAGGCCAGAATCACTGTTCATTGGAATAAAAAAATAATTTTTTTATTTTTTTAATTAAAATTAAATAAAATAATATTATAATAATAAAAAACACTGTTCCGACCGGGCCGGCCCTAAACATAAATTTGCCTGCCCGGCCGGGCGGGCTGCCCGGCCCGTGAGCAGGTCTACTGCTCACCCACTAGACAATGGGTTCCTTTTCTTAAGTTTGAAAATTAAGGAAATAATGTTTGCTCCTTTTCTTTTTTCCAAATAATGTGTGGAAAATAGCCTATTTTCCACACATTTATTGAATCCCCACTAAGACTGACCGCAGATTTTCATACTCCTAGTCCTAGTCTTACTCTTAGTCTTACCCCATCTTTCAAGTTATACTACTTTTATATTATTATTATTATAGTTTGGAATTTGGAATGCAAAGAGTACTAAAGACTGACTCAATTGTTTCACTATAAGCATTGAGCATCACATTTACTCACTTTTCTTTTCTTTTCTTTGCATTGCATTGCATTGCCTTGCCAGTTGCCAATCCATGGACCTAGCTTATGGAAGATTAAATTGTCTAAAATGCAATTAATAATTTGATTGGTTGTTGTAATAAGAACTTGCAAAACAGTAACAGCAGATCATGCATTGAACCCACACCTAACTCTTTTTTGTTTCCATGTTTTTTATTGTTACTTTATCAAAGTGTGAAATTAAAAAAGAAAATGGGTCGTCAGTACAACCCAATGAAAAAATATGAAAAGTTGAAAATTTATATAATTATAAGTCTTTAACTCATCAATCTCTCACTTCCAGCTGTGTGGAGACGACAAAAAGATTCCAGCTTTAATCCACCACCTACTAGAAGTATAATGTTGCCAAACAGGAGGATACTATTACCAATGATCGATCAAAATCCCATCTCAGCCAAACATTAATTTGATTTCTAACTATATTAATGCCCACTAATATATTAAATCTTATATTTTAATTGTTTTTAATTAATGTTTATATATAAACGATGACTCATATTATGGTCGGCTGGAAAACTAGTTTCCAAACATAATTGAGGACTAGTTAGGAACAATTGTTGAATGTTCCTACAATTACAAAAGTGAGACCCTACTGCAATTCATGTCTTAGAAGACTGAAAATGATATGGAGAAACTTTGAAGATTCATGGAATTTCCAAGCAACTTCAAGTAGAGTAATGGGTTTGTCTTCTTTTCACCCCTCCTAAAATTGAAGCAATTTTTCTTGTCATCACAAAATTAATATCACCTGTAATTGAAGTATATACTGTGGCTAGGGCTAGAATGAGTATTATATATACAAACTTCTGGATTTGGCATTTATCATTTTTTTTTCTAAAAAAATAAAAAAGGAGTTAGCTTAATCTATTGAGTATTGCAAAAGATATTTTGTTTGATACATTATCAATAGGAGGTAACTAACTTAACTATATACATTATTTTAAGAAAAATTGATTAAAATTTTATTGGCCTTTCTCCGATTTCACACTTCCCTAAGATTAGAGCCTTAATTTGGCAATTATTATATAGCTAGGAGGTAACTAACTATACACATTATTCAAGGAGTTGAGATTGAATTTCAAGTAATTTTAGACCATAGATTGGGAGGGTATTTAATTAAGAAATTAAAGAGAAAGGATAACTCACACATTAAATTAAATAAAATAAAAAATGCAATTACGACTAAAAGATAGAAAAAGAAAATAATAAAGCAAAATAAGTGACTTCAGAGCTTGATCATGGTTATATAGTATAAACAAGTTGTTTGCTTGAATTTTTCTAGGTAAACTGTGATCAAAAGCTTTGTCTCTAATTTCGATTGCTTCATTAAGAAATTCATAAGAGCCCCCCCCCCCCCATGTTTTTTTTTTTTTTTGTTCTTGTTTTTAAAGTTAACGTATTTAATCAGAACTGGTTATGTTTCATGTTACACGACTGATAAAAAAACATAAGCGTGGATTTTGGGTTCCTAGCCACAGTAGAGAACCATTATTTCAAAAGGAAACTTCATTCGTTTCCCATTACAAACATGAAATAAAATCAGGATATATATGTCTAAAACACAACAGTTAACAATGGTTTGGTTCGAAATTGTCGCAATCCGGCCCAGAAAATCTTGTCAATTTAAGAACCTTTAATTCCAGGGTTCATATTGCTTCCGTGAAGAAGCTTCTGATTTGATGTATACAGAATAAAACAAAGATAACAAATACTGCTAAATAGTACACGCTATAAGCTTTAGCTTAAGTTGAAATTAATTAATACGCCTATTTAATTTCTTTTAATATGCAACTTCATCAACTATAGAGAAAGTCTTATGAAGTTGGAGAATCCATGGTTTAAATTTTTTTTTTAAAAGTGAGAATAACAATATAGTGTTTTTCAGGGGGAAAAGAAATTGAATAGTATTAGTATAGCATTCATCCGAAATAAAGTGAAGCAAAAAACATGCAATCCCTAACTAGAGAGAGAGATTGAGGCTGAATGATGTAGTGTATAGTTTGTTAATTGTGTATCATGATTCAAGGGTGACTGTTACGATTCCACGTTGGAAAACAAAGGATCTTTTTGTGAGATTTATATGGACTTAGGTTCTTTCACCTTAATAACCTCGATAGAGGCGTGACCAACGAGGACGTTGGTCATTCCAAACATGGTAGTTTGTTACGATCCCATAGAAAACAAAGAGCTAGCTATTGAGGTGGAAGAGTCTAAGTCCATATAAATCTCGAGACCCTTTGTTTTTCAATATGAGATCGTAACAATGACGTATTGTGTCTTGACTCACATTCCTTATAAGGGTAAACCAAGAATCTATATATTTAGCAGTGGAGTATGCTTGTAAGATGAGAAAGGGAAATTAAGCTAGACCATGGGCGCCACTACCATTTCCCCCACCTTCCTCTCTGCTTATCTTCTTCTTTTTCTTCTTTTCCTTGTCTGCTCTTTCAAGGAGGGCTACGCCTTTCAAGCAGCTGCAGACAGCCATACCATCCAAGTTAGCTCTCTTCTGCCCTCCTCTGTTTGCAGCCCTTCTGCCAAAGGTTAATTACTTCTCTCTTTCTCTCTCACACACACACTGAAAGGCGCAACCTGGCCTGGAAAACCCAATTGGCTTATTGATTGTTTTTCCAACTTTACTTTGGTTTCAGAGTACTATATAGTAAATGTTAATTAGTATTTTTCATAGTACTAGATGATTATACTGTTATTATTGCTGGCTGGGTGGCATTGTTTGATTAAGCTCATGATCATTAAACTCATGTGTGCTGCTTTGCCAGTTGGAGAAACACAGCAGCCTTTCTTTTTCTCCTCCCAATTCCCATACGTAGGTAACTGTTTAAGGGTATTTTAGTAAGCTGAATAAGTCAATTCTAGTTAGTGATTAATCATGAAAAGTTGGCTTTATTGAGGATTTAATTAAGACCAAACCAGTCGACCAAAAACAGCATGTCCTCAAGCCATTCACTTTCGGAAATTCAAATCATCCAATTAAACTGATCATAGCTGATTTTTTGTACATTAACATAGGATCATACTCTTTTTTCTACATGTACTAGCAGTAGCATACAAGTTCTATGATTGTCATCTCTTCTTAATATATGAAGTTTAGAAACTAAGAAGAGAAATTAAAAGAGCAAAATTAAGAAGAGCATTTGGAACTAAAAGTTTGGAAACTTTAACTGATTTCAACCTCAAATAGTTACTATACAGTTATTTCCAGCATTTCTCCACTTTCCCATGTTGCTTGTGGGCCTGTGGCTGTATGTTAGCCAGGAATTTTGAGGAATGCTTGGGATTTAAAAAAAAAAAAAAAATTCGTCTCTTCTCAATTGCCTTAAAACTTTGTGGTTCGGATTACTTGAATTTTTTTTTTCTTGAAATAACTCCCCCCCTCCCCTTTTTTTTTTATATTTTATTTTATGTTAAAACACTTCGTTCGATCTTTAGCTAATGCATTATTGGGAAGTCACTTTCATCCCCGTTATTTGAGCATCATCCACTTGGGTTGTAGATACCTAATAATAACAATCTATAGTAAATAATCAATGAATCAACAAGGCAATGATGTGAAACAGTGAAACAATGTTTTTTTTTTTTTCATAATTAGAATTAAATATCCCATCAAGGAATAAACTTCTTGGCCCACTTCTTGTCTTGGGTGTCCCCCACTCAACAGTTACTTTTCTTCCCAAGTTTTGGAAAAAAGACTCACTTAATCGATGCATGCATTTGCACATTCTATCCTCACAATTGAAGTGGTCAATCATTTTACTTCCTGTTTTAGTACCTTATTGGAATGTGTATCTATGATATGCATGGCTTTCGATTTCAGGTTTGGACAAAAAATCATCTTTACCGGTTGTCCACAAGCATGGCCCATGCTCTCAACTTCATGAGGATAAAGCAAATATTCCCACTCACGCCGAGATCCTAATCCAAGACGAAGCCCGAGTCAAATCTATTCACTCAAAAATTGCGAAGAAACCAGGGTCCAGCAATGTCGAGGCGACTAATGCAGCCAGTATCCCTGCCAAGGATGGTAGGGTTGTGGGGTCGGGCAATTACATAGTAACCGTGGGTCTTGGGACCCCAAAGAAAGATTTATCTCTCATATTTGATACAGGAAGTGGCATGACATGGACACAATGCCAGCCTTGCACAGGATCTTGCTATAAACAGCAGGATCCAATTTTTGCGCCCTCCCTATCCTCAACATATTCCAACATTTCATGCACCTCAAAAGTATGCAGTTCACTGACTTCTGCAACAGGTAACTTTGGTGACAAACTTGGAAAGAATAAATTGAATGTTTTATGAGTAATTAAGAAGCTGGACAAACTTGTTAATTAATCAAATTTGCTGGACTCCTTCTAGGCTTCCATGTTACTGGCCTGGATTCAAAATTTTTGGACTGATCATTAGGGGCTTACCAAGCAATATTAGTGCTGCTATATACTCGTGTAAAAAGAAATGTTAATTTTCTCTTATTATATATCCTTTCAGGTAACTCACCTGGCTGCTCATCATCAGCTTGTGTCTATGGCATCCAATATAAAGACAAGTCTTTCTCAGTTGGATTTTTTGCTAAAGAAACGCTCACCTTGACCCCGAAAGATGTGTTCAACAACTTTCTATTTGGTTGCGGCCAAAACAATCAAGGTCTTTTTAGGGGCGCCGCCGGTTTGCTAGGACTTGGCCGAGATAAATTATCTTTGCCTTCACAAACCGCCTTCAAATACAATAAATTCTTCTCCTATTGCTTGCCCTCATCCGCTAGCTCAACTGGTTTCCTCAGTTTTGGCAACGGTGGCCTCTCAAAATCCGTAAAATTCACACCATTGTCCAAAATCTCACAAGGGTTACCCTTTTACGGAATTGACATTACTGGAATAAGCGTTGGTGGCAAAAAACTATCAATCTCAGCATCTGTTTTCACCACTCCTGGCGCCATCATTGACTCTGGAACTGTCATCACGTGGTTGCCAGCAACTGCCTATGCGGCATTGAGGTCTGAATTTCGACAAAGGATGAGCCAATATCCAATGGCACAACCACTTTCAATCCTGGACACATGCTATGACTTCAGCAAATATTCTTCAGTTACCCTGCCTAAGATAAGCTTCTTCTTCAGCGGGGGTGTTGAGGTTCCAATCGGCCCAAAGGGAATTTTTTACGTTAATGGTCTCTCACATGTGTGCCTAGCTTTTACCGCAAACACCGATGACACCGATGCTGCGGTTTTTGGGAATACACAGCAGAAGACATTGCAAGTAGTATACGATGGTGCTGGAGGGAGGATTGGGTTTGGTACAGGGGGCTGTACCTAAGTCTTTAAGCTAATTACTTGAGAAGAATGGTTTAAGATTGAAATAATATATATATATATATATTATATGCTAGTGAAACTTATCAGTACTCCATAAGTGTAGTGCATATTAGTTCAAGTATCTGCTACTTGTACCCATAATTCAGGAAATAAAAAACCAAATGTTTGCAGCAACTCATTTACAATATGGTTTTGTAAGGCAATGATAAACGCTTCAATTTTTGCGGGATTTGGGATAACCCCAACCCCTAAAGGACTGCTGCCTCTTGAACCAACAGGAACAAGCCCAAGGTTCCACAAAATAGTAAATAAAATACGTTCTAGTTGCCATAGTTAAGTGTGTTTTTGTTAATCTGTTTTAAACGCCATTTCTTTTCCAGGTACATGAACACCATCATTGGTCTCCTCTGTCTAACTCCTTTCTTTCAATCCTTGGTTCAAAACCAAATAAGCAGCAGATTTCATACAAATTATTACTATCTTTCTAGTGCGAATGTGAATATCTCCCATATCATATCTACCACGTTTTTGGGTATAAGATGAAGCCCCTTTGTAATTTCTTTTTAAAGTTCTTTTACACTTATTTAGTCCATGCCCCATATAGTATTACACGGCCAATCATGCATGTAATTAATGGCCATGATTCTTCCAAGCCCAGCGCTATAAGAAATCCCAATATTTTTCTTGGAAAATATATATCGAATGCGCATTTATCAGATTCGAGTCTCCCCATTGGAAGTCATCAGTCAAAGTTGACGTTTGCTTTGGAGAGGTTACTCCTCCAATAACAATGCTTAGTGCATCAGCCATTAGATAAGTTAGCGAAGTTTCCATGAATCTGATCTGATCGTCTCTGTCTGTGACGACCACGCAAATCATGAAGTGGAACTTTAGCAATTGCAGCATTCGTTTCCAATTATATTTGAAACAATTAATTTAGAGAGGTTTTTGTCAATGGCCACCGACATTTTCACAAACTCATTTGCATTCATCCTTTATGCTTCTCTCGTTTATCTCTTGCTAATTTCTGCTCTCCAAGGAACAAAGAGTAGTATGGATAGGAAGGATCTTCACCATATTTTTGACGTTAGTTCTCTACTGCCATCAGCCGTTTGCAACTCATCTACCTAAGGTTAATTTATTAATCTATTCTTATTTTCAAGACTATATAATGATTGAATCAGCATAAAAACTCTTCAGAGAAAGCACCAATCATGAACTGTTGGCCATGCATTCCATCTTGTAGGTTATGGAGTACATTTAGAGTTCATAATTCGGGATCATAATACCAGTTTATACAGTTGAGAAATGAAATTCGTTCAAAAAGTGTAGTTAGAAACACTAAACTACACGCCCAAGATCTTGGAAGATGAAATACAGTACATGTTGTTGAAGATAACTATTGCAAAACAAGGTCAGAAATCCAACAATCATGTCACTTTGCTAATGGGAATTGAAGAACATGGACGTTGGTTACCACATACACACAGACATCTTTACATAGTAGCAAAGATAATCCAGCATTAAGAACCTCCTGCAAAAGAAAAAGATATAGTTAGTTTCGTTTCTAGAGAATAATAAAAATAGGGAGAGACTAGAATCAACCACGACTACAAAAGCAGGAAACTAGCTAACTGGAGAGCTACAACCAACTTAAACAAAAGAATGGAAATACAGTAATTGAGAATCTGCATTCAAAAATGGATACAGAACTATATGATGACTGAATCTATGCAATGGACCCAATTAAGATAAAAAATAAAAAAAAAGGTCACTGCTTTTATAGTCTTACCCTCTCCAAATGAGAGTGCCATATATATATGCTATTCTGCCGTTTTTAACATTTTGCAGCAAGATCTTCCCTGTTCCACAACTCCCTGTATACTTGCAAATCAATAATTCATATAATTTTCTGTCTACTAGCCCATATCTAACCCATTCTCTGTCATCAAACCAGAAGGGTTAAATGATGTGCACAAGCATAATTCAAGTCACCATAAATCCAATAGTTAGCTTTTGTTGGAAAAAGTTGTGATTATATGTAAAACTATGGACAACAATCAAATTTGGCAGACATCAAGTTTTCCTAACAATGCCACTGATTCTTATCCCATCACGCAACATTAAAGCTTGTCAATTGTTTTCTTGGTGAAGAATGATAAACATCCATATCAAATACTAAACCTTGGACACGTTTGCACTCCTATTTAACTAGGCCAGAAAAAAGATTATCCCCAACATTCTGGAGAATACTATTTATTTGCTGAATCAAGACGGATACTGTATTTGTGCACAACATAAAAACACCCAGGTCTTTCAGGTGAAGGCATTTGAGACAATACAAGATCACGGAAATCATTCTAGAAGTATTTCACATCCACACACTAGTCTATAATGCACCACAATGCTAACCCTTCTAATACTGAAAAATGAAATTAAACCTCTGACTGAGTACAAAATCAAGACTTATGACCACAATTTAAAGAAACTATGAGCCAAGTTGTCACCATATATTTATATCCGAAAAAATAGAAAGGCAAATGAAAACACTAATTTGTTGGATCAAGGGAGCATATATAATATGTCTAACTCTTCTCACTTCACAACGAGAACAGACACCAGAAGTGAATAAGGTCAGGGGAGCTTTAAAAGGAGTTCAACTAAAATGAGCAAATTCATGTTTTTATATACGAATATATCAAGACTTGCTGAACCAAAAGACGGCTGGATAAGAAAGCTTGAACTTTTTATATCAAAGGTTCAATAGAAATCTATTTTAATATCTATCCACATTTCTCCAGATTTGGAAGCACAAAGGGGTTTCTTATCCAAATAAAATGAATAGTTGGTTTTGTTGGAATCAAGCCATAATGGTTCTAGCAAGGTTATAATGCCGCAGCAGATTTTCCACTACCATAATTTACTAAATATCGTGAAATCGATAAGAGAAAATGAATTTAAAAAAAAGAGTTTCACAAACCTAATATTCCTCAAATTTCCAATATAATGTATCTTAATTTGCCTTTCTTCTTTGGGGCTGTTTGTCAGAAGCTAGTCTGAAAATCCAGTAAACCTATATAAAAAAAAAAAAAAAAATCAAACATCTACTTCGCAGAAAATAAAATAACAATTATAATAGGAAAAAAAAAGGGTGAAATGTGAAGAGTGAAGGTGAAGACTTGCCAAAGCGAAGACATGAGCAGCTATCAAGAGAACCACCAACAGTGGTACCAAATCCAGAAACCATGGGCGCAAAGACTGCGCTTCCTTAGCCATTTTACTTGTTGAGACCGGAAAATTTAGAGGGAGAATCTTTCTGATAAGCCCTGAAGCCAGGGTTTTCGGATTTCTATGCGGTGGCGATGAGCTTAAGAAGCACCGAATCAATAAGTTCAGCTGATCGGGTGGGTGGGCGACTGGGTTCCTTCGAGTGATCGGGTCCGATTACAGCTTTGGAATTTGACCTACAACAGATTTCTCGTACACAGATTCTTTTTTATTGAGAAAAAAATATATATCATCAGCTTATTTATAAAAAGTGATACGTGTACTATATATATATATTTTTAAATATATTTATTTTAGAAATAGATAATTTTCCATTCAACACTTATAATTGTACTTGACTTGATAGATTAAATGTGTGAGGTTTTAAGGAATTATAAATAAAGAGCTCAAAAATCAATTTTTAAATGCTTACAAAAAAAATAAAAAATAAACACTTAGCAATTTTCTACTAGTATTTTATATTTTTGTTCACGAGATTGGTATTTTTATTAATAAGTTTTATTTATCTAAAGATGCTGCTACAAATGTACTTTTAAATAATTTAGCAAAACTAGCTAATTATTTAGTTGAAATCATTTACACTTAAAGCCCCAAGCCTCGTACAATTGCTTATTAGCAGAGTCATTATCAATTTTATTCAAATAAATCAACTTATCTTGTACTCTGCTAATTATCAAGCAAAATAGTGCTTGCTCCTGTCTTCCTTGTCCACCGTGCAATTTTTCATTTCGCTCTTGCCAGATATAATAAATATATGCATTTCAACTCGATTTCATTATTATCAAAACTATTCTCTTCCCTTTAAGCTATCTTATAGTCCAAGATAACTCATCTTACCATGTGCCCATTGGCCTGCTCAGGCTAAAAGGATCCTTTCCTACGAAAGTTTTTGAGAACCTGTAATTGATGATACCTAGCTGGTGAAAAAATTGGTATATTATACCTAGCTGGTGAAAAAATTACTCATAAACCTTGAATATCAATTATTATTAATATATATATATATATATATATATTTCTCTTTGCTACAGTTGTTTTTATTTTTATTTTTATAATTATTCACCATCTACTATAATGAGAGCAATAATTCATGATTAATTAAAGAATAAATAAAATTCTGTCTTTACTATTTTCAAAGTAAAAGCATGAAACCCTTAATTATTTATTTTCTATTGCTAAGGATTTTAAAGTATAATGAGCAGAACAGTTATTTGATGTGATGTATGATTTTAACTTCTCTCTTCCCCCGCCCAGACCATGCTCTCCTCTGGTGGTGAGAGCTCTTAATTGGTTCCAAATCCTGATATGACAAAAATTATAAGGGAACTTCTCATCCCCAATAATGGATCCATTAGGTTAGGTAGGCCTTCTCTCTTTGTTATTACATATTTACATTACATAATACATATATATATATATATGAGACCGACCAGTCAGTCCATATTTACAATGAAATTGTATGATCTGCTAGTAATAAATAAATAAATGAAGACATTAATTGTTTGTTTTTTGTTCACTATTTTGCCTCATTCCTTTCATGAATATGCTTCATCCTCCGCCATATCATTGCCATTTGGCAACTGATGCAAGACTGGTAAAGAAAGGGATATAAATATATATATATATATATATATTTATATATTTTTGGAAAGCAAAGGGATATAAATAAGGGTAAATATGAAAAATATGCCCTCCAAAGGAAGTATTTATTAAATGATTTAATAAATAAAAGTTATTTAAAAAAAAGAAATGAATAATTAGAAATTGTTATAAAAGATATTGTAAAGATAAAATTATCTTTGATAAAAAAACCTTCTCCTCCATTTTTTTTTTTTTAATTTACTTTTTAATTAAAAAATAAATATTCTGAAAATAATTTTTTTAATTTTAAAAAATAAATTTTTAAATTTTTTATTTACTTTTTTTAATTAAAAAATTTAAAATAATAAAAATAATATGCCTAAAATTAATTTTTCTTTATTTTTTTAAATTTAAAAAATATATATATTTAAATATTTTATTTTTTAAATTTATTTTCAATTAAAATTTTAAAAAAATAATATTTTCTTAATGAAAGAAAAAAAAAATAAATTTTTTCATTAAGGGTAATTTTATCTTTATAATATCTTTATAATAATTTTTAATTATTTTTTTTAAAATAACTTTTATTTATTACATCATTCAACAAAGACATGTTTTTCATATAAACCCTATAAATAATTGCAAGCAAAGCAAAGGCTCAAATTTAATATCATTTATTATTATTATTATTTATGAATTATGATTGCATATGATATGACATGTCTTTAAAGTCACATCACATGCTATTCTACATTTCCCATGATATGAGGCAAATTAAAGGGTATTGAATTCAAGAAATTAATTAAGAATAATCAGATAGCAAGATTTGACAGGCATTATAATTACTATAATTATATTAGTTTAATCAAATCTCAATGGGTTAATATGAAAAACATTTCGTCTACAGTAAAAAATTTAATAAATGGTATAAAAGATAAAAATAATTTGCATATGAGAAATAAAACAATGTAAAATTGTGAAAAGAGACATTATAAAGATCATTTTATGAAACATATATGTTAAAAAAAAAAATCCAATTTCTTCCCTCCCATCCTCCCATCACCTTATTGTCTGTGATACTAAAGAAAGGGGTGTTTGTTGGGTGAATGAGATAAGGAGAGAAAGGAACTGCTTTTGTGCTTGCCGCTTGATATGATTATACCCAATTGGAAGGAATGTTTTTCAAATTTATACGAACTCAATTACAAATAATTATCATTGATTTGATAAGATCACAACTTTGTAAGAAGGGTTCAATAATGTAGCTCATAGATTGGGCTTACTTAATTAAATGTATAACCACATCAAACAAGTATTTGTCTTCTTCTTTTTAAAATGAATGTTATAAAAAAAAAACCTTTTTAGATGAAGAAAAAGTCTTATTAAAACCTTCAACATATAAAGAATTAAATGTTGAATATAGTTTGTTTGTTTGTCTCTCTTCTCTTCTCTTCTCATCTAATTAATTAATTAATCATAAGAACAGATTAACAAATATAATTTCACAGTTACTGCATATATATATATATATATATATATATATATATATATTTCAAAGACCTGAGGCCGGTCAGAAGCGTTGAACATGTCAAACTCGAACATTTTTCTACTTAGTTGTTTTGTCCAAGGACACAACAACAACAACTCAATCAATCATGAAACCACAAATGCTATATGTTTACGTCTTTTATTTTCTTTCATTTTCATATGCTGCTGACATCATATATATATATTAAAAGAAAAAAAAAGATTTATTTATATTAATATAAAATTAATTAATTTTACATATTTTTATAATTTCATATATAATTAATGTTTTTATAAATCCGACCGTTGAATTTAGCAATGTAATCGTACTCGTCTTGTACGTAAAGTTTCGAATCAATCCGATATCTTTATGATATCGATTGAGAATTTTATTTTTTTCAATATATATTTAACAGTTAATTTTTTTTACATCGAACAAATAATTAAACAATTTTAATTTACTCGAAATTCGACGTACATGCATGACTTATATAAATAAAATATTAAAATATAATGATCGGATTAAATAAATATAAATTATATAAAAAATTATAAAAATATTAAAATTTAATTTTAAAATAATATAAGTGAATCCTATATATATATATATATTAATTCGTATGTTAATATTAATACCAGTTCATATTCTCTGAGAGTGAAAAATAAAAAAATGAAGAAACGAAAGAACTAAGAGCAAAATTACCGTAGACCTTACATAAAACGAAGGGTCGTACACCTCCTTTTGCATGTGCGCCACGTGTATAGTTCAACGACCTAATAATACGACTTGGTTGACTTAGTCGTATCGTAAGCTTGCCTCTCGCCTCTCTCTCCGGCGACGCCTATGAACCCCACACCTCCCCCTATTTTTAGCATCACCATTTTATAATATTTACTACTATACTAATTTTTTTAAAAAAATTCTTCAAAATATCAATTTTTTTCTTTGTTTCTACTCTCTCGTATTAATAATTTTTATTGAATTTTATCAAAAAGTATTTTTTAAGATAAATTAATATTTTAATTATAATAGCATTTTTATTTTAATACATTAAAAAATTATTTAATGTAATAAACTTTAAAAAAATATCTTAAAAATAGTCGATTAGAAAATTCTATTTTTATATTGTTTGTTTTAATATGGAGGTGCTTTCAGCAAACCAAAACCGAACTGGATGGAACCAAAAAATGAAACAGAAAGAATCAGCAACCTTTGGTTTTAGTATTTTAGTTTTCTCTTCTCTTTGTGAAGTCTCGTCT
The DNA here is from genome assembly GCA_030761205.1 of Fremontodendron californicum. Classification (NCBI taxonomy): domain Eukaryota; kingdom Viridiplantae; phylum Streptophyta; class Magnoliopsida; order Malvales; family Malvaceae; genus Fremontodendron; species Fremontodendron californicum. The sequence goes on from JAULJL010000045.1 coordinate 11,896,071, forward strand.
TTTTCTCCCCTTTGCTTTTCTCTTTCAATCTTCCCCACTCTTTATGGCATTTCCTTTCCTTTCCCTTCCCTTCTCCTTGATTGATTGAGGTAACCTTTTTCTCTCCCTCCTCCATCACCTTCATTTATATTCACTTCTTTTTTTATTTAATAATTCTTAAAAATGATCTCACTTTAACCAACTAATTCTCAATTCATTTATTGCATTGGATATGATTTAATTATGTTTATTTAGGCTTTAATTCACATGTTATGCATGAGATTGAGATCTTAAGATCTATGCATTTGGAATTGTTTTAAATTGGAACTGGAAATTTTGATTTCTTTGCAGGTTAAGATTGATAGTTCCCTGAATTTTGAGATGATCCCGGAATCGTGAAGACTGTTTGGTTTAATTAGCATGCAAATTAGGCTTTTCTTGTTTTCTGATTATCATCAGCTAAAAATATCAATTATCAAATACGGTTGTTTTTGTTATTTCCTGATTTTGATACAAGGGATAAGAGGTGGAAACTTTGAAAGCTCTACCAATAATATGGGCTATCTGAATTCCGTTTTGCAATCTTCAAGTCAGGTTCATGCTGAAGATGGACCGGTCAGCGGCGGAGGCCTTAGGTTGCTTCCTTTTCTTCTCTTTTCATCGTTCTTTGCTTAGATCTAGAGTTTCTTTTGATTGATACTTTTTTTTTTTTTTTCAAATTCCATATGGTTTAACATCATGTATTCTGGTTTGTATGTCTTGTCCAATTTGTATGCATATATTCTGAATTTTGTTGTTACTTATTTTGTATGAATTTTGAAAATATCTGTTAATAATACTAGCTTTTCGTTGAAAATTGAAACATCTCCTTTAAGATTTGGAATTCGTGATATATCTGTTTAATTGCCTTTTAGGCAAAGATCCCTGCTTATTTGGATAGTCCGCTTTAAGGTAAACCTTGGAATACATCTCAATTATATAGGGCCTGTGACTGGCGATCATTATCACCGAGCAAAGTAAACAAAAAGAAAATAGAGGGAAAGGAGACAAATGAATTATGCAATTAATGCATGCTTAACCTCCATATATTTGGAAAGTTTACGACATATATTCTCAAATTTGGAGCAGCTTGATGTGTTAAATTCTTGTGGATCTTTACCTTTTAATGATTTGTCACTGCATAATGTGGGAGAAACCTGAGATGTAATCTTTAATTTGTCGTTATCGATGCATGCAATGCGATGATTTCTCAATCTTCATCATGGGGAATAAAGCATTCTTTATGAGTAAGGAGTAATGACAGTTTGTTTCTGGTATTACTCTGGCTAGAACGGATTATTATTTTGTTTTCTATTTTGCGTAGGATCTGACTTTCTTGATCCCGACAAGGCAGTTTTTGGACCTTTCTGGCTTTGCTATAAATTAGTTGCATCTCGTGCATTGGAAGTTTACTGCATGGTTTGTCACATGATTTAAGTCATGCGACTTATAAATATAGGAAATTTACAGTTTGTTAAATGTTCATTTGGAAAATGAATGAAGCAATAGAAATGCAAGAAATATCTTTTGAAGTGATGATCAAGCATAGAAACTATTAGATTAAAAGTCACTTAAATATGTTTTGCTTAAAGTCGATGATAATGAGGAGTCTATAGTTATTCAGTTTACATCTTTTCTTAAATGATGGAATGATATGGAGATGTCTAAAATCCAAGTTTCTCATGTTTCCTTGCAACAGTCAGAACGGAAAGTTCAGCTATGGCTATGCAAGCTCTCCAGGGAAAAGGTCTTCAATGGAAGATTTTTATGAAACAAGGATTGATGGTGTTGATGGAGATATAGTTGGTCTTTTTGGAGTCTTTGATGGTATATCTCTCTCTTAGTCTCTGTCTCTCTCTCTTTCACACAGGCATGAACACGCATACAAACTTACCAACTAATGTTTTATGTGTTCTTCATTTAAACCACAGACAGGTAAATACTTTTTGTAGCATATTATTTGTGTGTTAAAGAGTGAGTATGATACATCTACGTTTCCCTCTGCTGTAGCCTTTCTTCATTTGATAATCTCTTTTCTATTTAAAATTAAGCCTTTTGTTCCTTAATATAGCTCTAATCCCTCTGCTCATGTAAATAAGGTTGCCAGACAATAAGAGTAGAATATATACCAACTTATATAATGATACACTGTAGTCTCAACTTAGAGAATGTCTCTGAAAGGATTTCGTGTGGATTCTGGTTTTTGTTATCTGCTCCAATGTGGTAGCAGTATCGAAATCCATTTCTCAAGGCCTGTTATTGTCCCAGGATGGGGCATTACTGTGGTAAACAATAACTTCTCTGCTGAGGCGGTTTATACCATTATGTTCCTCTGTAGAAGATTTCCTTTTACCATTAAAAAAATCATTTCTTTGTGAATAATGTAAAAACAATTCATTGATGCCTAGTTATGCTTAGTTATAAATTGTTTAACCTGATCTTTACAAGCACGGTTGTTTCAGGTCATGGAGGTGCACGCGCAGCTGAATATGTGAAGCAAAACCTTTTCAGTAATTTGATCAGGCATCCAAAGTTCATTTCTGACACCAAATCTGCAATAGGTTATTCGCATTTAACTGTATCATATAGTTGTGTTCTTTTCTAGTGGGTTGTTCATTCGTCAGCCTAACTTCTCTTTTAAATGTTTCCAACCTCCCCAGCTGATGCATACAAACATACAGACTCTGAATTTTTAAAATCAGAAAATAATCAGAATAGGGATGCTGGATCAACCGCTTCTACGGCTATACTCGTCGGTGACCGATTGCTAGTTGCAAATGTTGGGGATTCCCGAGCTGTTATCTGCAGAGGAGGCAATGGTAAGATTCATTGTTTTCATTTTTGTTTCCTTTCCTTCATATTCATCTCATTCATGACACCACATATGAAGTTGCCATTAGCTTGACCTGTAAAATGAAAGCTCATCGAGACTTCTATATGTTTCTGTATTGCTTCAAACATGTTAACATTATGCATTCTTATGTAACTGCTCCTTCACCCATTTTGGTGTAGGTGTGAATTTGCCAGTCTTTTTGAAAATCTTGTTAAAGGATTATTTTATTGCTAAAATGATAATTTATACATGACTTATGTATAATGTATGATATCTCCTTTTACAGCTATTGCTGCGTCTCGTGATCATAAGCCAGATCAAACTGATGAGCGACAACGGATTGAGGATGCAGGAGGATTTGTCATGTGGGCTGGTGCGAGTTTACATCTAACCATTTCTCTTTCCCCTCTTACCATCCTCTCTTTTTTCTTTTTTAAGCTTTGCTATGATGAGTTAAAATTCTTTTTATTATGAGGGAAATTGTCTCTGTAGGAACTTGGAGAGTGGGAGGTGTTCTTGCTGTTTCTCGTGCATTTGGTGACAGGCTCTTGAAGCAGTATGTTGTTGCTGATCCAGAAATTCAGGTCTGTTTGAAGAATTTGTTGAAATTTGCTGAGATGTCATTACACACCATAATATAGATAGAACCCTGTAATGCATAAACCCAGTATTAAAATTTTGCAAGTAGCATTGCTTGTTTCTGCCTGATGTTTTGAAAACTCTATAGGATCCCAGATGATTATATGAGTATTACATTTTCATTGCTACTAGTATTTCTATTAATTTTTGAGCATTTTGTAACTCTGATATCTCTTTGGAGCTTGCAGGAGGAAAAGATTGACAGCTCTCTTGAGTTCCTTATTCTTGCAAGTGATGGACTGTGGGATGTTGTTTCAAATGAGGTATGAAACATTTGTTCTACTTAATGCTTCTATCTTACTGGCATCCCAGAACCCAACAGTGTGTCTGTCAAGCTTAGTAGTAGTCTGAAGAAAATTGGCAGCTTTTCGCGTTGATCTTGGATGGCAGTGTAGTGTTTTCCTAACCTATTTAATTGAACTGCTGCTTTACCTTTCTCAGGAGGCTGTTGCAATGATAAAGCCAATACAGGATCCTGAGCAGGCAGCAAAGCGGCTGATGCAAGAGGCATGCCAGAGAGGTAGTGCAGATAATATCACTTGTGTTGTCGTCCGTTTCTTGGCCAATCAAGGGGGTTCCTCTCGTAGTGTTTCTGCTTAAAGCATCCTTTCCCATCATGGTTTTAAGTTGTGGTTCTCTAGCTGATGGAAAAGTGAGGTGAAATAAACTTCAATATTAATAGCTAGTCATAGAAAAGTGTAACTGCATCTAAGTTTAGCTTTCTCTACTTCCAGTCTTGCACATGGTCAGAACCGATGTGCACGTGTGAATTTGTAAAGAGTCTCAAGACCAAGTCCACTTGTGTATGTTGTAAATGCAGTGAAAGTGTAAAACTTGCTTCTCTTATTGTAGTTAGTTCACGTTCATTGATTCTGATGTTCCTTTCAAGCATTACTTTTACTTGTTCCATAGGTTTACTCAGCTATACATTTAATATATTTGTTGGTGTAATTAGATTAGTATGAAGTTTGGTCGGCCACATGCTACCCATTACCCAGGGTGGTGTGGTAGATGAAAAGATTTTTCCTTCATTTTGGCTTAGTTTCGTACGAGCCAGACAGCAGAAATATGTAGTCAAAGTTGAACATGCTAATTCCCTTGTGCATGGCATTGATTTCCTGATCTTTTTGAAGGCCTGTCGGAAACAAAAACATTATGAGATAACTAACTTAATTGATACAGATGACAAGACAACATGAACCAAACGGTTCAAACATATATATCAGGTTAAACTCTGTTTCACCCAAATGAACAACTTGAAAGATGTATCAAAGAATTCAAACTCTGTTTCACACAAGCAAAACTGCATCTTAAACAGAAAGACACAACAAGCACAGAGGGCTCAAAGCATCAAGAAAGCAATTTTTTGCTTTTAAAAATAATGAAAGGTGTGTTTGTTTGTTTGTTTGTAGCTGTTTATTTTTAACTATATATATATATATATCACAACTGGTTGGATATAAAAAAAAAATGTGATTATATATTCATACAAGGAATCTCTACCTTGCTCCCCAAGGCTTGAATAGTGTTTAAAAGCAAAGAAAAGAAATTAAAACTGATCGATCGCCCTCCTTCTCACCAAGTCAACTATTTCTTCAATAGATTTCCGTGTTTTCTTTCTTCTTAAGACTTTAAAAATTAAAATAAAATAGCAAAGGATTGAACTACTTGAATAGTTTAACAGAAGGAATAATTGAAAAGTCTGGGTTCACGAGAAACCAATGTAATAAGCTGCTCACTTAAATCTTCATTTCATTCATGTTTACTATTATTCATAGTGTTCTTCAAGTTTCAAAAAACAAAAAGTGTCAGTCTTCCTTTCATGTTTTAATTAACCAACGTAATCATCATTAGATTTTGGCAATACCCAAGACTATAGCCAATATCATCCAAACCCAACATCCTATTTTTTTGACCTTTTGGCTAACATCAATGTCGTCGAAAATTACAACAGCGTAGCTTGCAGGATCTCAGCAAAGTCAAAATGGATTCTGTTAATGTGGAGCTATGTAATGCTTGGAAGTTAAACTCTGCTATTTTTGCTTAACTGTTTGTTGATGTAACAACTGTAACTTTGTAGCAGCTCTACAAAGTTACAAATCATATATATAGTCGTTAGACAGCATTCTTTTAAGTTATGACAACAACATTGATCGCTTTGTTGAGTTGAAATTTGTATTTTCCATGATGATGATGAAAATTGGCGGATCATGACTGAACGTATTTGGGCCTGTTCTATAGATAACCCAGCTCGATAATGGGGATTGTTTAAATAGAAGATGGTTAATGTCTTTCTACCTGGGCAGTTGCCTCAGCCCAAGTGGATAAACCTCTGATAATTACTACTGCTAAAACTTTTGCTCCATGGAATTTTTTTTTTTTTTGATAATGAAATTTGTATTTTAAAATCCAAAAAGAAGCAGAAAAATCTGCTACATAATATATTCAAGGTATAGCCTTACATATTAACTTTTTTGGTTTATGTCCCACTGTCTACAAAGTGAATTATTTACAGCATTTGCACAAAATTTTAAACCAATAAAAAATCTACTTTTACATCTCTGACAATTAATTGAAACAATTCTTATGGGGATCTTTTTTTCTGTGAGTGTCTTCTTGAGTTTCTCTCCCACCAAATATAGTATATTGTAGCTGTCTAAGTAAAACGAAACAGAGTGGATTTAAAAGACTTTTTTTTTTTAAACTTTGTATAGCCCAATGAAGGTCTTTTGTCCATTAACAAAAATTCTGCTGACTGAGGAGGTACTGAGAACCTGTTGCCATACCTGTGCAGAGAAACTACAAGCAAAGAACAAATGATCTCTGCATTCCTTTTCCTCTTGGCAGAGGACACACAAAGTAGAAAGAATATGAATCCCCCATAATTTTAACTTGTTCGTGCTTAATCTGTCAAGAATGGTTAACCAAGCGATAAATGAGAATTTTGGTACATTAAATGAAAACCACACCAATTTATGCCAAGGTACTCGAGTATGTTTTGTTCTAAAGAAGCTCCAAGTGTCTCTGATGAAAAAATTCACAGATTTTGTAGCTTTCCATAACACTCTTTCATTTGCATTGTTAGGTAAAATAATCAAATCATGAGCAATGTTTCTTAACTTAAAAATTTTCTTCCAACTCCAGCTATACTGTCGAGGCAACTTTGCTCCATGGAATTTCGATTTGGCATGAACCCATAAATCTGGTATTTCTTTATAAACTCATTTCGAAACAATTTGATTTCCATTTACCACTAGCATCTTGCTCAAAATTTTATCCTCTGGACTATATCTTAGAAATTAAATGGAAAAAGAATTGAAACCTTAGAAAATTAAGCTTGGAACTAGAATAAGTAATGCTGGCGTAGGGTGAATATGGTCGAATAGTTGTGTTAGGCCCAAAGAGATTGAGGCGCACTGAAGCAGCCCATCACCAAACCAAGTTTTCATAAGGCTATAAATAAATTCGACTTTAACAAACAGATCTTTGTTTGTGTTCGTTTATTTATTTTAGAGTCTGTTTGTATTCGTTTCGTGTTCGTTAAGAATTTTAAAATTATATTCAAGCTCGGTTCGTTTAAAATTAAGTGTGTTCGAGTTTGTTTGTTTAAATTGAATGAACTTGTTCACGAAAATTAAATAAACATGTTCATAAATATTTAACCGAACATGTTCGAGAACAATTAAATATATGTTCATAAACAATAAAAAAAATAAATTTAAATAAAAAAATAAGTCAATTTTAAGTTATTATTAAATACAAAATAATAAAATACAAATGTAATTAAATTAAGTTATTATTAAACAATAAAACAAAATATTATTAAATAATTAAATTTAAGTTATTATTAAATATAAAATAATAAAATACAAATAATATTTATTATATTATAAATAAATAAAATACAAATAATAATATAATCGAACAATAAACGAGTTTTAAAACGATTCATAAACGAGTTTGTTCGTGAATATAAATGAACTGGACATAACTTGTTCGAGTTTGGTTCGTTTAATAAACGAACCTCAAAATCATGTTCATTATCGTTTATTTAGTTTGATAACGAACAAAAATCGAACTGTTCACGAATCGTTCATCAACGCTCTATTTATTTATAGCCCAAACTTCTAGCATGACAGACACATGGCGGACATCTGGCGAGCTTCCAACTTCCTAGTAGCTCCATCAAGTTCCAATGACAATGGACATTTGGTTTACACCTATCAAGACTTGAAATTCTCAGTACATATTACAAACATGTATAAATAGCAATAATTAGGGTTTAAGGCTGATCCGAAGTAAGTAAATGCTGAAACCTACCGAAACTCTGTCAAATTTTCTTCACATAGGCTTTGCTTTGAAACCTATTGATTTAAGCCTCGGAGTACGTCCCGAAGACAAACTCAGCTTGCCACAAAAAGATATCAACAAGTTGATAAGTATAATCATAGAGGGTGTGACATTCGGGTTTATATTTGATGCACTGATAAATCTATATACTGTCTGTTAATTATATGATGCCACTTCATTAAAAGTCTTTAAAAATAAATACAAATAATTTTATCTTCATAAAATGATATCTTGTGGTTCACTAATAATATATAAATTTATACATTATCAGTACATCAAATATAAATCTATGACATTGACGAATAAGTTAAAGGGTTTTTTTATTCAAATATAACAAAAAAAAATACCAAAATACCATTCATTTCGGATTAATTCCCAAAATTCGCTTCTTTTTTTACTAGCTGGGAAATCGCCATCCCCCATGGCGATTTCCCAGTGTAAAAATTAGCAATTTGGCAAAAAACACAAAGGGAAGGGAAATCGCCACCCCCATGGCGATTTCCTTTGGTATAATTTGTAAAATTTGCAAATTTCATCAAGGGAAATCGCCATGGGGGGTGGCGATTTCCCTTGATGATTTTTTTTTTACTTAAATTAAAAAAACAAATTTTAAAATTATTTTTAAATTTGTAAGTTTTGTTTTTTAATTTTAAAAATTATAAATTAAATTAAAATTTTTTCTAGGTTTGGTTATTTTTTTTAAATATATATTAAAAATGTAATTTAATTTATTATTAAAATTTTATAAAAAATAAAAATATATTTCTTATTAAAATTTATGATTAAAATTTTATAAAAATAAAATTTTATTTCTTATTAAAATTTTATTATTTAAGAAAATTAAATTTCTTATTAAATTTAAAAATGGTAAATTTTTTTTTCTTATTAAAATTAAAAAAAGAAAATAATATTTCTTCTTAAATTTTTATATCAAAAATTTTATTTGTTATACTTTTTTAATATTATAAAAACTAAAATTTAATTTATTATTAAAAATTTATAAAATATACTATTTTATTGCTTATTAAAATTTTAAAAATAACATTATATTTCTTATAAAATTTTTATATCAAAAATTTTATTTCTTATACTTTTTTAATTTTATAAAAAATAAAATTTAATTTATTAAATATACTATTTTATTGCTTATAGACTGGAAACTATATTGAATGTTTATAGACATGAGTTCGAAGCTGTTGGAAATGAAGGTTATTGGCCTCAATATGATGGTCCAGAAGTGTGTCCCAATCAAGAAATGCGGAGAAATCCACATGGTCGGCCAAAATCAAGTCGTATTCGTAATGAAATGGACCTCAGGGAGAAAGGCCAACCAAAACGTTGTGGATTATGCAGAAATGAAGATCATAACCGTCGAAATTGTCCGCATCGATCTGGCACATTGGGGGAGACTTCGCATCAACAATAAATGAATTACATGTTTTTGTCAACTTATCATGTAATTTGGATTATTATTTTACATATAAGGAAAAATGTAATGCAAGTTTTTTTGCTTTTTGTTTTTATCTAATACAAATCAATTAACAAAATTTACAAAAATTTGTTCATAAATTTTAAATAATAAAATATACCTTACGAAATTTCTTTTTTTTTTAAAAAATTATAAAAACATTATTTTAATTTAATTTATAATTTTTAAAATTAAAAAACAAAACTTAAAAATTTTTAAAATTAAAACAAAACTTACAAATAAAAGTTTTGATATAAAAATTTAAGAAGAAATATTATTTTCTTTTTTTAACTTTTATAAGAAAAAAATTTTACCATATTTAAATTTAATAAGAAATTTAATTTTATTTTTTAAATTTTAATAAAAAATAAAATTTTATTTTTATAAAATTTTAATCATAAATTTTAATAAGAAATATATTTTTATTTTTTATAAAATTTTAATAATAAATTAAATTAAAATTTTAATATATATTTAAAAAAAATAAATAACCAAACCTAGAAAAAATTTTAATTTAATATATAATTTTTAAAATTAAAAAACAAAACTTACAAATTTTAAAATAATTTTAAAATTTGTTTTTTAATTTAAGTAAAAAAAAAAAAAAAAACATCAAGGGAAATCGCCACCCCCATGGCGATTTCCCTTGGTGTTTTTTGCCAAAATGCTAACTTTTTACACTGGGACAGCTAGAAAAAAAAGAAGCGGATTTTGAAAATTAATCCGAAATGAACGGTATTTTGGTATTTTTTTTTGACTATATTTGAATAAAAAAAGCTAAGTTAAAGACCATTACGAAAAGAACCTCAAAACCATGATGAAAGTCATAACGTGGAAGTTACCCTCCACCACCTCCCTCTTCAGTCTTCACCCCAACATTTCATACATCTTAACTTAATCTTCAAAAGAATGAAAACCAATTTTTTTTTTTTTTTTTTTGGGATAAGTAAGTGTTTTATTTATCCAGAAAGCAGTTAAACTGCTACATCCAACATCATGTGCAACATGTACTTAAAGCTATACATACTTAAACAATACTTGAACAAAATACTTAAACAATACTTGAACAAAACTTAAGACCACTAATCAATCAGGGAACAATAGCAACATACTTCAGCAATACTTAAAACTATACCAGAATGGACAAAGATCCTAGGAAAAAAAAGACAGTCCCCAGTCTGCATCCAATCTTCGGTTCACTTCATAACATGGTCCTCACCCAAAACTTCATTATTGTTTAAGTATGTATAACATGGTCCTAATGCATTATCCCCATAACATGGTCCTCACCCAAAACTTCATTGACACTGCTTGGTTTGATAGGAAGAGAGGGGGAAAAGAAACGAGGGAAATTTGTTTCTCTTTGATGTATTGCATAGAAAGAAAAAAAAAATGCAAAAAAGGGTTGAGAGTTGATAATGAAAGTATTATAAATAGTAAATAAAATGATTAATTTTAATTCAATTATCAAAGAGAGTTTTTATTTCATTTTTCTCCTATTTAACGATAAATTGATTGTTTTTATTTAATAATAGTGGGAAGTTGCAAACCAACTTATATTCCGTCTTAAACTGCTGCTAGTATTTCCGTCTCTATTAAATGAAGGAAAACAACTTTGTCTTCCACCATGTTACCTTCATTTCTCTTTCCCTCTTACTAAATACAGATTAAGACAAATGAAGCACCCTCCCTCCTTCCTTCCCAAAATTAAAGGAAGAAAAAGAGGAAAGTGAGAGGCATGCAGCAGGCAAAGAATAGAAATAAATGGACTCTCTCTTCTGAACTTAAAACTAGGTTGATAAACCTCTGAGACTGAAAGCAAAGCATTCATCAAATTTTTTTATCAGGAAAAAGAATTCATGACATGAGTAAAACAAGTCAGAGGTTCCCATATTTTATGATATTTCTAAGCCTTGCCTAACCAACCCAAGAATTTCAGATTAAAAAAAAAAAAAAAAAGTTAGAGAGAGAGATGAAACAATAGTACCTTAACTTTGCCTAATCTCTCCTAATTATAAGTATATATAAAGTATATATAGTAATTTTTGTTTAAACCCTAAATAGAAAGCAAGAGGAAAAGAAAGAGAAACACTGATTACTACAACATAAAAACTTGTACAAAACCAATGGTCCAGATTCCATTGTTGGTTGGATTACAACACCTTCTTCTTCATCACGTACTTGTATACAGCAACACTAATTTAAGAAGCTGCAAAAATACAAATTAACTAAAAACCAATACCCTTCCCCCTAAAAAAATTCAGGACAAAAGGAGTGAAAGAGAGAGATAGAGATAAACATTTACTGCTAGTGAAGTATAAAGTAAAAAACATTTGAGAATTAAAAACCCGAAATTTAACATACAGATCGATCAACTGGAGATTGGAGACGTTAACTTTAAAACGAAGGAATGACTCCTAATCCATACATGTTACTACGATCGACTTCAACTTGGGTGTCAATGCGCTTCGCGAACCTTCCTTTAATCCTAGGCCGCATCTCTGCGTAAGCTTTTCTAGAGGCGTAGCGGATCGTCTTCTCGAATTTTCTGTTCTTTCTCTTCTCTCTGTACCTCAGCACCCTCGCTTCTCTGTCCGCTGATGAAAGCTGCACCGTCTGATGTGTTGACTCCGCCGTCCCTCTCCCGTACTGGTTTGATATGTCCGTCATCGCACTACCATCTGGCACCACCCCAACATCCAACGATGATGATGAAACCTACAAATCAAAAAACAAAAAACAAAAATTCAAACTTTGATTTGAATAAAATACCAATAATAATACTTGGTCATAGTTAAAATTTCAAAGCTGCTTTGCTTACACTGTGGCTAAGGCAGTGAGGGTTATAGCCATAAGCGAAGGGTTTGGATCCGGTGAAATCCAAGTCGAAGCAGTGATCGTTAAACAGTGGAGCTTGGACGTTCTTGCTTTGGACAGGGACCACTCCGTCAGTTGCAGAGCTGTTCTGCTCCTCCTGGGCTTCCATTTTCGGATCCACAGACACATAATCCAGATCCAGATACGGATCCATCTCTGAGAACACGTACTGGCTCGTGTTCACTTCCGGGCTCTCCACAGCCTTATGGTTAGGGTTGGGAAGCAGCCACGAGGCAGCCTCCGCTTCCTCCCTGCTGACGTCAGCGTCTCCATCCACGTCGGAGAAGTAACGCTCGTTCAGAAAGTTAACGGCTCCATCGTGCTTGACGGCTGGGACTGACTCGACGGAATCGTAGAAGGGGGTCACGGGAACGCGCTCGTGTCGGCTAGCGAGAGGGTTCGCGGAGTGGATGTCTCGGTCGCAGGTGATGCAGAGAGACGCCGCATCGGCCTTGCAGGTGACGTGAGCCGGCGCTTGCTCGCAGACCTCACACAACCAAACCCGAGTGTGACGCGACGCGAGCTTGTTGGCCGCGTGAATTTTGGAGTCACAGTTCGAGCAGAGAAACGCTGAGTCAGGCCGGCAGAAGAGAGTTGCCGTTGCTGATTTGCAAGAGTCACACAGCTTGGACGCCATTTCCACAACTCAGTTCCGCGAAACAAAAGAAGGTTTCTCTCTCTCTCTCTCTCTCTCTCTCTCTCAGTGAGTTGAGTAGCTTGAGTTGGGTTCCTTTGTTTTTTAGGTGAGTGAGTGAAGAGAGGAGTTGGGTTTGGCTAAGTTCAAGTTGTCGATGACAGTGCGTGTGAAAGAGTCTATCCAGTGGGCCAGTGAAGATCTAGGCGATGGCCAATGGGTGGTAAACACATGGAAGAGGCTTAGCCAAAATTTTAAGGGATGGATGGAGTTGGACGGAGAGAGTTGTCAATTTCAATTGAAGGGGTGGAGCCCACTACAGAAAGTAGCTTATTTTATAATTGTTTGTTTTTGGTAGACCTGTAATTTTAGACACACGAATACGATAGATATAAAATAATGTTTTTTTTCTTTTTTAAAAATAGATATAAAATAATTAAAATATAATAAGACATAAATATAAATATATTAAAATTTATGTAATAAAAATTATTAAAAATATATAATATTTAAATATGATTATAATAAAAAAATAATATAAATACCATATAAATACATAAATTATGAAATTTAATTTTTAGATAAATAAACAAATAATAGTGGAGAGGGAGAGTGCACGAAAAGAATAATAGTGGAGAGAGATCTGCCTGTGCAGTGAACACAGGCAGGCAGGCTCAGTGTGGGTTTAGCCTTGGATATGGGGAAATGGCCTTCACTTTGAGAAGATTGATTCGTATTGGGATTGGGATTTGGGACAGCTGTGCTGCTGATATTACACCGACTGTTTTTCCCATTTTTGGGATGCAAAAGAAACTAAATTGATATTCAATGCTATACTTAAACCCCCCTCTTCTTTTTTATTTTACTAATTGATAATAAAAATAGTTCATTAATCTACCTTTTTTTTTTTTTCTTTCTAAATTGATCATGCATGCATGCAAGCATATGTTATGCCCAATTCACCGACCTACACTTGCAAATTTTACACAAATCCCCGATGATTTGCATAATTCATGATGCATGCTGCTTTTACACCATTATTATGTTGAACTAAAGAAAAGATGTTTTAAAAATAATAAATGCTGAGGTGATTGACTTACATAAAATAAAAAAACCATTTTCAAGGGGAAAAAGAAAACATTTTTCTTTGGGAATCTCAATTTGATACTATACACTGATTGATTAGTATTAAGCTATGACCAAAACACAACAAAGGGGGGTTATTTGATACTATACACTACACAGTTTGCAATGAAAAAGTCACGTTTAAAATCAGAAGAAAAGAAGAAAGAGAAGCACCGTCCAAGTCCAACATTGTCCCAATCAAATCAATCAATTAATTTCATTATTATTTACATACATGAGCAATAAAAGAAAAGGGTTTGTTGATCAAACCGACCAGAGACAGAGAAAAAGAAAAGGAGGGGAGGGGAGAACGTGATTTGCAGACTGAAGGTCATATATATCATGCAGATTGCAGAGGTCATGAAATGAAACTAGCTTGTGAGTTTTTTCTATTCCATCTATTTTATTTTTAAAAAAATCTTTTGGTAGTTAAAAAAAAAAAAAAACAATTAGGGCTATTAATTGCACCTTTCACTTTCAGTTCATCCTCCTGCCCAAGAGTTTAATGGTATAATATATCAGCATTCTAAATTACGCCTTAAAAGGGGTTAATCAGGATGTCGAGGGAAACATGATGACTAGCCATAAGAATACCTCCAAAATGGCATGAAATTCTTCTTAATTTGGCTATTCCAATTCTATAAATTAGTGTCACTTGAATCAACTTTGTATTTGGGAAATTAATAGCATCTCCAGTATGGCCTGTAAAAAATGCAGATGCCCCAAAAGAGGAGGGCTGAAATTAAAAGGAGGGGGGGGGGGGGGAGAAGTCAAAGTCAATTAGCATGCTAATTATTGCATCACAAACAGCAAATTGCTTGCACCATAAAATAAAAAAAAAGCACTAAAATGATCCACAAAGAAGGCAAACTGGAAATTAATAAAAGATTTCATAAAACGAAAACCACAACTCTTCCTGTCCTGAGGAAACGAAAGAAAAGAGGATGAATCTTCTTTTATATCTCCTCATTGTTTCAGTTAAAAATTAAACAGCACAAGAAAGAAAGTGGAAACCACAAAATACCAGCATATATATAAGAAACAAGTATAGAGAAAGGGAGCAGCCATCAGTTGTAGGACATATATATATATATATATATATAGACAGTTAAAGCTAGCTACTTTTACAAATCAATTGAAATCTTATCTACATATATCAAATGTATTGGGAATTTGGGATGTTTCCTTGAGAAAATGAAGCTAAAAAAAGTTACCTGACTGATAGTCAATGTAGACTGGATGCTTAACTGTGGACCCAAAAAATTAAGACCGTTTTTAATTTCAGATATTCCAGGCTATTTTAGTGTAGTGGTATTTACTATTTACCAAAATCATTCATTATGTTCTGTAGTTCTTTTTTCTTTTATTAATTATTATTTTTTGTCAAATAGTCTTGTTATTTATAATCTTAATTTGGTTTAGGGTTTAAACTTATTTGGTTTTTTAAAAAAAAAAAATTAACTAACATAGCAAAATAGTGTAATTTTGATACACAACTAGAAGCTTTTGCTTTTGCTGTTGCTTAAGTGTATCATTACGACTAAATACTGCCTCTTTCAACTAAAACAAATAACAATGGCTAATCAAATGATAAGTAGAACTGTAGAAGCAACAAATATTAATATACTGCAAAAGAAAAAGAGAGGAGATGCAGAAGCAAAAGCAATTAAGGAAGGATGGGGAAATAAACATATAGTAACTCCAAAGTTACTTGATTAAAACAACTGGTTCCATTCCATCTTTCCATAATCTTTTTTTTGGATATTTTTATTTTTATTTTATCGGAACTTTTGGACATGTTTAGGATCAAAAGAAGTGCCTTAAATTAAGTAGTATAATTCATTTCATCTTCTTTTCTATCCAATATTGCAACAACAAGTCTCGTTATCGATGCATCCCCCATTGATACTTTCACCATATATACTTCTCAACGCAGCTTTGCACGCATGCTTCATGCGAGCAATTGGAAAGATGAAATTGGAGATTTCCTGCATGGTTCAGCTAATTCACCTGTTTTATTAATTTCCAATCCCAGAAAACAAACAAAAAAAATAAAATAAAAATAATAATACACAACAATTAGCTGAGGGAAAAAGTAAATTAATGAAAAGGGAAATTAAAGAATAATATTCATTAATCATTACCATTAGCAGGTGATAGGAAAAGGAAAAACAGTAGTAGGAGAGGGGTATATGAGCCCTTCATGTTGCCAAATACTACTACTAGCTGCATGCCACTTTTCTGCAAGTCTGCTTCAACACTTCAAACATATATATATATATATATATATATATATATATATAGATAGTCAAAGAAAGATTATGATTGATTACTGATTGATCAGCTTAGTAGCTCACTGAAGGGAAATTCTAGTATATGTTACAGCATTATGTTTTACATCCATCAGTAAATAGCTCACTGAAGGGAAATTCAATTTCTCATTAAATTAATTATGGTTGCTAATGTATTCTCTGCTTCTTATGAGAAATAAACATGCTGAGAAAGAATGCTATGAAGAGCAAGTGATCACTGATGTTTTTTTTGCAATGAAGCTTCTTTGAAGGAGTGGTTAAGATTTGAAATATTTTTGGTTAACCTCTCTATTCAGCACTCAGGCTGTAGTGACTGTGGACAAAGGTTGACATGTAGTGTAGAACAGGGTATGTAGACAATGTGCATAAGATGGCCCTTCTCAGTAAGCCAGAAGCAACATCTGCCTTTTGTTTCATGTGAATGGTTTTTTTTTTTATTAATTTAATCCTAGTGGAGTTAATCCACTTATTTATCTAGAAAAAAAAAATACTTTTTAGTCAAATTTGCTGATGCACTGTCATAGACTGTATAAATTTGATCCCTGTGTAGCAATTATAAGAGCTGATTGTTTTAATTCATTATGAAGAGAGAACAGAATCAAGGCATATATTTGTTTTACAACATGACGTACATTGTCAAAATTATGATGAGAAATGCATGTTCTAGCTGCTTAGGCATATGCAGAATATTCAACTATCTTAGAATAAATGGGTTAATTTCCTTGAGAAATATAAGAGTATGTCCAATCAATCTTTATTTGCTTGAGAAGCCTTTTGCTGACTCGTTCATATGTTTAAAAAATGCTCATGCCTTTTTGTTTATGTCTTCAATAACAAAGAGTATTAATTTTTCTTATCATTTTTCATTTGTACCTAGAAATATATAATTGTTCTGTGTTCTTTGAATGAGCAACAGGAGTATTTTGCTGATAGCCCATCAACTGGGATCGATCCTGCTTCTAGAGATGAATAGTTGGAATCGAACCATGTTATTAATTGTTTGTATTTAGTGTACTTGCGTCTTTGTATCTATGATGTTACATGCTATTATAGCAAGTTGCCCACTTTTTCTCCGCATAATGTATGTTTACTGTTGAATTTTGAAGATTATTATTATGTAGTTGAGAGTAGTAGCTTTTTGTTCACAATATGATCATGAGTGACGAGCAAGAAGCCATCTTTGAGTTTTCAACTGCACTGCATGTATAGCTTATTTCTATTATTTCATCTGTGATGCTGTTTAAAAGCTAGTAGGTCGTAGGGAGAAGCATCTGATTGTTGTATTTATAATATAATCTTGATAAATATGTCAAGTAGTTATCTATCTTTGGTCTCCTGGGCTTGTTCCAACTTACAACACAATTCAGTCCCTTATTATTATTATTATTCCCATGTTTAACTAATGAATGATTTTAAAAAACTCGAGAGAATTCAACATTCAAGTAACAAGCAAACAGCCAGTCTAGTCTAGTCTAGTCCTTGGGTTGAATAATGTATTGGTTGATTACTGATTGATCAGCTTAGTAGACTCAATTACCATCTAAAGATATGTAGAGTCACCATATAGGAATTTCCTCGATAATATGTGCCAAAATATTCCACTCATGAAAGTTTTGCCCAACGTACTGCACATTGTTATTATAACTAAACTTAAACAGACCATGACCATGACTTTTAGTTTCTTTTATACTTCAAAAACTTGGAATTCAAAATCAAATTCTTAGTAAAAGGAAGGAGGAAATTCAACATTGGAGCTAAAATTAAAAATGAAGTCTGTCTATGCTTTAAGCATTTTCTTCAAGTTTTCGATGATTTAACCTAATTTGTTTCAGGTACAAGTTTTAATAATGTTGTAATAAAGGGAGGGCCAAGGCATAATAATAAAAATGGATGCTTGAGATTTTGGGTATACAGGAGAGGAGAGGAGTAGTGAGATACGTAATTGCAAATCCATTTGAAAAGTCCTTGTTGATGTTTATGTTCAGTTGAGCAGAGCAGAGCAGAGCCAAGGATTTTTCTTTGAAAAGATGTTACTACTACTACTACTACGGCCTTGTTTTTAAGGAATAAACAAGCTTAGCCATTAGCCAAGCCGCAATAATTATTTGTTAAGTCTTCATTGCTTTTATATATTTTCTTACGTACAGCAACCAATAGATATTTGTTAAGTCTTTGAGATTATTGTAGACAATTAATATAGTATATATATATATATTATATGTTTAATTTGATGTTGGACGTTGACAAGGAAAATGAGTGGCAAACAACTAACAAGCAAGAAAATTAATTAAATCATTCCCCCAATACTACATTGCAAATCCACGATTTTCTTACTTTACTCCATATATATTTTTTTTGACTGAAATTTATTTCCATTGACAAAGTGGGATCCTTCCTTCCTTCGTTTGTTTTTTCTGAGCAGAAGAAACCATATTCTGGGCTTTTGATTGAGATAGTCAAGTCAAAGTAAACGTTGATTGACATTAGATACAAATGTTATATATTCTAGTATTTAATTATTTTATATTCCACTCCTGTAATTTTCCCTCCTTCACGACATAGCCCTAATCAATGGCCCCATTATTCCAGCTTATGAGGAACTATTATTATTTGTTTCAGAAATAATATTTCAATATATTTTCTTTCAACCTTTTTACCCTTTTTAAAATTATTTTTCTCCGCCAAAAAGACCTTTTGATTAATTTGAAGTTTTGGAGGTGTTCTTTTCTCACATATAATTTTAATTAATACTATGTTAAAAAGTAAAAGCTTAAAAGTTACATCCAAATCAAGAAGTTTCATTGAAAAAATAGTTTTTTTTTTTGCATTATCAATGTATAGATTTTATACACGGATATTTCATTAAAACATTAACCTTTAATCTTAACCACTAACCCCTAACTTTAATTCCTTACTCCAAACCACTAATCCTAATATTGTGACATCGTAGGATGCACTGTCACTGTAGAATCCTATACACTGATAATACATCAAATATTAATCCACAAAAATATATATATTTAAAAATAAGTTCAGGTCCTCTCCATTTTTTTTTAAAGATAAAGTAAGGAAAAATTCTAAAGAAAGCTCCTTATGGTGAGCTTTCCGTAGGTTCCATTATATATGTAATTTATCATGTTTATATGTAATTTTTGTCATGTTTATATGTAAAAATGAAATTACATATGTAAAAAAAATTATACTATGTAAAAAATTACATATAAACATGACAAATATGTCATGTTTATATGTAATTTATCATGTTTATATGTAATTTGTTATGTTTATATGTAATTGTTATATTTATATGTAATTTGTTATATTTATATGTAATTTGTCATGTTTATATGTAAATTTTTTTTACATATAAACATGATAATTTTATGTAATTTATCATATTAATATATATAATTTTATCATATTTATATATAATAAAACTTATTTTAAACTCACCATAAAAAAACTTACCTTATAACTTGTAAGTAAGTCTACGCTTTAATTAAGACAAAGAGAGTAGTCGATCTTGTAGACAATAAAGATTAAATGAAATGAATGGAATGGAATGGAAGTCTCAAAGATATATCAAAGTCATGTTTACTTTCCAATTCCCAATTTCCCATGCACTGTATTTATTTACTTTTTATTATTTCAGTAAATTAATACTACTACTTTTCAAATCTGCTGCTGCCGGTTCGTTCATTCTCTCATCTCATCTCTATTCTTATATAATTAATATTGTATTTCTTCTTCTCCCGCCCCTTTATTAATTTCCATGTCACTTATCTACTACTTCATCTCTAGCTTTGTTGAAGTTAAAAGTACTTACTCACACAGCAGAATGATACAGAAATAGTAGTTTGATTTCCCCCCCCCCCCCCTTTTCTGGTTTGTTAATTGTCTGTTTAATTAGTCAAGGCTGTAGGTTGTTTTATTAATTTCTGTGTGGAGGCTAATTAAATCAACATTAATTATAAAATGAAGTTTTAATTTATTTATAAAAAAATGTATCCATAGATTTACTAGTTATGAAAATATTTAATCATTAAGCAACGCAGCAATTTTAGAACCCCCACCATTTTTACGTTTATATATCAGTATCTGTTATAGAAGTTTTAGGTTGCTAATTATATATACAAAAAGTCTTCCCTAGTTAAATATTTCTCAGGTATAAAGAGATTGTTGACTTAAATATCTATATATATATATATATTAACGTTATTTAGCAAATAGAATTTTATATTAATTAATTAAGTACTTATAAAAAGACCAATCAAAATTTTTATTTATTTATAGAATATAAAAAGACTATTTTTAGTTCATTGTCTCTGGTCTTCTCTTATATACTATATATTCTGCTAATATAGTATAGGCTACGTTTAATAAATAAAAAAAAAAGAAATATTTTAATTTAATGATTAAATTAATAACACGTATTATTATGTAACTCAATATATAATTAAATTTAAAAAATTTTTTGAGACCTAAATACTAATTCAACACCATTACAGCAGTATTTTCAACAAAATTTTTTGTTTTGTTTAGTATGTATTTTCAACATTCATAATATATAATCCACACTACTATCATATTAATACATGGATAGAAGTTAGGATTGCCCAAAATTTAGGAAATTAAATAATAAATATGGTTGCAGACAGAAGACAATTGTATGCACCGAATGCATGATCTGATCTGGTATAGAGAAGACAATTGTATGTATCATGAGTCTAAAATATTCTGAGTTCTGACCGAAGAAATTGCCTTCCAACTTGTAATGAAAGAACATTTTACCATCACGATTAGTAGAAAACATCTCCCCTCCATGCTCATTAATCCTCAACCCGCATTTATATATAATGTTTGACTTGAAATCTGAATTAAATATATATATATATATGCACTATATTTGATTTTTCTTGTGGCTGTCTGACCGAGTCAGCAGATCGGATCCATGTTAATTTTTTAATGTTCAATTCTTCCTGTACCCATGTTAAATGTTAATCTTTAAGTTTAAGGCTGAAAATTCAAGTCAGAATTTTGTGAATTTGCTTGGTGAACCGACAGTACTGGACTTGATAAACAATGTGGAAGTGCAAGAACTTCAATGCAGGCCAACTTTGTTATTAATATGGGAAACAAATCCCAGGGTCCCATCATATCATTCTCTGCAACAAGTCCTTCTCTTACTTCCCTTCAGAGTTCATATTTTTTTCTAGCTGCACAAAGCAGCTCTCATTTCAAGTGAAAGCGATAAGTGCCATTGTCCAGGATTTTGGATGGAGAGAAGCTGTACCCATCTACGTAGACAACCAGTTTGGAGAGAGCCTTATACCTTGTTAGATATCATAGTATATATTAAGTATGTATATATACGAAATACGTATTCTAATACGTAGGTTGTCGTACACAAATGATATCAAAGTAAATGAGAAATTAGTCTCATTATTTACCCACTTGAACAGGAAGGAAAGTTGATTGAAGGTATGTGTGGTAGTCAATCCCACATAGGACTAAGAATGACTTTAGCTTATAGTTTATATAAGCTAGAGTGTCATAATGGGTTGGGCCCCAAGGGGCACCCAAGTTTTTGTGGAGGGTGAGGACCTACACAACTTGGGCTAGACCACGCGCCGCCGCCGAGCCGGGTTGGGCTGGGTTGGGTTGGGTTGGGTCGGGTTTGGGTTTGGGTCAGTAAATAATTTTTTACTGTCCAACCGGATTATTTTTTGTCCAAACCGAACCAGCTCAACACCAAGCAGCCGAACCAGCTCATTTCCAACCAGCTTTATGTCCGAATAATTTTCTTCTAGAATGTGTCTGTTCAGTTATTTGCCTTTTCCTGTTGAGTCTTGTCTGTTGGATTGAACCGGTTCAATGGAAGGGTCTTGTCTTTTGACCGAACCGGTTCATGTCCAACAGTTGTGTCTGACCGAACAGACTTCTATGTATCTATAAATAGGTCTGTTTCTATCTGTTTTTAATCACTTAATTTTCACCGAAAATATTCTTCCTTTCTGAGAGAGAGACTTCAACATTCTTCAGTTCGCTGTGTTGCATCCGGGTGTGCTCTCATTTGCAACGTATATCGAGGAAACCTGGGAGACGATTTGCATCGATACTGTAAGCACCTTAGACAGGCAAAAAACGTCTTAAGGTTAAAAGGTCCAACCTTGACTCGATATTGATTTTTTTCAAATCAATTCTGTAAGTGTCCTTGTTCGTTTTTACATATTTGTTGTAATCTGTTTCTATATATATAGATCAAATTCTTCTTTTATTTTCTGATTTTTAATTTCACAGTATATAGCATATATATATATATATATATTACGATTCAACATTCTTAAGACGTTTTTTTTCTTCTTTCGTTTCTGCTTTATTTCTTATATGCTTTATACTGTTTGTTTATTTTTATATATACTACAGTAGCGTTTTTTCTTTTATTTGTTACAACACTGACTTCATTTCAGTGTTTCGTTTATTTTTACTACTCTTTCTGACTTCCTTTTGTTTTATACATATATATATATATATATATAGATTCTGTTTAGTTTGGTTTTATTATATTTGTTTATTGTTATATTTATATATATATATATTTTATTAGTTGGCAGTATATTTATATTGTTTCGTTTGTTTAAGTTCATACTGTTTGCTTTTATAATATATATAGTTTATATACATATTTTTTATTTGCCATTGTTCACGTCATTGTTTGGGTTTTTCCTTTCTTCCTTTACATTGTTTCTTTATACATATATAATATATATATATATATAATATTCTTTTTTGTCTATATATATATATTGTTTGTTACGTTTTCCTTGGAGAAAGTCATATTTCTTCATTTCTATTCACAACCATTACAACTTCTGGTTTCGTTTATGTCAGCCGCCTTATGCATGTGTGAACGTGTTTCATAATATATATTTTATATACTTACGTGATTGTTGTGTTTTATTTGCTATTTGTAATCATATATATTGTAATATATTGTGTTATATTACATATATATATATATATTGTTGTTCGTGTAATATTTATATATTTTATTGATTTGAGAGCAATATATATATATTTATTGGTAGTTTTCTTTGCTACTATTTATATATATATATATTTATATTGGTAATATATTGATTACTGTGTGTTGAACTTATATATTGTTTATATATATATATATTGTTTGAATAGTATATTCTTTTTTATATTTATTGTTTCGGTGATAATATATATATTGTTTATATATATTTTTAATATTTAGTTTTGTGATATTTTTATACTACAAGTGTTTATTCTTAGTTACATTATTTTTAGTATAATTATATTTGTATATTTTATACAAGTTGATCCTATTATTCTTGAATAATAGATGGCCGAAACATCTACCGGTATTGCTAGAGCGCCCGTAGCGCCACAACCTCTACATGTAACACATGGTGAGAAGCCCGAGAAGTTCAATGGTCAGGACTTCAAACGATGGCAGCAAAAGATGCTGTTCTATTTGACCACCCTCAATCTAGCCAAGTTCTTACGGGAAGAGGCCCCGACTTTGAACGAGGGAGAGACTGATACTACAATGGTAGCCTCGGTAGATGCATGGAAGCATTCTGACTTCCTATGCAAGAACTACATTCTCAATGGTTTGGACAACACGTTATACAACGTGTATAGTCCGATAAAGACAGCGAAAGAGCTGTGGGAGTCCTTGGAAAGGAAATATAGAACCGAGGATGCCGGCACAAAGAAATTTGTGGTTGGCCGGTTTCTAGATTTTAAAATGGTGGACTCGAAAACCATTATCAGTCAAGTTCAAGAGTTTCAATTGATTCTCCATGAGATCTTTGCCGAGGGAATGACTCTTAGTGAATCATTCGAAACGGCAACTTTGATAGAGAAACTCCCTCCTTCGTGGAAGGATTTCAAGAACTATCTAAAGCACAAACGTAAGGAGATGTCTTTAGAGGACTTGATTGTTCGATTGAGAATCGAGGAGGATAATCGTAGTTCAGAGAAGAGGGTCATGGTCCAGACCATGGAAGCCAAAGCGAATGTTGTTGAACGTTCGAAAAAGACCAACAAGAGGAAATTCGTTGGTTCAAGTTCTTCCCAAGCAAAGAAGGGAACGGATTTTAGAAAGTTCACGGGAAATTGTTTCAACTGCAACAAGCCCGGACACCGTGCAAAGGACTGCCGACAGAACAAGAGGAAGAAAGCTCAAGCCAACCTAGTTGATGATTTTGAGCTTGCTGCTGTTGTTTCACAAGTGAATTTGGTGGAAAACCCTAAGACATGGTGGGTTGATACCGGGGCCACTTGTCACGTATGTTCTGAAAGGAAGAGTTTTTCCGAATATAAAGAAGCTGCTAATGATGAGCAACTATATATGGGAAACTCTACGGCTTGCAAGGTACAAGGCCATGGAAAGGTGGTACTCAAGATGACCTCCGGGAAGCAACTCACATTGAATAATGTTGTTCATGCTCCCGAAATCCGAAAGAATTTGGTTTCCGGTTCTTTATTGAGCAAGAATGGGTTTAGGCTCGTATTCGAGTCTGATAAATTTGTACTCACCAAGAGTGGGATATTTGTGGGAAGGGGATATCTTTGTGATGGGCTTTTTAAGCTCAATGTTATGACAATTGTACCCAAGAATAAGATTATTAATAATAATATTTCTTCTGTTTACTTGGTTGAGTCCCCTACTTTATGGCATGGTAGATTAGGTCATGTAAATTACAAGACCTTGCAGAAAATCAGCAATTTGGATTTGCTTCCGAAATTTGTCATTGACAAGAATCACAAATGTGAAATTTGTGTAGAATCCAAATTAGCTAAGGCTCCTTTCTATTCAATAGAAAGAAGTAGTGAACCTCTAGAGTTAATTCACACTGATATTTGTGATTTAAAATTTGTGCAAACTAGAGGTGGTAAAAAGTATTTTATTACTTTTATAGATGATAGCACACGATATTGTTACGTCTATTTGCTAAAAAGCAAAGACGAGGCCTTGGAAGCATTTAAGCTCTTTAAGAATGAGGTTGAAAATCAACTAAGCAAGAAAATAAAGAAAATAAGGAGTGATAGAGGTGGTGAATATGATTCATTTTTTAATGAATTTTGTTCGGAAAATGGAATCATCCATCAAACCACTGCTCCTTATTCACCTCAACAAAATGGTATTGCAGAACGCAAGAACCGAACGTTGAAAGAAATGATGAACGCTTTGTTGATAAGTTCAGGGTTACCTCAGAACTTGTGGGGGGAAGCTATCTTATCAGCTAATTATATTTTAAATAAAATACCCCATAAGAAATTAGACAAGACACCGTATGAATTGTGGAAGGGTCTAAGACCAAACTACAATTACATGAAAGTGTGGGGGTGTCTTGCGAAGGTAGCCGTTCCTCCACCTAAAAAGGTCAAGATAGGACCTAAAACTATTGATTGCGTATTCATTGGATATGCAAACAATAGTGCTGCTTACCGTTTTCTTGTATTTAAGTCGGACATTCCCGATATTCATATCAATACGATAATGGAATCAAGAAATGCTTCGTTCTTTGAAGATGTTCTTCCTTATAAGGAAAAACAAGAAAACAAGACTGCAAAGAGAACTCATGAGTCCTCGAGTAGTAATCCACATATGGATGAAGAGGAACAAGAGGAACCTAGAAGGAGCAAACGGGCTAAAGTACCGACTACTTATGGTCCAGATTTTCTAACATATTTGTTAGAAAATGAACCTCAAACTTTTAGCGAGGCTATGTCATCTCCAGAAACACAATTCTGGAAAGAGTCCGTTAACAATGAAATAGAATCCATCATGCAAAATCATACATGGGAACTGGTGGATCTTCCTCAAGGGCATAAGCCTTTAGGATCCAAATGGATATTTAAGAGGAAGATGAAAGCAGATGGAACGATTGATAAATATAAAGCCCGGCTTGTAATAAAAGGTTACAGGCAAAAGGAAGGGCTCGATTATTTTGATACGTATTCACCAGTTACGAGAATAACATCTATTCGAATGTTAATAGCTATAGCAGCTCTTAACAATCTCGTTATACACCAAATGGATGTTAAGACAGCTTTCCTAAATGGAGATTTAGACGAAGAAATCTATATGGAACAACCCGAAGGGTTCAAAGTTCCGGGACAGGAAAGGAAGGTCTGTAGACTTGTTAAATCATTATATGGTTTAAAACAAGCTCCTAAACAATGGCATCAAAAATTTGACAATACAATGTTGTCAAATGGTTTTCGTATTAATGAATGTGATAAGTGCGTTTACGTAAAAGATACGAATAAGGGATATGTCATTGTTTGTCTATACGTAGACGATATGTTGATCTTAGGCAGTAACAATGAGATCATAAAAGCTACCAAAACTTGGTTGACCCGTAAGTTTGATATGAAAGATATGGGTGTAGCTGATGTAGTTTTAGGAATTAAAATTTCTAAAACACAAGATGGCCTGGTAATATCTCAAGATCATTATGTAAATAATATTCTTGAGAAATTCAGTAAGAATGATACCAATATAGCCAAAACACCCGTAGATGTTCATTTACATCTAAAGAAAAATACTGGTGACGCAATATCTCAAATAGAATATTCGCGAATAATTGGTAGTCTAATGTATCTTATGAACTGCACAAGACCAGATATAGCTTACTCAGTTAGCAAACTGAGTAGATTTACTAGTAATCCTGGAGAGGATCACTGGAAGGCCATTGTGAGGGTACTTAGATATTTGAGATACACCTCAAGTTATGGACTGCACTATACAAGATATCCAGCTGTACTTGAAGGGTACACTGATGCAAACTGGATATCCGATACTAAAGATTCTAAATCTACTAGCGGATTTATCTTTACTATTGGAGGAGCTGCAGTGTCATGGAAATCTTCTAAACAAACTTGTATTGCCAGATCCACTATGGAATCTGAGTTTATAGCTTTAGATAAAGCTGGAGAAGAAGCAGAATGGCTTCGGAACTTTTTAGAAGATATTCCATGTTGGCCGAAACCTGTGCCAGCAATAAGTATACATTGCGATAGCCAATCTGCAATTGGTAGGGCACAGAGTAGTTTATATAACGGTAAATCTCGACACATTCGTCGAAGACACAATACCGTTAGACAGTTGCTCTCAAATGGAATTATCTCTATTGATTATGTAAAATCAAAGGATAATATTGCGGATCCGCTTACTAAAGGTTTAACGAGAGAGCAAGTAAATACATCATCGAGGGGAATGGGTCTTAAGCCTATAAATTAAAGTTACATAGTGGAAACCCAACCTAGCTGACTGGAGATCCCAAGATCTAGGTTCAAAAGGGACAACTAAATTATGTAACTGTATGTAAGCACTAAAAGAGTTAAACACTCTTATCCATTCCTATGATGATTTAGTGCTGCCTGCAAGGTAGGATAAGCTATGCTTTTAATGATTCTTATAGCTTGATAAATGATCAAGTGGGGTATTGCAGGATACTCTTAATGAGCAATCACCTATTATGAGTAAGAAACGTGGCCACTTCTATGAGAATTGATCAGGCTAAATCCTCTAGAGTACTCATAAGAAACCAGGAAGTGTCCGAGGCCAAAATGGACACAACCGTGAGAACCGAAGATGTTCGAAGGGGAATTGTATGATAATTATTGTCTTGGTTTACACCAAAGGCTGAATAGTTCAAGACATCATGTTCACTAGTTAGCCGAGTAAATCCGATAGTTATTCACTATGGAAGGTTCAAAGCCAAAAGCTACCTATCTTGATGCAATTACTCTTCAAAGAAAGTCTCTCTCTTACTCCGAGTCAGTTTGTCGTTTTATTCAGACAATTTCCATTCATGTGGGGGATTGTTAGATATCATAGTATATATTAAGTATGTATATATACGAAATACGTATTCTAATACGTAGGTTGTCGTACACAAATGATATCAAAGTGAATGAGAAATTAGTCTCATTATTTACCCACTTGAAGAGGAAGGAAAGTTGGTTGAAGGTATGTGTGGTAGTCAATCCCACATAGGACTAAGAATGACTTTAGCTTATAGTTTATATAAGCTAGAGTGTCATGATGGGTTGGGCCCCAAGGGGCACCCAAGTTTTTGTGGAGGGTGAGGACCTACACAACTTGGGCTAGACCACGCGCCGCCGCCGAGCCGGGTTGGGCTGGGTTGGGTTGGGTTGGGTCGGGTTTGGGTTTGGGTCAGTAAATAATTTTTTACTGCCCAACCGGATTATTTTTTGTCCAAACCGAACCAGCTCAACACCAAGCAGCCGAACCAGCTCATTTCCAACCAGCTTTATGTCCGAATAATTTTCTTCTAGAATGTGTCTGTTCAGTTATTTGCCTTTTCCTGTTGAGTCTTGTCTGTTGGATTGAACCGGTTCAATGGAAGGGTCTTGTCTTTTGACCGAACCGGTTCATGTCCAACAGTTGTGTCTGACCGAACAGACTTCTATGTATCTATAAATAGGTCTGTTTCTATCTGTTTTTAATCACTTAATTTTCACCGAAAATATTCTTCCTTTCTGAGAGAGAGACTTCAACATTCTTCAGTTCGCTGTGTTGCATCCGGGTGTGCTCTCATTTGCAACGTATATCGAGGAAACCTGGGAGACGATTTGCATCGATACTGTAAGCACCTTAGACAGGCAAAAAACGTCTTAAGGTTAAAAGGTCCAACCTTGACTCGATATTGATTTTTTTCAAATCAATTCTGTAAGTGTCCTTGTTCGTTTTTACATATTTGTTGTAATCTGTTTCTATATATATAGATCAAATTCTTCTTTTATTTTCTGATTTTTAATTTCACAGTATATAGCATATATATATATATATATATATATATATATATCTTACGATTCAACATACCTTACTTGACGGATGCCTTACAGGAGATCAACACTCGCGTCCCATATCTGAGCGTCATTACTGCTTCAGCTACTGACGACCAAATTGCTGAAGAACTTTACAAGTTGATGACCATGCAAACAAGAGTATTCATTGTGCACATGTCAACGTCTCTTGGCGCTCGGATTTTTTGCCAAAGCGAAAGAGATTGGAATGATGAGTGAAGGGTATGTTTGGATCATGACTGATTCCATGACTACTCTCTGGAGATCAATAGATGCCTCAGCCACCATTGATTCCTTGAAAGGGATTTTAGGTGTGAGGTCTTATGTTCCCAAATCAGAAAAGCTCTGGAAAAGGAAATTCCAGCAAGACCATCCAGACACTATTAATGCTGATCTGAACATTTTATGACTATGGGCTTATGATGCAACTTTTGCACTGGCCATGGCAATTGAGAAAACTGGCACTGGAAACCTCCGCTTCAACAAAACAAATATTTCCAGCAGTGGGGCGACGTCAGACCTTAAAATATTGGGAGTATCACAAAATGGTCCACAACTTATCCAAGAATTATCAAGCAAAAAGGGTCGGGTTTTGGACACCCAAAAATGGACTTGTAAGAAATTTGGATTTGACAAACACAAGCACAAACTCCACTTCCAAGCCAAAACTTGGTCCCATTATATGGCCAGGGGATCCAATCTTGGTTCCCAGAGGTTGGGAGATCCCAACAAATGGGAAGAAATTGAGAATTGGGGTTCCAGTCAAAGATGGTTTTACTGAATTTCTTGAGGTAGTGTGGGATCCTATCTATCAGAAAGCTAATATATATATATATATATATATATATATATATATATAATAAAACCTAAAGTGTAGGGGTCGGAAGAACCAAGCTAATATATAACTTGGTAAACCCAATGTCAGCCTTGGAGTAACTCATAGGACGGTCCCATATATATATATATATATATATATATATATATATATATCCATAGTTGTTTCTAAACATGCTTACATTTGCTCCAGTTTGTAAGAGTTGAATATATTGGCTGATTAGTACATCCGACTAGATAAGCAAATTAGGAAATTCGGAAAAACGATTGAGTCGCCATCGAGGAAATTCAATTCAAATTTCCCATCTATACCAAAATTTCCGAGTCTGGGAACTGAGATTATTACGGTAAATATCATTATTAATTACTAACAACTCAAGCTATATGCTAATACCGCGAGCGCGACCATGACCATGACTTGTATTTACTCTTACTAATTTTTCCAAATAATTGAATTCAAATTGAGTTCCTCAGAGATTGAATTCAATTCCCTGCTCAATTCAAGAAGTCAAGCTGGTGACTGCCTAAAATTGGAAGTCAAGCTGTTTAAACATAAATTTGACTGGGGAAGTTAAGAAAGATTAAAAAAGGGGGTAATATGTTGCGTATGATTTGGTGAAGAGGATGGAAAAGAAAATCCAAGTTGAAGTAGTTTAGATTTTCGGTTGCTTATATCACTTACTCTATTTCCATTGACTCATTCTCTTGATGTTCAGAAATCATATAAATAAAAACAAGGCATATAGAGTTGGGGTTTAATTCAGTTAATTTATGCAATTATTTTTAAAAAATGACATTTAACAAATCTAGAATTTAAATTTCAATATTTTAAAAAAAAAATTATTCCCATATGGTAACTTTTATATATATATATATATATATATATAAAAAAAAAAACCAAGGCATATGATTAGGAAGTAAGTGCAGGAGACTATATAAAATATGAATTTTGCTTACGAGTATCCTAAGGGTATTCTTTAAGCTTATTAAATATAGTAATATCTTCAATAATGCATTAAAAGTAATGAATAAAATTGTCAATTTTTGCATTTAATACAATATTATTACTATAAATAATATATTAACTAATCTTAAAGAGTATCCTAAGAACACTCGTTAGTAAAACCCATAAAATATTACTATTGAGAGAAAAGGAGGATATAGTATACGAGGGAGGCATTCAAGTTCGGAGCAGACAAAATGTCCCCTTAAGAAAATGAGGTCAACGCTTTTGCATTATAAGTTACTTCATCCTAATTATATTATTAAGTATAATATTAATTTGTGTAGTTAATGATGAAAGTGGAGAATCTGATGATGGGGATTTTAGTAAAAAGTTGGTAGGGAGGGCCTTTCAGTTTTAAAATGAGATAAATATAAATAATTATCTGAAATACGTGAGCAATTTCTAGATCTTCTCTCATGTTCACCAGATCTGCGTCTTGATCATCATCACCTGAAGCTCCATCCATGTTATAATTTCCAGATCTGCTCTCATGTTCATCTTCTCTGATTTTTCTCCCAACACTTCCCTCAAAATTCTCACCCATTCGAGTCCCATCTCCTTGATTATCTATATTCGGTTGCTGCTGCAAACATCACAAGAAATATAACCCAGATCAGTTCTAACGAGACAAGCAACAATCATGTCTTGGAGTTCCTCAATCCTCTGCTTGGATTCATGGGTCTCCCTCTCCAACTCCTCGATCTTTGCCCTTTGATCCTCGATCTGCTGCAGAAGCTGCTTCTCCTCTGCTTGCCACGCGTTCCTGTGGCTGGCAAAGATCTCTACCACTCTGGCGTTTGCTTTGGAGTCCTCTTTTCTTCAGCCGTTAAAAGCCTTGCTGTGATATCTCTCATTTGGGTTTGCAACTTTGGCAGAAAGGAGAGTGAACACTCGGGAATTTGCCATCACTCGAGGCTTCCCAATTTCTAGATCTATTGGAAGCTAGCTTCAGATATTTGACGCCTGGCTAAGCAAATTCATTACCGGATTGCGCACTCAGCAACTTTCGAAAGCTATCCTCTAAGAATATGAACGGTCGCCAGTCCATTGGAACGTCGAGGAACCCCCAGGTTTCCCATCACCGGATTGCGCCGTTTCATCACCGGGAGAATCATCGGAGTTTGGGGCAGAGTTTCATGGGGAGCTTATGGAGAGATAGCTTACACAATGTTTTTGTTGGGAACTTGAGTCCCAGGGTCTCTAGACAAGCACTATGGGAGTTGTTTGGGCTGTTCGGGAAAGTGGTGGATGTTTTCAAATCCAGGAAACAACCTAAGAGACCTTATACATTTGCCTTTATCAGATACAAGCTACAACATGAGATGGAGGAGGCCATCAAAGAAGGAAACAACAGGATGATCGATGGTCGAATGATAAGGGTGAATGAAGCCTCTTATGGATGGTCGGATAATAGAAGATACCATTTGGATAACCCATCTGTCAGAAACGTGGAAGACGGAGGGTCTCAGGTATTGGCCCATGATCTTTCCGGTATTAATAGGAGTAGATCTCAATCGAAATTCCCATCTGTCCGAGTTGGGGAAGGCATTAGGTCTAAGGGTAAGGGTTCCGATCATCCTGGTGTCAATAGATCGTACAAAGAAGTTCTTGTGGGCTTGCCTCATAAGGAGGCTGTTTACATCGAAGTTGAAGACCTTTTGCAGCCTGGGTTTCCCAACTTGACTCCTCATATGAATCGGGTTAATATGTCCGAGAGGGAGTGCAGTTTAAATCTGCAAATTCCTAAGGCTGACATGGAGTGGTTATCAAGGAGTGCCAAAGGAAGATTGATGAAGGAAGCTTACATCGAAACGGTTCAAGAGGCCATGGCTTTAGAAGATATCCACTGTCAGGTATGTCCGATGGGGGGTGTCTCGGTCCTTGTTATTTTCGAAAGTGTAGATCATAGGGATCTTGTTCTCAACGATAGACGTGAATGTTTGGTCCCCTGGTTTGAGATCATTGAACCGTGGAACGACGCTGTCCTCAACAAAGAGATTGCTGTCTGGGTAAACTTGTTTGATGTGCCGTTACAGGTATGGCATGAAGGGTTTTTCAGTTCTTTGGGTAATACATGGGGTTCTTTCATCAGACTCGATGAAAACACAGTAAATAGAAGGAGATTCGACGTTACGTGTATGTTAATCTTGGTTGATAGCAAGCTGAGTATCCCGTCCTCTGTGTTAGTCATGGTGAGGGATAAATCTTTCAAAATCTCAGTTTCAGTTCTTAATGCCCCAGCTGGTGTTGCGAACACGAGAGCCCGAGTTGGCTCATTTTCTGTTCTATTGACGCATGAATCACCAGGCTCCTATACTAACAGGGTTGTCACCGAAGAGATTAGGGGTAAAGTTCCGGTGCCAGAGGGCAATCTCAGATGCATGGAGATTCAGTGCACGGCTCCCTCCGTACGGCGCAAAAACATTGATGAGGTAAGCAAAGCTTCTTCGATTCCTGTGCAATCTGGCAGGTTGGTGGGCGGGTTGGTGCTTGCTGCCTGCCCTGTGTCCCCAGATAATGATGGTATCAGCGAAGGCTCAGTGTGTGGTTCGCGTGTTGCCGACTCTCTCCGTGACTGGGAATGGGACGATGGGGCTCTCGTGAATGGGGGCCATAATGGGGCTGCTGGGTCATCTGTTGAAGTGGGAGTGGGCCTTCAACTTGTGGAGTCCAATGGGTTGGATTTATTGGGCCCTGTCATTAGCCCCTCTCCTACTCTGTTGGTCCGAGAGTTAAGCCCTTCCATTCTGTGCCCTATGGTTTCTGCTTCTATGAAGCGACCGAAATCGAACAGGAAATTTAGGAAGAAGGAGGGGTCCAAAAAATTGAAAAGAACTATAAGAAGATGAAGGACCAAGTGCCGAGGAAGTCCATCATTTCTGCAGTGAGGAAGAGGAGGCAAATTAGGAAACAACTGAGAGTGATCTGCGAGAATGTTAGCTGCGATGACCTAAACCACCTTGAGTTATCTGTTTCGGATAGTGATATTAGATCAAGGAATAAGAATATCTTGAAGGAGGCTGAGGCGACATGGCTAGTTAGTACTGAGCTGGGGATCGAATTCCATGGGGAGAAGCAGGATATCATCGATGGTTTTGCTCAACTGGAAAAGGAAGATCGAGAGGCAAATGAGTAACAATTCACCGCGTCTTTGGCTCGTTACCAGGTGTGTTTCTTTTCTTAATGAAGATTATTTCATGGAATGTTAGGGGACTGGGAGGTAGTATTAAGGTTATGGCCTTGAGGAATTTGGTTTCGAATTGGAGGCCAGAGATGGTTCTTATTCAGGAATCAAAGCTAAAGTCTATTGATTCAAAGCTTATTAGAAAGGTCTGGGGATGCTCCCCTGTTGAGATGGAATTCTCGGCGTCGGTGGGCTCCGCTGGGGGTCTCATTATCTTCTAGCGGAAGGACTTTTTCTTAGTCGAGTCGAAAATTATTTCACCTCGTTTCATTCTTCTGTTTGGTTCGTTAAAGGCAAACAATATAAGATGTGGGTTTGTGAATATCTATGCTCCAAATGAGGATGGTGAAAGAGCTGCCTTTTGGGATGAGCTTGTGAGTGTGTTACAGGGCTATGACTGTTTTTGGTGTCTAGGGGGTGATTTCAATGTGGTTAGAAGCCCTGATGAGAAAATCGGATCAGTGTTCAGCACTACTCCTATGTTGCTGTTTTCAAACTTTATTAATCAAGCTGAACTCATGATTTGCCAATGTCAGGAGAAAAATACACTTGGACCAGTAATAGGGCCGTTCCGTCCTTCAGCAGATTGGATAGGTTCCTTTTATCGCCTGGTTTGGTTGCTTTATGGCCTTCGATCAAACAAAGTGCTCTCCCCCGTTCTCTATCCGATCATAATCCAGTGATGATTGTTGAAGAGAGCGTCAACTGGGGACCCAAACCTTTTCGGTTCTTCAACAACTGGTTGGAAGATAGGAGCTTTCATTCTGTTATCCAGACTGCTTGGAATTCTACAGGATGTTCTTGGCCTTCGGGGTGGGGTTTATGGTTCAAGTTGAAAAATCTCAAACCAGCCATAAAAGACTGGTCTGTTAGGTACCATAAGGCTGATTTCTACAACATTGTGGAACTTGAAAAGGAGATTGCTGGTCTCGAACAGAGTGTCCAACAGGGGCAGGTGGGGAACCAGCTGCGAGAAGAGTTATGGAATAAGAAGGCTGATTTATGGTCACTGTATCGTATCGAAGAACAAACTTGGCTCCAGAAATCGAGATTAAAATGGGCACAAGAGGGTGATAGGAATACTAAATTCTTCCATATTGTCGCCACAGCTAGGAGTCGCAAGAACCATATTGGGAAATTGTTGATTGATGGGAAGGTTTTCGAAGAACCTAGGGCTCTCATGAAGGCCATTGGGTCGTATTTCAAAAACTGCTTTAATTCTACAAAGGTAGCCAGACTCAAAGATCTCAAGTGCAGTTTTAAGTCATTATCAGCGCAAAGTTCGTCTAATCTTGAGCGGCCTTTCTCGGAGGAAGAGGTTTGGGATGTCATCCAAGGCTGCGATGGCAACAAAGCTCCAGGGCCGGATGGTTTTAATATGAATTTCTTCAAGTCCTTCTGGGCCACGGTGAAGGGTAAGGTTATGTCGTTCATGAATAATTTCCATAGCACTGGTTGTATTGATAATTGTTTAAATGCGTCTTTTATTGCTCTTATACCTAAATGTGATTCTCCGTGCTCCATTAGCGATTACCGCCCTATCAGCTTGGTGGGCAGTGTTTATAAAATTCTAGCCAAAGTTCTTGCTAATCGCCTGAAGCAATCGGTGGGGGATATTGTTGGGCAAAACCAGTTCGCGTTCATCCCGGGGCGTCAAATTCTGGACTGTTCCTTAATTGCCAATGAGGTTATTCATTCCATGAAGACTAATGGAGAGGGTGGTATGATATTTAAGGTTGATTTCGAAAAAGCCTATGATTGTGTGGATTGGTCCTTTCTTGATTTTGTTATGGGTAGAATGGGCTTTGGGGATAAGTGGAGGACTTGGATTCAGTCGTGTTTATCTTCAGCTTCTTTATCAGTCCTTGTTAATGGGGTGCCAACGGAACAGTTCAGGATGAGCAGAGGGTTGAGACAAGGCTGTCCCCTTTCCCCCTTATTGTTTAATCTGGTTGCTGAAGTTTTGAGCCTATTTCTTAATAAGGCTACTTCAACCGGCCTTTTCAGGGGTATGACTATTGATCTGGGGTCTGTGTCTATATCTCATCTTCAGTTTGCGGATGACACAATTATCTTCTGTGAGCCTGTGGTGGAGCAGGTTAGGAATGTTAAAAGAATTCTAAAGTGCTTTCAGTTGTTATCTGGCCTCAAAGTTAATTTGAAAAAGAGCAGTCTTTTTGGAGTTGGGGTGGAGCAAAGTGTCACTGATCGGTGGGCTTCGGATATCCGTTGTCTGAGCAGTCGTCTCCCATCCCTTTATCTCGGTCTTCCCTTGGGGTACGGAGTGAACTCTATCTCACTGTGGAGTCCTATCATCGATAATTTCAACAAGAGGCTTGCCGGCTGGAAAGGCAATCTACTCTCCATTGGGGGCAGATTGACTCTTATTAAATCGGTGTTATCTTCTCTGCCCATTTATTATATGTCCCTACTTCAAATCCCTCGTACCGTATCTGATGAGCTGGATAGAATGGTCAGAAGATTCCTTTGGGGTGGTTCTTCGTCGGTGAAGAAAATGCATATGGTTAATTGGAAGTCTGTCTGTAATACCAAGGAATTTGGAGGACTCGGTCTAGTTGATTTAAGGCTTAAGAACAGAGCGCTGCTCAATAAATGGATCTGGAGATTTGGGAATGAGCGTTCCTCTTTATGGAGATCAGTCATTGCCGAGAAATATGAGTCATCGATGGGTAATCTGCTTCCTTCATGCAGCCGGTATCGGAAAATGTCCCCAACCTGGAAAAACATTATTCGACCCCTTATGCCTTCAAATCATTTTCATCCCTTTTTGTATGCTGGGTTGTGTTTTCTTCCAGGTGATGGCAGCTCCATAAATTTTTGGCAGGATGAATGGATCGAAGGTGTTATCCTTAAAGAGCAGTTTCCAAGAGTCTTTGCGGTAGCTGTTTCTAAAAGCGGGAAAGTAGCGGATTTTGGCAAATGGCAGAATAATCAATGGCACTGGGAGGTTAACCTTCGAAGAAGATTGTTTGATTGGGAGCTTCAGCAGTGGGAATCCCTGTTGAATCTGCTGGGAAAACAAGTGCTTCTCAGAAACTCCTTTGACTCAGTTGTTTGGAAACACACCCATAGTGGCGTTTATTCGTCTAACTCTTTCTGCCATTCTGTGTTGAGTGAGTCCTCGTCAAAATGGGATCATTGGAAATTTATATGGGCCGGTTATGCGCCTCCGAAGGTGGAAATCTTTTGCTGGCTAGTTTTGAGAGGCAGCGTAGCTACCAAAGTTGAACTCAGCAAGAGAGGTCTTATTGTTAATGGTTCGACTCTGTGTCCACTATGCAATCTGATGCCTGAAACTATTGAGCATCTGTTTTTTACATGCAGAGTCTCATGGTTTGTGTGGGCCCATTGCTGTCTTTCTTGGGGCATATCTTGGTCCACGCCAAGGAGTGCCATGGGTTTTTTTTCTTGCGTGGCAGCATGCATTCCCAGCGAATCATTGCAGCAAATTGTGGAGAATGATTTTTTTTGTTGCACTATGGTCTATTTGGTTGCACAGGAATGATATTGTTTTTAATAGGAAAAATGTTGCTGTTTGGCAGTTACTGGACTCTATTAGACTCAGACTCGCTTTGTGGTCCAAGGCTAAGTGGCCTTGTGAGGAAGGGCTGTTTTCGCAGTTCAAGTGGTCACCTGCTATTTGTCGATTGAAGAGGGAAATGAAAGTTGGCGTTGATATGACTTGGAATAAGCCACCTGTCGGCTGCCTTAAGTTCAACGTCGATGGTTCGGCGCATGGTAATCCCGGTCCTGCGGGGATTGGCGGTATTTTGCGCGATAATCAAGGTATGGTGAAAGCAGTTTTTTCTAAATCTATCGGTTCTGCTAAGGCATATGAGGCTGAATTAAGGGCCGTCAAAGAAGCCTTCCTCATTTTTGGTGCTTCGTCTTGGGCGTCTTCGCATAAACTTATAATTGAATGTGATTGTCAGATGGTTGTTGCTTGGGTTAAGAATCCGAGTAGAGCCCCATGGCGGATTTCGCGAAGTATAAAGGCTATAGAGTTTGTACGAACTGCGGTTCAGAACTGGGAAATTGTTCATATTTTGAGGGAGACTAATGGTGAGGCTGATAAGCTAGCCAAATCTGGTGTTAATAGGGTGTCAGATTTGTTGTTTTATAGTCCTTAGTTTTGTCTGCAGCATGCTGTTTTCTGGTTTGTAAAAAAGACATCTTCTTAATCGCAATAAATCATGCTTTTCAAAAAAAAATATATATATAAATAATTATATATTCAAGTCCTGATTACTTAATGACTAATAACTGCCTGCTTAATTTGTCTCAAATCAAATGCTAGTTGCTTGCAGCTTCATTATTAATTTAACAATTCTAATTTCCTTGGAGCTTCCTGGAAAAGAAGCTACATGACCTTTGCTATCAGTTTGAGCAAGTCATTTAGATCATAGAAAAAGACATTTGCTGCTATAAAACTTATAAACAAAAAATGTAAATTTTAGTTGAGTGATGAAGCACAGATTTTTTATTGGGTTAAATTAATTCAGATTATATAAGGGCGTTTGTATTATAAATCCCGCTTTTAAGAACTTTTTCTTATCAGTTGTGTTGCTAATTAGTGACATTTGTTTTTGAACAACTTAAATAGAGGTGTTTCTTTTAATTTCAAAAATGTTAAAGTTCTTGATTTTGCGACGCTTGTTGTATAAACACAATTAAATTTTTATTAACACGAAAACTAATGATGTTTTTAAGTGAAAACGCTGTAATAAAAAAATCAGTGAAAGTCCAGTCTTCTGAAATGATGTTTCTTGAAGTAATGAATATATTCTTTTCCATTAAAAAAAAAAAGGTTAAAATTTCTTGTAATAATGAATACTATACTACTCAAGATGTTAATATTATCAGAGAAAATCGATCCTCCTATATGTTTCCATCAAAAAAGTTTATGAATTGTCATATCCTTCAAACTGTATTCCAGGCCCGAGCAGCCAGACCATGAAGGAGATATAGGAGGAACTAATTTTCCAATTGGTGTGTATGAAATAAAAATTCTGTCATATATAAGTGGTTTGATTACAATTCATGTAATTAATTAGTAGTTACAAAATTACATCACTATTTGAATTAAAACTTTATATATATATATAACGGACAGTTTTTAAACTGGTTTTTTTTTTTTAATCTCTGGCAGAGTTCCTATAATATATTCACCTGCCCTATGGCCAAATGCCAATAGGATATGTAAAATTCTGAATTTGTTATTTCTTCTAACAACCAAAGAATTAATTTATAATATTCTTACTTATTACGTATTGACACCATTTTAATATCGCCTTGAGCGCCCGGGGTCACCAATCCATACCAGCTGCCTCAATTTTTGAAGGCTCCAACCCTAGCCTTAATTTGTCTGTATTTATGGAAAATAAAGAATTGGTGCTGACAAAACAAAATTAAAGAAATGACTGGAAATTAAAACCACCAATTGGCATGGGAGTGACGCAAATTTCCCTTCAAAACAGAAGCTTCTCATCAGTTGCATATTGTACATAAATTTTGTGTAGTTTCTTTTGTTGGAGAGCGCAATGTCCAAATTTATATATATATATATGTTTTGATTTGGTCAAGGTAAACGATCGATGGATGATGGATGAAATTAATAAATAAGACAAATCCTACATTTGAGTCAATGATATCGACATGTCCTCCCGCTCTCGTAATTTTCCTCTTCTTTGACAAGTCCCCTTGTCTTGTCCCACTCCCTTAAGTGAGGAGGAAAAGGATCTATTTTTTTTTATTATTTACTCTTTCAGTCTTGACTCTTGAGTTGTGATAAGTGCTAACCAGACAGCCAATCCTCTAAACTATCCATGCCCTACCCTACCCCTATGGAATGTGAATTAATGAGGTGAACAATTTATAATTGGCAAAATTAAAACAAAATATATATATCCTTTATTACCTTACTTCCATTAAACTTTTATTATGGTATTAAAGTTTATTATAACTTAATTTACTCCGTTTAATTTATACCTAAAATTTTCTAATATTAAATTGAAAATTAATTAGTATATATATATTTATTCATATAAACGAAATTTTTTAGAAGCTACACATCATTGTTTTTATTCCGGATAAATGCCTGAAATAATATCCATATAATAAATCTTATAATTTTTGCACAATTTTGAGTCTATACACGTGTTAATTTTTTTTGGATGGGTCTCATTTTCTTTTAGTTGGTGAGGGAATATATATATATATATAGGAAGGAAGGAAGGAGAAAAATATGAGAAAAATTTGTGTATTCGTATTTTTGTGTGTGTTTAAAGTATTATAAATTTACATAAATTTTTACACGTTAATAATTTGTTTTATGTATATTTTTAAACGTTCGTGTATCCGTATCGTATTTGTGTTATTTTTCGTGTTGTATTATTTTTCCTATTTTGTGTTTGTGACATGTTCGTGTTCGGTTTTTTTTAAAAGTATTATAAATTTATATAAAATTGTATACGTTAATAATTCGTTTTATGTATATTTTTAGACGTTCGTATATTCGTGTCATGTTCATGTTATTTTTCGTGTTGTGTTTTACTTATTTTTTTCCTATGTTATGTCTGTGTCGTGTTTCAATTCATATAATATTTTACATAGTTTTCATTGTGATTCAATTTAGAGAAAAAATTGTTTGTTCATGTCGTATCTCAATTCATGACATATTTTGCATGTTTTGTCATAGTGATTCGATTTAGAGAAAAATTTGTGTGTTCCTGACGTGTTCATTTTTTTTCTTCAAAGTATTATAAATTTATATAAATTTTTACACGTTAATAATTTATTTTATGTATATTTTTACATGTTCGTGTATTCTTATCGATTTTTTCGTGTTGTATTTTAATTATTTTTCTATGTTGTGTTCGTGTCGTGTCTCAATTCATTTTATATTTTACATAGTTTGTCATTGTGATTCAATTTAGAAAAAAATTTGTTTCACTTAGATTTATCTTTTAAGCTAACTTTATAAATTGTTTATAACTCTAAATTGTTATGACAGTTCTCTTTTATTATTTTATAAAATATTAATTTATTTTTTTTATTTAATTATTAATTTTTATTTTTAAAATATTATAATCGTATATTTAACATTTGATTTTCGAGATGGAATTATGAAAGTCAAAGAAGTCTCTAATCCAGTTGGATTCTTCCCCTGCAATTCTTCAAATGCGGCTCTTCTTTTCTTACTTTTCATTTAGTTCCAAATTCCAATATAAATAGGTACCAGTAGTATCTTGTGCTTTTCAAGACCTTGCTCAAAAGCTGAAATTAAGATGAAGAAAGCTAGCAGCGTAATTAGCTGGAGCCCCCTTTTCCACTTTTTCTGCCTTTTGGTTTCCTGCCGGATTTTCTTGGTACATGTGGTTGTTGCACAAAACACGACCATTAATGTTCCAGTTCCAGTTCCAGTGGGAGTGGTTCTTGACTTTGATAAACTGCTTGGTAAGATAGGGTTGAGCTGCATCAACATGGCCCTCTCTGACTTTTACGCCACTCATGCTTCCTACAGAACCAGGCTTGTCTTCAACCCCAGGGACTCTAAGATGGACGTCGTCGCTGCCGCTGCTGCTGGTTCGTCTTTTTTCATCCCCTTTCTTTTCTTTTCTTTTCTTAAAAAAAAAAAAAAAAAAAGTTGGACTTTAGTTCTCCTAGAAAAATATTACAATTAATAGACCAAGCTGGAGTTATTTTTGTGATATTAATCTGTTATTATTGCTATTTTGCATGCTTATGAAAAACGTACGTTTTACAAATATTATCTACGGTTTGCTCTTTCTTTTTCTTCTAAAAGCAGCGGAATATTATGGCTTTTGTAGTATATATTTATCCTAGACCTAGCTACCTACCTATCATGAACCAAAAATGATCAAATTTGATTGAATGTTTAATTCACTGAGCAATTTCATCAATGAAAAATTAAGCACTTGCTCTACTTGGAATTAATCTACATAATTAGTATACGCTAACAACCGGAAATCTGGTTATCCTATTTGCCCCTTACTTCAAAAAAAAAAAAAAAAAGAAGCGCAGAAGATTTTTTGCCTCTCAAAATCTTCTAGTTAATTTACAGTATTATATATTATAGCTTATTAAAATATGGTAGAAAATTGATTGATTAATTAAGCATATATATATATATATATATGTATATGTATTATGTAGTCAGCAAATTAATTAAGCTTCATAAAAAGGGGTTTAAGTGAAAAAGGAAACTAACTAATTAAAGTACTCACAAAAAGTGAGTAACATCGCCTTTTCTTTAATTAATTATAATAATAAGTACATAAATGGACACATCAAAATTAGAAAATTATGGTTGTAGAAGATAACAGACCATACACGTTAACTAAGCAACCCATCTGCTAATTATTAATGTCAAATTATTCTGACTTAATAATTGCCTTTAATTTATTATTCTTTTTTAAAAATATTGTTCTAACAAACATTGGACTAATAACACGAGGCTAGAAAAATGTACTGTCCATGCTCAAATCACAGCTGTGTTGAGAATATTTGACTTGAAAGCCACTAAATTAATATTTATACGAGACTAGTATATCTTGAAAATGACTAAAAGAAAGCCAATGGAAAGGCATCATCTATCACCGGAGAAAAGCATATATTTATATATATATATATATATATATATATATATATATATATACTTTTCTCCAGTGATAGATGATGCCTTTTCATATAGCAAGTAGTTAGAGTTAGATTTCTTCAAGAGTCGAATTTTTCTTTCAAATTCGAAAGTTCGTTCATATTTGAAAGAGTTTGAATAAAA
The DNA here is from genome assembly GCA_030761205.1 of Fremontodendron californicum. Lineage (NCBI taxonomy): Eukaryota > Viridiplantae > Streptophyta > Magnoliopsida > Malvales > Malvaceae > Fremontodendron > Fremontodendron californicum. The sequence continues at coordinate 11,939,048 of JAULJL010000045.1, forward strand.
ATATTAGGTTCGAAAATTGAGTTTGGACAAAAAAAACCAGACTCGTTTAAAAAATAGATCGGATCTTGGCTCTAACATTTAAGGCCCGAGCCCGACTTAACCCGACCGTTTTCTAAATTTTTATTTTTATATATATTATATTATTTATGTCATATAACAATTAAATATATATAATATTATAGTGTAAACATTTAAAATATATTAAGCTTTTCATGTTTAAAAATTTAATAAAAAAATATAAAATTATTAAGGATTAAAGATTAAATAATAAATAATAAATTTAAAAAAATAGATAAATAATAATATGAGCATGCCTAAACAGGTTTGGACTATCCATTTACAAATATGGGCGGGTTTAGGCAAACTTTGAGACCCATATTTCGGGTCGGACCGGACTTGGACAAGCATATATAATATTGATATCATACATAAGTCCGGTTCGGCCTATGGACACCTCTAGTCAAAGCATACATATATAATCTTGAATTATCAGCCATATTTTCTCTATACATCTTCCGATCGAATTGCATGTTAATGTTTCTTAGCTTTTGGTACAATTTTATTGAAAAATGAATACTAGTAATTAAGAAAGTTGGATGAAAATTGCAAATGGTACGTTTTATTTGGTCTAAATAGAAAAAGGCTAGAGAAATCATATTTGTGAAAAATCTATTAGAAGTATTTTTAGATAAAGCTTTTTATTTTTGTTCGGAAAAAGAGAAAAATAAGTAATGGGAGATTTGAGGATAGAAATGTAATACATAAATACATGCTTAGAACTTAATACAATTAATATTTATGATCATAATATATATATATATATATATATTAAAGTTACCAGTAAAAACTTGTAATTGAGATTTTTGTTTCAAATTAATTGTTACTATACATATAATTAGTAGAGATGAGATAAGATGAGATGACTATCAAGATTGAATTATATTGAAGAGAAGAGAGAATTAATTAATTTGTTTGCTTGACAAACAGTTCTAGACTTGATAAAGAATGTACAAGTGCAAGCAATCATAGGGCCACAAACTTCAATGGAGGCCAATTTTGTTATCAATCTCGGAAACAAATCTCGGGTTCCAATCATATCATTTTCGGCAACAAGCCCTTCTCTTACCTCCCTTCGGAGCCCATACTTTTTCCGAGCTACACAAAATGACTCATCTCAAGTGAAAGCCATTAGTGCCATTGTTAAAGCCTTCGGATGGAGAGAAGCTTTGCCAATCTACGTAGACGATGAATTCGGAGAGGGTATTATACCTTACTTGACAGACGCCTTACAAGAGATCAATGTTCGTGTCCCATACCGGAGCGTCATCCCTTCATCAGCCAGTGATGACCAAATTAGGCAAGAGCTTTACAAGTTAATGACAATGGCAACAAGAGTGTATATTGTGCACATGCCACCATCTCTTGGCACTCGGCTCTTTTCCATGGCGAAACAGATTGGAATGATGAGAGAGGGCTATGCTTGGATCGTCACTGATGGAATGACTAATCTTTGGAGTTTAACAGACCCCTCAACCATCGATTCCATGCAAGGGGTTCTAGGTGTAAGGACTTACGTTCCCAGAACAAATGAGCTAGAAAATTTCAGGGTTCGATGGAAAAGGATATTCCAGCAAGACAATCCCACCATTATTAATGCTGAATTGAACATTTTTGGACTGAGGGCTTATGACGCCACTTTTGCACTGGCCATGGCAATTGAGAATGTTAGCATGGGAAACTTCAGCTTCAATACAACTAATGTTTCCAGCAGTACTAGAACAGACCTTGAAACTTTTGGGACATCACAAATTGGTCCGCAACTTATCCAAGCGTTGTCCAGCACTAAATTCAGGGGTCTTACTGGAGACATTCATTTTGTTAGTGGACAGCTACAATCATCAGTATTTCAGATAGTTAACGTAAATGGAAATGGGGAAAGAAGTGTCGGGTTTTGGACACCAAAAATTGGACTTGTAAGAGAATTGAATTTGGCAAACAGAAGCACTAATTCTACTTATAAGCCAAATCTTGCTCCCATTATATGGCCAGGGGATACCTCCTCTCCTCCCAGAGGCTGGGAGATCCCAACAAATGGGAAGAAATTGAGGATTGGGGTTCCAGTGAAGGTTGGGTTCAGAGTGGGAGCAGTTGGAATTGGAGGATAGAGATCCATGGCACATCTCTATCCAGAGTGGGAGCAGTTGGAATTGGAGGAAGATCATGCAATTGAGAGAGGTGGCTGCCAGAATAGTTCTCACAACTACTGATGGAAGCTATAAATGGCCTTTCCCTGAGGGAAAGTACCAAGTGTCAGCAGTATGAAACAAGATCAGACCTTCAGCTGGGAAAGTGGCTTGGTATAAGTTGGTATGGTGTAAATTTAATATTCCTAGGCATTCTATGCTCTCCTGGATGGCAATCCTAAATAGATTGGCCACAAAGGATAGACTTATCTCCTGGGGAATGGCAGTGGATGATAAATGTCTGCTGTGCAAACAAGAGAGGGAAACCAAGGATCATCTATTCTTCACTTGCTCCTACTCGAAACAGATATGGCAGAGAGTGATGGTACTTTGTGGATTAAAAAGGCAGGTTGCATGTTGGAATGTAGAGCTTCAATGGGCCTCTGTCAACCTCAGAGGTAAAGCTCTAATCACAACAATATTGAGGCTTGCTTGGAACGCAGTTACCTACCTAGTTTGGAAGGAAAGAAACAATCGTTTGTTCAACTCAACTGAGCAAAAGGAGGAGCACCTCACTGAGCAAGTGAGAGACATGATCTCGGCCAGGTTAAGTGATCTTAGGAAGATTAAAATAGATTCAGTTAATACGTTTTTATGTAATTCTTGGAGGTTAAATGCAGACATGTTTGTCTAATGGCATTGGTTTTCTGATTTGTTTAGCAAGGCTAAGCTAGCTTTGTAACATGTAGCAGCACTGCTGCTTTCTTGGATAAATGAAAATCTACTTATCCAAAAAAAGGTTGGGTTCAGTCAATTTGTTAAAGTAATATGGGATCCTAATTTCCATACAGCTACTTCAGTCACCGGATATTGCATAGATGTTTTCAAAGCTGTAATGGCTGCAATGCCGTATGCTGTTACTTACGAGTTCATCCCCTTTGCAACGCCTGATGGCAAGAGCGCTGGGACTTACAATGACTTAATCTTTCAAGTGTACAATGGGGTAAAACATCTCTCCTTTATCTTTTTATATCTTGATTTTGTTAAAAAGGAATTTGTTTTTTTAAAATTTTCGTTGACCATCATAAACAAACAGACATACGATGGCGTGGTAGGAGATACAACGATTGTGGCAAACAGGTCACGGTACGTGGACTTCACATTGCCATATACTGAATCGGGTGTATCAATGATTGTACCAATTAGAGATAGCAAGAGGAAGAATGCATGGGTTTTCTTGAAACCTTTGACATGGGACCTCTGGGTGACAAGCGCTTGCTTCTTTATTTTTATCGGATTTGTTGTCTGGGTTCTAGAACACAGGATAAATGAAGATTTCCGAGGACCCCCTTTGTATCAAACCGGCATTAGCTTCTGGTTCTCCTTCTCTACCATGGTGTTTGCACATCGTAACATTTCTTTCACTTGATTTACATAGTTGTAGTGTTGTACTACGGTACTAACTACTACTGACTCCCTCCCACATGTTTAGTTCAAGATTGTTTACTTTCTCGATCTGCTTCTTGAATTGTACTTGCAGGGGAGAGAGTGGTCAGTAACTTGGCCCGATTCGTGGTAATCATATGGTGTTTCGTCGTCCTCATTCTCACACAAAGCTACACGGCTAGTTTGACGTCACTTTTAACCGTTGAAAAGCTCCAGCCTACCGTAACTGACATAAATGAGCTCTTAAAGAAAGGGGAGAAGGTTGGTTTCATGCAAGGCTCTTTCGTTGAGGGAATCTTGAAGGGGTTAAAATTTGCTGAATCTCAGCTTATCCCCTATCAGTCTCCGGAAGAACTTCATGATCTTTTTGTCAAGGGAAGTGTCAATGGTGGTATTGCTGCTGCTTTGGACGAAATTCCTTATCTGAAGCTCTTTCTTGCGAAATATTGCGGCAAATATACCACAGTCGAACCAACATTTAAAACTGATGGCTTCCGTTTTGTGAGTTCTCTCTCAATCTCTAATCTTCTCTCTAACCTGGCCCCATGCAATGTTTTTTTTTTTTTTTTTTTTTTATGCTGATGTTGTTTAAAATTTATATATAGGTCTTCCCTAGAGGTTCCATTCTTGTAGCAGATGTTTCGAGGGCTATCCTGAATGTTACTGAGGGTGAAAAAATGAAGCAAATTGAAGACGCATGGTTCAACAAGGAAAGCTGTCTTGACCCCAACACTTTGCTTTCTTCCAACAGTCTTGGTGTTGAGAGTTTTTGGGGCCTGTTCCTCATTGCTGGGGTGGCTTCAATATCAGCTCTAATCATATTTGCAGCTATGTTCTTGTATGAGCAAAGGCATGTCTTGTTGCGCTTCAATTCTGAAACTCCTATATGGAGAAGAATTCGAATTATGTCAAGAATCTTCGATCAGAGAGACCTTAGCTCCCATACTTTTAGAAAAAATGAAGTCGGAGACAAATGCGGAAATGATAGTGTTCATAGTATAGGCATTGCATTTGCAGGAGACTCGCCAAACACGAACTGTCCACCAAGTCCATCAAGCTACTCAAACCAGACAGAGCCAGACTTTGTGTTGTTTGTAGACCAAAGAAGATCGACTGAAAATGATCTGACCCTGACCCCAAGTGGTGTAGCATCTCCTGAGATATTCCCTTCTCCAGGGAGACGTTCTATTGAGCTTACTAACACAAACGAACCAAGAGAACAATTGGTGTAGATATCCTGCCCCTTCGTTCCATTGACAACTTTAGTAATCGAGAAATGTAAATTGATGCATATCGATCGATGGTGTATATATATATATATATATATATATATATATATATATATATATATATAGTATTATAAGCCAAATTGTAGTGCGGCTCAACACTTGGTTGAGCTCAACACAGACGATCGATAGTTGTAAAGAGTAATGGAATGATTATGATGGTTGCAACTTTTAGATAATAACTCCAAATCCTAAGTTATATACGGGATGCTTCGGCTAGGCCTTGTTGAAAATATTAATTTGCAACCATCTAGAATGTTTGTGTCTAGATTCATGTGTCTTCTTCTAGATTAAGTGTGTGCTTTGTATTTGGTGATTCATGTATGGTTTATTAATGAAGTTCATGATGTATCTAGAATTTATTATGGTTCATGTATGGTTTACTAATGAGGTTCATGTAACTAGATGTTAAGAGGTCACCTAGTGTGTCTAGATTCATGTGTCTTCTTCTAGATTAAGTGTGTGCTTTGTATTTGGTGATTCATGTATGGTTTATTAATGAAGTTCATGATGTATCTAGAATTTATTATGGTTCATGTATGGTTTATTAATGAGGTTCATGTAACTAGATGTTAAGAGGTCACCTAGTGTGCCTATATATACCTATTGTACTTGAAGATTGAAATACAAGTTGAGTTGTATTCTCTTCCTCAATATTTCTCTTATTTTCTAACAAAGTGGTATCAAGAGCCATTTTCTTTGTCTTTGAGAGATGGCTAACAGTGGTTTATCTTCATTCCAATTTCCTCGTCTTACAAAGGAAAATTATGATACTTGGAGTCTTCGTATGAAAGCTTTGCTTGGCTCACAAGATGTGTGGGAGATTGTAGATAAAGGCTATACTTCACCAATAGATGAAGCATCATCGTCTCAAGAGGAGAAGGATGCTTTGGCAAAGATAAAGAACAAGGATCAACAAGCCCTTGCTCTCATCCATCAAGGTTTGGATGAAACAATGTTCTTGAAGGTAGCGGATGCTACTAACACAAAGCAAGCTTGGGAGATTTTGAAAAACTCCCTCCAAGGAGTTGACAAAGTGAAGAAGGTGCGACTCCAAACATTACGTGGAGACTTTGAAGCTTTGCAAATGAAGGATTCCGAATCTATTTTGGATTATTGCTCAAGGGTGAAGGCTATAGTGAGCCAATTGAAGAGATATGGTGAAGATATAGAAGATGTTCGTGTGGTGGAGAAAATTCTTCGTTCCTTAATGCCAAAATTTGATTATGTGGCATGTGTCATAGAGGAGTCAAAAGATTTAGACTCCATGACAATTGAAGAACTAGAGGGGTACCTACAGGCTCGAGAAGACAAGATCAAGAAGAGGCATGAAGAGCCTTTGGAGCAAGTCCTCAAATCAATGGTTTCTTTGAAAGATGATGGAGGTGAAAAGAGCCAAAGAGGAAGAGGACGTGTTCGTGGTTGTGGCCAAGGAGGTAGAGGAAGAAGCAACCAAGATAATGCCAACAATGAAAATAAAAACCATCAATCCTTTAGAGGTCGTGGAAGAGGAAGAGAAAGAGGAAACTATCATAGATCAAATAAAGGAAGGTATGATAAGTCTAAAATTGAGTGTTGTAATTGTCACAAATATGGCCATTATTCTTGGGAGTGTCGTAGTGCTTCCAATGATAAGGAGGAGAAAGTAAATCTTGTTGGTTACAAGCAAGATGAGGAGGAGCCAACCTTGTTACTAGCACTCAAAAGTGATGAGAAAGATGACAAAAGTTCGTGGTACTTGGACAATGGAGCAAGTAATCACATGTTCGGCTACAAAGAAAAGTTTGTCGAGCTTGATGAGAATGTGAATGACAATGTTTCCTTTGGAGACTCTTCAAAAGTTCAAATTCGAGGGAAAGGTACAATTTTAATTTCCTCAAAAGATGATAGTCATAGACTTATCTCCAATGTTTTTTATATGCCACAATTAAAGAGTAATATTTTGAGTTTGGGCCAACTCTTTGAGAAGGGGTATGAAATTAACATGAAAGATTGTTGTCTTTGGCTTAGAGATCAAAATGCTAATTTGATTGCTAAGGTACTTATGTCAAAAAATAGAATGTTCATGTTAAATCTCAAGACCATTGAAGCAAAGTGTTTGAAGGCTAGTGTGAAAAATGAAGCTTGGTGTTGGCATATGAGATTTAGCCATTTGAACTTTGGCGCACTCAAAGCTTTGGGAGAAGAGAAGATGGTGAAGGGGATGCCTTCAATCAACCATCCTAACCAATTGTGTGAAGCATGTCTTCTCGGCAAGCATTCAAGAAGGAGTTTCCCAAAAGAAGCCACTACAAGAGCAACCAAACCACTCCAACTTGTTCATACCGACGTGTGTGGACCAATCAATCCATCCTCATTCGGTAAAAATAAATACTTCCTGCTCTTTATTGATGATTATAGTAGAAAGACTTGGGTTTATTTTCTAAAACAAAAGTCAGAGGCATTTGTTGCATTTAAAAATTTCAAAGCTCTTAAATCTTTAAGATCCGATAGAGGAGGCGAATTCACTTCCAAAAAATTCAACAGTTTTTGTGAATCACATGGAATTCGTCGTCCACTAACGGTACCTAGATCACCACAACAAAATGGTGTAGCGGAGAGAAAAAATAGAACTATTCTTAACATGGCTAGATGTATGTTGAAAGCCAAAAATATGCCCAAGGAATTTTGGGCCGAAGCTATTTCTTGTGCAGTTTATTTGTCCAATAGGTCTCCAACAAGGAGTGTCAAAGACAAAACTCCCCAAGAAACATGGAGTGGAAGGAAGCGTAATGTTGATCATTTGCGAGTCTTTGGAAGCATTGCATATGCTCATGTTCCGCAACAAGAGAGATCCAAGCTTGATGATCGAAGTGTCAACATGTTTTTATTGGCTATGATTCAAATTCAAAAGGCTACAAGTTGTACAACCCAAGCAATGGCAAGATTGTGGTGAGTAGAGATGTTGAGTTTAATGAAGAAGCAACGTGGAATTGGAAGGCACAAGAAGAAGGAGTCTATGATTTCTTTCCATATTTTGAACAAGAAACCATGGTGCCTATACAAGAGACAACTCCACCTTCTTCTCCAACTCATGTTGCATCACCACCTTCTTCTCCAACTCATGTTGCATCACCACCTTTTTCTCCAAATCATGCTGCATCACCTTCTTCTCAAGAAATTTAAGTGAAAAGCCAAGAAAAATTAGGAGTATCTATGAACTTTTAGATGAAACTGAGGAGATTACTAATGATGATATAAATGATTTGTTTTGTCTTTTTGCTAATAGTGAACCTATGAACTTTGATGAGGCCATGAGAGACAAAAGATGGAGACAAGCCATGGAGGAAGAGATTAATGCCATTAAGAAGAATAACACTTGGGAGTTATCAACTCTTCCCAAAAGTCATAAAGCTATTGGCGTCAAATGGGTGTACAAGGCAAAGAAAAATGCTCAAAGAGATGTAGAGAGATACAAGGCGAGGCTTGTGGCTAAAGGTTACAAGCAAAAGCATGGAATTGATTATGAAGAGGTTTTTGCACCTGTTGCACGCATGGAGACTATTCGTTTGCTCATAGTCATAGCGGCTCAAATGAAGTGGAGAATTTATCAACTTGATGTGAAGTCGGCATTCCTCAATGGTTATCTTGAAGAGGAAGTCTATGTAGAACAACCGTTGGGATTCGTGGTTGAAGGCCATGAAGATAAGGTGTTGAGATTGAAGAAAGCTTTGTGTGGATTGAAACAAGCACCAAGAGCATGGAATAGTCGCATTGACAAGTACTTTCAAGACAACGGGTTTGTTCGTTGTCCTCATGAATATGCTCTTTATGTTAAAATGCACGATAATGGTGATATTTTGCTTGTTTGTCTTTATGCATGTGGATGATCTTATCTTCACCGGCAACAATCCTAGCTTGTTTGAAGAATTCAAGAAGGCTATGTCACTTGAGTTCGAGATGACCGATATTGGACTCATGTCTTATTATTTGGGCCTAGAGGTGAAGGAAATGGGAGATGCTATTTTTGTTTCTCAAGAAAGCTATGTAAAGGAAATTTTGAAGAAGTTCAAAATGTTTGATTGCAATCCCGTGAACACACCAATGGAATATAGAGTGAGATTGTCAAAGTTTGATGAAGGAGAAAAGGAAGATCCTACTCTTTTCAAAAGTCTTGTGGGAAGCTTGAGATACTTGACATGCACGAGGCCCGATATTCTCTTTGCGGTTGGAGTAGTGAGTCGTTTCATGGAAGCTCCTACGTCCACTCACATGAAAATTGCTAAAAGAATTCTTCGTTACCTAAGAGGTACTATTGATTTTGGGCTATTTTATTCATCATCTAATGATTTCAAGCTTGTGGGATTTTGTGATAGTGATTTTGAGGGAGATATTGATGATAGAAAGAGCACCACCGATTTTGTATTTTTTTTATGGGAGATTGTGCAATCACATGGAGTTCTAAGAAGCAATCCATCGTCACACTTTCAACTTGTGAATCCGAATATGTGGCGACAACTTCTTGCACTTGTCATGCTATTTGGCTTAGAAGGTTGTTGAAGGAACTTCACTTGTCTCAAGACGAAGCTACAAAGATTTGCATTCATAATAAGTCCGCACAAGCTCTTGCTAAGAACCCGGTGTTCCATGATCGAAGCAAGCATATAGATACAAGGTATCATTTCATTAGAGATTGCATTGCTAAAAAGGAAGTGGAGCTCAAGTATGTGAAGACTCAAGATCAAATTGCGGATATTTTTACAAAGCCTCTTAAGTTTGAAGTTTTTCGAAGATTGCGCAATAGTCTTGGAGTGAAGAAGAAAATTGCAAATTAAGGGGGAATGTTGAAAATAATAATTTGCAACCATCTAGAATGTTTGTGTCTAGATTCATGCGTCTTCTTCTAGATTAAGTGTGTGCTTCGTATTTGATGATTCATGTATGGTTTATTAATGAAGTTCCTGATGTATCTAGAATTTATTATGATTCATGTATGGTTTATTAATGAAGTTCCTGATGTATCTAGAATTTATTATGATTCATGTATGGTTTATTAATGAGGTTCATGTAACTAGATGTTAAGAGGTCACCTAGTGTGCCTATATATACCTATTGTACTTGAAGATTGAAATACAAGTTGAGTTGTATTCTCTTCCTCAATATTTCTCTTATTTTCTAACAGGCCTAGACTCCATCTATGATATCTAACAACTTAAAACTTACAACCCTCTCCTCTGCTTCACTATTTTATTTTAATTTAGTGGACTATTTCTCTTACCTATTTTTACTCTTTATATATATACTTTATCAATCTAATAACCTAAATTTAAAATTCAAATACTTCATTGAAAACTTTACAATTTTTATATGACAAAATTCACTTAAATCTTATTTTTTACTACATATCTGTTGTTAGAATGTTGAAAAAGAAAAAAAATAAATATACATTTGGTTTGAGTTATGCTATGCTAAAGTCTGAAATACATGACATGAACCTCTTTCACAAGTGCTTGTATTAGTTAACTAAAATTTTGTTTTTTCTCTATATATGCGCCGTGGAACCTGGCATAAGTAAGAGGGTTTCTATGCGACTTTATTTCTTTTCAAGTAAGAACTCAAAATTCCTCTACGTAACAAAAATTTTTTTATGTCATGTCTAGTGTACTTGAATTCTCAGTTTTTTTCTTAACCGCGTTCTGCATCTTTGTCCAGGTTATGAGGATTGAATTGGAAAAGGTACTTTCTCAGGAAGCATATATGATTTTATATAGCAGGTGCCTTTTTCCTCCCTAAGCAAGTACTGGCACTTAAAGCTACTTCTCTCTCTCTCCCTTTCTCTTGTTTTAAAGTTCTGATTTACTTTGCAGCCATCAATTACTTTGTAAAGGACTTGTAACCTGAAATTTTGATAGGTAGAGTGCCAAAAAATAGCTGGAGTTTGACACTAACTAATCATAAAAAGTATATAGGTTCTGCCCTATAAATCTCGATCGAAGGTTTGATTCGAATTAAGCTGTTGAGATCATAAAATTAATTGCAGTTATTATGAGATTTTAACATCTGTTTGATGCTTTTTGTCATCCAATACCTGTAACTGAATATTTATGGAGACTACTGACCCATTGTTTTGTCATGAATATATTTTAGCATGCTAAATCTGTTACAAAGAGAGCAATGGATCGTTTTTGGTTTATACACAGATGACAGATCCCTAGCTAGCTTTTGGTTGTCAAAACATCCATTTAGTTAGTATGTGACAGACATATATGTGTGCATTTACAGGACCAAGTAAGACACGCATATGAATATTGTTGTCCTAGCCAAAAGATGAATAAATACTTTGAGAAGAATTCCTGTTGCTTTCTTGTATGTGTAATTATCTTTGCACAGTGTTTTATATCCGATATGGTTAGTTTCAAGTCAAATTCGTCCGTCTCTAAGGACGTTTCCTTTCTGTGAGAATGAATCATGTTTCCAGATTGATTCAGAAGCTATTAGAATTAATGGTGAAGATATAGATAGGATTAATTCTGCAGCAGTGAGAGAAAATCCAGAGAATACAGACAGGATTAGTACTCAGCTATGTTCTTCTGAGAATGAATCATTTTCTGACGAGACATCTCCAGCCAGAACCCCTGGTTTGGTTTGAAACGTGAATTGTCCGTCCTTACATGGTTCAGAACTTGAGGGAGGGAGGGAATGGGGTCAACTCAAGATATATAGCTGAAAAAGTGGATGGCAGTTTGCAATAATTGGCTGCATTTTTTCTCGCTGATTATTTTGTTCATATTTTTTTTATCATCCCATCATTAAATTAAAAAGAAATGGGATGAAGTTTGGGTTCTTTATCTGGGGTTTCATTATTTACAGAAATCTCAGATTCTACTAATGTACCAATTTTTAGATGCCCCATAACCATTTTAGGTTGACGACATAATGGAAAAATATGGTGACAATCATTAGCTGGTAGAATTATTTGTTAGTCTTGTTGTGCCACTCCTCCTCACATGTTGTGCAAAATATTTGCACTATTATTGGTTTAAGTATCCACATAATCATTGTACTATAATAAAAAAAGTAATCTAGTTCATGTATTTTAAAAATGAGTAATTTAATCATTGTATAATTGAAATAAGTGCAAATAAGTAAAATTGATAACGGCGTTAATAAAAAATCGTTAAAATGCTGAAGTTGACTCGTAAAATCTAACAGAATTAATGATTTGAAATAAAATATAACTTAAAATATATTCCATTTCCAGCCACAGCTTGAAAATATTTTGCAACCATATCCTAAAAAAAAAAAAAAAAACAGTGACCAAGTAAGAATATTCCATTGCCAGCGGGAGGATCTGGTACTACTAATTCGAAGGACATAGAGATGGATACAAAGTATACCTCTCAATTGGACCAATCGAATTGAGTTTAGATTAGATATTTTAGATTGGATCAATTTAAATTTTTAAAAAAATTAAATAATTTTGAATTTGAATTATTTTAAATTTAAATTATTTTTACTTCAAATTATTTTAAATAGATCGATCTTTTGTGGGTATGTCTTTGTCAATCATGAGTCAGCGATGGGATATTCATTTGTCCTTGATCATGATTGATGCAGAACAACAACTTTAGTAAAATATACACGTGAATCATGATGCATTAGGCACCAAAACTATATCCACCTTACACTTAAAAAAAGCAAAAGGAGGCGCATTACTCTAAAACAGTAATAATAAAGGGAAATATGAAAACAAGGAAATAATAAAAAAATAAAATAAAATTACATTACATTACATTACATTAAAAAATATGAATGTAATATAAAAAAAATTTATTATCATTTTTTTTTTATATATTACATTCATATTTTTTAATGTAATTTTATTTTATTTTTTATTATTTGATTTATAATATTTATATTTTAATTAAAAATAACAAGACATAATTAAAAATATATATTATAATATTTTTTCTTTTCATATTTCTTTACTAATACTTATATGAACATAACGTTAGGTTAGGCCCATTATAGAAAAGCAAAAGATTAAACCTTTATCGTATAGAATAGACTAGACTAGGACAAATGGATGGTGACCAAAGTGAAGATGTTGCACAACCAAAACTTGTAAATCTCTCCAAAAAGATTCTCCATTATCTGGGTCAAACCCAACGTGGGTCTCATGTCTCAAACACCTCATAATGAATTAAGTTCCATTTCAAGCTTAATTGCGACTCTCACTGTACCACCCACCCTTGCCTTACATATCTTAAAATTTGCTGAATCCCTTAGTACTACTCCATATTCTTCGCTGTCATTTGAACTAAAAAAACAAAAATATCCTCACTTTTGCTTATACGGAAAGAATATGGTCATTTTTTGGTTATAACCCCCCCATTCCTGAACCAACTAATTAATGTTATCAATCCTCATAATCCAAAAAAATAAATCCTTCCTTTCTTGGCAGTAGAGTAGAGGGAAGGTGCCAAGTCAACTATTACATGTGAACTTGCCGTATGTATTACGGATTTGCATTAATTTAATTTTAACCAAATCAAGATTAAGGAAGAAACAAACAAACATCAAATGGCAATAATGAAATTTCCAGCCAAAGCCTGGTTTTTTACATTAGAATCTCATCTTAAATACCTACTGGCTACTAGTAATATCCAAGTCCAACCAAGCTGAAAGCAACTGCTGAAGCCTTTTTTTTTTTTTTTTTTTTTTATCGCTAAAGAAAAAGGGAGAGAGAGAGATGGGATATTCCGGTGATGAATTTGACGTAATTGTAGTTGGAGCGGGCGTCATGGGGAGCTCCACGGCATACCAAGTGGCCAAAAGAGGGCAGAAAACGTTGCTTCTAGAGCAGTTCGATTTTCTGCACCACCGGGGTTCTTCTCATGGCGAGTCCCGCACCATACGAGCAACATACCCTGAGGACTACTACCATGGCTTGGTCAATGAGTCCTACCAGATGTGGGAGCAGGCCCAGTCCGAAATTGGCTTCAGGGTCTACTTCAAGGCCCAACACTTCGACATGGGCCCAGCCGATTCCAAGAGCCTTCTCTCTGTCATCGCCACGTCTCAGAAGAAGGCCATGCCACATCAGATCCTCAACCGCCAGCAGGTGACCGAAAGATTTTCCGGGCGGATTCACATACCGGAGGACTGGATTGGAGTGTCTTGCGAGCATGGTGGTGTTATCAAGCCAACCAAGGCAGTCTCAATGTTCCAAATGCTGGCGTTTAAGAATGGCGCGTTCCTCCGAGACAACGTGGAGGTGAATGGTATAACCAAAGATGGATCAGTGAGAGGCGGGGTAATAGTGAGTGGAAGCAATGGTGAAAAGTTTTGGGGTAAAAAATGTGTGGTGACAGCAGGGGCTTGGATGAGAAAGTTGGTTAAAATAGTTAGTGGGATTGAACTGCCCATTCAACCTTTGGAAACCAATGTATGTTATTGGAGGATTAAGGAAGGGCATGAGGGTAAGTATGCAATTGGAAGTGATTTTCCAACATTTGCTAGCTATGGGAAGCCATATATATATGGCACACCATCGTTGGAGTTCCCGGGGCTGATTAAAATAGCAGTACATGGGGGTTATCCATGTGACGCAGATAAAAGGCCATGGGGTCCTGGACTCATTCCGAGCTCCTTGAAACAATGGATTGAGGAGACATTTAGAGGTTTGGTTGATTCAAACGGACCTGTTTCAACTCAATTGTGCGTTTACTCGATGACCCCGGATGAAGATTTTGTGATTGATTTTCTGGGAGGTGAGTTTGGGAAGGATGTGGTGATTGGGGGTGGGTTTTCTGGTCATGGCTTCAAGATGTCACCGGTGATTGGGAGGATACTGGCTGATCTCGTGCTTACTGGAGAGGCAAAAGGTGTTGAGCTAAAATACTTTAGGATAGCAAGATTTGAGGAGAATCCCAAAGGGAACATTAAAGACTTTGAAGATCAAGTTGGGGCTGTTGGTGTTGGGCTATTACCAAGTGCACTCTGACTCAACCAAAACCAATTTCTACTCATCGTGTGTGTTCTTCATTTTTCCCATTCATACCATCCAAATCTTCTTCTTCTCCTTCTCCTCCTCCTCCTCCTTTCGAATCATCAAGAAAAATGAATAAAACTTTAAATTTGCGTTTAGATCTGTAGCCTGTCTATGTAGTGTGCTGCTGCTATCAGTAATATCTCTGCCTCAACCTCATTTAATTTATGAATCAGCTAGTCATCAGTTCAGCTCAATTACCAACTCCCTAAGTCCCTGCTTCTCACATGCTTGCCCCCCCCCCCCCCCCCCCCTCTTTTAATCTTCAGCAAACATATTGAACCTGTAAGCATAGCATAGCGGAGTTTTTGCATGTTGAAAAGTTGTACGACACAACTTAGAGTTAGACACGACCACCATACAAGCACTAAAGATTCAAAGGAGAACTTCAGGATTAAGCCAACAAAACAGAGAAAGAGAAGAGAAGGAATGGTGGGGTTGAGAGAGAAAGGGAGCAGTGGGAAATAAGGTTAGATAGGCACAAACTGTAATGCAAATCTGCTAAAAAATTTACAAGATAGAACACCGTTCAAAATGCAGCATTCCTGTTTGTGTATAACTAACAAAACCTGTTGCTTGTACACAAATCTTCTAACTACAGTAAGAATCAATCATACAACCTTTGGTTGGTTCAAAGTGAACAATCCTTAATCTATGTCCTACATAATTGTAGCAAGCATTTTTCCTTATTGGACATAAAACTAACCAAGCAATCTGAGATACACACAAATAAAAAAAGGGCAAATCAAAGTTGCCTGGTTGAGCTAAATAATGAATCAATGGACCATGTTTAGAAAGAAAAAAAAATTGATAATGGGCAGCCAAGTATGCATTTGAAGGCAAAATCATGGTTGGCACTTGGCACTCCTTGCTAAACTTTGACTCAAAAACTAATGGATAACCTGCAGAACAGCAAACCAAGACCATAAACTCAAAGTATGAGAAGCATGGCTTTGTAAGAAACAAGATTCCATTCCTAATTCAACAAAATTACAGAAAGACAAAGATGGTGACAGTTTGCAATAGCAATACCTGGAGTTAGCGTGATAAGGGTGTTTGGTACCATAATTTGATTTGTTTTCGAAGAAAGTTTGGTATGTTTTAACTGCTTAATTAATTGCTCTAATCTGATCCGCAACGGTTATGTTTGGATTTGGTTTATGTGAAAAGAAAAGAAAAGGAACCCAGAGCAGACCGACATGGTAATTCCTCAGATGCGCATGTGTCCGTAGCAAATGGGCTGATGGCAGTAGTCCAGGAGAGTTAATATCTGGCTCACTCTTTTGGGCCATTAATTTTCATAGTGACATGTCCTTCTTGGATCCCAATGTGTAAATAAATACCCAAAATCCCCATCAAAAAGACAAATAAAAAGGGGCTGTAACTTTGGGCGAGGCTTATATAGGATAGGATAGGATGCCCTATTTTGTTTGAGTGAAAAAAAGTCCAAACTGGAATCCAGCCCTTGCTTAATCTTTAGATTATGATGCTAATTAATCTTTCATTCCTTGTTTTTGTTTTTTTAAGGAAATGATGGTGAAGTTGATAATAAAGTGATAGATATATAAGCAAGTGTTGGTATACATATACAATAGAATACAGATGTTGAAACAATATGAGAATATGCAAATTGCTAACATTCCTATTCCTTCAATTTTAAAGCAGGTAATAAAAGGGAAAGTCAATTTAAATTTTGGAAACAAGTAATCCCATTTTTATTAAAGGATGTCAACCCCAATGTATCTTTCTAGTTTTAAACTATTTCTGTCACACATGCTCGCTCTCCCACTCTGAATTATTTTTGTTTTTATTATTTTTTTAATAAATAAATTATAAAAGTGAAAGCATCTTTCATCTTTATTTATAACTTTATTATATTTTATTAAAGGGGTTCGTTCAATCAACCAAGAAAGTCCACTATTATTATTCCAATCAAATTCAGAACTTCCCCCTCCTTGTGCACGCGCGACACTTTAATACTGAATACCCTTTTTAATTTTATGAAACAAAACAATACCTTTGTCTAAGTCAAAGTCTTACAAACATGAAAAATAATAATAAAAAAGAAAAGTATGGTTCACCGTACAATAATTCAATGAATATATGAGGGCTGATGCCTAATGGTGGCCATTAAAGATGTAACCTAAGTTTGAAGTCCGGATATTTTTATTTTATACATTTGTTAAGACCCTTAAAACAAAATATTTCTAATTCTAATTATGATTTACAAATAACAAAAAAATTGATATCTTGAACGGATGGAAATTTGATTGGAACACCAAGGAATCAAATCTTTAACCAAATCCTCTAGGTCTAGAATGTTGCCTTAGTGACACCAACTAAAGTTTTATATCTCCTTCCTTCGCATATTACCATTATTATTATTTGATGTAGGTATTTTTTTTAAATAAAAAATTATTTTATGATGTTATGTGAGTTTTTTAAATAAAAAAATTATCTCATAAGATCACGTGAGGTAGTTTTAAAAAAAAAAAAATTACATAAATATTCTTAATTTTGTTTTATATCATATACTCAATTTGATTTTTTAATAATTTTCTCAACTGAGTTAGTGTCACTTAACTCGTGATATCAACTCAGACATTTCTTTTATAATAACTAGAATTTCCTGACACTCACCATGAGAGTGAAAAATAGGTACTTTTTGTAATTGGGTAGTTTTTGTGGAGAGGAAGAGAGTGGTGGGTAGTTGTAAAAGTTTTGTGAGAGTGGTTGATTTTTTTTATTAAGTGAATGATTTTGTAAGTTATTTTTTTTTTTAAGAAAAAATTAAAAAGTTATTAAATTACTTTTTTTAATTCAATTTTATTTGTTTTTAATTATTATAGTTTGATTTTTTGGACATTTCTTCAACTAAGTTGATGTTTTTTAATTCGTGACACCAACTCAAGAATTCTTTTTAACAATAGTATAGATATAGATTATTATTATTAATCATAATCTAATGAGGCTTTTATTAATAATTATAATAATTTTTAAGGTGGTTTTATTAATATTGTAACTGAAAGTGGTGGTGCTTTTATTATTATTAAGTAAAAAAATTTGCACACCAATCTATCCCTCTCATTTTTATATAGTTTGAAAATAGGAGTGTTTTAATTACAAATAAATAAAAAGAAATCATGAGACAAGATATACAAATCTCAAAGTCAAAAAACCCTCCACTGGGTTTTGCAGATTTAAGAATAAAATAAAATAAAACTGAAATAAATAATTGTCATGACAGTCATGTTTTGACTGAAATTGTTATTTTAAATAAATTGAATTCAGATCTGATAGCCGATTGGAACTTTGAAGGCTCAATAGTGCTTTTTTTTTTCTTTGCTTTTGTTTATAATGTTTTCCTTATTTTAAAGTTGAGAAGAGAAGATTGAGTCAACCCAAATGTTGTTTAAACCTTACAAACTGGAATTATGGAACTTATTAGTATTGTATTGTTATCCTTCAAATTCAAAGTTATTACTTAGTACTGGAAAAGACCAAAAAACCGGCATCTCTACCATAAGTATATTTGGTCAAGAATGAAAATGGAACAAGTTGACAAATGCTCTATAAAACTTATTCCCCAATAATTATAATAATAATAAAAAATTATAAAACAATCCGCCTTCTCCAATTAATTAATTAATAATAAGCAATCAAATCAAAGTATATTTATATTGGAGAATCTCTTTTTTTTTTGGATAAGTAAGTGTTTTATTTATCCAGAAAGCAGTTAAACTGCTACATCCAACATCATGTGCAACATGTACTTAAAGCTATACATACTTAAACAATACTTGAACAAAACTTAAGACCACTAATCAATCAGGGAACAATAGCAACATACTTCAGCAATACTTAAAGCAATTCCAGAATGGACAAAGATCCTAGGAAAAAAGAAACAGTCCCCAGTTTGCATCCAATCTTCGGTTCACTTCATCAGGAATAATGTTCTTGAGCCCCAACAATCGCATTCTGATGATCTCTTTTATCTGCTCAATGATGGCTCCTTGTGTGGATTGAAGGCGATTAAAACACCTATTATTTCTCTCCCTCCAGATCGAGTAAAGAAAGGCACTCCATGATAAACGCAAAATAACAGAAATGAGAGTTTTTCCTCTGATTCTGTTTACTGCCCATTGCAGCTCTGCTTGCCAGCTCCTTATGCTTCTATGAAGTTGACATAAGCATAGTATATGCCCCCAGATTTCCTTTGAATAGTCACATTCAAAAAATATATGATTCCGGGTTTCTTGCTCAGTTTGACATAGCTCACATTTTCCATCCACCTCCATGCCCCATGACATCAATCTGTTCTTTGTAGGCAGTTTGTCCAATATAGCCATCCAAGCTACCAGTGCATGTTTAGGAATATGAAATGGAAACTAGATCAGTTTATCCCACTCCACCTTGTCCTGCCTAGGCCTGAGATCATTCCAGACTTTAGCCACCATAAATCTGTTCCCAGGGAACTTCCAAGTTAGAGCACCATTCTGGTTGGAGGTGAACCTCAAAGCCAAAGCCCTCAGCTGAAGCATTTTACGCCATGTCCAGCTGCTTCCTGGGGAAGGTTGAACCTGCCACACTGTTCTTCCTTTCAGCACATAGGCATGAAGCCAGGCAATCCACAATGAACCTGCCTGAGAGAGAAGTGCCCATAGGTGCTGAATAATGCAAGCCTTATTCCATATTCCCAAGTCTTTTAATCCAAGACCCCCCTCTGACTTTGGACAGCAAATGGAACTCCATTTGACTCTTGCTCCCTTAGCTGAGTCATCTCTTCCTTTCCAGAAGAACCTGCTGCATAATTGATTAATTCTTTTAAGAACAGCCTTAGGCAAAACAAAGTGCCTGCACCAGAAATTGGACACATTAAAAAGAACAGATTGAATGAGCTGAAGCCTTCCTGCATAGGATAACATGCGTGCTGTCCAGCCATTGATTCTCTGAGTAATTCTATCAATCAAAGGAGAACAATCCTTTTCAGAGAGTCTTCTTGTGACCAAAGGGACCCCAAGGTACCTAACAGGTAGTTTGCCAAGTTTAAACCCTGTCAACTCTTGCATCTCAAGTAGAGTGGTCCTACTAACACCAGAGGATAAGACTTCACTCTTGGAAGGGTTTAATTGCAAACAGAAATGGTATAAAAGTAATGGAGAATACCCTGTATGCCCACAACAGAATCCAAGTTACCCTTTGCAAAAATCAACAGATCATCTGCAAAGCACAGGTGAGTAAGCTTGATTCTGTGACATTTAGGATGGTAGCTGTAAACTCCATGAAGAGCCCCTGCATCCAGAAGTCTGGATAAAACATTCATAGCAATGACAAAAAGATAAGGAGAGAGAGGGTCTCCCTGCCTTAACCCCTTTGCTCCTTCAAAGTACCCTACTAATCCTCCATTAAGAGAAATTGAGAACTTTGGGGAAGTGATGCATGCCTTGATCCATCCTATGAACTTATCAGGCAATCCGTAAACTGATAAAACAGTGAGAATGAAGTCCCAATTTAATGAATCAAAAGCTTTTTGGAGATCAATCTTCATTGCAAAACGGGGGGATAAGGTTGCTCTTCCATACCCTTTGACCAGTTCCTGAGCCATGAGAATATTATCTGAGATGCTTCTCCCTGGTATGAAGGCACTCTGATTGCTGGAGATCATAGTAGGGAGGAGTGGAGTGAGCCTGGCAGTGATGATCCTGGTAATACATTTATAAATGACAGAGCAGCATGAAATAGGCCTGAAGTCCTTCATATGATTAGGATTCTGGGATTTTGGGACAAGAGCAATACATGTAGAGTTAAAGACTGATATCCTGCTCCCTGATTGAAAGAAGGATAAGATTGCTGCAGTGACATCATCTTCCACAATAGGCCAAGCAGTTTTAAAAAACTGTGCAGTGTATCCATCTGGCCCTGGGGCTTTGTCCCCATTCTGCTCAAACATGGCTCTTTTCACCTCCTCTTTTGTAACAGCCTTAGCTAAATTGTCCTTAGCTTCAGTAGGCAAGGCAGGCTGAATAAGTTCAGTAAGAAGCTCCCTAGGGCAGTCTGTGACCTGTTTGTCCTCAGTCCCAATCAACTTCTGAAAGAACCTTACAGCCTCATTTGAGATTTGGCCAAAATCTTCCAACTTCCTTCCCTCATCATCATAGAGGACTCTGATGGATTGCTTGCTATGCTTTGCTGACACCATTTTATGGAAATAATGAGTGTTCTGATCCCCCTCCTGCAGCCATTTTATCCTTGATTTCTGTCTGTAATAACTTTCCTCAGCCTTTTGGAGTTCCATCAATTCTGCATAGAGTCTTCTTTCTGTTTCAACAAGAGTATTAGATGGCCTTTGATGCAGATTGATCATCTGCATGCTCTCCAATTCTTGCCTTTTATCTTGAACCTTCCCTAAAATGTTGCCATATATGGCCAGGTTAAATGCCCTCAGTACTGCCTTTAATCTCTTCAATTTGTGGAATAGAGTGGTCATAGGATTGCCAATGAAAGGCTCTTGCCAAGAGTTTTCCACAATGTTCAGGAACTCTGGATTCCTAGTCCAGAAATTAAAAAACCTAAATGGCTTTGGGGGAGAATGAGCAGTCAAGTTCATCTTTATGTATGCTAGGCAGTGATCAGAAACCATTGGAGCCAAAAACTCAACAAATGAGTGAGCAAACTGTGTATGCCAGCAATCATTCACCAAAACCCTATCAAGCTTTTTAGCCAAGTAAGCATCAGTTTGGTGGTTGGACCATGTGAATGCTGGTCCAGTACTGGTATGATCAAACACTGATAGCTGTGTCAAGCAGTCCTGAAAATCCTTCATATCAGAGGTAAGCATGTAGGAGCCATTGAAATCTGAGCTTTCCTGTGGTCTTGCTATAACATTGAAATCTCCAGCCAAAAGCCAAGTAGAGCCATCAATTCTGCCTTGAATGTCCTGAAGATGGTGCCAAAGCCTTCTTCTACTTATGCCTTCATTGCTTCCATAAATTGCTGTAATATAGAACCTGGTAGAATTATAAGTGGTGCAGCATGTAATGCTCTGATCAGATGTTGCAATAAGATCAACCTGCATCTGATTTCTCCATAGGAACCATATTCTCCCATTATAAGCTTCTAAGTAGTTGTGATGTAGCTTCCATCCCTGAAAGAGCCTATCTACTATAGCTGGCATGTTTTGTTGTTTCACTCTTGTTTCCAGTAAGCAAACAAGGTCTGCCTTCAGGCAGTTTATTCTCTGTATAATACTTTTCTGCTTTTGAGGGTTGTTTAGCCCCCTAGTATTCCACACTATAAAATTCATGAAAGTTGAGGGGGGGTCACTCCAGAGGCAGGTAAAACTGCCTTACCTCTTTTCCCCTTGTCAATGGGCCCTTTCTTCTTATTCTTCAAGGCTTTCATCAAGTCTGCAACTCCTGCTGCTGCCCTTTGCTTCTTAGGAGAGTTTGGAAGGATTTCCACCACTTGTTCCTTCTCTCTCCATTGCTCAGAGCCACTAGTTTGTCCAGGGTCTACATTTGTCCTCTCTGAGTCACTCAGGATGTCAAATCTGTTTTGGGAACCAGCTAATACTGACTTCTTGCTTTTCTGTATGCTTCTGCTTCCTCTCCCTTTACTGTCCTCATTAACTTCTGTTTCCTTCATACTTACCTCTTTCTGTTCTTGAGCCATAGGCAGGGCACTGCTTTCAACTTCTACGCTGCTTGTAGCCTGTGCATCATGTTTTGACAGTTCTGCTTTAGGCCCCTCCTTTGGAATCCAAACTTTGGTAGCCCCTACAGGCTGTTTGGTGCAATTTCTGTCTGTATGCCCAAACAAATTGCAATGCTTGCATTTTGGAGGGTACCAAGGGATATCCACAACAACATTTGCAATAGTGCCATCACATAACTCAACATTAATACATTTTGGGATGGGGACATCCACTGCAATCTCCACACATACCTTTGCATAGGCCAATCTCTGTTGGCTAGCAGTGATTCTATCCATATACAATGGAGTTCCTAGGGCACTAGCAATATAGCTGAGGCCACGTCTGGTGTACAATTCCAGAGGAACTCCTCCCAAATGGATCCAAACAGGTAATTTCTTCAAATTAAACTCTAATGATTTCATACCTGGCTCCCATTTTCTCAGAATGAGTGGCTTATTCAAAATGTGCCAAGGTCCCTGCTCAAGAACCCATTCTCTGGTGTCAGCATTCGAAAATTGAACTAGGTATAAGTTCAGGCCAGCAGATTTGATCACCACTGCTCCATTCTTTCCCCATAACATGTTGGCAAGTCTCTGAAATGTGCTGAAGTTTGGTGCCTTGCCAACAAACTGCGCCACAACTGAGTTCATCCACACAGTTGCTCATTCTTCAAAAACCTCAGCTGGAGGTTTGACGGTGATGGATCCATTTGAGTGTTGAGGTGGGAAAAACAGCAACGATTGATCGGAGGAGATTGTGAAGAGCTTCTTCCAATCAAAATTGGTCTTGACTGATGCCACGTCAGCAAAGGTGGTTGTAACTAACTTTTCTGGAATGTGCAAGCACTCCGTAACTGTCTCACGATCCTCTCGAACATTGGATAATTCAGTATTTGGATCACCATTGATGAGATCATGAGAACCTGGTTCGTTGTTGAGAGCAACAGCAACCACTGTAGAACCTTCTTTTCTCATGCCAGGATCCATACTCTTCATCTGTTCCAAAAGAGCCTCAGCATCCTCTTTCTTGAAACACAACCCAAGTGATTTTTCAGTTGAAACACCCGAAACCAACGCGAATTCCTCCTCTGAAATACTGAAAGCATAAACCGGAACCCCAACCAATCTCTCAAGGCAGCCGCTGTTTTTTTTTTTTTTTTTTTTTCTTTTTCATATCAATCTTCCATACCTCAGCATCCTCTTCCCGTTCTCGGTCCCGCTCTTACTCCGGCTCAGACTCCAAGTCCAGCTCTCGCTCTTGGTCTGTGTCCCGCTCCAAATCTGCTTCCCCGTCTAGCTCTCGCTCTCGGTCCAGATCTTCCTCCTAAGTCCAGCTCTCGCTCTCGGTCAGCCGATCGATGCCCCAGTTCAAGAGAACCAGAAATGGAAACCACCAGATGCTGGAATCTTCAAAGTCAATTTCGATCGAGCTTCTCACAAAACCAACAGATTTGGAGGGATAGGTGTAGTGATCAGAAACTCAAATGGGTTAGTGATAGGGGCTTACTCCACAAAAGCTGTGAACGTAAATGACTCTTTTTTGGTGGAAGCGAAGGCAGCAGTTCAGGCACTTGCTTTTGCAGTGGAAATCGGCTTTTGTAAGTAAATCTGAAGCAGTGTAGGAGTCGAAAGTCGCTAGTCCTCGCAAACTCCTCCCCTCCCGACTTTCTCAGATCTGTTTCTCTTTCCCTCCGACAGCTAGAGAGAGGCGTTACTTGGGAGTTTAGCTTTGGCTGAAGAAGCAGAGGCGTGAGGACAGCGGTTGATGGAAGAGGAAGGAGAGAGAGAGCGGATCTGTTTCTCAGATCTGTTTCTCAGATCTGTTTCTCAAAAACTCGAGATTCTTTTTCCTCAGAAATGAGCCGCGACCCTTTTAAAAGCAAATCACGATCATGAAATGTCCCACTCGCCGTCAGGAAAGAAGAGATTGGGGTTTCTCAACAGAGAGCTTCAGTTGCTTCGAGGTTCAGTATCATTTCATCATTTTGATAATTCGCTATTCAGACTTTGAGTGCTGCTAGCTCTGAAATTCTGGATCAGTCATTTGCAACTCATGGCAGTGGACAGATGGATTCTGTTGCAACACAAGAAAATTCCTCTATATCGGTCGGTGATGATGATTTCGATCAGGGTTCCCAGAAGAGTAAATCAGGAGGAGATGAGTTGGATGAAGACGAGCCTGGCGGTGGATCACCTGATTTTCACTCCCAGATTACATAAGCAAGGATGAGAGCAAACGTCTTTTGCCCTTCGGTATTGTGGGGGTTCTTCTAGATGAGTTAATAGCAGATAAAGCCCTGAAGAAAGAAGAAAAAGAATACGGAAGACAGGGATCGCCGGGGGATAGAGAAATAAGAAGCCGGCGGAAACACCACCGCCAGACACGCCGTCAACGTAAGAGGCGATTGGAGACTGGAGAGGAAAGGATTTTTGGGAGGGAGAAACTGATTATTATTATTTTTTTTAAGCTTATTGATGACAAAAATTATTATTTTTTTAAAAAAATTATACCAAAAAAAAAAAAAAAAGAGACCCAAGTTTGCTGCAGACTAGTTACTGTTAACTCAATTTTTTTTTCATTGACCATAACATTAACATATTTAAGAAGAATCAAATTCTGCCTTCCTCGCACCAATCAGTAATCACTTCATATTATCTAACTTTTTTTAATTATTATTTTATTTTGTGTTAATTATTTTTGGAGGTTCCAAATTTTAGAAATTAACGGAGATATGATTGTGTTAATAAATGCTACCTACCACAATTACAATATGAATAGACAAAGCCACAAAGGGAGAGAGCAAAAAAGGCGTTACTTAAAAACTCAATCAAAAAACTTCGCAACAAAGGCTCTATTCATTTTCCTCTTCTTCGATTGGCATTGGCACCGGTTAAATTTGGCAATTTCATATATAATAGGACAAAATTAATTAAAATATAATATGATACAAAAAATTAATGTAAACATTATATTAATATATAAGTATGTAAAAATATATATAACATAAATTATTAATATATTAAAATTTATATAAATATATAATAAATTAAGCACAATTATAATAAAATAAATAATACAAATATGATAAAAATATACGAATTATTAAATCTAGCCGCGGTTAATTTTGATGCCAAACAGAGTCAATTATTAAATCTAGCCGCGGTTAATTTTGATGCCAAACAGAGTCAATTGCCCTCGCACTTCGAGGTAACCCAGAACAATTTTAATTAAATTAAAATAGTCATTCTCAACTCTTTCATGTGAGAAAGTCGTTTGTTCTGGTCTCGTCAACGTTGTTGATCAGTTAATTGTTTTTCTTCAACCTTCCACGAAAATTTCAAACCCCCTTAATTACGATTGGGAAATGTTAATTAATTGTTAATGATATTAATTAAAATAATATTTATAATTAATATATTATTTTAATAAAAACAACATATTGAATATATATTTTTTTTTAAAATAAGATTTAATTTTTGCTTATAAACACTTGTTAACCGAAGAGATTACTATTTACAGCTGTTTGGACCAAAAACAAATCTTACCTCATATTCTGTCTGCGTTGGGGCCCACCACCCACCACATCAAGAGATAAAGCCCCCGATTTGTTTATTCAACCATCTTCCATGGAAATCTTCAAACCAATCTTACCCGCTGAATCAAAAAACCACTTTGACTCCCACCAAATCTCTTAGCAGTCACCCGCTCACCATTCAACCCTTATATCACCCCCCCCCCCCCTTCTTTCACTTTCCTCCTCATCTTCTACGCTTCTCTTCCCCCAGGTTTCAATGACTTGTTGAGCTCTCTAGCTATCTTCCCTGCGCGCTTCGTTTCCGTGTTTTTCGTCGTTGCTTTCTGAAAATGGCGACAGATCTGATGCTTTTTCCAAAGATGGATGATCAGATGGCCATACAAGAGGCTGCATCACAAGGCTTGAAGAGCATGGAGCACCTGATCCGCCTCCTTTCTCACCAGTCAAACCACGTCGACTGCACGGACCTCGCCGACCTCACCGTCTCTAAGTTCAAAATGGTCATCTCACTTCTCAACAGAACCGGTCACGCAAGGTTCAGACGCGGACCGATTCAGTCCTCATCTTTCTCGTCTTCCCCATCATCATCCTCTGCTTTTCTAACCGTTCCTAATTCTCACAAGTCTCCAACTCCGGTTCCGATTGCACAACCGGCGACCATAAGTCCAGCGTCGCTTGCAGCTCAGGTTATCACTCCTGCTACTTTCGTTAAATCGCAGCCACAGAGTTTGACGCTTGACTTTACTAAACCTAATTTGTTTAGCTCCAATGCTAAAAGTACTGAGTTAGAGTTTACAAAAGAAAGCTTCAGCGTTTCTTCGAACTCTTCATTTATGTCTTCTGCCATCACCGGAGATGGCAGTGTTTCCAACGGGAAGCAAGGATCCTCTCTATTCTCGGCGCCGGCACCGTCCGTTTCCGCGGGAAAACCACCGCTCTCCTCTGCTTCACACAAGAAGAGGTGCCACGATCATGAGCACTCTGAAGACGTCTCCGGCAACGGCAAGTGCCATTGCTCGAAGCGAAGGTAATATTATTATCTTTTTAGTTTTCTTAATCTATAGCGTATTTTAGCAGTCAGCTTTAGCTTTTGACTAATGCTGTATACGTGACTTTATCGGATATCGTAACAAAGTTCTTTTTGAAAGATTAATAACGTAGCTGAATTTGTGAGTCATAAAAGTAATTTTAGTCGAGTTCAATTAAGATCGGGTGAGTCAGTATTAAAATGTCCGAGTTTGGCTGGACTCGTGTCGATTGCCGCGCGTTATAGGTCAACGTTGTTGGGGGTTGTTGAACGGTTTAGGTATTAAATGATAGGGCACGCGTGATAATGACAAAAACTAAACTTTTGTGAAGAGCGGCATCAAATTTTTGAACTTTGGTATTACAAGAGTTTTGTCTTATTAGGTGCTTTTCAGACTTTTCTTCTGGCTTGAATTCAATGTTGTTGACCCTTTATGATAACAAATTGAAAGAAAAGGGACACCATACGTACACGGCTCACGATAGCACTTATGGTGCGCATGATAGGACTCCAGTTCACTAATTTATTTATTTTGATGGAATGGAAGTTCACTTCATTTTTAATTATACGTACACGGCTCACGATAGCACTTATGGTGCGCATGATAGGACTCCAGTTCACTAATTTATTTATTTTGATGGAATGGAAGTTCACTTCATTTTTAATTAATTAATAATATTAATCATTTAACTATTTAAGTATAACTTGGAGCAGTTTTGCTGAAGGATTGTATTTGTTCTTAATTAATATTGCAGAAAAAATCGTGTGAAGAAAGTAATCAGGATTCCAGCGATCAGTTCGAAGATCGCCGATATTCCACCAGACGAGTATTCTTGGAGGAAGTACGGGCAAAAGCCAATCAAGGGTTCACCATACCCACGGTAACTAATTTATTCCTTCTGAATCTGTGACCTCCATCGCTGGATCATCAACTCAGATGACACAGCATTTGTTTTGTAAGATCCGTTTTTTATTTTAGTTTTTGTGTCCAATTTTTCAGGGGATATTACAAGTGCAGTACTGTCAGAGGGTGCCCTGCGAGGAAACACGTGGAGCGAGCCCCGGATGATCCGTCTATGTTGATTGTAACTTACGAAGGGGAGCACCGCCATTCTCAACTCGTGATGCATCAGAACTTGGCTCCTGCCGTGGGACTGGTCTTCGAGTCAACGTGATAAGCAAATACTAGGGAAAAAAAAAAAAACCAAAACAAAGGAATTAAGGATGTAGACTTTTTCTAATATTTTGGAGTGGTTGAGGGGACTGGATGTAAATTTGTTATTGTATTTTTCCAAATGAAAAAAGAAAAGAAAAGGTAGAATAGTTGAGATTTTGCAAATGGATGCTTATGGTAAAATTAAATTAAATTAAATTGTTTTTATTATTATTATTATTATTATTATTATTATTATTATTATTATTGTTGGATTGGTGATGGGATGATATGATAAAAGGTGAGAGTGAAAGAAATGGTTGGAGTGGGGGGTGTGGGGGTATAAGGATAAGAGACATCGGTGAATTCAGCAGCTTTTAATGGTGATTGGTGAAGGGCATGGATGATAAAGGGTGAAAATGAGAGTGGTCCATTGGAAATAGTTTTTTTCTAAAATGGATTAGATCCTTGAACTGTGAATAATAATATCTTGGTCGTGAATTTGAAGCTTAAATTATAATAATACATGAAAACTTATGGTATGATTTATTCAGCTGTGGATCAATTATTGTGTTGGGATTATTTCATTCATAGGCTTCAGTTGTCAAAGTTTTTGAGAAGAAAACTATAATTATTGTCTTAATTAATCCACCTCTAGTTTGGAGTTTGGAGTTTGGACTCTTCACATCCAATCTCAGATCTCGTTTGTTTGTTTGTTTGTGTTGTTATGAGAATCCTTCTTTTTAAACAAGAGTTTGATTAATTGGTGTCAATAAGTATTAACTAAGGAGATTCTAAAATTGAGGTGATTTAGCAAGAGAAAAGTCTTCTCAGTCTCTGAACTGTGGAAGGAGTTCTCTTAGTCTTGTCCAGTCTCTGTATTGCGAGCTGCATAAGGGGAAGAGGAAGGATCTGCAAGAAGAAAAGAAATTCATCCCCGGTTATGTACAAGAGTTCAAAGCAGCAACGAACCGAGTGATTAGCAGTTTTGAGAACCACAATCGGCAATGGCAACATCCTAAACCAGGTATATTTAAGGTCAATTTCGATGGGGCTCTTGATATAAGGATCAAAGTAGGAGGAGTTGGAGTTGTGGTAAGGGATTATTTGGGAACAATTTTAGGAGCTAGCTCGATGAGGGTTGACGTAGTGCAAGATCCATTCTAAGAAATATATATATATATATATATATATATATATATATATTCTAGAGATCAGAGGTGCTCATGGGCCAGGCCGGGCCGCGGCCCTTTTTTTCTGCCCAGGCCCGCCCGTTTAAGCCCGAATCACTGTTCATTGGAATAAAAAATAATTTTTTTTTTATTTTTTTAATTAAAATTAAATAAAATAAATATTATTTTAATAAAAATCACTGTTCCGAGCCGGGCCGAGCCGGCCCGAAACATAAATTATCCTGCCCAGACCCGGCCCGTATTGGGCCGGGCCGGACGGGCTGCCCGACCCGTGAGCAGGTCTACTAGAGATAAAACAGAAGAAAAAAATAACAAACTTTGTTAAAAGTTAAGATATGCGGAGGCCTTTTTTAAATATAATAAAATTTTGGTGATTGTTTTTTTTTATTTTTAAAGTTGAATAAACTATATTATTTCTTTTATTTATTTGTAAAAACTAAATGTAAATATTTTTATTCTTAAAATAAATATTAAAAAATAAAAACCCGAAAAAGTCATTTTACTCGAATTTACTTTTTTTGGCAATTAAACTTCTAACATCCTCTCTCTTTTAAGAAGTAATAATTGAAATAATGAGAGATATTAGCGGAGTTCGATGAGCTTAAAATAAGTTTTATTATATATAAATATGATAAATTATATAAAATTAATATGTTTATATATAAATTTTTTTTACATATAAACATGATAAATTATATATATATATGACAAATTACATATAAATATGATAAATTACATATAATATGATAATTATATATAAATATGACAAATTACATATAAACATAACATATTTATCATATTTAAATTACATATAATATGATAATTATATATAAATATGACAAATTACATATAAACATAACATATTTATCATATTTATATGTAATTTTTTAAATAATATAATTTTTTTTTATAAATATAATTGTATTTTTACATATAAATACAATAAAAATTATATATAAATATGATAAATTTTATATATAATAAAATCTATGAAAAGATCATCATAAAAAGCTTTTCTTATAATTTTTGGAGATATTAAGACTTCTTGTTGTTGATCCTTCCTTCTTATTTATCTCCTATTCCATGCCTGCCTGTTTAAAAATCCTTAATATAGGCACCTTGATCCTCTTATCAACGCATCTTCTCTTTCAGCTTACAAAATCCATTTACTTTTAGTATTTTATTATTGGCCTTAACTTCCGATTGATGACAGTAAAATTCATCTATCTGGAAGACAAGGAGAAAGCGAAGAAGAAGACCCAGGCCCGAGGGGAAGGCTAAAGTTGTGAATTTTTTTGACTCAATGGAGGTTCTGGTTGGTCCCACGTTTGGCATCGATGTTAGAGACCGGCCTCAAGAGAAGACATGGGATGGGATAGACATAGTTTATAGTTATAGATAGAGATGGTTAATGGATAGGGGAGATGTCGCGTTCATGTATGATATGCATTGAGAGTTCTTAGATTTTATTTTATGTTTCTTACAACTGCTCTTTCTTTTTAAAGACTATCCGGTCCTTGTGATTTCAGAACGCCATAGGTTGTTGAATGGGACATTATTGACATTTCAGACGTCGGGTGACAGGAGACCTGAATCCACCATTTTTCATTATCCATTTATTTAGATAATAATAATAATAATATTAATATTATTATTATTAATTCAACATGTAGTTGTAGATGGCATGCATTAATTTCTCAATTTGTCCCAAGAAGAATGCGTGGCAAGTAGCAAATAGCAATGCAAGGATGACATATTGTTAAAGTTGAGTTAAACAATTAGTTTTACAGTGCGTGCGTTCATGTACAAATGATTTTTTGTAAAACCACACGAAACAAAAAACAATTGTTAAAGTTGGACTTTACGGAAGAGTTTTAGACTTAGATATCTGTTAGTGCAAGCAAAGCAAAGCTGATGGTGGTGATGGGGATGGTGAAGAATAGAAAGAGAGATAGATACAGCTTCCATTCCATTCCAAGGGGATTTGTCCGTTGGATAAAAAAGAGAATTGAAAGAGACATCCGCACTTTCATTTTGAAGAATATTCCCCAATATGAAAAACTTAAGCAATGAAACAAAGTTACGTGCAAATTAATAATGCAATTTGTAGATATTTGATGCGGATCTAACTAAGATCTTGCTTTATATTAATTATTCCTAAGCTTGGACTGGACTGGACTGGACTACTACTTATATGATGTTTATGATGATCTTATGCCCCTACTAGAGAGAATACAACCAAAAATTGAAGGAGAAGGCGGTCATCTTTCAAATGCGAGCTAAGTACGTACCTGCATTTTTTTAACAGAAAAATAACAAAATTTTGCATTAAAAATGCGAGATTGAGGTAGCAACTGAGAAGCCAAACAATGAAATAAATTGTTGTTGCACATTAACTGCCTCCCTTTTGTTTTAGAGTGATCTTATCCCCAAGACTAAGAGCAATCCCCGGGGTCTTGCTCCTTATCCTGATGTACCCACTAAGCTTATTCCCATCTCCTTCTTTCTCAACACTCACATTTACCAAGGCATCCTCCCCAAACACGCTCTTTGCATACAGATTAGCTCTCACCATCTAGCACAGATCTGAAACACTGCCCAAATAGGAAGATTTAATTACTTACATACTATCTATAAGAGATTTACTACTGTATTCAACACCAACTTCTATGCAAATTTTATTTTGACCCACAATACCATAAACAGACTTTTTATTCTGCAAATTGAGCTTATCATAGATTCATAAACTTGTTTCGCAACAATAAAGTGACATATAAATCATATAGCCTACTCTACTACTATTCATGTGCAACCTACAACATGCTATGCAGAAACCATAAAATGATCAGTTTATTTTTAAATAACTTCCGCTGCAGTGAGACACTTCATGTTGGTTGACTTGATAATATGGTCAAGGAATTCCTTCTCATCTTCAATTACAGTGTTAACGGCAACCTGAATCACAAAAATATATATATATATAAATATATATATATATATAATGAAAATTAAAATTGAAACATCAATGGAGATAAGAACTGTTAGTTTAGTCCCAGGAGAAGCTTACAGATTTAGAGAGTGAACTCTATTAGCAGTAAGAGGGGAATAAAATTAAAGGGTAATCAAAACTTCTTCAAATGCATGTGAGCAACATATTAAATTGAGCTAATACAAAATTGCATTCCAATTGGCATACTAAACACAATATATTTGAAGCATACTAAGGCATCTATGTTGGCTAGCAAGCTAAAGGAAACAGGTATATAGGTCTACATGCAAGTTGGTAATAATAATAATGGAAATAGTTCAAGAAATACCTTGTTTTCCCACTCAAATTCTGGCCACATAGTTCTAAATGCAGCATCGGTACAAACGGCAGGAGAAATATAGTCCATGATATCAATATGAATGTCATTAAGAACAACAACAGTTCTTTCGAGCACATTTGAAATCTCATAAACAATGTTGCCAAATATCACTCCAGTCTCAGTTGAAGACACCTTGATGTTGGCCTTTATTTGCTTGGTAGATTCAGGAGCTAGGGTATAGTTTTGTGGACGCTCAACAAGTTTCAGATCACCCATAGTTGCCAACTCCACGCACAAATTCTGAAGGGTTTCCTTGGTTCGATTGATAACTGTAACATCAAGAACAATATCATAGTGATGGACAGTGACATATGCTTCAGCATATACTGGGTCACTAAATCCAGTCAGTTGAAGAATGCGATTAAGCTTATTTGCACCATCTGCATCCTTGACAAACTCTCCAGTTGCACGTTTTAAATCATCTTGAACCTCATCCTCCAATTCCAGCTGACTCATACCCTGGAAGTTAGCAAAATAAAAATTTCAGATACAAGTACATAAATTCATGACAAGATCCAAGAAAGAACCAAAACTACGAGTTAATAACCAAAAGATCTGCAAAAGCCAGAAGGAGAACCAAGGAGATAAAGCAGAAAATTCTATCAAAACAAACCTAAATACACATGCTTAAACAGAATACACAAAATGCATATATGACCAGATATGGGCATGATCAACTTGGCACAAACCAAAGATGTTAACTTATGCACATAAAATAATGATCATAAAAAAGTTTTCCCACCTTCCTACTCTTTAAATGGTAGAAATCAATAAGGTCATCTGGTGTGCATGAGAAACCAGAGCCTTTGCCTTTAATTCCTCAGTTTCTTGCAACTGTTTCTCTGAAAGCATTTTAATAAAACTCTGACGGCAAGACTGCAACCATATTTCCCTGATCTCATCACTAGTATTGCACAATAATCTCATGCACAGAACAATCCTATCATAAGAATCATTATCAATTGGGTGTGGAAGAACAGGAGATTGTCCTAATTGCAGCATAGAGACCATGATCAGCAATCCCTGCGTGGTTGCTTTGTTAACTTCAACTTTTGATGGCTGCACCTCTTCCAACCTCAGAACTGTTAGTAGTTTGCAATGTTGATGGATACTATCCCATATCACTTAGAAAAGTCAAGAGAAAAGAATATATAATAAGCTATTCTTCTTAGCTTAGACAATTGCACTAAGTGCCAAAAGCCCAATGTGGTAATGGGCTCACCTAGTGGGCTCACCTAGTGGGCTCACCTAGTGGGCTCACCTAGTAGGCTACTACTTATTTAATGTCAAAGATGGGCACTTGGGCACTTGGGCACTTGGGCACTTGGGCACTTGGGCACTTGGGCACTTGGGCACTTGGGGCACTTGGGCTTAAAATTGTTAATACAATTGATTTTTTGTTTTATTTTTTGATTTTCGGAATAAATTAATTTATTAATTAAACCGAAAAAAAAAAATTATATTAAAAGTCAGTTGTATTGAATGGTTGTGTTTCTTAACAATACTGTTATGTAAAGACATAACACTTAACTAAACAGTTGTTGTGTAAAAACACAACCTAAACCAACAGACATTTGTTGTGTAAAAACATAACTTATGCCAACAGACAAGTTACTAACAAATGTAACTTTACATTGTTTATAAAAGAGACTTTTCTATTATGCCATTTTCACAATTCTGCTTGGAACGTTTATGACTTTGTTGTATCCTGGAGGCATTATAAAGCCTTAAGGAAAGTGTTTCTCACGCCTCAAAGTCAGTATTTAAATCTTTTATATCTGTATTTTTTTCAAACAATCTTAAGGCTTTATAATTATGGAGACCGAATTAAGTTCGAGTGTGAAAGTTCATTTCCAAAATCAAGATATTATCAAGCTGGACAGGTTCAATGGAACCAACTACACAAGATGGAAAGACAAGATGGTGTTTCTGTTAACCACATTGAAGATTTTTTATGTTCTTGATCCAAGTCTGCAACCATTACCAGAAGAAACAACTTCAGATTCTGATGCTATTACAAAGGAGAGAAGGAAACGTCAAGAGGACGAGTTCATCTGCCGTGGATATATTCTGAACTCTCTTACTGATCGATTATATGATCTCTACAGAAATATGTCTTCACCACAAGCAATCTGGACTGCACTTGAGAACACATACAGAAATGAAAAGAAAGGCACAGATAAGTTTCTTGCTTTGAGATATTTTGAATTTACCATGACTGATACCAAACCTATAATTGAGCAAGTGCATGAATTGCAAATTCTGGCCTCTAAGTTAAGTGAACTGGAGATCAAAATTCCTGATTCACTTCAAGTGGGAGCAATTTTATCTAAATTGCCTCCTTCTTGGAATGGATATAGAAAAAAGATACTGCATTCTCCAGAATCTTATACTATTCAGGAGTTTCAAACTCATTTACAAATAGAGGCTGAAAATCGCATTCGAGATAAAATTATTCTTGATTCGAATGTGAATTTTGTAAGTGAGAAAAATTCTGGTAAAACTCAAAAACGATCTCGAGTCCAGAAAGGAGAATTCAAAAAGATCAAGAAATATAAGACTGACAAAATGTGCTTCCATTGTGGAAAGAAAGGGCATTTTATCAAGGACTGCAGATTCAGAAAATCTGGAAATAAGGCCGCTGGAAACAAGACTGCTTCTGGTTCTGAAAACACAAACACAGCAAATCTTGTTGAACAAGATATGAAAGAACTTGTTGCTATGATAACTGAAATACAGATTGGCATGGTTACTGAAGTTCATATGGCTACTGCAACTAAATCTTCGGAATGGTGGTTGGATTCTGGAGCTACTATTCATGTGTGCAATAATAAAGGGCAGTTCAAGACATATGAAAAATGTGGAAAACCAGAAGAGATCCTAATGGGAAACTACAACGCTGCTAAGGTCCTTGGCAAAGGAACTGTTGAGTTAAAGTTTACTTCAGGACAGAAATTAAAATTACTCAATGTATTTCATGTTCCCGAAATTAGGAAAAATCTTGTATCTGCACATCTATTGTGCAAAAATGGGTTTAAGATTGTACTAGAATCTGATAAGGTTATAGTATCCAGAAATTCTGTATTTGTTGGGAAAGGTTACTCTAGTGATGGTATGTTCAAACTTAGTATTAATGAAATAAATGTTGCTTCTGTTTATACTGTTGAGCATACTTCTACTCTATGGCATGCTAGGCTAGGTCATTTAAATTATCAATCCTTAAATTATATGTCTAAGCATGGTTACATTTCTTATCAAAAGGACAATAAAGATAAATGTGAAATATGTGTGGAAGCAAAAATGACTAAGAAACCTTTTCCAAAAGTTGAAAGAAATTCAAAATTATTAGAACTTATTCATTCTGATATTTGTGAATTAAATGGTTTGTTAACAAGAGGAGGGAAAAGGTATTTTATAACTTTTATTGATGATTATTCTCGTTTCACTTATGTCTTCTTACTTAAAACAAAGGATGAAGCATTTGAGAAATTCAAAGAATTCAAATCAATGGTTGAAAATCAAAAGGAAAAGAATATTAAAATTCTTCGAAGTGATAGAGGAGGTGAATATTTTCCAGATTCGTTTTCTTTGTTCTGTGAAGAAAATGGAATAATTCATCAAAGAACCGCACCATATGCACCCCAACAGAATGGTTTAGCCGAAAGGAAAAATAGAACATTAGTAAATATGGTCAATAGCATGTTGTTAAATGCTAAGCTATCTCATAATCTATGGGGAGAAGCTTTGTTAACAGCATGTCATATTACTAATAGAATTCCATTGAAAAAGTTACGTGTTTCACCATATGAATTATGGAACAATGGCAGAAAACCAAGTTTAAATTACTTTAAAGTATGGGGGTGTGTAGCTTTTTATAAAGTACCTGAACCTCATAAAACAAAATTAGGTCCTAGAGGTATTAAAAGTATATTTGTTGGTTATGCGAAAAATTCAAAAGCATATAGATTACTTGATTTAAGTTCCAATGTTATTGTTGAATCTATACATGTTGAATTTTTTGAAAACAAATTTATTTTTAATACTATTGATTATGAAAAGGAAAATGAGAAACAAACGAGCTTGGCTCCTATAATTGGTGAGAAAAGAAAAGATAATAAAGATCCAATTGAGCTAAGAAGAAGTCAAAGAATGAGAAAAGAACAATCTTTACATTCTGATTTTGTTTCTCCAGATTCAATAATTTTCCTAGTTGAAGGAAATAGAACCAAAGTACTAAATAAAACACCAATGCTTCTAAATGTAGAAGAAGATCCTAAGACTTATATTGAAGCAATGACTTCAAGAGATGCAGCTTTCTGGAAAGAAGCTATAAATGATGAAATGGATTCAATAATGTCCAATAATACATGGGTCTTAGTTGATTTACCTATAGGTTCAAAACCTATTGGATGTAAATGGGTGTTTAGAAAAAAGTACAATTCTAATGGTTCAATACAAACCTTTAAGGCAAGACTAGTTGCTAAGGGTTTCAAGCAAAAAGAAGGCATAGATTATTTCGATACATATGCTCCGGTAGCAAGAATTACATCCATTAGAGTTCTTATGGCTCTAGCTTCAATTTTCAAGTTATATGTACATCAAATGGATGTTAAAACAGCCTTTCTAAATGGTGACTTAAAGGAAGAAGTATATATGGAACAACCAGAAGGTTTTATACTTCCCGGAAATGAGAAAAAAGTTTGTAAATTAATTAAGTCACTATACGGACTAAAGCAAGCCCCTAAGCAATGGCATGAGAAATTTGACTCAACCATATTATCAAATGGTTTCAGACATAATGGGGCTGATAAGTGCATTTACTCAAAATTCACTAAAGAATATGGAGTAATAATATGTCTCTATGTCGATGATATGCTTATTTTTAGCAATAATATGGATGGCATAAATGAGACAAAGAGTTATCTAACCTCTGTTTTTAAGATGAAAGACTTAAATGAGGTTGATACAATCTTGGGTATTAAAGTTAAGAAGCATAGTAATGGTTATGTTCTTAACCAAAGTCATTATATTGAGAAATTGGTTGCAAAATTTAAATATCTCAATATAAAAGACTTTAATACTCCATATGACTCAAGCATGAAGCTGATTGAGAATCATGATCAAGTAATTGCACAACTTGAATATGCTAGTGCTATTGGAAGTATAATGTATGCCATGCATTGTACTAGGCCGGATATAGCATTTGCAGTTTGCAAATTGTCAAGATATACAAGTAAACCTAGTACAATTCATTGGAAAGCCATTGGAAGAGTTCTTGGATATCTTAATAAAACTAAAAGTTTTAGCTTATATTATTCAGATTACCCTGCAGTGTTGGAAGGTTATTCTGATGCAAGTTGGATAACTAGTGCAAATGATAATAAATCCACATCAGGTTGGATATTTACACTAGGAGGAGGTGCTATTAGTTGGGCATCTAAAAAACAAACTTGCATCTCTCATTCAACCATGGAATCTGAATTTATAGCTTTAGCTGCTGCGGGCAAGGAAGCGGAATGGCTAAGAAATATGTTACTGGATATAGAGTTGTGGCCACAACCAATGCCAGCCATTTCCCTGTATTGCGATAGTGCAGCTACAATGTCTAGAGCATATAATGATATATATAATGGAAAATCTAGACATATTAGCATAAGACATGATTATATTAGAGAACTGATCTCTAATGGGGTAATTACCATAACATATGTGAAATCTGCCCGTAATTTGGCAGATCCCTTAACTAAAGGATTACCAAAGGATTTGGTAAGTAGTACTACAAAAGGAATGGGTTTAAAACCCTTAATATTAGACACCGATAATGGGAACCCAACTTTTAATTAGTAACCTCTAATTATAAAGTTCAAAGGGTAAAAACAAGTTATTGTTATGTGTCTGTGATGCACTAGTAAAAACTCATTCCAAAGAAATTTTTTTTATGAAGACTAGTGCGGTCCATTGCGTATAGAGGATGAGCTTTAATACTCTTAATGGAGTTCAATATCTATTGTTTAAATGTCCGAAGCAATGCGGATATTAAAGGAACTCTACCTATATAAACATAAGAAGTGGTGCCGCTTCAACAAGAAGAATTAAGGGTTCTCTTGTAAATGTTTATTAAGAACAGGATAAGCACATGGCCATTTAGTGCTAAAAGTGAAAAACTTCTGAGAGAAATATGAATAAATATTATGTGTGTTGTATCTCCAATTTTAATACAAGGAGTTGTGGTTCAATCTGCGGACACCAACAACTTCATTAAAATTCTAAGATACATTCGCTAATTGATGGTTCAAATCGAGAGATACCTTCTTGTATGCATAATATTTATTTGTGTGAAAGGCTACTAAATCAAATTACCAACATTCCAAACTAATGGGGGATTGTTAGTAGTTTGCAATGTTGATGGATACTATCCCATATCACTTAGAAAAGTCAAGAGAAAAGAATATATAATAAGCTATTCTTCTTAGCTTAGACAATTGCACTAAGTGCCAAAAGCCCAATGTGGTAATGGGCTCACCTAGTGGGCTCACCTAGTGGGCTCACCTAGTGGGCTCACCTAGTAGGCTACTACTTATTTAATGTCAAAGATGGGCACTTGGGCACTTGGGGCACTTGGGCTTAAAATTGTTAATACAATTGATTTTTTGTTTTATTTTTTGATTTTCGGAATAAATTAATTTATTAATTAAACCGAAAAAAAAAAATTATATTAAAAGTCAGTTGTATTGAATGGTTGTGTTTCTTAACAATACTGTTATGTAAAGACATAACACTTAACTAAACAGTTGTTGTGTAAAAACACAACCTAAACCAACAGACATTTGTTGTGTAAAAACATAACTTATGCCAACAGACAAGTTACTAACAAATGTAACTTTACATTGTTTATAAAAGAGACTTTTCTATTATGCCATTTTCACAATTCTGCTTGGAACGTTTATGACTTTGTTGTATCCTGGAGGCATTATAAAGCCTTAAGGAAAGTGTTTCTCACGCCTCAAAGTCAGTATTTAAATCTTTTATATCTGTATTTTTTCAAACAAGAACAAGTTTAGTAAGTGTGCAAGCAACAACTGCCCCGAGGAAAAAATCACCAGTGAGTAGAAGAGATCTGAGATTCCAGAAGCCAATGAGCCCTGAACAATGGTAGGAGGGGAGAAAGCAGCTTCAGAGGCAGCACTCTGGGTTGCATAAGTACCATCAGCAAGAATAGCTGGTCTCTTAGAGGAGACAGTAATGGAGTTTGCTTGCGGAGTTTTTTTTGAAGCATCAATAGCTTCCGCTTCCTCAGAAACAGAGTAGAAAGGCAGCTCTCCAAGACACTGCTTGATGGTTGCTATGCCACTCTCAACTTCAGACAGAGATAGGCAATACTCTCCAATAATCCAAAGGGCACAAGAGCAAACCCGTGCAGCTCGGATCTGATAGAATGTGTCCAACAGCCTTGTTATAATGGACACCCTAAGTTTAGGGTTGGTTTCAATTATTTCTCGAACAAAAACCACAATATCAATAGCTGAAGCAACATTATTGTCTCCCAAGAAATCCATCAGCAGATGCACATCTGTGCTTGCAACTTCTGGGAACTTGATTGCACAGGAATGAATAGCTAATAAAATAAATTTAAAACTGATTTTTATAAGTTGAATCCGATTTTTTTATTGTTTTGACCGATTAAATCAAATTTTACTAATTCAGTAAATTATACATTTGAAATATTATATCGAATCAAATAAATGTTTGATTGAATCAATCAGATAAATCAATACAATTTTTTCAACCATACGTGGCAAACTAGATTAGACATCTACTGCTTGTTAATTAGTAGAAGAAGTTTTGCTTTTTGAGTTTCATTTTATACTACCAACAATCTCAATGTAGAACCATCTTTTTGACTTTTAAGGTTCTTTGTTTAATCACCGAGTCACCGCAAGTCGTATTTGGCTTATCTGAAACAGTGTTTTGTTTTAAGTTACAAAATTTTAGCAGAGAGAAAAGAAAAAGTTTGAAATTATATATATAGCATAGGGAATATTGAAGTATTTTATTTTACATGACTTGACTTGTTGTAATTCTATCAGTATCACTCTCTCAAGAACTAATCTAATCGTGCAATAATAATTAAATGCAAGATAGAAATTAGAAAGTAATGAGAATGAGAATTATTGGCATGCGATTGCCCTCTTACTAGTTATTACTCTCATACAACCAAGAAATTTATGGAAGAATTAACCTTTTTACTTTATATGATCTGTATAGGGTTTTGGGTAGCTAAGGATATCTTCAATCAGTTGAAAAGATTGTGTTGGAGATGAATTCACGTGATGATTTGTTCATTGATCGTACGTACTGCATTTATTGCAATGGTATGTTGTTGATATTATATTTCAGAACTTGCAATGGGTCATATGATTGTATCTTATTTATCTTAGTTATTGAGGTTCAGATAGGAAATTTTACATCTTGTACGTGCCAGTTCAGCATGCTGATTAATTATCTTGCTCAAACCTAAAAAAATGGCGCTTATCTTGCTTCCTCAAAAGCGCTTCGGGCAGGCGGCGGCTTATCTTGAGTTTTAATGATCGTTTGGGTTTGCAAGGCTGCATTGAGGATGAAGAGTCCAATGAAAGAGAGTCGGCTTGAGCTCTTCAAAGAGTGACAAGTTATTTCCTTGATGCAGGATTGATTGATTGCTTGTAAAAACTTGAATTTTGTAACTTTTTTTTTGTGTGATGAAATTCATGGGCTTGTTTCAATAGGGATTCTGTCATTTTGCCGCTTTGTGCGAACTTAAAATTCTGGTGTATGGAGATTGGAGAGGAGGGATGTTTTATAATATTATGATAATGATCGATGTTTTCATACATGGACATGGTCCAGTAGGTTTGGAATATGGTAATGTTTTACGTAAGGCACATTTTATGAGAAAATGCTTCTTTTTATCTGCTATGCATTTTGTACACGGTGCAATGATTAAAATTGCATGATAAATGTTCAAATTTTTGCTCCATTAATTTGGTTACAAGAACAAAGAGAATCAGGGGAAGATTAGGAGAAGGAGAAAGAAGAAAATACAAAGTCGAAAGAAATTGTAAAAAGAATAAAACAACAGTCAAAGGCAACCTCATTTCTCCACACGTTCGATCAATGTTGATGTTGATGATGAGAAATCTATAAGCTATACAAATGAAGTGTGAATCTCAGGAAATGGTTAATTTGTTTAGATATATGTTACCAACACTTTGAGAAGAAATACATAATTTGGCGTTAGAAGTTTCTTTTATCTATGACAATCTGAAATGCCCCAACCAGTGCTCTCACCTTGTTCTTGTTGGTAATCTTATAAGCAATTAGCAATATTTCATTACTACTAAATATAAATTAAAAGATTAAAGAACATATTACTTATCTGTAATTCCGGCAGAACAGCATATAAAAAATACGAACAATCCAGAATGAAAATTTGACAACACTTACAGGTTAATCCGAATACAAAAAAAGGATAATCGAGTCAAGGTTGGACCTCTGACCTTAAGACGTTATTGCCTGTCTCTCAGGTGCTAACAGTATGTCGCAATTCGTCTCCCAGGCCTCCTCGATTACGTTGCAATCAAGAGCACACTTTTAGCAACACGGCGAACCAGAAAAATGTCGGTCCCTCTCACAGAAGACACAGGAAAAGACAAGAGCAGTATAGAAAAATTAGGAGAAATTTTCGGTACTCTAAAAGACAGGCACTGCTCAGGTTTATATAGAAAACCAGATGACTTTTCGGAACGGACACATCATTTGGAACAAAACTTGTTCGGCCAAACAGGCAGCTTTTGAAAATTAAAAGGTTCTTAGTATAAACCGAACAGACAAAACTTTTAACAAACAAAAAGGTTCGGTCCGAAAAGATACTTCTTAAACAGACAAGTCTCTTGGTTGGAGAATACTGAACCAGTTCGGTTTGGACTGAATAAAAATATCAGTTGGCAGTAAAAAATTAATTACTGCCCAAACCCAAACACGACCCAGCCCAGCTCGGCGACGGCGGCGCGCGTGTGGTCCAGCTCAAGTTGTGTAGGTCTACATCCACCACAAAACTTGAGTGCCCCTTGGGGCCCAACCCCTAATGGAAACAAGGCTTATAAATACCACAAGCTTATGCCTTTGTTCATCCTATGTGGGGTTCCACACCAATCACTAACATCAACCAACTTTCTTCCTCTTCAAGTGGGTATAAAGAGATTAATTTCTCATTCAAACATGATATCAATTGTGTACATGAATTATGCACCGTGTATCTTCTTACGACAACCTACGTATTAGAATACATATTTCGTATTTATACACCAAATAATATATTGATATCCAACAATCCCCCACATGAATGGAAATTGTCTGATTAAAACGACGAACTGACTCGGAATATGAGAGAGTTAAACCTTGAAGAGTTATTGCATCAAGATAGGTAGCTTTTGGCTTTGA
This sequence comes from Fremontodendron californicum, assembly GCA_030761205.1. Taxonomy (NCBI): domain Eukaryota; kingdom Viridiplantae; phylum Streptophyta; class Magnoliopsida; order Malvales; family Malvaceae; genus Fremontodendron; species Fremontodendron californicum. The sequence continues at coordinate 11,982,441 of JAULJL010000045.1, forward strand.
ACCTTTCATAGTGAATAACTATCGGATTTACTCGGCTAACTAGTGAACGTGATGTCTTGAACTATTCAGCCTTTCGTGTAAACCAAGACAATAGATATCACACAATTCCTCTTCGAACATCTTCGATTCTCACGATTGTGTCCATTTTGGCCCCGGACACTGCCTGGTTTCTTATGAGTACTCTAGAGAATTTAGCCTGATCAATTCTCATAGAAGTGGCCACGTTTCTTACTCATAATAGGTGATTGCTCATTAAGAGTATCCTGCAATACCCCACTTGATTATTTATCAAGCTATAAGAATCATTAAAAGCATAGCTTATCCTACTTTGCAGGCAGCACTAAATCATCATAGGAATGGATAAGAGTGTTTAACTCTTTTAGTGCTTACACACAGTTACATAATTTAGTTGTCCCTTTTGAACCTAGATCTTGGGATCTCCAATCAGCTAGGTTGGGTTTCCACTATGTAACTTTAATTTATAGGCTTAAGACCCATTCCCCTCGATGATATACTTGCTCTCTTGTTAAAACATTTCGTAAGCGCGCTTCATTATCCTTTGATTTTTCAAAATCAACAGTGATAATTTCATTTGAGAGCAACTGTCTAACGGTATTATGTCTTCGACGAATGTGTCGAGATTTGCCGTTATACGAACAACTCTGTGCCCTACCAATTGCAGATTGGTTATCACAATGTATACAAATTGCAGGCACATGTTTCGACCATCTTGGAATATCTTCTAAACTTTTGAAGTCATTCCGCTTCTTCTTCAGCTTTATCTAAAGCTATAACTTCAGATACCATGGTAAATCTGGCTATTCACGTTTGTTTAGAAGATTTTCAAAACACTGCAGCTTCTCCAATAATAAAGATAAATCCGTTAGTGGATTTGAAATCTTTTGTATTGAATATCCATTTTGCATCTGAATATCTTGTATATTGCAGTCCATAACTTGAGGTGTATCTTAAATATCTAAGTACCCCCACAATGGCCTTCCAGTATCCTTTCCAGGAATACTTGTAAATCTACTCAGTTTGCTAACTGAGTACGTTATATATTTACATTCATTTACAACCTAATGGTTTACTTTCAAGGTCCGTGCCACTCTTGGCACCATCAGGTATCACCGATCCCATGGACAAAGTCTCATCATCCACTTCACAACGAGGTAGTCATGGTAGCACCAAGGCATGCCGATACCATACCATGAAACTCTTCCCCACTTACTATGTCGATACCCTCATTGATGCCAATATCATACCCGAGTACCCTTGTTGCATAAAGTTGACATATTCTCACATGTCCTTCTCTTGCCCTCAAGGACTGGGTCATGATCCTTCGAATGAGGCACCAAACATAGTTTTAGGTCCTATTATGACCTTTTAAGCCAGAGAAACTGATACCTTCACAAGACACCCCCACACTTTCGTGTATTTATAGGATGGTCTTTAACCCTTCCATAATTCATACGGTGTCTTGTCTTATTTCTTGTGGGGTATATTTATTTAAAATGTAAATAGCTATTAAAATAGCTTCCCCCCACAAGTTCTGAGGTAACCCTAAACTAATCAACAAAACATTCATCATTTCTTTCAACATTCGGTTCTTGCATTTCGCAAAACTGTATTGTTGAGGTGAATAAGGAAAAGTGGTTTGAATGTTGATTCCATATTTTAAATAAAATTCATAAAATATTGAATCATATTTACCACCCCTATCACTTTTTATTTTCTTGCTTAGTTGATTTTCGGCCTTTATTTTTAAAGAGTTTAAAAAACTTCCAAAGCCTCGTCTTTGTTTCTTAGCAAATAGACATAACAGTATCTTTTTACCACCTCTAGTTTGCACAAACTTTAAGTCACATATATCAGTGTGAATTAAATCTAAAGGTTTACTACTTCTTTCTACCAAATAGAAAAGAGCCTTAGCCAATTTGGATTCCACACAAATTTCCCATTTGTGATTTTTTATCAATAACAATTTGCGGAAGCAAATCCAAATCCAAATTGTTGATTCTCTGCAAGGTCTTGTCCCACACATGACCTAATCTACCATGCCATAATTAGAGGACACTGATGGAGACTCAATTAAGAGTTGTAAACCCAAGTGCAGGTTATGTTGAAGTAATAAATTCTCGGGTGTCCGAGGTCGAACCACAGGGAAGCGTACTAGTAAGTATAAGTTTATAAATATATATGAAAAAGAAAATAAACAAGATATTAGAGAATCAATAACAAAGAAAGTAAACAAGATATTAGAGAACAAAATAAACAAAATAACATAAAAGCAATTAAACAAGATATAAAAAACAATAAGAAAGGATGTTGAGGTTAGAGAATCCACTCTTGGTGTTATGCTAAGATTAATCTTGTTTTATTACACAATTGAAATCCACACATAAGGGAGGTTCCAATCGGAAGGTTTAGCAATTCAGTCCAAATTGTCCAACGTCCATAGCATATGATATTATGTTCATTTGGTGTCCTCGAAACTCATAAAAAGAGTCCAAGCATTCCTTATGCCAAGGTATATGTCTACAACAAATCAAGGTTATGAAACCAAGCATTTACTGTGCCATTTTCATTGTCAATAATGAATCAAGATCTCTACTTTGCAAGTATGATTTTAAACCAAAAGAAAATATTATCTATACTAGTGTTTATAAATGATGATTCATTTTAGCTCATGTTTAAGAGACTAACCTTAGCATTTACCAAGAGCTTCACCTCATCACCTCAACAATATGATTAGCAACACATACTAGATATGAATAAAATGAAAAGAAATGTAAGAAACATAAGTAAATAAAGAAAAAGAAAACTAGAGAAAGGAAAGAAGAAGAAAACTTAGAGAATTTTATTACAATGGCTAATATCCTACCAATGTATAATGTCTCATCCAAGGCCCTCTATTTATACACATTTTGGAGAGCTAAATGACAAGAGACAAGCTTTATAAATTTCAAAGGTAGGTATAATAGGTGGGTGTATTTTTCTAACAATTTTCGTCATGTTGTATGACAATTCTGATCAGCCAGCTTGATGGTCGATTTTGTCAATGTTGGAGGCTCTATCTGATCAAATGGTCTTCTAGAAAAATATACCCCTATCAGTTACGGATCCATAGACATTGGAATCAGATCATTTGCTCATGTGGATCGGAAGATATGGTCAAAATACCAAAACGGTGCAGAACAGACGTCATTGCACATCAGCCAACTTGATGGTTGATTTCGGTAGGGAAAACGACTCCGTTTCAAGAAGTGTAAAACATGAAAAAGATAGATATGCCTCTTAACTTTGCACGGTTAAAATTTCAGCCTTATTGCTTCAGTGAAACTCCAGATATAGCTGATATGGCAAAAGGTGTCGGAACTGGAACTGAATTGGATTTGCCCTTAATTCTTGATTTAACCTAGTAATCTGAAATCACTCAAAGAAACTCATGAAAAACACTAAATTACATAAAAATATAAAAGATCATAAACACAAGTAGACTAAGCAATAATAACTCGTATTTGACACAAAACAATAATAAAACATAACTAAAAACTATATAATTATACGAGTTATCACACCCCCACACTTAGATTGTTGCTAGTCCCTAGCAACGACTCAATAAAAATAAAATAAGAAAATCTAATCTAATCCATTTTCGTAGGAAATCACGGTGGCACTTAGCATGTGACACAAGCCTTTAAACCCCTAGGTGTCCCTAGTGGACGAGTTTAGTCTCGTGAGGGTTTGCTAGAACGATACCCACAAACATTGAAAAACTAAAATATAAGTAAACTACATACACTAAAAATATTTACTCCTAATCCTTTCAATATAAATTAGAGACAATCTTTGAACAAGTCTTATAAACTAATCAATAGCTCAAAGAATTTCACAAAAATTCATGCTTGAATGTAAATAAATGAGTTAAGCCAATATTAACATAACATATTTCAATCAAAATAGTGCATATTCAACTTAATCTCAACTTCTCACTATACTCTCATGATTTTCACTCTTTAAAGTAGTGGTAAAGTGTTTACACTCAATCAATCTCATGAAAACAGTTCTACCATATGCTTGCTTGTCCACCTATTCTCCACTATTTAGATCATACAACTTCATAAATCAAGAGGTCTTTTTTCAAGGTTGTAATGGGGCCAAAGGGTTATAATGTGGTTAAAGAACAAAAGGATAAAGATATCACAAAGGTTCCAAAGAGTTCATAGAGTTTAGAGACATAATAAGATCATACAAATAAAACTTCTCAAAACTCTTATAAAACACATAATAACATAGGCTAAATATTCATGTTGAGCCTTTGCTTCATTCTAACCAACTTTGTAACATCTTTTTCTTTACTTTAACTAGAAGTTCAAGAGAAGATTTTTTTTTTTTAATATGGGAATGTATTTGACAATGATCCCTTTCTTTTTCTCTTGACTTTTGCCTCTCTCCTCCCCCACACTTATCTTTCGTTCTAACCCAAATTTTCAAAAAGTATCCCTTGTTTTTGCAATATGTCTCAAAATATATAATCCATCTTTAGAACAAGGGTAAGGATATAAGTATATTTAGGCTAGATGTAAGTTCTGGTTACCAATAAAATAGCATATTTAATGAAGGCTTAAATTGGCTCACTAGTGGGGATGTTCTCTTAGAACATTAATAATGGATAGCTGTTTGGCTCTGGTTATAATCCTAATGCCTCTATCATATTCATGTTGTCACATGTATCAATATAGTCTCAAACGGTTTAAAGCAAGTTCTAGAGAATCATGTAATCATAAGAGCACTTAAGAAAGAAATTAGATTGATTTGTATAATGCATCAATCATTATAGGCTCAAAAACTCACAAGGATGATTATACAAGTCAGATTAAGTCTAAACATGCTTCTTTCTCAATCAACATATCATATTAACATTGGCTCATAAAAAGGTTGACATCAAGCTCAATTCTCATGAAAATCTTCTCACTAATAAATCTGTTTTAGACTTATGCAATTCATATCTCATCATTGTATTAAAAAGGAACTAGAACACATTAAAAAAATAATAATAATAATAAAGACTCATAAAAAAAAATAGTAGACAAAAATAAAAGAAATCCTAAATCGTTCCCCCCACACTTAATTCTTACATTGTCCTCAATGTAAATTTATTAACCCAAATGAAAGAATCATGTGTAAGAGAAAAGAACTAATAACATAAGAATAGGAATAACTAAGACTCAAAACAAAACAAACTCATGCAACCTAATTAATCCTAAAATACTAAACAAAAATTAACAAGTAAACATAAAAAGATTAAAATCAAACTGACAAGGTATGTCTCAAGTCTCCCTTACTCAGACCTTGTTCAGAATGAATACTTCTAAATTGCTTAAAACACAACAAACTTTTTTTTTTTGTTGAAGATTAGTAAAAATTATATTTACATCTAGTTATTTTCAAAACAAGGATCAGAAAGAAAAACAACCTCTTCTTGAGTAACATGATTTTCCAAAAAGAGTTTGAGTCTTTGTCCATTTACCTTGAATACGTTACCATTTTGAGGATTCTCAATGTCAACTGCTCCATAATGATATACATGCTTAACCACAAATGGGCCAGTCCATCTTGATCTCAATTTACCAGGAAATATGTGAAGTCTAGAATTATAAAGTAGAACTTTTTGCCCAACATCAAATGTTTTTCTTGAAATTAACTTATCATGAAAGGCTTTAGTTCTTTCTTTATGAATTTTAGAATTCTCATATGCATCATTTCTGAGTTCCTCAAGTTCATTTATTTGTAATTTCCGTAAATTAGAAGCGTCATCAAGGTTTGAGTTGAACATTTTAATGGCCCAATATGCTTTATGCTCAAGTTCCACAGGTAAATGACAAGGTTTTCCATAAACTAGCCTATAAGGAGACATGCCCAATGTTGTTTTAAAAGCTGTTCGATAAGCCCATAATGCATCGTTAAGTTTAAGAGACCAATCTTTGCGATTTGGATTAACCGTCTTTTCCAAAATTTGTTTAATCTCCCTATTTGCTAATTCTACCTGTCCATTTGTCTGCGGGTGATAAGGGGTTGCAACTTTGTGTGTAATGGCATATTTCTTCATTAATGTTTCAAAAACCTTGTTGCAAAAATGTGTTCCCCCATCACTTATGATAGATCGAGGAATTCCAAATCGACTCAAAATATTTTCTTTTAAAAATTTAATCACTGTTTTGTGATCATTATTTCGACATGGAATTGCCTCTATCCACTTTGAAACATAATCTATTGCAACTAAAATGTATAAGAAACCAAAAGATGGTGGAAATGGTCCCATGAAATCAATACCCCAACAGTCAAAAATTTCAATTACAAGAATTGGATTCAAAGGCATCATGTTTCTTTTCGAAATGGAACCTAATTTTTGACAACTTTCACATGTCTTGCAAAAATTATGTGCATCTTTGAATAAAGTTGGCCAGTAAAATCCACACTGTAAAATTTTTGCAGCAGTTTTCTTTGATGAAAAATGACCACCACATGCCTCGGAATGACAAAACTTAATTACACTACTTACCTCATTGTCGGGAATACATCTTCGAAAAATTTGATCAGGACAATATTTGAACAAGTAAGGGTCATCCCAATAGAACTTCTTTACCTCATTCAGAAACTTCCTTTTATCTCGGGGGCTCCATTGAGAAGGAATTTTTCCTGTAGCAAGAAAATTAGCAATGTCAGCAAACCAAGGTGTCGTGGAGACAATTAGAAGTTGTTCATCAGGAAAAGTATTATTTATTGGTGAGGTTCCAAAAGATTCATCACAAACAAGTCTTGATAAATGATCAGCCACCACATTTTCTACTCCTTTTTTATCTCGAATGGTGATGTCAAATTCTTGCAGCAAAAGGATCCACCTCAGCAACCTAGGTTTTGCATCCTTCTTAGAGAGAAGATATTTTAAAGCTGCATGATCACTAAAGACAACAATTGATGATCCAACAAGGTAAGATCTGAATTTATCCAATGCAAAAACAACTGCAAGTAATTCCTTTTCTGTAGTGGAATAATTCATTTGGACTCTATTTAAAGTTTTACTTGCATAGTAAATTACATGTGGTTTATTATCTTTCTTTTGTCCTAACACAGCACCAACAGCATAGTCACTAGCATCACACATTATTTCAAATGGTAATGACCAATCAGGAGATCTCATAATAGGAGCAGTAGTGAGCATATTTTTGAGTTTTTCAAAAGCATCTTCACAATCTTTAGTCCATTCAAATGCAGTGTATTTCATTAAAAGATTACATAGAGGTTTAGATATCGTGCTAAAATCTTTTATGAATCTTCTATAAAAACCTGCATGTCCCAAGAATGACCTAATGTCCTTTACTGTATTTGGTGTGGGTAGATTAGCAATCAATTCAATTTTTGACTTGTCTACCTCAATCCCTTTTGCAGAAACAGTGTGACCTAGTACAATACCTTTAGTGACCATGAAATGACATTTTTCCCAATTAAGAACAAGATTTTTTTCTTCACACCTAATCAATACATTTTTCAAATTGGCTAAGCAATCATCAAATGAATCACCAGAAACAGAAAAATCATCCATGAAAATCTTAAGATTACGTTCAATCATGTCACTAAAAATACTAAGCATGCATCTTTGAAATGTGGCAGGGGCGTTACATAATCCAAATGGCATTCTACGATATGCAAAAGTACCAAAAGGACATGTAAAAGTGGTTTTCTCTTGGTCCTCAAGTGCAATGGCAATTTGATTATACCCAGAATATCCATCTAGAAAACAATAAAACTCATGCCCTGCAACTCTTTCTAAGATTTGATCCATGAAAGGCAAAGGGAAATGATCTTTCCTCGTTACTGAGTTAAGTTTCCTATAGTCAATGCACATGCGCCAACCAGTAACAGTCCTAGTTGGAATTAATTCATTGTTTTCATTTTTAACTACAGTAACTCCAGATTTCTTAGGTACGATTTGAGTAGGACTTACCCATTTGCTATCAGAGATAGGATAAATGATTCCATTATCTAGAAGTTTAATGACTTCATTTCTCACTACTTCTTTCATATTAGGATTAAGTCTTCGTTGCATTTGTCTAGAGGGTTTAGCATTTTCCTCTAAATAAATATTATGTGTGCAGATTAATGGGCTTATTCCCTTTATGTCAGCTAAGGTCCATCCTAATGCATTTTTGTGCATCTTCAAAAGTTGTAACAACTTACCTTCTTGTAGTTCATCAAGATGTGAAGAAATTATGACTGGAAAAGTTTCATTCTCACCCAAAAAGGAATATTTTAGCTCGGATGGCAATGGTTTTAAATCCAGCTTGGGTGGTTCAATAGTTGATGGTACAGTGACATTTGTGAGTGATGGAAGTTCCTCAAACTTTTGTTTCCAACAATGCTTATCCTGAAAAGAATTTAACAAAGAATCAGTGTGTGAAATTTCTGAAGCATTATCAAACTCACATTCAATTAAATAAGCTTCTAAAGGATCATGGAATGTGGTAGTGGTGAGATGTTCATGAACAAGTTCTTCAATGAAATCCACTTCATGTACTTCTGAATCATCACCAGGTTGCTTGCAAATGTTGAACACATTTAATTCTAAAGTCATATTTCCAAAAGAAATGTTCAAAATACCATTCCTGCAATTTATCAGAGCATTAGAAGTTGCAAGAAATGGACGGCCTAATATAACAGGAATTTGAACATTTGGATTTGAAACAGGATGTGTGTCCAAAACAATAAAATCAACAGGGAAGTAAAAATTATCAATTTGAACCAAAACATCTTCAATTATCCCTCGAGGAATTTTTACAGAACGATCAGCTAGTTGAAGTGTAATAGGTGTTTCCTTGAGTTCACCTAAACCTAACTGTTGATAAACAGAAAAAGGCAAAAGATTAACACTAGCACCAAGATCAAGCAATGCACGTTATATTCTAGTGTTTCCAATGATGCATGAGATTGTTGGATATCCAGGATCTTTGAATTTTGGTGGAGTAAGGTGCTGAATGATTGAGCTCACACTTTCCGTCAAAAATGCTTTCTTTTGTACATTATGTTTCCTTTTAACTGTGCACATGTCCTTCAAAAATTTAGCATAAGATGGAACTTGTTTGATTGCATCCAATAAAGGAATGTTAATCTTAACTTGTTTGAAAAGTTCATAAATTTTTGCATTTTTATTCAAATTCTTTATTGTTTGCAACCTTTGAGGAAAAGGAGCAGGATACATACCTTTTTCTTTGTCCAAATTTTCAAGAAGTTCAGACTTACCATCATCCTTACCAATACTTTTCGGAGGGGAAGGAGGATCTTGGTCTTTTGATGGAATCTTTTTGTCAATTGCCTTTCCACTTCGAAGAGTTGTGATAGAACTGGCATTTTCCTGTTGAGTTTTATTGGAGCAAGAAACAAGACATTGAGTAGAAGGGTTAGGCTGAGGTTGAGCAGGAAACTTACCTTTTTCTTGAGTGCGTAATGAAGCTGTCAATGTGGACAAGGTGTTTTTGATCTCATTGATGTCCTGTGAAGTTTGGTTATACACATTTGCTTGTGTTTGCATGAATGCTTGCAATGTCTCTTCCAAGGTTTGTACACGTGAAGGTCGATAGGAAAAAGTGTTGCCCGGCTTTTGAGATTGTGGTACCTGAACATGATTATTATTCCGCCAACTGAAGTTGGGATGATTTCTCCATTCAGAGTTATACGTTTCAGAGTAAGTAGAAGGAAAAGGCTTTTTAAATGTGTTTATGGAATTTACTTGATCATGCAACGCTTCTTTAAGAATGGGAATGTTTGGACATTCAGAAGTGGGGTGTCCCATGATTTCACAAATTCCACAACTTTTTTCATTTTTAACCGTTTTGACTTCTTTTACTTCTCTAAGTTCCATGGCTTCAATCTTTCTAGCCAAATTAGCTACTTTAGCTTTTATCTCATCTTCTTGACTAAAATGATATTTACCTCTGTTAGAAACAAGATTAGATCTATTGGAACTTTCAGAGGAATTATCTGTGTGCCAGGCTTGAGAGTTATCTGCCAAATGGTCTAGGTAGTCAAAGGCTTCTTCAGGTTCTTTTTCTAGAAACTCACCGTTACACATTGTTTCAACAAATTGTTTAGTTTCGGGAGTTAAACTTTCATAAAAGAAACTAATAAGATGCCATTTTTCAAAACCATGATGTGGACAAGAACTTAACAAATCTTTAAAACGCTCCCAGCACTGAAAAAATGCTTCATTTTGATTTTGATTGAAATTTTGAATCTGTCTTTTCAAAGCAGTAGTTTTATGTGCTGGGAAAAATTTCTTTAGAAACTCAGTTTGTAATTCTTACCATGTGCCAATTGACCTTGGTTTTAAATTATGAAGCCAAATTTTTGCTTTATCTTTTAAAGAAAAAGGAAATAATTTTAGCTTGACAATTTCATTTGTACATTGTTGGTCATTAAAGGTGACACATACATCTTCGAAGTCTTTTAGAAACGAGTAAGCACTTTCCAATTCTAACCCATGGAAATTTGGAAGCAAAGCTATCATACCTGGTTTAAAACGAGAGTTGTTTGCATTGAGAGGAAAAATAAAACAAGAGGGTGATGAGCTTCGAGTTGGTTGCAAGTAGTCACGCATGGTGCGTACTTGTCTGTTCTCATCTTCAGCATGAACACTTTCATTGTCAGCCATGGTAGGAGTTGTATTAGAAAGATTACCTGAAAAAGTTTCTCAATAAAATCTAACTAAACGACGAGATCTAAAATCACGTCGCCAAACAAGCAAAGTTAATATACAGATTAGGCGGTATAACCAGCCAATAAAAATAAAACAAAGTTAATATACAATATAAATATAAATATATAGAAAATTAGGCGGTATAACCAGCCAAAAAAATATACTTATAAACTTATATACTTAGTATTGCCTCCCCGGCAACGGCGCCAAAAACTTGATGGAGACTCAATTAAGAGTTGTAAACCCAAGTGCAGGTTATGTTCAAGTAATAAATTCTTGGGTGTCCGAGGTCGAACCACAGGGAAGCGTACTAGTAAGTATAAGTTTATAAATATATATGAAAAAGAAAATAAACAAGATATTAGAGAATCAATAACAAAGAAAGTAAACAAGATATTAGAGAACAAAATAAACAAAATAACATAAAAGCAATTAAACAAGATATAAAAAACAATAAGAAAGGATGTTGAGGTTAGAGAATCCACTCTTGGTGTTATGCTAAGATTAATCTTGTTTTATTACACAATTGAAATCCACACATAAGGGAGGTTCCAATCGAAAGGTTTAGCAATTCAGTCCAAATTGTCCAACGTCCATAGCATATGATATTATGTTCATTTGGTGTCCTCAAAACTCATAAAAAGAGTCCAAGCATTCCTTATGCCAAGGTATATGTCTACAACAAATCAAGGTTATGAAACCAAGCATTTACTGTGCCATTTTCATTGTCAATAATGAATCAAGATCTCTACTTTGCAAGTATGATTTTAAACCAAAAGAAAATATTATCTATACTAGTGTTTATAAATGATGATTCATTTTAGCTCATGTTTAAGAGACTAACCTTAGCATTTACCAAGAGCTTCACCTCATCACCTCAACAATATGATTAGCAACACATACTAGATATGAATAAAATGAAAAGAAATGTAAGAAACATAAGTAAATAAAGAAAAAGAAAACTAGAGAAAGGAAAGAAGAAGAAAACTTAGAGAATTTTATTACAATGGCTAATATCCTACCAATGTATAATGTCTCATCCAAGGCCCTCTATTTATACACATTTTGGAGAGCTAAATGACAAGAGACAAGCTTTATAAATTTCAAAGGTAGGTATAATAGGTGGGTGCATTTTTCTAACAATTTTCGTCATGTTGTATGACAGTTCTGATCAGCCAGCTTGATGGTCGATTTTGTCAATGTTGGAAGCTCTATCTGATCAAATGGTCTTCTAGAAAAATATACCCCTATCAGTTACGGATCCATAGCCGTTGGAATCAGATCATTTGCTCATGTGGATCGGAAGATATGGTCAAAATACCAAAACGGTGCAGAACAGACGTCATTGCACATCAGCCAACTTGATGGTTGATTTCGGTAGGGAAAACGACTCCGTTTCAAGAAGTGTAAAACATGAAAAAGATAGATATGCCTCTTAACTTTGCACGGTTAAAATTTCAGCCTTATTGCTTCAGTGAAACTCCAGATATAGCTGATATGGCAAAAGGTGTCGGAACTGGAACTGAATTGGATTTGCCCTTAATTCTTGATTTAACCTAGTAATCTGAAATCACTCAAAGAAACTCATGAAAAACACTAAATTACATAAAAATATAAAAGATCATAAACACAAGTAGACTAAGCAATAATAACTCGTATTTGACACAAAACAATAATAAAACATAACTAAAAACTATATAATTATACGAGTTATCAGACACCACCAAATAATCAGAAGAAATAATATAATTATTATTCTTGTTCTTTGGCATAACATCCATAATATTGAGCTTAAAAAGCTTATCATATAGATATCCTCTACCCACAAACATGCCACATTTAGTGAATACAAATTTATCTGACTCCAATACAAATATAAACCCGTTCTTGCTCAACATAGAGCCGAAAACCAAATTCTTTCGAATTTCAGGAGCATGAATCATATTGTTCAAAGCTAGTTCTTTCTCGGATGTCATCTTGAGCACCACCTTTCCATGGCCTCGTACCTTGTAAACCAAAGAGTTTCCCATAAATAGTTGCTCATTAATAGCAGCTTCTTTATTCGCGGAGTAACTCTTTCTATCAGAACAAACATGACAAGTGACACAAGTATCAACCCACCATGTCTTAGGGTTTCCTACCATGTTCACTTGTTACACAACAACAATGAGCTCAATCTCATTATCATCAACTAAGTTGGCTTGAGCTCTTTTTTTTTTTTTTTTGTTCTGACAACAGTTCTTCGCTCGATGACCGGACTTGTTACATACGAAACAAGTTCCCGTGAACTTCTTGAAATTCGTTCCCTTATTAGCTTGGGAAGAACTAGAACCAACAAATTTTCTCTTGTTAGTCTTGTGCAAATATTCTACAACATTTGCCTTGGCTTCCATGGTATGAGCTTTAACCATCTTTTCTGAACCACGGTTATCCTCCTCGATTCTTAACCAAATAATCAAATCCTCTAAAGTCATCTCCTTTCTCTTGTGCTTTAGATAGTTCTTGAAATCTTTCCACAAAGGTGGTAGTTTTTCTATCAAAGCTGCCGTTTCAAATGATTCACTAAGAATCATTCCTTCAGCATCAATTTCATGGAGGATCAACTGATATTCTTGGACTTGACTAATCACGATTTTCGAGTCCATCATTTTGAAATTCAAAAACCAGCCAACCACAAATTTCTTTGTGCCGACATCCTCGGTTATGTATTTTTTCTCTAAGGATTGGATTCCTACAGCTCTCTTGCTGTTTTGATTGGACTATACACGTTGTATAACGTGTTGTCCAATCCATTGAGGATATAGTTCTTGCATAGGAAGTCAGAATGCTTCCATACTTCCACCGAGGCTACAACCATAGAATCGGTCTCTCCCTCTTTGGGAATCGGGGCCTGATAACTCGTATAATTATATAGTTTTTAGTTATGTTTTATTATTGTTTTGTGTCAAATACGAGTTATTATTGCTTAGTCTAATTGTGTTTATGATCTTTTATATTTTTATGTAATTTGGTTTTTTTTTTACGAGTTTCTTTGAGTGATTTCAGATTACTAGGTTAAATCAACAATTAAGGGCAAATTCAGTTCAGTTCCAGTTCCGATACCTTTTGCCATATCAGCTATATCTGGACTTTCACTGAAGCAATAAGGCTGAAATTTTAACCGTGCAAAGTTAAGAGGCATATCTAACTTTTTCATGTTTTACACTTCTTGAAACGGAGTCGTTTTCCCTAGCGAAATCGACCATCAAGTTGGCTGATGTGCAATGACGTCTGTGCTGACCTGTTTTGGTATTTTGCCCATATCTTCTGATCCACATCAGCAAATGAGCTGATTCCAACGGCTATGGATCACTAACTAATAGGGGAACATTTTTCTAGAATACCATGTGATCAGATCAAGCTTCCAATATTGACAAAATCGACCATCAAGTTGGCTGATCAAAATTGTCATACAATATGACGAAAATTGTTAGAAAAATGCACCCACCTATTATACCTACCTTTGAAATTTGTAAAGCTTGTCTCTTGTCATGTAGTCCTCCAAAATGTGTATAAATAGAGGGCCTTGGATGATTGTAAGAGATATTGTACATTGGTAGGATATTAGCCATTGTAATAAATTTCTCTAAGTTTTCTTCTTCTTTCTTTTCTCTAGTTTTCTTTTTCTTTATTTTCTTCTTCTTTCTTTCTTTCTTTTATTTCCTTCTTAGATTCTCTTTAATTTTATGTTTATGTTTACAATGCCTATGCTAGGTTAAACTTCTATTTGGTTAAGGGTGATTTCAAAGCCCTAGACATGTTTTGTGATTGATTTTCAGATTCTATCTATCATTAATTTTCTATCAAAGTTGCTTATGTTCTTCTACAAGAATTGTTCATGATGTTGTCTTGATTTATTTAGGTGTACAACTAGATAGATCTTGATAATTATCTATTGCTAGTTTAGGAGTCTTGATCCGTGTAATTGTCTTGATTTCCTATTCATAAGTGGCAATTTGTGATTAATGATTATGGTCAAGTTTTCAATAATTGCAAAGTGGAACATAACCTAAGTTGAACAATCCGAGCTTATGTATTTGTTGCTTAGATCAACCTATCTTTCTCATCATAAAGCTGCCATTAAATTGAATTTAGAGAGCTTATTCTAGGTTGTTTAATGGTTAGAGATTAAATAGAGAGCTTGTTCTATTTAACGACAAACTAAGGAAAGATTGGGATAACAGAGCTTGTTGTTATCTACGGTTGTTAACTTTGATAGTTGATTGATATTGATAGATCTGAAATTGATTCTTAATGATGTCTAGTGGTGGAGAATGAAACCTTAACCATATTTTTCATATTTGATTCTTCTTACTTACTTGTTTTCTTACTTTTCTAGTTTGCTTATTTTTAAAAGTATATTTATTTTTATTGGCTGGTTATACCGCCTAATTTGTATATTAACTTTGTTTTATTTTTATTGGCTGGTTATACCGCCTAATTTAGTATATATATTTTTATTGGCTGGTTATACCGCCTTGCATCTTATTCTTATTATTTACTTTAGTTTAAATCTGGCTTCAAAAACCCCTTTTCTTTTATTGTTCTTGAATTTAAGTTTTAAACTATTAACTTATAAACTAAAACCCAATCCCTGAGGACTCGACCCTTGCTAACTACTATACTTACAATTTATCTTTTTAGTGCAAGGTTAAATAAGATACACTCTTTTGGGTGCATCAAATTTTTGGCGCCGTTGCCGGGGATTGTTTTTTTTAGTTTATTTGTTACTTGGTTTATTCTTATTTTCAGTTCTAATGATATTTATTTTCTTGTACATACGGGTTTTTCTTATCAAATTTTGAAAAAAAAAAAAAACGATGGAATTGAGCAATCTAACACTTGAAGAGTTGGTGACATACATGAACATAGAGAATCAACAAGCCAAGCTCACCTCCCCAGTTCAACAATTGGCCATGGGAGGATGTCAAGGCCATCAAGTGTTCCAAGACCAACAGTATGATCATTACTCAAACACTTACCATGAGGGATGGTGGGATCATACTAATTATGGCTACTCGAAAAATTACCAAGAAGTAGATCCTTATGCCAATTACACTCATCCATCTAGCTTCAATCAATCATGGTCTCAAGAACCAGATCTTTTTCAACCACCACATATGATTCAAAACTCAGGTACTTATTTAGAAGATCTTGTACATTCTCTTGTTACTGATACTTTGCAATTTCAACAGGAAACAAGGGCAAGCATCCAGAGTTTGGAAAGGCAAATGAGCCTATTGGCTAGTAGTATGATGGAATTAGTAGCAGAAAGATCTCTAGCACTCCCTTCCCAAACGGTGATTAACCCAAAGGAGAATGCTACTATTGTGACCTTGAGAAATGAGGAACAAGATGAGGATGAGACAAAACCAAAGATGGATTCACTTCTTGAGGATAATGAAGCCACCATTCAAATTGAGAGTACTTTGACACCTCAGGTAGCTTTTAAGGTTCTTATTTCTACTAATGTTCCTTCTCCACTTTTTCCTAGCAGATTTGCAAAGTCCAAAAAGGAGGAACATGAAAAACAATTTTTGGAAACCTTAAACAGCTTGCTTGTGGATGCCATTAGACAAGTACCAAGATATGCACAATTCCTCAGAGAGCTATACCCCACTAAGAATGATGAAATAATACGTGTGGGGGAGAAGGCATTGGCTGTTTTGCAAAGAAAACTTCCTCCAAAACGCAAAAATCCGAGAAGTTTCATGTCTAAGCCAAAAGATCCTAAAAAGCCAAGAAGGGGAATTGGCTAGACTGGAAACAATCAATCAAGTGCTAATTGGGGGAGGCAGCCTAATTAGTGAAAGCATTGCCAAACTGCCATCCTCAGATTTGCTCTCTTTTTCTTTATCTTTTTCTTATGTTTCTTTGTTAATTGTGTTTAGTGTTTTTAAGTTCATTTAGGCTGCATAAGTTTATTTTGTTTATTAGTTCTTTTCACTTACACATGATTCTTTCATTGGGGGATAATAGCATTACATTGAGGACAATGTAAAAATTATGTGTGGGGGGGAGAATTTAGGATTTTATTTTTGAGTCTTTTTATGTTGTTTTTCTTTCTGATCCGTGTTTTGAAAATAACTAGATGTAAATATAATTTTTATTTTTTTTAACCCCGGTTAAATGGCGGATAACGGTACTCCGTGATTATTTAAATCGTTCCATCAGCTACCCACAAAACTGATATTGTATATAAATTTCTCTTCCAATTTCTCTTTCAATTTTTTTTATTTTTTTTTCAGGATGGATGATATTCTCACAAGATTGCAAAAACGATTTCCTCCTTTTCCTCGAAATATTTTACTGAAGCTTTACCAAGTTCGATTCGAAAGATTAAGAATGCTTATGCACAAAGGGATTCCTGGAGACATACGTTGGATAATTGAAGCCAAGGTACGTGAAGATGAATATCTTTCTGTTTTGCATTTACCAGGTACAGGTAGAAGCACTTTTGCAAAGAAGCGACAAGCAAAGCGCATGAGTTCAAACTGCCACAAATGTGCACGATGGACGTGTAACGGTAAATGTCGTTCTATTGTGATTCCGTCCTCTAATCGAGATGATAAAATTGAATTCATTAAGGATGGACTGAGTAAGGAAAATTTGGGTAATATCCAACTTTCTCTTGAGACGCATCCTAGTGGAGACGTACAAAGAGAAATTCTTGATTTATGGCCGCAATTCCAAAGGGAATGGCAACATCTTGGGAATCTGATGTTAAAAGACCCTGTTTGCCAGCTTGTAAGAAAACTGGATGGGAAGCATATCCTTGACTCATAGAAGGCGTTTAAGCCGTTTCTGGACGTAAAACCAGAGGAAGATGCCAAATACACTTTCGGCGACATTATTACTCTTGACTTTTACGGTTGATTTTTCTTCTCTTTTTGATTTTCTTCCTGAAATCACGCAAAAATCTTTTGTTAGGTAGGTTAACATTTTCTTCT
Source organism: Fremontodendron californicum (assembly GCA_030761205.1). Classification (NCBI taxonomy): domain Eukaryota; kingdom Viridiplantae; phylum Streptophyta; class Magnoliopsida; order Malvales; family Malvaceae; genus Fremontodendron; species Fremontodendron californicum. The sequence goes on from JAULJL010000045.1 coordinate 12,000,183, forward strand.
GACAGGTCAAATACACTTTCGGCGACATTATTACTCTTGTCTGATTCACTACTCAGTCCTCTACATATTACACCATGTACTCATTCTCTTTCAGGCACTCGAAAAAAAATAAATAAATAAATAAAATGGAAAGTACTTCGTCCCAGCGCATTAAAAAAATTTGTGTCTTTGGAGGTGCTTATCCAGGGAAAAATAACATATTTGCTGATGCAGCCATAAGAGTTGGAGTAATACTTGCCCAACAAAAGATCCAGTTGATTTATGGAGGTGGTAGTACGGGTTTAATGGGAGCAGTCGCTACAGCAGCACACGCCGGAGGAAGTCCAGTTCTAGGAATCGTGCCAAAACTATTCACAGGTTTTTGTGGACCTACCGTGGGTAAGGAAATACAAGTCTGGAGTATCCCTGAACGGATGACAATCATGTACCATTGTGCCGATGCATTCATTGCTTTACCAGGAGGTCTGGGTACATTGGAAGAAATAGCTTGCGTGGCTTCTTGGTCATCTTTGGTCACAAAAAAGAAACCCATTGGTTTGCTTAATATTAATGGTTATTTTAGTAATTTGCTTTCATATTTAGATAACGCTGTGGAAAATGGATTCAGAGGCAAGGAGAACCATAATTTCTGCTACAACCATTGAAGATTTACTCAAAAAGCTCCAAGCTTATGAGTATTTACCTGCTACGGTTGTTTCGCAAACGCTCGGAAAAAGAAAAAGAGATATGGACGAGCAAGGAGTGGATTGCATTTTGTCTTTGTGACATTATCTAACATTTTGTTTGTTGTGTCTCAGTTATAATAAGTGGTTAACAACCTCTGCAGGTAATATCTCCTAAATTCTACCTTTAAAATTTGACATTGGGGACAATGTCATATTTTAGTAGGGGGTAAGGGACATATTTTGCTAATTTAAAAAAAAAAAAAAAATTTGTGTTTTAAGCCATTTAGAAGTATTCATTCTGAACAAGGTCTGAGTAAGGGAGACTTGAGACATACCTTGTCAGTTTGATTTCTTCTTTTCAAAAAAAAAAAAAAAAGTTTGTTGTGTTTTAAGCAATTTAGAAGTATTCATTCTGAACAAGGTCTGAGTAAAGGAGACTTGAGACATACCTTGTGAGTTTGATTTTAATCTTTTTATGTTTACTTGTTAATTTTTGTTTAGTATTTTAGGATTATTTAGGTTGCATGAGTTTGTTTTGTTTTGAGTCTTAGTTGTTCCTATTCTTATGTTATTAGTTCTTTTCTCTTACACATGATTCTTTCATTTGGGTTAATAGACTTACATTGAGGACAATGTAAGAATTAAGTGTGGAGGGAATGATTTAGGATTTCTTTTATTTTTGTCTACTATTTTTTTTTATGAGTCTTTATTATTTTTTTTAGTGTGTTTTAGTTCCTTTTCAATACTATGATGAGATATGAATTGCATAAGTCTAAAACAGATTTATTAGTGAGAAGATTTTCATGAGAATTGAACTTGATATCAATCGTTTTATGAGGCAATGTTAATATGATATGTTGATTGAGAAAGAAGCATGTTTAGACTTAATCTGACTTGTATAATCATCCTTGTGAGTTTTTGAGCCTATAATGATTGACGCATTATACAAATCAATCTAATTTCTTTCTTGAGTGCTCTTATGATTACATGATTCTCTAGAACTTGCTTTAGACCTTGTTGAGACTATATTGATGCATGTGACAACATGAATATGATAGAGGCATTAGGATTTTTAGCCAGGGCCAAACAGCCATCCCTTATTGATGTTCCAAGAGAACACACCCCTAGTGAGCCAATTTGAGCCTACATTGAATAAGCTATTTATTTGGTAACCACAACTTACACCTAGCCTAAATATAACCCTTGTTCTAAAGATGGATTATATATTTTGAGACATATTGCAAAAAAACAAGGGATATTTTTAGTTAAAAATTTGGGTTGGAAACAAAAGATAAGTGTGGGGGAAGAAAAGAAAAGAAAAATTCAAGAGAAAAAGAAAGGGATCATTGTCAAATACATTCCCATATTAAAAAAAAAAAAAAATCTTCTCTTCAACTTCTAGTTAAAGTAAAGAAAAAGATGTTACAAAGTTGGTTAGAATGATGCAAAGGCTCAACATGAATATTTAGCCTATGTTATTATGTGCTTTATAAGAGTTTTGAGAAGTTTTATTTGTATGATCTTATTATGTCTCTAAACTCTATGAACTCTTTGGAACCTTTGTGATATCTTTATCCTTTTGTTCTTTAACCACATTATAACCCTTTGGCCCCATTACAACCTTGAATAAAGACCTCTTGATTTATGAAGTTGTATGATCTAAATAGTGAAGAATAGGTGGACAAGCAAGCATATGGTAGAAGTGTTTTCATGAGATTGATTGAGTGTAAACACTTTACCACTACTTTAAAGAGTGAAAATCAAGAGAGTATCCCATGTGAGAAGTTGAGATTAAGTTTGAATATGCACTATTTTGATTGAAATATGTTATGTTAATATTGGCTTAACTCAAACAATTTACATTCAAGCATGATTTTTTGTGAAATTCTTTAAGCTATTGATTAGTTTATAAGACTTGTTCAAAGATTGTCTCTAATGTGTATTGAAAGGATTAGGAGTAAATATTTTTAGTATATGTAGTTTATTTATATTTTAGTTTTTCAATGTTTGTGGGTATCGTTCTAGTAAACCCTCACGAGACTAAACTCGTCCACTAGGGACACCTAGGGGTTTAAAGGCTTGTGTCACATGCTAAGTGCCACCGTGATTTCCTACGAAAGTGGATTAGATTAGATTTTCTTATTTTATTTTTATTTGTTTTTGCTCGAGGACTAGCAACAATCTAAGTGTGGGGGTGTGATAACTCGTATAATTATATAGTTTTTAGTTATGTTTTATTATTGTTTTGTGTCAAATACGAGTTATTATTGCTTAGTCTAATTGTGTTTATGATCTTTTATATTTTTATGTAATTTGGTTTTTTTTTACGAGTTTCTTTGAGTGATTTCAGATTACTAGGTTAAATCAACAATTAAGGGCAAATTCAGTTCAGTTCCAGTTCCGACACCTTTTGCCATATCAGCTATATCTGGACTTTCACTGAAGCAATAAGGCTGAAATTTTAACCGTGCAAAGTTAAGAGGCATATCTAACTTTTTCATGTTTTACACTTCTTGAAACGGAGTCGTTTTCCCTAGCGAAATCGACCATCAAGTTGGCTGATATGCAATGACGTCTGTGCTGACCTGTTTTGGTATTTTGCTCATATCTTCTGATCCACATCAGCAAATGAGCTGATTCCAACGGCTATGGATCACTAACTGATAGGGGAACATTTTTCTAGAATACCATGTGATCAGATCAAGCTTCCAATATTGACAAAATCGACCATCAAGTTGGCTGATCAAAATTGTCATACAATATGACGAAAATTGTTAGAAAAATGCACCCACCTATTATACCTACCTTTGAAATTTGTAAAGCTTGTCTCTTGTCATTTAGTCCTCCAAAATGTGTATAAATAGAGGGCCTTGGATGATTGTAAGAGATATTGTACATTGGTAGGATATTAGCCATTGTAATAAAATTCTCTAAGTTTTCTTATTCTTTCTTTTCTCTAGTTTTCTTTTTCTTTATTTTCTTCTTCTTCTTTCTTTCTTTTATTTCCTTCTTAGATTCTCTTTAATTTTATGTTTATGTTTACAATGCCTATGCTAAGTTAAACTTCTATTTGGTTAAGGGTGATTTCAAAGCCCTAGACATGTTTTGTGATTGATTTTCAGATTCTATCTATCATTAATTTTCTATCAAAGTTGCTTATGTTCTTCTACAAGAATTGTTCATGATGTTGTCTTGATTTATTTAGGTGTACAACTAGATAGATCTTGATAATTATCTATTGCTAGTTTAGGAGTCTTGATCCGTGTAATTGTCTTGATTTCCTATTCATAAGTGGCAATTTGTGATTAATGATTATGGTCAAGTTTTCAATAATTGCAAAGTGGAACATAACCTAAGTTGAACAATCCGAGCTTATGTGTTTGTTGCTTAGATCAACCTATCTTTCTCATCATAAAGCTGCCATTAAATTGAATTTAGAGAGCTTATTCTAGGTTGTTTAATGGTTAGAGATTAAATAGAGAGCTTGTTCTATTTAACGACAAACTAAGGAAAGATTGGGATAACAGAGCTTGTTGTTATCTACGGTTGTTAACTTTGATAGTTGATTGATATTGATAGATCTGAAATTGATTCTTAATGATGTCTAGTGGTGGAGAATGAAACCTTAACCATATTTTTCATATTTGATTCTTCTTACTTACTTGTTTTCTTACTTTTCTAGTTTGCTTATTTTTAAAAGTATATTTATTTTTATTGGCTGGTTATACCGCCTAATTTGTATATTAACTTTGTTTTATTTTTATTGGCTGGTTATACCGCCTAATTTAGTATATATATTTTTATTGGCTGGTTATACCGCCGTGCATCTTATTCTTATTATTTACTTTAGTTTAAATCTGGCTTCAAAAACCCCTTTTCTTTTATTGTTCTTGAATTTAAGTTTTAAACTATTAACTTATAAACTAAAACCCAATCCCTGAGGACTCGACCCTTGCTAACTACTATACTTACAATTTATCTTTTTAGTGCAAGGTTAAATAAGATACACTCTTTTGGGTGCATCAGGGCCTCATCCCGTAAGAATCGGGCTAGGTTTAGAGTGGTTAAATAGAACAACATTATTTTGCTGCCAACGTTATGGTCCAGACCACTGAACTTCTCGGGTCTCTCACCATGTGTAACATGTAGTGGCATTGGCGCTACAGGCGCACTTACATTTACGGTAGACCGTTCTGTCATTTGTTATTTAAAAATAACAGGATCAACTATATATATCTCAAATATATAAATATATATATATTACAATCACATATATATGCTGCCAATCAATAAATATATATGCTACCAATCAACAAATATATATATAACAAATATATATAAGTTTCGCATATATAACAAAGTAATAATATAAAGCAATCTAAATAAATAGAAAGTAAAATATTTTACCGAATTTAAAAACAAAACCTCACACCTTTTATGAAGCGGCGGCTCTCTTTTGTTTATCACCGAAACCAGTTTAACAAAATCTCACAATGGCATTACAACCTTAACAAAGTCATACCCTTTTAAAGGGTTTCGGTTATATATATATATAATATATTCCAAAGCTGTAGCAATTTTATAAATAATCACAAAAATGCTGCAAAAGTTATATATATAAAACAATATATATATATAAAACGTATAAGTTACCGGTCAGTAAGAAATAACAAAACCTTTTACCCTTGTATGAAGCGACAGCTCTAGATATTTGTTATCTCATGACCGAATCATCACAATGCTTAGAAATATAACCTTTTAACTATACCCGTCTTTTTGATCGGCCACAACTTATAAAAAGCAAATTTAATATATACATATATATCAATTCTTTCTCAAAGACCGAAACAAAAGCAAACACTAGCAAGCCATCGCTTCATACAAGGTCATGATTTTGGTAAGAAAATATCCCACTTCGGACACCATTTTATTAAGAAAGAAACCAACAAATGCCATATAAAAATATAAACAAAAACAATATATGCCGTTTTGAACAGGACAAAACAATTACACCATCAAAACGTTTGGAACAGAATAACCAAACTATTCCAATAATATGGTGTCAGAAACCACCGTAACTAATTCCAATTTCAACCATATCAGCAGTAATGAAATAAAGCAGTGATGAAACAATTCTCGTAGCACAATAATCGTGCATTAATCGTCTTAAGATTGTTGGCAATCTTATAAGCAATTAGCAATATTTCATTACTACTAAATATAAATTAAAAGACTAAAGAACATATTACTTATCTGTAATTTCGGCAGAACAGCATATAAAAAATACGAACAATCCAGAATGAAAATTTGACAACACATACAGGTTAATCCGAATACAGAAAAAGGATAATCGAGTCAAGGTTGGACCTCTGACCTTAAGACGATTATTGTCTGTCTCTCAGGTGCTAACAGTATGTCGCAATTCGTCTCCCAGGCCTCCTCGATTACGTTGCAATCAAGAGCACACTTTTAGCAACACGGCGAACCAGAAAAATGTCGGTCTCTCTCACAGAAGACACAGGAAAAGACAAGAGCAGTATAGAAAAATTAGGAGAAATTTTCGGTACTCTAAAAGACAGGCACTGCTCAGGTTTATATAGAAAACCAGATGACTTTTCGGAATGGACACATCATTTGGAACAAAACCTGTTCGGCCAAACAGGCAGCTTTTGAAAATAAAAAGGTTCTTAGTATAAACCGAACAGACAAAACTTTTAACAAATAAAAAGGTTCGGTCCGAAAAGATACTTCTTAAACAGACAAGTCTCTTGGTTGGAGAATACTGAACCGGTTCGGTTTGGACTGAATAAAAATATCAGTTGGCAGTAAAAAATTAATTACTGCCCAAACCCAAACACGACCCAGCCCAGCTCGGCGACGGCGGCGCGCGTGTGGTCCAGCTCAAGTTGTGTAGGTCTACATCCACCACAAAACTTGAGTACCCCTTGGGGCCCAACCCCGAATGGAAACAAGGCTTATAAATACCACAAGCTTATGCCTTTGTTCATCCTATGTGGGGTCTACACCAATCACTAACATCAACCAACTTTCTTCCTCTTCAAGTGGATATAAAGAGATTAATTTTTCATTCAAACATGATATCAATTGTGTACATGAATTATGCACCGTGTATCTTCTTACGACAACCTATGTATTAAAATACGTATTTCGTATTTATATACCAAATAATATATTGATATCCTACAGTTCTTCCTCTCCTCAAGTAGCTTACTGGCTGTCTTCTCGAACACATCATTGTACGCTACTGTTGGAGATTCTTTCATCCCACCATGCCCTGCTGCTGCTGCTGCTTGTACTTGCCTTTTGGCTACCAAATTCTCTGCCTCTGCCTTTTAAAAATTCAACTATTTCTTCTTTACTTGATTCAAGCCCCTGCTGCCTCCCTTCACTACCATTCTCAACTTGCTTTTCTTCTCCAATTTCTTTAGTAGCACTACCACCCACCTCCTGAGTTTCTTCATCTTCTGCTTCTCGTTTAGTCTCCTCACGAGGAATCTTTTCCTGGTGAGCATGACCAACAATATTAATCTCCTCTTTGCTTTCATTGTCCTTGTCCTTATGATCTTCATCATCATGTTGAGTATGATCACATTTTTCTTCATCAAACTTATCTTCCATTTCTTCAGTCTGAGCCACATTATTATGTTGTTGCGGAACTATGGAAATATGATCAGGGCCAGGGGTATCTTTTCCTTCTTCAATAGTATCTATAACATCCGGATGTTCATTTTCTTCAGCTTTTGGTATTCCGAAATCATCTATTGCAACCTTATCATCATCATCTTGATGATCCAAAGTTTCTTCATTTTCTTGCTTGATTTCAAGATTCTGCGCTTCTTTTTTATCATGACTACCTGCTGCAGGTTTCTTTGAAGCTGAAGAAGAAGTAGTTCCTTTCTTAGTGGTGGGACTGGGAGTAGTGGTCTTATTCATGCTCCTAAACGAAGATAACGTCGTCTGTGGTTTTCCTGCATTAATTGGCCTTTTGGGAACCCTTTCCAAAGTTGCCTTGGGCTTGGGTGCAGTACTAGTGGATTTTGAGGAAAAAGAAGCAGATCGGAATGTAGCAGGTGGGGAGATAAGTGGCTTATGGACTCCAGCAGCTGATGGAGGCCTATCATATCTGAGAAGATTAGGCTGCCGCCTTTGGGAGGTGTCTTCCGGCCCAGTTTTTTTTTACATTCTTCATCTTGATGGCATCATTGCGTGGCTTCAGATAGCTTGCTACTTGTTTTTCAGTGGAACCTGGAGAGGGTCTTCTTTTGGAATATTGGGTGATGCAAGAATTTGAAGGGGAAGGGGAAGGGGAAGGGGAAGTGCAAGTGCCCCTCTTCTCTTTCCCCAAACTGCTTTCTCTTATTGTGGTTGCCATAAATCCTTGGCTGTCTCTCACCCCTGATCCACTAAACAAAATTGTTGTAACATAAAAAACCCTCTTTTCTTCTAATTTATTTGGTCGAAAAGAATCCTCTTTTCTATTAATCACGTATATGCATAGATATTATTATTATAATAGTAATAATAATAATAAGAAGAAGAAGAAGAAAGAAATTGCACAAGTTAAATGAGTTGGTGATTAAACAGAAAACAAAATGTTAACTTGAGTTTGCTAGTCGTCGAATTTCAATTCAACAACCATTTGTAATGTACAGTATAGTATAGATGAATGATTACATATTGTATTTAGTATAATAACATTTTGTGAAAAACCCAACCTTTTATTCTTAATGAAAATACGAATAACTTTTAAATTCAAAATCACCCATATATAGTTTAGTTAAGAGATGAGAAGGTACTCCTTTTCCTATTCCTATTCCTATATATCAAATCAAATGATGAGGAAGGGTAGGGATATTCGTGGAGAAATTAAGATGCAGCAGGATAGATATAGTTTGGCGTACCTTGATGATCAAAGTAAATTCATGGAAGTGGGAACAAAGGATTCAAATGATTTGAAGAAGAAGAGTATATGAAGGAAGGAAGGAAGGAGAAAAAGAGGTTTCTTAGTTTGACTTCGACAAAAGGAGCGTGAATTTCGCAACTGGCTGTAGCGGTGGTGAAGATATTAAAACTAATTTTTGATACATATATATATATATATATATATATATATATATATGGGGATTAATGTTGACCTTTTCAACCCAAAAAAAAAAGAGAGAGTATATATAGCTTAATTAGTAGTTTCTTTAATTGGTATGTATTGACGTGAATAGTAACTAACAGCTTTGCACATATATCTTAGGGAAAATGGTTTGGCGCCCACCTCTATTATTGTCAGGTCAATTGATTATATGGTACATAAGCTTATGACTCTTTTATCTTATATATATGTTTTTGTGAAAACATGAAGAAAAAGAAAAAAAAAAAAATTATCATTCGAATTCTATATTTGTTAAATATTACTTTATAACCAATTGAATTATGATTCATTAAAATTAATTAGCACTTTCTTCTGTTGTTGCTTTTGGTAATTTCTACAAGCTTTGCCAAGGCGACACACTGCCATTCCAACATATATATATATATATATATATATATATATATATATATATATGGACCTAAAACAATACGTTTAGTGGCTTAAGCCATGTTTTACATAATCTCCTCTAATCATTAATTAATTCATTCATGTCCACGTACGTATTATATGTTGGAAAATTTTTGTATATTTGTAAAAAATTTATTTGAAAAATATTTACTTGCAACAATTAAATAGCATGACCAAACATAATTTTAGAGAACTTAAGAAATTGAAATATAGAGAACTTAACGTTATTGTCAAGAATTAAACTTTTTATCCTTAAGACGAAATTGTTTGTCACTTGGTGCACACGGATTGAATGCAATTGCCTCTCAGAAATTCAACAACACCACCTTGAAAAGTTGCACACCTTTCCAAGTTCACAAACTAAGGAATTTGACTCAATTTTCTCTCTACAATGACAGATTCCTAAGCTTTAGAGTAAAAGACATAACTAAAACAAAAACCTTAGAAAACCAAAACAACAGAAGAAGAAAGGAGCTTATGAATTGTTGAACTCCTCATCTTATCAAAGCACCTGTATATAGGATTTTAGGGACCTAAACATACATGAATGAACATTAAACATGAATACATAAATGTATATGAATTAGGATGAATATACATGGTTCATGAATGATATAAATTAAGTTCACGAATTATGAAATTCATGAACATATATGTCACACCATAAATAATGTATTTGATCATGCACTATATAAAGAGATCAATTTCAGATTCACTTGTTTGGTTCCGAACCAAATTCCAACAATCCCCCACATTAATGAAAATTGTCTGACCAGTACGAAGACGCAAAGGATTTGTAGAGAGAAAATTGAAGTGGAAAAAAACTACATCATGAGAGGTAGCTTTTGGCTTTGAACCTTTCCTAGTGAAGTACTATCGGATTTACTCGGCTAACTAGTGAACGCGATGTCTTGAACTATTCAGCCTTTTATGTAAACCAAGACAATAATACTCACATAGTCTCTACCTAAAGATTCCATTAATTCTCATGGTTGTGTTCATTTTGACTCTGAACAACTCCTGGTTTCATGAATGCTTTAGAGAATTCAGCCTTTAGAAATTCTCAAAGAAACGGCCATATTTCTCATTCATATAAGTGATTTCTCATTAAGAGTATTCTGCTTATACCCCACTTGAAAACCAAGATATGAGAATCATTAAGAGCACAACTCATCCTTATCTCACTGCAGCTAGCACTTTTTCATCATAAGAATAGGCAGGAAATACTAATTTCCAAGTGCTACTTAAAGTGCAATGTGACTTAGTTTTCCCTTTGAACCTAGATCTTGGGATCTCCAGTCAACTAGGTAGGGTTACCATTATAACACTTTTTGTCTTTTAAAGGCTTTAAGCACATTCCCCTCGATAAATTATATACAAGCTCTCTTGTTAAACCTTTTGTTAGCAGATCCGCGATATTTTCCTTAGACTTTACATAGTCAATGGAAATAATTCCATTTAAGAGCAAGTGTTTAATGGTATTATGTCTACGACGTATATATCTAGACTTACCATTATACCTGCTATTTTGTGCCATTCTAATTGCTGACTGACTGTCACAATGGATACAAATTGCTGGCACTGCTTTGGCCAACATGGAATATCCCAGTTGGAGTATTCCTTCACCTTTAATTTTTGAATAGATGTACACTTAAGTCCATTGGTGTTTTAATATGCTATTGTCACCTTTAGAAAATTTGTCGAGAACTTTCTCAACATAAAAAAATTGGGACAACAAAAATCCATCAGATGTCCTTGAAATTTTGATTACTAGTATGACAAATGCAACAACCAAGTCTTCATGTCAAACATGTTCTTTCTAGACTTGATCATGTACTCATTGCTGCCAAAAATCAACATGTCGTCTACATATAGACATACTGTTGGAGATATTTTGTATATTTGTAAAAATCTTGTTGAAAAGTATTTACTTGCAACAATTAAATAGCATGCCCTTAAATAGAATATTAGAGAACTTACTTGTAGAAAGAAAAATTGAAGTATAGAGAACTTAACGTTGTTGCCAAGGATTAAGCCTTTGTCCTTAAGGCGAAATTGCCCGTCACTTGGTGCACACTGATTCAATGTAATTGCCTCCCAGGAATTCAACAACACCACCTTGAAGAATTGCACAGTTTTCTAAGGTTTTCGAACTTAAGGAATTGACTCAATTTTCTCTCTACAATAACAGATTCCTAAGCTCTAGAGTAAAAAGAACAAAGAAAGAAAATAGCTTTTACAATTGTTGAACCAATTGTTGAATGGTTGAATGAATTATTCCACCTATCAAGGCACCTATTTATAGGTCATTAGGAACCTAAACATACATGGATAATCTTAATACATGAATGAACATTAAACATGAATACATGAATGTATATTAATTAAGATGAATATACATGGTACATGTACGAACAAATTCATGAATGAAATAAATTAAGTTCATGACCATATATGTCACACCATGTATTTGATCATACACTATATAAAGAGATCAATTTCACATTCACTTATTTGGTTCCAAACCAAATTCCAACACATACAATGGCATAGCCTTTATCAGTGTTCTTCACAAAAACACACTTATCAGTCTCGTTGATTTTAAAACCATTTGACAACATAACTTTGTCAAAATTTTCATGCCACTGTTTAGGAGCTTGTTTCAAACCATACAAAGACTTGACAAGTTTACACATTTTATTTTCCTTTCCTTTAACAACAAACCTCTCGGATTGTTGCATATAAACATCTTGTTCAAGGTCACCATTTAAAAAAGCTGTCTTTACATTCATTTGATGTATTTCTAACTTGTTAATAGCAGTAATGGCTATTAACGTTCATATGAATGTAATTCTTGATACAGATGAGTATCTATCAAAATAAGGATGATGTCATGTTCTTTTCTAATCTATATAACTTTCCACTCTATCAGTGAAAACGTTATGTTATGCTATTTATTTATTTATTTTTCTCTGGTCATCTCTAAGATGTGACGGCAATGCAATGGTTTATAGACCGACTGGTTATGTCATTGGAGATGAAGTAGGGAGGTTGCAGTGTGAGCATAGGTATCACGTGGGGTGCATACTGCCCTGGCTGCGGCTGAAAAATTGGTGCCCTATTTGCAAAGCATCAGCAGAACCCCCCAAGCAGTTAAATTTGAGTAGAAAGCAAGACCGACTTTTCTTTCATTTCTACAAATTGATGATGGCTTCTCTTAAGCATTTTTATTTTATTTTATGATCATATGTAAATATCAAATCCATCCCTTTCATGTCAGTCAACTAATAAACCAGGTGCTCTTGGCTTATAGGAATTTGAAGGTTGGATCTTAACAAGAAGTAAAACAGGTTGAAGCAGGAGAAAAATTGTAAGAATTAATAGGTGCAGGAAATTGCTTTGCTTGGTTCGTCATGTTATTGCTCTACATTTATTATATTCCCAAGCATTGCCTGTAACAATCTATCTTCAAAGTTGAAACGTTTGACAGTCAGTCTAATTTGGATCCTCTATCGTCTATCCTGGTGACAGTAGATCAAAGTTCACCTACATAATGTCCTCTGAATTAGAAAGGGTATCCCCCACGGCCACCATCAGCAAGCGCTCGGCTCGGTACATAATAAAATTTGTAATCGTAGTAGTAGTAGTAGTAGGTGCTTTCACAATAATATATATATACATAATATATATATATATATATATATATACATCATTCACTAGAGTTCCTCGACTGAACTTCAAATTCCAACTGCATGGTCCAGAAGATAGTTGAAATGCTGATAGCAAAAAGCAAAAAGCAAAAAGCAAAGCATTGTGACCTATCTACATCAACATCTACATCTACATCATGCTACATGCGATGCGAGTAAAAAGGAGACACAGATAACTGAACTTTGTGCCCACCTCACCTGGTTAACCTCCTCTGCCAGCTTCAACATAAGCCAGCCCACTTCAATAAATTAAATTTTTATATTTAGGGGAAAAATAAAAGGCTAACAACATATTCATTGATATTACATTACAATGAGTCTTGCTATGCCTCCATAATCTCTTCTCATCTTCACAAGTGATGTAAGTAAATGTCTCCATAATAATAAAAGAAAATATATATATATATATATATATATATATATATATATATAGCATTTGCATGTTATCAATTACCAGAAAGGTTCTACACTTGTACTGCAAAATTAATATATCTAGAGCAGAGTGAAGTCAAAGAAATGCTCTGGTAAGCACTAGCAAGTAATTCTGCCTACTCCAACTGAACAGAGAAGGTTGTTGGTACAGAAATTTTCTCATCTTATATTGAGAAATCTTTACTTCTTTTACTCACCAGGTAATCCTCTTTTCCTGTTCCAGATAGTCAGACATCAGAATGCAGATTGGAATATACAAAAAATTGCAAGCATTCTGGAAACTAACCTAGCATGATAGTGTTTTGCAGGGACCAATATATACCCACTTATAGAGCTTAAGATCAATTAAGTTCTGCCATGTTTAATTTATTACTTGGATCTCTCTCTCTCTCTCTCTCTCTCTCTCTCTCTCTCTCCCTCCCTCTCTTTTCTTCTTTCTTTTTTCTTTTTTGCTATGTAACTCATATATATATGCTCTCTCTCTCTCTCTCTCTCTCTCTCTATATATATATATATATATATATATATAGGAATTCAAAAAACGGGCAACTTATACACATCCAATCAACAATCAAGAACAGTCGTTTGAGCAATATGAAAAACTGTATGCCACCAATCAATTAGCAAATGACAATTAATTACAATTAGCAAGTCATAATCTCAATCAATTCTCATATTTTAGAATTACATACATACAGAGCAATGCTGCAGCTCTTACATAAGTAATTTTACCTTTCACCAAGTTACAAAACGGTATCCCTGCAAAACTTTCTTAGAGTTCCACCTCATTGGCTGTAAATTACAAGAAAAGCTTGAGATCTGTTGAGATGGCAGAAGACAGCCAACAACAATGCTAATCGCACAACAGAGCAACCAGTTGTACGCACTTCCTTTCAAGCACCTTATCTCAGTTGCTCAAAAATAATTTCTGATCCATCCCGGGTCTGCAGCAGGAGTACAGGCATTCCCACATCCCATAATTTCATCTTGCAAGGACCAGAGCTTTATCTGAATGGGGCGCCAACTGGTCCATGTCGATAATGGAAAAGAACTGGGAGCTTCAGTGATCAACATATGTCAAGCACATTGAACCAGAATGGACAGATCCAATGAAAGCTTCAGGATAAACCAATGTTTGTAGGATATTTCATTCTTCAAACGAATGCATACAAATTTTTTCCAGAAGCAATGGCCAATCTTCACCCAGCTGCTGGGGATTTAGCTCCATTGCCACTTTGAAATCAAGCAAAGATATTGAGCACCACTGCCCCTGTTCCTGCAAAACTTCTGTCTGCATATGCAAGTGATTACTTGGCCACATACCATTAACAAGCTTGCCTTGAGGCTGCTGCTTGTGGTTGTGGGTAGAGTGCTTTCTCAACTCATGCGTAGACCTTGATCCCACCAGATCAACACATGAGCTGATCAGTTTCTTCAAGTAAACATCCAACATGTTATTCAACAAAGTAGCACATTCCACAGAGACCCCTCCAAGACCCTGCGCTACTGCAATCTGCTCCATACGTTTCTTCAATGTCTCAGTATTGTACAAACCACCAGTGTCATAGTAGCTATTGAAGTCGCCACTGCTTGCCACTGCCACTGGCATAGTAGCTTTGCGGGCCCCACCAATACTAGCTGAGCAAAATGGAATCCCAAGTGGTGCAAGCAGAGGACTTGTAGAGAGATTAATGTGGTTAACTTGTTCCACCTCCTCCCCATCTTCAACAATGGCTTCTTCATTCTCATCTTTACTAAGCACCCTTGGTTTTTCTGTGGCTTCTCTTTCAATTTGTATCAAAGATTTTGCAGGATCCACTTCATGAACTGGTGGCGGAGTCTTAGCCTGACATGCATTTTTCAAGATTGAACGTATCAACTGGTTATGCAGTGGCAGATTCTCCCTCCCAAGAATGCGGTAACATGACTTATCGAACTCAGTTTTACTGAGCTTCTGACTTAAAAACCTACTTAAATTATAAAAATACCTTTTTGACCTCTGAGCCCCAAGCTTCTTCATTATCTGAGCTTTCAATTCACCTAAGTTGATTCTGGAGCCCTGCTGAGGTTGCATTGCTCAATAAGCAGATTCCTACACCATTCACAGAAACCCGTGTCCACCCCAATTTAGAGTTTTCTTCACCACCAAACACGTCCGAATTCACCAATTGAATACGATACAATGCAAATCAAACTCTCAATCTCCACATATTGCTAGTAAAAGAGAAAGAAGAAAAAAAAAATCACAATTCCCAAAGTAGATAAGAGTTATTTCAGTTTCCAAACATCCCCAAATTGACCCACCGAGAAACCATACAATGCAAACCCAAATCTCATCTTGGCAGAACCAAAACCCTAGGGATCAAACTCCACTTGAGTGGTTAATAGAAACCCCAGTAAAGAAAGCTGAATTGAATAAAGAAAAGAACAAATCGAAACCCTAGAGTTGAAATGACCGAAGTTAAAAGAAAGAAGAGGGCGTCGTCTGAAGCGGAACAGCACGAACCAAAAAGAAAAATCACTGGGTATTTTTTACAGGCAACTAAAGAAACTCAAAAAAACAAAAAAAAAAGTTGGGAATTGGAAAATTGAAGTTGAAGGAAAGAGATGAGTGGAGTGGAGTGGAGTTGGTAGGATAGAATTGAGAAGAGAGCAGGAGTTAAAGAGAAAACAAGCACAAGGAAGAGCAAAATAGAAGCTCCAGACAGAGTAATGAAAGGAAAAAAAAAAAAAGGTTAATACAGACAGGGCAGGGCAGGGCTGGGCTGACCGTAAACAACTTGGTTGACCAATTGCAGAGGAATGGAGTGGCACACAGTTGTTGGGGTTGGGGTTTGATTCTTTTTGGCTCCTTCTTCACTTCTTCTATCGATCTTTTATTTCCTTCTTCAACTTCTTCAACTAAAACAATCTTTATGTTGGCAATGGCAATGGCAATGGCAATGTAGTAAAGATATAATAGTTTTTATTATTGTGTTGTGTTTAGTCCTTAGTAATTGCCATTATTATTTATTATTATTAAGTAGAGAAATGTTTGTACCAAAAACACACAGTTGAAAAATCTAAAATCTTGTTAATTATTATGTTGGTAATATATATTTTTTTTTTTGCCTAATTGGTGACTACACTAAGTTTTACTATCTATCTATGTATCTATATATTCATATATAATTAAAAACTTTATCACGCGATATTGCAAAAATTATAAATTTTTTAAAAAGTATATATATATATATATATTAATAAATTGTTCTATTATTTTAAATTAAATTTGTTTCAAAAAAATTTCAATAAAAGAAAGAGTGAATAAAAGAAAAAATAACAAATAAAAAAATTAATATTTTTTATTCATTATCTTCTTTTATTTTTTAATTTTTTATTCATTTTTTTAAAAAAAAAATAGATCAACTTTTAAAATTATTTTTAAATCATAAATTATTTTTAAAAATTTAAAAACTGATAAGAGAAAAATAAAAAAATATTGAAAAATATCTATAATTTTTTTTTCATACATAAAAAACCAAAATCAAGTAAAAAATTCTCTAAATATGTATTAGTAAAATTATTAAAAATTATAATTCATTAAAAATTATATAAAAAAAAAATTCTTATTCCTTTTTTTTTCTATTTTTTCCTTCTTTTCATCTTTTTTTTTTTTTAAATCATGTAATTTGTGAATTTTTGATTAAAAAAATATAAAAAATTAAAAGAACAATAATAATAAAAAAAATTCTTTATTATTTTTTAGGGGTAAATGAACAGAGCGTTCGATGAACGATTTATGAACAGTTCGATTTATGTTCGTTTATCAATCTAAATAAACGATTATGAACATGATTTTAAGGTTCATTTATCAAATAACCGAACTCAAACAAAGTATGTTCAGTTCATTTATGTTCACGAACAAACTCGTTTATGGATTGTTTAAAATTCATTTAATAACTTGTTTAAAGCTTGTTTATTGTTCGATATTATTATAATAATATTATTTTTTTATATTTTATTTTATTTATAATATAATTAATCTTATTTGTGTTTTATTATTTTATATTTAATAATATTTATGCTTTATTGTTTATATATAATAATAACTTAAATTTAATTACATTTGTATTTTATTATTTTATATTTAATAATAACGTAAAATTGACTTTTTTTATTTGTTTGTTTGTTAAATTTATTTAGATTTGTTCGTTTATTGTTCATGAACATATTTTTAATTGTTCGTGAACATGTTCGATTATATGTTCATGAATATATTTATTTAATATTTGCTAACAAGTTCATTTAATTTAAATGAACGAACACGAACAAACTCAATTTTAACAAACCGAGTTCGAACACATTTAAAATCTTTAACAAAGACGAATCGAACACAAACAAACTCAAAAATAAATAAACGAAAATGAACAAAAATTTGTTCATTCAAGCCCAGTTCATTTACAACCCTATTATTTTCTTTTTTTTTTTATCTTCTTTTCTTCTTCTTCTTCTTCTCTAGTCGACTGCCTGCACCATTGTCGACCACATCAAGGCAATCGACCCACTCTGCTGCTCCACTCAATTTTCTACTCCTCCTCTCTCTTTCCCTGTCGTCAATGGCCTTCTCTCCTTCTTCCTTCCTTTTCTCTCATTTTCTTTCTCTCTCCTCCATTTTCTTCCTTCGCCACCATTTTTTATTCGACCAATCAATCGTCGATCAATCACTGTCTGGCCTCCCTTCAACCACCTCTCTCTTCTTCTTTCTCCTCTCATCTCATCTCTTCTCTCCCCTCATCTCATTCTCTCTTGGTGATCTCTTGCCTTTACTAAGAGACAAAATAAAATAAAAAATCTTGGCTTTTCTTAAAAATATCACTCACTCAATACATTGTTTATGATCACCAAACAAAAGCAAATTTATTATTATTATTTTAGAAAGTGAAAAGTGTGGAGTTTAGTAAGAGACTATTACTACTACTACTAGGTGTAGTAGCAGCCATGTCTTTAGTTTAACCCTCCTCAATTCATCATCTTATTTCACGCTTAACTTAAAAATGGAGAGGTTTTGTTTATGTTTAGAACGTGGAAACAGCCAGCAGTTGCACAAAGATAGATAAAAGAAGAAAACAGAAAGGGTGTTTGGGAAGCAGTGTATTTACTTGACAAATTTTCAAGACATCATTAACTAACAGAAGAAGCAAAGCTCAAAAGACAGTAGCCTACATCTCCTTTCTTCTACAAGCCTCAGCCTGCCATCAATAATCCAAAATCATTTCTTGACATGAAATGATCAACAACAGTAGAAAATACACAAAATGAACTTCTTTTTGTTTTACCACAAGGCAACTGTCACCCTAACAATCACAACATACTTCCGTTCCGGTTCTAATTCCATGCACACAGTCTCTTCATTTAATCTTGTCAATGATATCCGATATCACCTTCTCCATGTCAAGGTCCTTCATTGCTTTAAATGGTCGCTTCATGTCCTGCAAAACAATTTGCATAATTCCAACAAACTTGATAAGATGTTTTTGCAATAATTTGCAGGAAATATCACACATATGAAATGCTAAATCAAATTCCTCTGCAATATAATTAACATTTCTTTAGAAGAACAGAAAAACCAAATTTATTCAGTCCAAATGAAGCAATGCCACTCATCATCATAAAAAAAAATACTAGCAATCAACGAAATGTACACATTAATTACTAGACTTAGACACGGTCTGGGTTCACTAACCTAACTATTGCAGTAACTTTATTTATATCACACGCCAAAGGTATCAGGCAGTGTTCTAAAACTGTAACAGATTCAAAATTAAAAAAAAAAAAAAAATACATAAATCTTTCATTTCACAAAACCCAACTAGTCTATTGTATCTGTTTTGTATCAAGAACCTTAACATAACAGTTGATTTATCCTCCTATTATCAACTCATTTGTATGACAATTTATATTTTTTCATAAATAAGATTTCTCTAATTACTAAATCACTTTCACATCACAACTATGCATATATATATTAAAAGGAAAATAGGGAATGAATCTAAAAAGATAACCCCAAAAAGTGAGTATTGAAGGTAATTTACAACCACAAAATTAAGTAAAATAAATTAGATGTTATTAAATATTGCAAGAACAAGCTTTTACCAGCAGACTTATGAACTTCTTGCCACCTTCCTCTCGTATTTCAAAGCAACCTCTTCTTGGCTGTAGGAAATTTAAAAAAGTGAGCGATAGATCAACTATGAAATAGACATTTCAACAGGAAAAAAAAAAAAATATCATTAACAAAGAAAAAAACAGATTTCCGGAAGTATCTTTATACCCGGAACAGAAAAAGCACATTTAGAGCAAAGATAGCCAAAGATGTGAAAAATCATGAAACTATATAAACATCACGATCAAGACATCTCTTTCTAACTAGAAAGCAATTTGATTAACAAATTAGCCCATCAAAGATACTTGGCCCTTGTAAAATAGATAGAGAACTGATAGCAATATTGCATGTATTAACATAGAAATGTTTAGAGTTCAATACAATTAAGCTTTGAAAGTAACACCCCAAGATATGGTTATTATTTAAGCCATAAATGCTCACATCCAACTTCACACATTATGTATGAATATGATTTCAACTTTCACCACACAATAAAAACAAATGGATCTTAATCTTTAAAAAAAGAGGATCTTTGAATTTGAAGGGAATTAACCAAAAACAAATTCACAAACAAAGAGATTTAGTTACTTTTTGAAAACCAATGATCAGATAGTCAAAGCATCTATAACTTCAAGTCCACAGTAGGTTTGTATGACAGTGGACAGTGCATATAAAATTTAAGAAGAGAACTACATGAACTATAGTTTCAGAGAATGATAGCAGAACCCTTTACTGTATGCTTAAAGAGTTGAAATTGTACAACATAAATGTCATTAAACAATAGATGTTTACAATATGACAGAAATAAAAAAGACCATCTATTTTTTTTTTTTTTGAAAAAGAACAAGGCTTCTCAGCTAAAAGAAGAGAAAGAAAGAAAAAAAAAAAAAAATCATCCTTTTATTGGTATCCACTGCGAACAAGATACTTAAGGTGTTGGTTAAACAAAGATTGGAAGAGCAACTAAACTGGAGAGAGTATTAGGTGAGCAAATAATGTTAACCTTGTCAGGGTTGAGCAACACTGTGATGCCAGGAACACCTTTCTCCAAACCATCTCTGACTTGAAAGGCCCTTGTCTTGAATGAATTGCATTGCTTGCTATAGAAATAGAATCATAAACAAAGGAAAGGATGTCATACAGCAAAAAAAGGAAAAGAATGTTTCAAGTTTGTAAGAACCAAAATTTCATTCAATCCAATCCAATCCAATCCATCAGAAAAGGACCACCCTAAATACCTGAAACAAAAGGGGAATGGGGTTTGCACTACTACAGTGTTCCAAAAGGAAAAAAAATAAAATAAAAAATAAAAAACTGACCAGTGTTCCACTACTACTGTCTTGTTGTGGGACCCATCCTCAGGCGCAGCTTCGGCTTTGGCTCCCTCTTCCACAGCCGCAGCCTCCTTGACTTTCTCCACAGATTTATTCTTCTTCTTGGCACTCGCTTTTGCTTTCGCTTTCACTGCCGCCCTTGCCTTTGGTTTCTCCTTTTTGGGGTGAGTCAACTCAGAAGACTTGCCATCCGGTTGCCTTGTCAAGCTCCGAGTCACCCTCTTGAACGTCTCTTGACCTTGAGGCTTGGCTTGCTCCTCGTCTCCGTCCACGGCCTTTCGTTTCCTGGGCGCCATTTCTCTCTTTCGCTCTCTTGGATGTTCTTGTGCCTTCCCTTCCCTTGCGTAGCGTAGACCGTCTCCCAAACAGCAGCTGATATTATAATATATTTGGTGTTCCCGCCCTCTAATTCGGTGGTGGATTTGAACGGACGGCTGAGATCAGCTAACTTAGTTATTTGATTCAATGATCCTGGCCCCTTATTCTTTATATTGTGAACGAACAGAGGATGAGGCGTGCGTGCGTGCGTGTGGACAAAAATGGAAGGACGGGGAATGTGCCTGCCACGTGCTACAGCTGCACTGCTGCAGCATTGCCTTTTCATATAATAATAATAATAAAAATAATAATAATAAAATAATAGTATGGTAATGGAAATGGGAATGAGAGATTTTGTTTAATTAACAATGGGATCCCATTCTCATCCCTGGCTGCTCCCAGCAAATCAAACGAAACCAAACTAAACAAAACCAAAGAAGGATGTCTAATAATAACATTAAAAAAGGTTGGCAAATCCATATTTGGATGTTATGTAATGTAATGTTAATAAAACAACATGTCATGCCTCTGCTCTGCCTAAATTTTAATTCCAAAAATGAAAACCTCCCATCGTATCATATCATATCATACAAAAGGATTTGTGGTTAGCATTATTGAAAGTTGAAACCCTTGGCCATTTGAAAACCTGGTTATAACCATAAACTAACCTTGCCAAAAGTCCAATCGTATAAAAAATTATAAAAATATATAAATTTCTGTACAGTTAAAAAATTTCATCGTCAGTATACAAGATAATAACCCATTCATAAATTAAATATTTTATTTATAAAAAATTTATTATTTATTTATTTTTAAATAAAATCATATAATTATAATTTAAGTTTTTTCAATTATATATATATATTTTTACGAATTTCGAGTCAAATCGATCTCAGTTCGAATTGTAACCGATTCAAACAAACTTTTACGAGCTTCGAGTCTTGTCTATTTTGGATCTTTACGAGTTCAAATTTTTTCAAATTGGGATCTTTAACTTTTTAAAATCAATTCGGATTCGATCTTGTCGAGTTCAAGCCAGCTCTAATAAAAATCAATCAATGAATCATGCCAGTTAACCTAAAGTAACTAGTTTCCAAATATCTGTAATGAAATCAGTAATAAATTAAACATTAACCTTTTGAGTTTGACTAAATAAAAATGGGCACAAGTACAACACTAGAGTAACACATTCCAAGGCCCATGCCTGTTGCGACTTAAAATATGATTTCTGAAACAGAGAAGAGAAGAGAAGAGATGGGGTGAGTTATTTCAGTTATGAACGTAGAAGTAGAAGTAGAAGAGAAGAACAATAATAAGAAAATAAAATAACATAAACAACGAACGTTGACAGTGACACTGGCCATAATACTAATAGTTAATACTCCTAGATATGAAATATGAGATATGAGATTATCTCAAGTGAAGATTCCAACTGTGAAGTGTGAAACGCGTTCTCAACTTTTTTTTTCTTCTATTTTTCCTTCGCAAAAAGAAAGAAAAAGAGAAGATTCGATTGTTTCAAAGGTAACACCAAGGCTTCCAGCCCCAACAAACACACAAAAATACAAAACAAAATAGTTAGCACCCTAAATTGCAGCCATAAAACAACAATTAAGTTGAATGCTCGAGCCACACTCAGCACTGCAGGCCTTGATGAAATATATTCCTTCAGCTTAAATTGCAGCCATAAAACAACAATTAATTAAGTTGAATGCTCAAGCCACACTCAGCACTGCAGGCCTTGATGAAATATTCCATCAGCTATAGAAGCTATGATACTATCTTAATTAATTATGCTGCAAGACTTTTCTGACCATAAAACTATACAGTTTCAATCCCTCCTCTTTTTAAAGCAAGTTTTACACTATCATGTTGGCTTATGCAATCAGAGGAGCATACCTCTAATATTTCCCAAAATGAAGAGACTGCAAAATAAACTCATGCAGGGTGCCCCCTTTTGGCCTTACGACGACCATGGTTGGTACTAGCATGTCGAGCAGGTTTCTTTGCCTTTTTGCTGCAGTAATTAGAGTTATTACACAAGAAAAATCCATAGCAAACTAAGACATTCTTATAAGAACAATAAAAAATGCACCATGAAACTAAATAGTAGTAGATAATTAAGAAACAGACCAGAAAATGGCTGAACATATTCTAAACAAAATAATAATAGGTAGGGCCAACAAAGCAGATGCCTGCAATATTAAAATAACAGCAAGTTATATTGTTTGTGACAAGTAACAAGTGATTAAATTATTTAATTTCAGTGTGAACCACAATCAACAGGAAAAGGCTATGCTATGCAACCAATATATACCTACCGCAAACCATTCAAGCTCTTTGGTTGCAAGAGGTCTTGTCAGCTCATGCTTCTTAAGAATTTCTTGAACAGAGGCTTGAACCTAAATAGTACATGCAACAATAGTTCATTAAGCTATGATATATTTGAAACATAATATTACTAAAAAGATAACAAGGTTACAACATTCTGAAAAAAATTATTTTCCAATTCCAGATTCTAACATAATTAATACAGTTGTGAGACATGTAAAGCAATTTGTATTATTTAGCGAAATTTCAGTTTAACCACATTCTAGGCAGAGCAGAAAAACTTAATATGACACAGAATTTAGGAGACTATTACACTGAAGTCAAGCCATTTACTTGTAAAAGAACACTTGAATTTATTATCTAGTAGATCAACACAATATGAAACGGAAAATAAAAACAATGTGTACACCTCCTGCATAAATAGATCAACACAACTTTAAAAGAGTAATAAACTATAACCACCTTGCTTACTTGCTCAAACAAAAACAAAGAATGAGGGCAACCTATAAATTGTGACGTTCTATCCAATATTCTCAATTTCCAGAATTACTATTCCTTCAGACCTTCAATGTGGCAGACTCAAAAAAACAACAGAAAAATAAAAATGGATACAATACAGTACAGTACAGTACTTAGGGTTTTAATACTCTTCACCTGAATAGGACTTTTCCGAAAGCCGGCACAGATTTATACACACTCCAACTTCTACAAATCCGATAAACTTAAGCCCTATTTCCACAATAGCTCACGAAGAGAGACCAAACAATAACTAAAAAAAGCTATTGATACCTGATGATGGTATGTTGTTGCCAATTCCAAAAACTTCCCTTTAGCATTAACTACCTCCTTTGTATAGGGCTTCATCACCAGATGAACTTTATCAACATGAGGCTTTGCTAAAGTAGCAACCTGATCAATATATGGCTTACTGAACTTCTTAGCTTCCTGTGACCAAGAAAGCTGTACTTCAGGATACATGTCAATATGGTAGAGAAGACATGCTGGAGTATAAGCACACACCTCGAAGTAAGGATCAACTATTTCTTGAACTTTGATAACATGAGGAGTTATTGCAGTCTTTGATACCTCATAAACTTCAACTGTTTTTGCAGTTAGCAAATGCACATGTGGTTTAGCATATGTAGTTACAACCACCCACTGATCCTTTATAGCTGGAACCCACTTCTTCAAGTGAAAAGATTAGAATCATAAGAACGCCATTTAATTAGAAAGACACTCATATAATCACACATAAGCTCCTGATACAGTTTGGAAATATCAGCAGTAAAAGAAGCTTACGCTTTTAATTGCTTCCATGTGGGGTTCAGCCCACTTTTCAGCTAATGCCTTTTTCTCGAGAGCCTGGATAGAATATGAACAATATTTAGTTGTAATAATATGATGTTATACTCAACATTAATGTTGCACCAAGATATGAGATTTCACACATAAAACGATCAAAGGAATAAATAACAGTTTTCACCCAGCCAGTAAGGCATCACATAGCAGTAAAAGATAATAAAAACAACAATAATAATACCTTCTGGAGCACCATATCCATGGCCGGTTCTCCATGCTCATTCCAATGTGTCTGAATGAAGGCCTGCAGCAAGACAGTGAGATAGAATCACAAGAGACAGATCTGAAATAAATAGAAAACATTAAATGTTTTTCCTAAATTTACCTGACAACGGAATAGCTGCATAGCAAGCCAAGGTGGGAGCCATGCAATGTGAACCTGATTGCAAACATGTGTATTAGACTGGTCGCTAAAATGTCTAGCTTCCAATAACGTTCATTTTACAATTTGTTAAGACAGTACGATTCCTCAACTTCCAGTGATACTTGTAGAATTTACTATGTGCTTTAACAAGCTTTCTTCATTGTTACTAAAATATCTGCTCTTAATAATCAATAACAGTAGCATGTATACTATTTTGAAGCTAGTAAAGGTAATTGGACAAAATTATCATCATACCAACTAAAATTTTCAACTTACAGCAACAGATGCTGCCACTTAAAGTAGTAACCCTATATAATGAACTATACAGAGCTAAGGCCCACAAGATTTACCAGTTGTTTTAGCTGAAGAAAAAACTACTTCAACTAGCAAATATAAGAGACAATTTACTAAATTCACTCAGAAATTTTCATGACAAGAAACTCCAAAAGAATGCCACACAGATAGCATAGTATGATGAACTAAGCAAACTTATTACCTCCATCAACTCATTTGTTTTCGAACTGGCCTCAAACTTTGCCTTCATCAATTCCTCCTATCAATTCCTCAACATGTGATTCTTCGTAAGAGGAAAGAAAAGAAGAAAGATTTGTAATTAGCCAGCAAAGATGAACATAAAATCCACATTATCACGAAGTGAAAGAGATTGAACTTTCACCAAAATTGAAACGTCAAAGCATCAAAAGTGTTACTACTAGTAGTATAAAAAAAATGAAGTAATCTGGATTAGTCACCCTAAAAAGTAAAGTGAAAGGCTTGAATCTGAAACAGAAATAGAGACAAAAATAGAAAGAATGATAAAAGTAAGCAAGACAAGTAGTCAAGTATAGAAGAGAATGAGGAATAGGAATAGAAACCTAACCAAGAAGACGGATCTTAGACTTGAGTTGATCCAATTCCATCTTAAGAGCAGAAGAATCGGAGGCCTCCGATTCAAGCACTGGTTCGATTGAGACATCGGCTCTAATTTTGGTGAAAATTAGGGCTACAAAGAGGGAGAAAAGTACGAGCTTTGAGGCTGCCATCGGCCGGCCGGTTAATAAGCCACCAAAACTGGCGGAGCAAAAACTAACACACACCCACAGGCCAAACAGAAACAGGGGAGGGGTTTCAACTTTCAACTTCTTCTTTTGTATATAATGTAATAATAAATAATTAATGACAGTTGTTGTTTTTTTTCCTTCTTTATTGTTTGATTAAGGTGGAGGAAATTTAATTAATCATTCTCATTCTTAAAAAGGTTGGATTGGAGGAGAAGAGATTTTGCATTGCACTCTCTCACAAAACGTGGCAATTATATTATTTTATAACAGCAAAACATTTGAAGATTAGAAATTAGAATACTCGGATCGTCGAATCCAGATATTTTTGTTATACTAATATATTATAATATACTTACTAGCTAGTAGTAGTAGTAGTAGCTGATTAGCGATTAGGACTTAGGAGGATCAGCCAGCCCAGCCGGTCCCTAAAAGAATCGTTGGCCTTTGCTTGCCGGGCCCGGAGAAGAACAACTGAAGAAAGGATATGGTTTGGGGGTCATTGCCACGTGGCGTATGACAAGAAGGGAGGGTATGCAGATTGAAATTATTGATGGTTGCATTGGAATGGTGCAAAAAACGAGCCGGGGAGGAGTAGATCGGCTTTATTTTTGAAAAACATTTAATAAAATTATAGTAATTTTGGACATTCATACGTCGCACTCTCTCACCATTTTGAAAGACTATTTATGTATCATATAACCAAGAAAATTTGGTGTACAATATATCATCAGCAAAATACTTTTATATTGATTTGATTTAATAATCATACAAACAAAATATATATTGTATTATAAAGGATTCGGAGAAGCAACGCACATTTTACAGATTCAAACTTTATGAATCTAATTTATTATTTTCGGATGAACAAAAGTTGATCATCATTTGTTATAATCTATTAAGTTCCTTTACAAATTTAAAATTTGTGAATCAGGATGAACAGAACAAAATAACAAAAGTCAAATCATATCCATCATTTGTTATAAATGTGTTTGAATTCCTTTGTAAACTAACTTTATCGTTACATTCACTTGGAAGATCAATTTATGTTTTTTCCGACCTTTCTATTTCTAATGGAGCTGGAAGAAAGAATCATAGGATAGGATAGGATCTGAATTTACCAATGCTGCAAGCTTTGTTATTATTATTGCTTTGAGCACCCTATTTTCAACATCTCCAAACAACATAAATTGCATTATTCCAATGGATTCTTCTATAGTGATAGGCATTTTTGCAACTGCATGTAGGGTAGATTGATAGATACATAGTATTCCGATCGTCCAAAATTTCTCCGTCGAGTAGAAATCAGTGCCATTTTAATCAGATCAGCAAGTGGCAAACTAAACCTCACCACAAACCATTAGCGGCAGCCACACACACAAAAAAAATCAAAATCAAAACCTCAACCTCAACCTAAAAAATTTAAACACAAACCAAAATACTACAATCATAAAAACATTAAACCAAAAGTATCATAAGAACAAAACAAAAGAAAGGGGGTAGAAAAAAAAGTTAAATAAGAAATTTTCTCTTTTCTAAGATTTTCGAGTTAAGTTTGTTATAGGGATTTTGGATCTTCAAATGGAAAAAGGAAGAGGACATAAATAAAAAGAACGTACAAAAATGAAAACTTTTTAAGTGACAAAGGACGGTAAAAATGTAGTGAAAGTCGCAGATTAATTTTGTAAATTTAGGTTTTTTCCGTTGTTTTTAGGGAAAAACAAGTAGAGAAATAGGAAAGATAAAATTTAGAAGAGGTTGTGAGTGAAATTTGAATAATTTTTAAGGGAGGCCGGCACCGAAATGGATTTTGCTGTTTCAGCGGTCAAATCAAAAGCTATAGAAAATCAATTATCCAAAAAAAAAAAAAAAACTATAGACAATTGAAACCAAAGGATTGTAGTGTAGAGTAGGACTGTAGGAGAATACACGAAAAGTGTTTTACCAAAAGCAAAACCAAAGTAACGTGATTCACTTCTTTATGCGGCAAACAAAAATAAGACACTGGAAAGAGTCAAAGAGGTACTAAAATCAACTTAATTTATCCGGTCCGGATTCGAAAGTAAATGCTAGATACGAACATGTATCTAACAAACACAGATATGTTCAAAAGATTATATTCCAAACTCATATTCAAATATGTATATGTTATTGCTAGACATTTCCAAGGTAACTGCAAAAAACCAGTTCCATTTAATGTAAATTTGATCCATGGATATTGAAAGAGGAAAAACAAAGAAAATATAATAGAGCACACGTATTTCTGACAATCAAAATCCACAAAATGCTACACACTTATATATATAGAGAGAGAGACACTTGTCTGTCAGGAACATAGAAGGTATTAGGGTACAAACCCAATATCCTTGAAGTATTCATGCTCAAGAGCACTTCTTGCCGTAATTCTTTTGCTGGGATCCATGCACAGCATTTTCTGAAAGAGAATAAACGAATGAATCATCAATTACAATTGCAGAGATGCGATACATGTTCTTCATTTCTGTGTTTCACATTATTACTTAGCGGTAGGTCATCAGCAAATGGATGATATGTTTAGCTCACAAAAACTGCTCTATATAAAAATAAAAAATTGGTTGGCTTTAAACGAAAAAGTTCAAAGAAGAAGCCATCTCTAAAATTTATTAAGATCAGCCACTTTGAAAATGATCTCAAGCTGCAGTGAGATTGGACTAATATAACCACCAATATACACAAACAAATGAGATAATAATCCAAAGTCATTCATGTCTACGCTAAAGCTGAAGAAAGCACATCAATCAACTAAATATTTCTGACCTTATCAAAATAAAAAAAAAATTGCCATGTCGCTTTAGCTCACAACTCATAAGAACTAGGAAATATTTTATCTTATATAAATCCCACTTTGTTACTTTATAGTCATATAGTCAGGTGAAGCAAAATTTTTTTTTTCCTAAAACACCAAATAAATACTCACAGAGAGGAGGTCCATGCCAGCTGGTTCAAGATTTGGAACAACAGTTGCCAAATCCTGCAAGTAAAAGGTGTATCAGTTAAGTCCTCTAACAATATTTTCTCTCTAAGAGGTTGATGATAGAACATACAACCACTAGAAATCCATAAACACAATGCTACCTTATGTGGCCACTTTGGAAAAGCAGTCTTAAAATCAGGCAATGAAGTCACTCCAGGCCATGTATCCTCATTTGGAGTACCCAAGATTCTTCATATAAAAAATAATATATCAGACTAAATAGAATGCACAAGTTTTGGGAGCATATTTGCACTGATATTTTCCTACAAGCTAAATGTACAAGGTAATTGCATAGTTGTGTTCAATCAACTAAAGAGCTGCATCTTCTTTGTACATACATGTACAAGTTATGTGTGGGCTATGTTACTCGGACTTGGTGATGAGTGTCGGATACAGGTATGCTCAATTTTTTTTAAGTTTTTCCATATATTTGGAGGATCATGCCTGCATACCCATGTCCGAATATGTATCGGATACGGGTGTCAACACGGGTAGTTTAGGGAAAATGAAGAGTCGGAGCAACATAGTGTGTGGGTGTTTGGATTGGACGTGTAAAATACCGATAAACAGCCATAACAGTTCTGTTCCCTAGGAGAAGGAAATTAAAAAATAAAAGAAGAAATAAATAACATCATTCATATCTTCTAATGCCAAATAACTCTTCTTTTAGTCTTTAGTTAGTAGAGATGCAATTTGTTGTCTAGCTCTAGCAAAATGCAAAACAAGTACTCGTGGTTATGGCAATGCATAAGTCTTGTGCGCATCAAATGTGAGAAGAGCAAAATAAAAATAAAAAGAGAAAACATAATTAGACTACCTATTTAAATTTAAAAAGAGTTCCATCAAAGAAAATCTAGAAAGAGTTTGCTAAGTTTCTTTTCTCCTTTTATACAAGCCAAGATAACATTCAAACGACTCAATTTAGCTCATATTTCCAATTCAACCCAAATTTAGTGCATGTGGACAAAATGACAATTTTTAAAATTAATATGTTTCCCAACATGTGAAGAGGATAACGATCAGGTTAGAATAGATATAAAAGAATAGAATAAGACATTTAACCTTGCTGAACCCAACCACCATATAAGGGACACTCCTTTGAATGAATTATATAAGACCATCAATGTCCATGTCTGTTTAAACAAAATTGGCTAGCCACTATATAAACTTATTTATACATTTAGGTTTATGGACAACCCTGCTCCCTGCATATACATAACTAAACAAAATCCTATAATCATTTTTGAGTTAACATTTGAATAACATAATAAAATCTTCCTTCCAAGATTATTCAGAGCAAAGGCTCTTAATGAATGCACTGAAGGTAAATGCTGAAAAGAACTATAAAAGAACACCAGAAACAGACACAGATAATAACGTTACAACTTCCATGGAGGGAAACCAAAATAAAAGGAAAACAACAGCTTTTGTAGTAAGGAGAGTACAACACCTGAAGATCTTGAACAGTTCATCAATCTCAGAATCCCCAGGAAATAATGGCCGCTGGTTTACCATCTCAGCAAATATACAGCCCACTGACCACACATCAACTGGAGTAGAGTAATGGCGGGATCCAAGCAGTATTTCTGGTGCCCTGTACCACAGGGTAACCACCTAGAGATAACGACTACTTTTAGAAGCTAGGCTAATATCTGTATGCGTACGTACTGGAAATATTAAGCTTGCAGGTAATTAGCCACGCTCTATTTTCCTAAAATATTTACAACATATCCAACTAGAAACCAACTCATCATGCTCTAAAGAGAACTAAAACTGCATTAGAGTAGAGACCCCAGAGCAATGGGAATCCTGAATGTTAATGTAAGGGAAACTATTTGATGAAACCAACAAATTATAGTTTCTCAGACTATCTTTTTCTATTTCAAGCATTGGAATTTTCTTGTCAGTAAGTAGAGACAAAATGGTTCCATCCTGCAGAAATGCAGCAAAGCCAAGGAGTTTTTCCAGCGAATTGAAATTTCTTTTTCCAACTTGTAATTGTTATTGCTTGTATAAGAGGAAGATGTAATATTACTTTTGAGAGATTAATATCAACTATAAATGCCTAGAAAAAGACGGGAATAATCAAGCATTAGTAAGACAAGTGAAAAGCCAAAAACCTCAAACTTGGCATTTTTTATACCTCATGCGTAAATGTTCTGACAGGAATACCAAATGCTCGTGCAAGCCCAAAATCAGCAAGCTTTAGTGCATTGGTACGGCGATCTATCAGCAAATTTTGTGGTTTTAGATCTCGGTGAAGAACCCTATGAGAATGACAATAAGCAATGCCACGAAGAATTTGATAAAGGAATGCCTGCAAGATGATCAAATAACAACATTACTTTTACGAGTAATAAGATCATCACCCAAATCCATGAGACAACCAAGGTCAAACAATGACTGACAATAGCAAGTATTAATGCATTCAGACGAAGATGCTAACCTAGAATACTGTAATTAATATGGTAAGGAGAAGGGTTATGCAATTAGACATTTCCGGAAAAGCAGTTCCAAAAGCACTAAATTTCTGCTTCTCAAAATTTCTATACAACACATGACAGGTACAAGATGGCATGTTTCTGGTTTCCACCAGAACTTGAATGAGACGACTGCAGATAGAAGAACTATAACTTCTCACACTTCAGAAAATATTTGTAAATTATCTCTACTATAGACAATGAAAACCTACAGTAACCATTATATTAAGTCTTTGGACAATGGGGTGTGACATTTTAAAGCAGTTAAACTCCAAACAGAGAGGTAAGTTTTATGCATATAAACCTTCAAACAGAAGAAAAATCTCACTCACTTTTATCATTCGTGGATCTTTCCCAAATTCTGGGCATGAATCCATGTGCTTCTTCAAATCCAAGTCCAGATATTCAAAAACCAAATATAAACGCTTCTCACTGTGCACTACATCCTGCAACCTGTCACGCAAAGATCAATCAGAGAAGCTGCCTAACAAACAGTTACAAACAATGTATAGAAGAGACAAGAAGTTAGCACATAGTCCAAATTATGACCAGAATATGACCTTGGTTTCAAAACTTTCAGATCCAAAAAAGCCAATTCATGGGCTTAATTTAACCAACCTATGTCGAATTGCTTCCTTAAAGAAAGTAGAGTAATACCATCAGCTTCTTTCTGCTCCCAGAAAAGTATGGTGTTGCCATTTTATTTATTTATTTACTGTTGTTGCTTTCCCCCCTTCCTTTCACTGAATAACTTCATATAAGTTTTCAGTAATTGATTCACTTCGTCTCATATTAAAGTAAGAGGAGCTGCATTTAAAAACTTAAAAATCTTCGGCAGGCAAGATAAGCATCAATATCTAGCATGAGTCCTGCTGTCTTAAAAAATACATCATAAGAATGCATGGGGTAAACATCTAGCGAATAAGGAGTATGGCACAAACAGAAAGCAAAATGGGTTTAAAGTAGTGAGCCTGAAACAGCAACGTTATAAAAAGGTAAAGGCTGCAGTTGAGTTGTGCAGTGCATAGCTTACTTAACGATATTTCCATGTTGCATTTCTTTCAAGAGAGAAATTTCTCTAATTGCAGTGCTAGGTACACCCTCGTCTTCCTGCTCCAAGCGAATCTTCTTCAAAGCGATTGTTTCATTGGTGATGCGGTCGCGAGCCTTATAAACAACGCCATAGGTTCCTTCACCAATCTTCTCAACTTTTTCGTACTGGAAAATTGAGAAAAAGCATAACGAGGGAAGCCGCAGATATAATGGATCATAATAAGAGGTAAATTGAAATGACAAGGGTTGATTCACTAACCTGGTCCATGTGGTCCAGCGCACACGAAATGTAGGGCCTGCAGCTCCAGCAGAAGAGAAGAATCATAGTCAAAGTTCATAAATAAATAAGCTAAAACTAAGAGGAAAAAGAAAACAGTTAACTTATCTCAAACCTGAATCCAAGCAAAAAAGAAAAGAAAAGAAAATCCGATTAATCTGCAATCATTCTAATCCTTGAAAACCTTTGTGGCATGGAATTGTAGTTAGAGGAAGATGCAGTAGCGAATCGAAGAATTGCAGTTAAGGTTTAAACCAAGCAGGCAAAGCAAATGAATATCAATCCATCCAAACAAGAAAAGAGTAAAAGGAAAAGGCAACGAGAGAAGAGTGAAGAGAGAACCTACCTCAAATGACGAATGGATTTGATTCAGAGTCACTCAGTTGAGGAGAGACTACTGCTATTTCTATTTCTACTATAGTAAGATTTGTTGCTCAACATGAACCCTAAAACCGAGACCCATTTTGACTTATGTAGTCTAATGTAATATGATACAACCTCAATTTTTTAAAATACAAAAGAAAAATAAAAAAATCAAATAAAAACAATTATATTTTTTAATGTTTTATATATAAAAAAAAAATACTTATTTATTTTTAAAAAACCACTTAAAAGAACTACAACTTTGTACATTTATTTTTCTAAAACATATTTTTCATCACATAATAAGTATGTAAAATTTGAGTTACAATAATTTATCTACTAGTAGTAACATGTGCATTCACAATGTGTTTGAAAACAAAAATGATGTGAAAAATGTTATAGAAGAAAAAAAAAAATTTAAGGTAGATTATGATAAGTAAGATAGTTTATTAAAAAAAAAGGGATAATTTTTTTTTAGATATGTGAGTAGTCCAAAGCACTCTGAGCAATACTTAACTAGTCAGAATTGTTTTTAACTTAAAGCTCAAATTGTTTATTTCTGTTCACCAACTCTTGGACCTGATTCTTCTTGAGCTTGCCAATGGTCCCATCTCTATTGACAACATATTGCTCTACAGTCTACACTAGTCAAATGCGCTAGGATCTTCATCCCTTGCTCATATTGAGCCATAGAGTTGACTAAGAACTACAAGACAACAATTCAAAATATCAAAACAGTATCCCAACATTACTCCAAAAAGTTAACAACGGTGAGCTAATACCTCCACCAAGCTCGCAATCAGCAACCTTTAGTTGGTTAGGAGAGGGCAGTTTTTTATGTCAGCCCTCTCACTTGAAGGAAGCTGGGTCTTTGCCCACTGCACTACCCCAACAACATTATTCAATACTTAGGTTACCAGGCTCAGGCATAAGATACCAAAGATGTAACTTTGAAGACTCAGCTACCACAGTAGGTCTCTCTCGCTTACTGCTTGAACGACGCACCAGAGGTTGGGGATTGGACTCATCATTTGTATTGATGTTGCTGCTGCCTTGGCTATGCTTGCTTTATTTCTGTGTCTTATGCCTTTGTTAGTCTTTAACTGTTTCTAAAGTGAGTGAAATCACTCAAGTGTAGGCTTGCTTCGTATAGGTAATAGGCTACACAAACTTGGGTAGGTGATTTTACTTTTAATAGGAATTCTTTCTGAGTCGTAAGAGTGAAATAACTAGGAAAAGTCCTACATTGAGATTATGATTTTCACTCATAAAGCATTCCCACCCACATTCCTTTCCTTTTCTAGCATCCCATTAGATGAATGAGAGTTGCTGCTTCTGTTGCAGATGCTGAGGGTCCCTTGACCTAATGGAATCACGCTTGGAACTAGACCCTTGACCACCACCAGATCCATGACTTGGGTGACCACTCTTTGAAGGTAGAACTGGTTTGTAGACCTTGTAAGAGGGTCACTCCTGATCACAACTCCAAGTAGAGGCTCCAATTGCTTGCCTCTTACTCCTTAGATTCCTGTGCCCCTGCTCCATGGGATGCTTACCCTTTGCCTTTTCACGGTTGGCAAGGTTATGCCATAACTCTTGATCATCCATACTTGAAACAAGATAACACATTAAAGTAAGTGTGTGTAATCCTACAATGCAACACAAGTCATCATATATAACAGTTGTAGGCTTGCTAGAACTCCTAACAAGCGAAGCTCCTAAACCTTCCTCCAAAAAGGTGCTCACCACCAACAGTAGAATGGTTACCTCAAGCTCCATATTACAAAATAATCCAATCACATCAAACAACCACATAACTGTTAGTATATGCCCTAGAGCCAATCAGATTGGACAGGGGATATATAGTTAATAGCTTACTCATCACTATACATTAGTGATACAAGATTTTCCTTCATGTTAGTACGATGATAAAGAGTTATTAAGTACTAATCGGATGAAGCTCATGAAACATAATGGCCTTGCAAAGGAATTATTTATAATTGTGAGATCCTTATACATCAAAGCCATGTTCCTAAAACGGTTCCTGATCATCGTATTGCCAAGACGAGGCAATAGCAATGCTCAAATACTAGTACATGTTAATGTTGGGATTCGGCTCATGCTCAAATAGAGATAATGTATAATTTAATCAATAGCTAAATATACAACGCAGCGGAATTAAATAAAAATAAAGAGACACTGAATCCCTCAATGGATCTGCCTATGAATTCAAAACGATCAGGCTGTCAAGAACATATAACAATCAAAATCTCATACCTCTATAATGGAGATTGCCGAAACCACATCACAGATTCTTGATGTTCTTGCTCTTGTACACAATGCTAGCTTATCGAAGACCAAAATCGTTCAATTGTCCGACCTCTAACAGTAATCCACACAGGTGATCTGAAAGCCTTCACAAAGTTGAGATTATGTTTTGCCAAGACGATGCTAGTGGTCTAGGTTGTGAGAAATCTTCCTCCTCTATCTTGGATTGCCAAAAGAAAACTAGAAGAATCGAATTCTCCCTTGCCAATACTATTCGGCCGATTCACTCTTAGGGGGAATGAGCCGCCGACTTGCAAGGTTTCAAGTTGGGTTCTTTCGGGGCGGCAACAACATAACTGGCGCATATATATTACTAGGTTTAGTGCATGCCAACTATTGGACTAATTGCACTAAAGCCCTTAAACATATTAGTAAATATTCACAATAAGCCCACAACACTTAATGAATATTTAATCTGGCCCAATCTCATTTTAATTTCATTAATCACCTTTTGTGTGTGACCCGTTAGGCCCTTAACATGTTGGCAATAAATATAATTAATTCAATTAAGAATTTCCTTTTATATTTATAGATCATGAACGGCATTTAGCAATACATCATGACCACCTAAATGCCCAGAGAGTCATCAAGCTTCCACTAGCCTTTCGTGTACAATATGTCTGTGTAATTCGATCCCTTCATCAAATATCCCGGATAGGAAAGAGCATGGTTCAGTGTCTACTCTTAACCCGTTCCATATTAGATCTGCAACTTTTATATTAACTCCTTAAGTATTGCCTTAGCCAAAGACTTCAATAAGTTAATATAAGCTAGATACATGTGAGATATGTCCCCTTAATCACTTGGGGTGATGAATCCTCTCTGGACCACTCATTCATCTTTGTATGCTTCATGTTATACCCAATAACACCCTACTTTAAGCATCCTCGTGATTAGGACCCGTTCGTGATGAAATCTAAGTATGACAGTTCACATACAAGATGACCTGGTGTCACAAGTCAAAGGATTACTTACACTATTGACACATGAGAGTATTTACCATAGACACTTGAGTGAAATACCAAACGGAACTCTCATAGCGGGTCATGTTCAATGAACTTGTTCAACTAACAAGCACCCATATGTTATCCCCAAGTATCTCTATACTTTCAACCTATGAGATCAGTTGCATGCATCAAGTGCATGAAGGCTTGACATATGCCAGTTTTTGAGCATTGTCAATGCCCTGTCTTGACAATACAATGACCAGGAACAGTTTTAGAAACCCGGCATTGATGCATAAGGATCCTCATAATTGTAACACCTTACAATTCCTTTGCAATGCCATTGTGTCTCATGGGCTTTATCTTCATAAGTCATTTATAACAATTATAACAATACTTATGGATAAAGAAATACCTCAATTATAATTAATAAACTATAATGTGCAATACATGAATATATAAATAGTGTTTTACAAGCCTAACTAGATTGGCTTGTAGGGCTTAAACCAACAATCTCCCACTAGCACTAAAGCCAATCGCCCATGTACTTAAGCCCATGTCCTTCCATGTGACGATTGTGTTTCTACTAGGACAGAACCTTAGTGGGTAACCTTTTTCATATCAATGTCACCTCTTTCAATGATTACACTAATCAGGTGAAACTGCCGTAATATATGTATGGATCTACGATGAGACCTTGGTTCCTTAGCTTACGCTATGGTTCTATTGTTATCACAGTAAAGTGGTACTGGATCAACAATGTTCGGAACCAACCAAGTTCTTTAATGAACTTCTTGATCCAAGCAACCTCCTTCGTTGCCTCAAATGAGAAGATATACTCGGCTTTGGTTGTTGAATCTACAGTCATCACTAGTTTGGAACCTTTCCAACTGACTGTACCAAGATTCTAGGTAAATATATAATTACACTGCGATTTACTGTCATCCTAATCAGATTAAAAGTCAGCATCTGTATAACCCCTAACTTGAAGTTCAGCCCCTCCATAGACCAAGAAAGTATCCATGCTAAACCTTTTAGCACCTTATCTATGTAAACGGATTGGGACAATCCAAGCAGCCTTTTCGATCTATCTCTATAGATCTTAATTCCCAGAATATATACTGCTTCTCCCAAATCCTTTATGGAGAAATGTTTGGATAGCCAGACCTTGATGGTCTGAAGCATAAGTACATCATTTCCTATGAGCAATATGTCGTCGACATATAGCACCAAGAAAACAATTGCATGTCCATTTACCTTCTTGTAAATACATGGTTCATCAAGATTCTTAATGAAACCAAATTCTTTAATTGTTTCATCAAACCTGATGTTCCAACTCCGAGATGCTTGCTTTAGTCCATAAATGGACTTTTGCAGCTTCCATACCTTATTAGATGTGGCCTTGGATGAAAAACCTTCAGGTTGTGTCATATACAATTCCTCTTGCAAATTCCCATTAAGGAATGCCGTTTTTACATCCATCTGCCATATCTCATAATCATGGTATGCAACAATAGCAAGCATAATCCTAATGGACTTTACCATGGCAACTGGTGAAAAGGTTTCTTCAAAATCAATGCCTTCAACTTGATTATAACATTTTGCAACCAATCTAGCCTTATATGTTTGTATATTGCCATCCATGTCTGTCTTTATCTTGTAGACTCATTTACACCCTATGGGTTTTATCCCTTGAGGTGGATCAACTAAAGACCAAACTTGGTTAAGTTCCATGGCTTCCATTTCGGATTTCGTGGCTTCTAGCCATTTCTTGGAATTGATGTCCGACATCACTTCCTCATAGGTAGCAGGTTCATTATCAATGGGCAAACCATCTCTTTCCAAAAGCAATCCATATCTTATTGGAGTTTGCCTCTCCCTACTAGACCTTCAGAGTACTTGTGTTTCTTGAGCATTAGTCTGAGCATCCAATGCTTCGACCAATGGCTCAGGTTCCGAGGGAATGTTAGGTTGTGGTTCTTGAACTTCTTCAAGATCTATTTTATTCCCACTAAATCCTTCTAGTAGAAACTTTTTCTCTAGAAAAGCAGCGTGTTTTGACACAAACACCTTTTTATCAGTAGGACTGTAAAAGTAATATCCAGCAGTCTCTTTAGGATATCCCACAAACTTATATTTTTCTGATCTAGCTCCCAGTTTATCAGAAGGTACTTGCTTTACAAAAGTAGTACATCCCCAAATCTTTAGAAAAGGTAAACATGGCTTCTTGCCATTCCATATCTCATATGGTACCTTATCTATCGACTTACTTGGAACCCTATTAAGAAGGTAAGCTGCAGTTTCTAAGGCATATCCCCAAAAGGATATCGGAAGATCAGCCTTAGACATATTGGATTGAACCATGTCCAACAAGGTTCGATTTCTCCTTTCAGATACTCCGTTATGCTGAGGAGTTCTAGGTGGAGTCCATTGCGACAGAATTCCATTATCTGTCAAATGATCCAAGAAATCATGGGTTAAATATTCTCCTCTTCGATCCGATCTAAGAGCTAGAATATTTTTCTCAGTCTGTTTCTCTACTTCAACTCTGAACTCTTTGAACTTTTCAAAAGCTTCAAACTTGTATCTCATCAGATACACATAACCATATCTAGAATGATCATCGATAAAGGTTATGAAGTATGAGAAATTACCTCTAGCAGCTGCGTTTAGTGGCCCACATACATCTGAATGTATTAAGCCCAATAAAACACCAGCTCTTTCATCCTTTCCAGTAAAGGGAGTCTTGGTCATCTTACCAAGGAGAAACCATTCACAAGTCCCATATGATTCATAATCAAAGGGTTCCAAATAACCATGCTTATGTAATTTGGAAATCCTGGTCTCATTGATATGACCAAGTCTACAGTGCCAGATGTAAGTCTTACTTGGATCATCCTTTCTTGCTTTCTTGACATTTATATTGAACACAAGTATCTCTGGATCCAAAACATATGATCCATTATGTAATGTTGCCGATCCATAGTGAATGTCTTTAAGAATGATGGAGCAACTATTGCCCTTCATTCTTATCTTGAAACCATCATTAACAGTGAGGTATAAAACCGAAATGATATTTCTAGACAATACTGGAACAAGTAACAATCTTTCAGTTCCAGTTTCATGTCAGACGGCAAAGATAAAGTACATGTTCCAACGGCCAATGCTGCAACTTTTGCACCATTACCTACTCTAAGAACTACTTAATCTTTGCTCGACTTTCTATTTCCTTTCAACATCGCTATGTCATTACATAGATGTGAACCGCATCCTGAATCAATTATCCAAGAATTGGATTTAACAGTAGAAAGATTCAGTTCACACAAACACAGTCAACCCAGAAACTTCTATAAGTTCTTCTTGACTTGTCAAGTGAGCAACCTTCCTTTCATTAAGAACGCTTCTCAATCTTTTGTACCAATCCAAACATTTTGGACTAATGACATTCATAATGCCACGCAGTACAGTTAATGTATTAACCATTTTCAACAACCTAATATGGAAAAAGTATATATCAGTTGTGTTCCTGCATTTATACCAATTCAAGATGAGGTATTAAATCTCTTATTGGTTCTCCCACTAATTTTTCGAAATAATAGCCCTCACTATTATTCGGAAACTCATCAAGGTATTTCTAGTGGGCTGGGATCCCTTTCAACATGTTGCAACCTTGAGTGACTCAACAAATTACAACAAGTCTAGTTGGGTAGATAACATAGCTTATCAATTGCATCTATATTCAACTCCCACATCAGTTAGGTGACAACTCTTTGTCTAAGCACATCATATGTACTTCGCCTAACTTTGCCTCAACACTATGCGGTCAAGTTTGAAAGCATCCGGACAACATAGCATTAGTTGAGTAAGACCCAACTTCATAACTCAAACATATTCGTACAGTAGTTTGACCTTGAGTGACTCAACAAGCCTCCTACTGGAAGAACTATGGTTATCTTGTTATGATGATGGAAGGCAACTTTATCATGCGAAACATGTGACTTAATATTGTAAAGAGGGATTTCCTTTTCTTTAAGTCTCATCATAATAAACATTCATAGCATTTATAATATCACATAAAATAAATCTATAACATGCTTTCTACTTGGAAGGTTATGGACTTTTCTAATCTAATTTCCTTGAGCCATCAAAGGAAATTAGTTGGTCAAATTCCTAGGTGATTACATTCATAGTCTTGAAAGCTTGCTTGTAATCTCCTTTTCTTCATGCCGCCTTTCTTCATCTTCAAGTTACAAAAATTATTCATAACTAATCCTAATTTCACACTTTGATGTAACTAATTACATTTGTAATAAAAAAACCTCAAGTTACATTTGAGGGGAGTTAGGTGAGGAAATAATTTTTCAACTCCAGAAAATGAGAGATAAGGCAGGGCACGCAGTCCCTATTTAATTTAATAAAAACCATAAAATTAAATTCAACCATCCACAATCATATTGGGTCTAAATCCATAATCATCCCATACATTCACAAACAATTTATGAATATATAAATCATGCTTTAATCTCTAATTACCATCATTGATTACATTGATACATAATTTAATTCAAGAAAATAATAAAGATTTATTCTAATCTCATTAGAATAAATCCTAATCTAATTAGGATTATTTCCTTTATTAAATTATTATCCAATTAAATAATTTAGTTGAATATTCATGTAAATTCTTATTTTGGTGATTTAATTAATTTAACAATATTATCTTGATTTCTAATTTTTAGTGTTGTATCTCAACTAGGATACTACAAGATTAGTAACTTAATATTGCTAAAATTCATAAGCTGTGAGAATCTGATAGAAGTGAAAAACCCTAGCAAGGGAGGCGCAGCCCATGGATATTGTGAGTAGCCGCCGCCCCTCACCTCCCTAAGGCTATCTATCCGCTTTTCACAGCTTCCAATTTTTCAATGTTAAATCAGTTTTATGATTTTTCAGGCTTGCCAAGAACAATTCTAAGCAATTTTAAATCCTAAAAATCATTAAAACATGCATTAAAAATCAGCCAAGAAAAATCTACAAGTTTTTCTTACTAAAATCACCAAATTTGCGCAAAGCAGGTTTACCAGTTTTCAATCGCTTTCAAACTTTCGCCAGTTGCATTAATCAGTTTAAAAAAATTTTAAACCAATTAATCAACAAGAATTCACCATGATTAACTGCTTCCTTCACCGAAACACTACAAGTGCAAATTCTCACAAATTCGATTAGTGACAATTGGATCAAAATAACTCAAAGAACAAAATAATTTTGTTAAAGGTAACAATCAAAGCATAGATCGTATAGGAATAACATAAGCGAAGCTCTGATACCACTGTTGGGATTCGGCTCATGCTCAAACAGAGATAATGTATAATTTAATCAACAGTTAAATATACAACGCAGTGGAATTAAATAAAAATAAAGAGACACCGATCCCTCCATGGATCTGCCTATGAATTCAAAACGATCAGACTATCAAGAACATATAACAATCAAAATCTCATACCTCTATAATGGAGATTGCCGAAACCATATAACAGATCCTTGATGTTCTTACTCTTGTACACAATGCTAGCTTGTCGAAGACCAAAGTCGTCCAATTGTCCGACCTCTAACAGTAATCCACACAGGTGATCTGAAAGCCTTCACAAGGTTGAGATTATGTTTTGCCAAGACGATGCTAGTGGTCTAGGTTGTGAGAAACCTTCCTCCTCTATCTTGGATTGCCAAAAAAAACTAGAAGAATCGAATTCTCCTTTGGCAATGTTGTTCGGCCGATTCACTCTTAGAGGGAGTGAGCCGCCGACTTGCAGGGTTTCTAGTTGGGTTCCTTGAGGGCGACAACAACATAAGTGGCGCATATATATTACTAGGTTTAGTGCATGCCAACTATTAGACTAATTACACTAAAGCCCTTAAACATATTATTAAATATTCACAATAAGCCCACAACACTTAATGAATATTTAATCTGGCCCAATCTCGTTTTAATTTCATTAATCACCTTTTGTGTGTGACCTGTTAGGCCCTTAACATGTTGGCAATAAATATAATTAATTCAATTAAGAATTTCCTTTTATATTTATAGATCATG
Organism: Fremontodendron californicum; assembly: GCA_030761205.1. NCBI lineage: Eukaryota > Viridiplantae > Streptophyta > Magnoliopsida > Malvales > Malvaceae > Fremontodendron > Fremontodendron californicum. The sequence continues at coordinate 12,043,020 of JAULJL010000045.1, forward strand.
AACGGCATCTAGCAATACATCATGACCACCTAAATGCCCAGAGAGTCATCAAGCTTCCACTAGCCTTTCGTGTACAATATATCTGCGTAATTCGATCCCTTTATCAAATATCCCGGGATAGGAAAGAGCATGGTTCAGTGTCTACTCATAACCCATTCCATATTAGGTCTGCAACTTTTATATTAACTCCTTAAGTATTGCCTTAGCCAAGGACGTCAATAAGTTAATATAAGCTAGATACATGTGAGATATGTCCCCATAATCACTTGGGGTGATGAATCCTCTCTGGACCACTCATTTATCTTCGTATGCTTCATGTTATACCCAATAACACCCTACTTTAAGCATCCTCGTGATTAGGACCCGTTCGTGATGAAATCTAAGTATGACAGTTCAGATACAAGATGACCTTGTGTCACAAGTCAAAGGATTACTTACACTATTGACACATGAGAGTATTTACCATAGACACTTGAGTGAAATACCAAATGGAACTCTCATAGCAGGTCATGTTCAGTGAACTTGTTCAACTAACAAGCACCCATATGTTATCCCCAAGTATCTCTATACTTTCAACCTATGAGATCAGTTGCATGCATCAAGTGCATGAAGGCTTGACATATGCCAGTCTTTGAGCATTGTCAATGCCCTGTCTTGACAATACAATGACCAGGAACAGTTTGAGAAACACGTCATTGATGCATAAAATATCTTCAAAATTGTAACACCTTACAATTCCTTTGCAATGCCATTGTGTCCCATGGGCTTTATCTTCATAAGTCATTTATAACAATTATAACAATACTTATGGATAAAAAAAATACCTCAATTATAATTAATAAACTATAATGTGCAATACATGAATATATAAATAGTATTTTACAAGCCTAACTAGATTGGCTTGTAGGGCTTACACCAACAGTTAAGCCTACTTACTTATGAAGTAAGCAACTGATCTCATGTCTTGTACTATGAGGGATACTTGGGATAACATGTAGGTGCTTGTGTGTTGAACAAGTTCACTGAACTTGGCATGCTGTGAGAACTCCGTTTGGTATGTTCACTTGAGTGTCTATGGAAATGTTCTCACGTGCCAGTCATGTAAATTAGTCCTCGGACTTGTGATACCAGGTCATCTTGTATGGAGATTGTCATACTTCGATTCCATCACGAACGGGTTTCAAATGAAGGGATGCTTATGGTAGGGTGGTTTTGGGTATGACATGAATCATACGAAGATGGATGAGTGATCCAGAGAGGATTCACCACTCCAAGTGACATTGGAGACATATCTCGTCTGTTCTTGGCTTCGGTTAACTTAATGAAGTCTCTGGCCAGAGCATGATAGATTTAGGAGAAATTGTTTCTCTAAATTCATAAGGTTAACAATAAGCTGCAAGAACTAATATGGATTGAACATGAGTAGACACTGTACCATGCTCATGGGCTTTCTGAGATATTTGGTGAAATGACCGTATTACACTGATAGGCTGGTTACTGAAAGGTTTCAATGAGGTCATGTTGACTTCTCAACATTTGGGTGGTCATGATGGGTTGCTAGATCCCGCTCTTGATCTATGTGTATAAATTATTGAGATTAATTTATACGCATTGCCAACATGTTGGGAACCTAATGGGTCACACACAAAGACGGAATTGTTGGCTTAAACTTGCTATTTAATTAAGTGTTGACTTAATTGAATAAAAGGTTACTTTGGAGGACCTAATTGAATAAGATTCAAATTAGAAAGGTTAAGACATAATTTGGATTTGAGACATCCAAATAAGATGTCTTAACAAGACAATATGGATAAGGTTGTCTTAAGCAGACCATGTCTTAAGATAAGGTTGTCTTGATAAGACAATATGGATAAGCTTGTCTCGTTTCAGAGGAGTTTGATTATGAATCAAATTCCAACTTCTCGTATTTCACTAAACCGAACATTGCTTAGATTATGTCAAGTCTGAGTCCGGCACTAAGAGTTAGTGTTTGACTAGGACTCTAACATTTGTTAAGTGAAAGAGTTTCACTTGAACAAGGACTCTGTTAATCCGAGCTGGTTAAGTTCAATCAGGACTCTAAGAGTTCGATTTGGAATCAAACTCTTATCCCTGTAAAATTGAGCTATTAACGTAAGACATAATCCGGGATAGGTTCGACCTCGGCTTTAAGAGTTAGAGTCTCAATCGAACTAGGATGCTTGAGGGTGAAAGAGATTCACCTCAACTAGGTTGTTTGATTAAAATCAAACTCCTATCTTATCCTATCCCAATTGGCCAAACATGGACATGATATAGACTAAGTTCATCCAAGCTTATGAGATAAGTGTTTGGATGAAGCTTGGTAACTTTGAAAAAGAAGAGTTCTCTTCAAAGTGGGAGTTTTAATTAAACTAAAACTCTAATCTATCCCATGAAACAAGGCCGGCCAAAGCAATTTGAATGAAATTAGAATTCAATTTATTTTGACGAGAATTAAATGAATTCTAATGAAAAAGGACTCACGGTTTTTAGTTAAATACTATCAAAGAGAAAAACAAGTATTCTTGATTTTTGTAAGTGTTTTTACGCTAAAAAATATAAAAGATGGTTCTTGATTCTTTTGGGGTTTCACAAAAAAAAAATAGAATTCCATCTTGGTGGCTCACAATTTTTTAGAGGAATTTTACCAAGGGAAATATCTAGTTTTTCTTCTTGAGTGAAAACACTACATTCGGCCAAGATACATCTACATTGTCGAGACTCCATTTTTTTCTAGCTTTTCTTGATAGCCGATTGGAAATATATATTTCTTGTAGTTTTCGGTCTTAAAAGAAAAGAAAGAAAAACAACCTTTTGATTATTGATCCAAATATCAACTTGCTAGCACAGTGGAATCTCCAAGCCTTACGAAGGTGTCAACAGCCGTCTGTATGGATTACCGTTGGAGGCAAGACACCTGTGTTACTCGTGGCCTTGGAAAAGTCGTTCGGTGACCATCGAGTTGCTGCCATATTGCAAGGATCGGCACACTCGGGATTACGAGTTCTCGAGTAGGTACGGATTTTAATCATATTGATGATTAAATTTTTAAATGCCATGTAACCCATGTAAGTCACGATCCAAAGATCCTGAGTTAGTCTGGATGTTTCTTTGTTTACTTCCGCAGCTTAATTCTTGTATATCTATGTATATGCATGAGCCTAGACTTTCTCAACAATTACAACACAATTGATAAAACAAATGCTCAAACTCCACAATCCTTTTACCTTGTGAAGAGCCAACAACATGTGAAGGGCCAACATCGTTAGAAAGTTCTGCAATGTCAAGACCAATTTAAGAAGGTGTTGCTACATTCACAGATTCAATAGCAACCACACTAGCAAAATTGGCAAGCACAATATTGAGGTCCACGCCTTCCAGGTAATACTGAAGGATGTTGCTGTCAGTCAACACCTCCCTACAGTCAATAGTATTTGCCATGTAATAATCATACTAGATCTGTTCATGAAGCAACAACTCTCCAAGTAAGATCATATTTTCGCCAGGGATTGACCAAGAAACCTTGAAAGGTTAAGATTCATCCTCCCTCAACTCCAAGGAAAATAACGTTTTTTGAACCATGTAATAGTTGGATGGTATTTTGATAACCATTTTCTAATGATGAGCTGTCAAATAGAACTACATTCACAAGGCTTGATCCTATACAAGCTCTTCAACACATTGAAGCAAGTTAGCCAGCCTTTTATCTATAGTGGATAAAGTACGCCACCATAATGAACCAAGCATTCACCGTGAGCTGACAAGGGGCAACATTGAATCCTTTTAATGGCATTGCAAAAAACGAACGCAATGAAAAAATGAAACCTTGTCTTGAAGGTATGAAGGTAGAAACACACTCGGCGACCACCCATATCTACGTTACTGATAGGTCGTCTGGCACTTGGTATCAGTATTCTGTATCAATAATGTGGAAATCTCAATTCACGGGTGGTGAGCATGGCAATCTCACCTCGAGCGACATTACTCATGAAATTGTAGGGGAACCACTCTGGCCTCTCAGCTTCTTCACCAATATTCTCATCACCACCAGCATTTGGTACCTCTAAACCACCTCCACTGTTGGCTGTAGAACTATTCTAAGACCCATTAGGATCAGGAGTACTCTCAGAGCTCAGTTTCCCCCATAGCCCAGACCCTTCCTTTTAAGATAGCATTACCTTCGTTGTCCTGGACAACTTCATCATTAGACACAACCATATTTCTCCTAGCCATCTCCAATGCAATAAATAGACAGACAAACAAAAGAATTAGAGTCTTATTGAAATAGATACTGAAATGCTGAAACTCGAAAACTTCTCGAAGAAAATAACAAAGAAAAACTGAGCAAAACGTAGAAAAGCAAAGAAGAAAACAAAGAAAATGAGAGAAAGCAGGAAAACAAATAGTAAAAAACTCTTTTAGAGTACCTATATATAGGGAGAGAGACTCTAAAATAATGAGATACTAGGTTGAAACGTCTCAGGGAAGTCAATCAATTCAAAATGCAATAATCAAGCGTCATATCACTCGCGACTATTCACAACAAGCCATGTAGACAAACTTGAAAAATGTCAGAAAACTACGTAGCTTTCCATTTAATATTGGACACGTGGAAGAACTGGATTAAACAAGTACCACTGAACTGTATTCCACAGCGTTTGTAAAACATGCATGTGTCATGGCCCGCGCGATCTCGCTCGGGTCCGTTATGCACACAACAGGTCCAGACCCAGTTCGCACACAACAAGTCCAGGCCCAGGATCTGAGTTACAAAAAGTATCTTGACCCACCAGAATAGGCCCAATCCCTGGAGCATTCTAGAAGGCCCTGGAAGATAGATTTTACCTAGAGGTTCTAGAAGCAGTAAAAGATAGTTACTGCCCAACAGTTCCATCTTATCTAGAACTCTAAGAGATAGAGTTTAAATTCCTTTAGGCCTCTAGATAATGTAATCTTAGCCGTTCATTTGTTTAAATCTGAACCGTTGATGTAAGGGGGATTCAACTATAAATAGAGGCCTCCTCCAACCTCATTTATATCATTCAACTCATTTGAGTAATATACAAGAGCATTCTTCTCTACTCTTTCTTGTTCTATTTTTCTGCTTAGCCCTATTAACTTTTAGTTACCAGTGCCTTTCTTGAGTATTAACAGGCTGACTTAGGCATCCAGGGAAACGACTTCCAGCCTAAGGCCGCACGGTTCGCAGGGCTAAAGTTTCGAGTCCGTGATAGTTGGTATCAAAGCTCGTGGTTTGTGAAAGGTGCTAACCATAGGGATGGCGTCTCAGGCAGATAACCAGACACAGAAGGTCCCAGAGACTCGTGGGAGGAGTAAGAAGGCTAGTCCGAGGGCTAGTTCGAAAGATGTTCTATCATCCATGGACGGCAGGGTGGCTAAGCTCGAGGTGACCGTTGGAGACATGCGGGAGAACCTGGAGATCGTTGAGGGTCATATCGAAGAGCTAGACTTCGCGGGGGAGGAGCTCAAGGACAGGATGCAGGGGGCTCTCAATGAGGCGATAGACATGCTGACTCAGAAGAACAATGCTCTAAAAGCCATGATGGTGGCCATGCAAAATGAGATGGAGGAGCTCAAGGGAGAGCTCACTTCATGCAAAGCAGCCATAGGGGGTGACGTGCTAGCTGTGACACCCAAACACAGGATGGAGATCCCTAAGCCAAAGGAGTTCAAGGGAACCAGATCGGCGAAAGATGTTGACAACTTCCTGTGGGGGATGGAACAATACTTCCGTGCAATGGGCATTGATGATGATGCCACTAAGATAAACACTGCCTCAATGTATTTTAATGATGTTGCTCTTTTATGGTGGCGTCGTAGGTGCAGTGATGAGAGACGTGGTTGCACTGCCATTGAAACCTGGGAGGAGTTCCAAAGTGAATTCAGGCAGCAGTGTTACCCAGAATATGCCGAGGATGAGGCGCGTGCCAAGTTGCGACGGCTTACGCAACAAGACACAGTTCGGGAGTATGTGCGGGAGTTCAGTGAACTCATGCTCCAGATTTCTGATCTCGGGGAGAATGAGGCAATCTTCTCATTCATGGATGGACTTAAACCTTGGGCAAAGCAAGAGTTACAGTGGAGAAGTGTCCAGGATCTGACCAAAGCCATGGCCACAGCTGAGTCCTTACTCGACCTCAGTTTTAAGAAGCCGGACAAGTTCGAGTCTTCCAAGCCCAAACCCAAGGGCAAGGGCAATGGTGGGGGAGATAAAAATCGACAGTCCAAGAATGGTGATGGGAAGCCACCGACAGGGAAGTGGAAGTCCAACAAGCAGTCAAAAAACAAGAAGGACAGGGAGCCATTACAGTGCTTCCTATGTGACGGTCCGCATCGGATGCGAGACTGCCCAAAACGAGCCAAGCTTTCTGCCATCAACAGGGAAGATGATGAGCTAGAGAAGAAGACCCTGAAGCTTGGTTCTATTATGAGTTTTGTCAAGGCCAGGAGGGGCTGAAAGCAGAAGGGACTGATGTTTGCAGACATCACCATTGCAGGCCAGAAAATGAGTGCTCTAGTTGACACAGGAGCATCAGATTTGTTCATGTCCGAGGAGGCTGCTAAGAAACTTGGTCTCAAAATTGAGAGGACAGCCAGTTGGATCAAGACTGTTAACTCAAAAGAGGTCCCCACCATGGGTGCGGCAAAAGAAGTGGAGATGCAACTTGGAGACTGGAAGGGTAAGGAAACTATTGAGGTAATCCCATTGGATGATTATGAGTTTGTTCTTGGCTTAAATTTCCTTGACCGGATTAATGTTCTCCTTGTGCCTTTTGCCGATTGCATTTGTATCTTGGATGCCCGATGCCAATGTGTTGTGCAAGTGAATCGAGAAATAGGTGTTGGAGCCAAGGTGTTGTCCGCAATCCAGTTAGCCAAGGGTGTACGCAGAGATGAAGTCACCTACTTGGCTACCCTAAAGTTTGATGAGCCTCAGGAGCCCATGGATGAGACCCCCTTAGAGGTACTAGAGGTGCTACAGTCCTTTAGTGATTTGATGCCTGCAGAATTGCCTAAGCGGCTGCCACCCAAAAGAGAGGTGGATCATAAGATTGAGCTGGTGCCTATTGCCGAACCGCCAGCCAAGGCCCCGTACCGGATGGCACCCCCAGAGTTGGAGGAGTTGCGGAGACAGTTGAAGGAGCTTGTAGATGCTGGTTTCATCAGGCCATCTAAAGCCCCGTTCGATGCGCCAGTTTTATTTCAGCGGAAGCATGATGGGTCCTTGAGATTGTGCATAGACTACCGGGCACTCAACAAGCTCACTGTGAAGAACAAGTACCCAATCCCACTTATCGTAGACTTGTTTGATCAGCTTGGAGATGCGAGATGGTTCACCAAGCTAGACTTGCGATCCGGGTACTATCAGGTGAGAATAGCCGAGGGAGATGAGCCAAAGACAGCATGTGTGATGCGTTATGGCTCTTATGAGTTCCTTGTGATGCCCTTAGGCCTTACTAATGCTCCAGCGACATTTTGTACTCTTATGAACAAGGTACTTCAACCTTTCCTAGATCGTTTTGTTGTTGTTTACCTTGACGATATTGTGATCTACAGTAAGTCACTGGAGGAACATGTGGAGCACTTGCGGGAAGTGTTCCAAGTCTTACGGGAGAATGAGCTATATGTGTAACGGGAGAAATGCTCATTTGCCCAGCATGAGGTGCCATTTTTAGGCCACATTGTGGGAAGTGGCAGGATCCGGATGGATAGGAACAAGGTTCGGGCCATATTTGACTGGGAGCCACCAACCAAGGTAACAGAGTTGCGGTCATTCCTTGGGTTGGCGAACTATTACAGACGCTTCATCAAAGGCTATTCCAACATTACCACACCATTGATAGACATGCTCAAGAAGGGGAAAGTGTGGGATTGGAGTCCAGGGTGCCAACAAGCCTTTGATCAGTTGAAGCGTGCAGTGACAGAGGAGCCCGTACTTGCCTTACCGGATCACACTAAACCGTATGAGGTTCATACTGATGCATCAGACTTTGCGATTGGAGGAGTACTGATGCAAGATGGACATCCAGTGGCGTTCAAGAGTCGAAAGCTCAATGAGACTGAGCGACAGTACACGGTCCAGGAGAAAGAAATGACAACAGTGGTGCATTGCTTGCGCACTTGGAGACATTACCTGTTGGGGTCCAGGTTCGTTGTGTTTACTTATAACGTTGCAAACAGTTATTTTCTAACCCAGAACAAATTGTCTTCCAAACAGGCTCGTTGGCAGGTTTTTCTGGCAGAGTTTGATTTCAGAATGGAGTACAAGCCAGGGAAAACCAATGCAGTGGCTGATGCACTAAGTCGGAAGGTTGATCTTGCAGCCATCAGTCACCCTGAAAGTTCACTGCTGGAGCGCATTAAGGAAGGGTTGCCCCATGATCCCACAGCCAAGACCCTAACGGAAAATGCCAAGAAGGAAAAACCAGACGGTTTTGGTTCGAGGGAGACTTGCTCTACACCAATGGACACCGTCTTTATGTGCCTCAGTATAGGAAGTTGCGCAAGGATATCATGCAGAAGTGTCATGATTCGAGATGGGCTGGCCATCCAGGTATGCACCGTACCTTAGCACTTTTGGAGGACCGTTACTATTGGCCACACATGGGCGACGATGTTGAGGCCTATGTGAAAACTTGTCTGGTTTGCCAACAAAACAAGGTGGAGCTGAAAATATCAGCTGGACTCTTGCAGCCATTGTCCATACCGGAGCGTCCATGGGAGAGCGTCTCCATGGATTTTACTGTAGGTTTGCCCAAGGCGGATGGATTGGGAGCATCATGGTAGTGGTGGACAGGTTTTCCAAGTATGGGACTTTCATTCCAGCAACCAAGGAGGGCCCAGCGGAGGAAGCAGCCCGATTATTCTTGAAGAATGTGGTGAAGTACTGGGGAGTACCACAGACCATTGTTAGTGATCGGGACGAGCGATTCACGAGACTTTTTTGGACTGAGTTGTTCAAGCTGTTAGGGTCAGACTTGAACTTTTCCACTAGTGTGCATCCCCAAACAGATGGGCAGACCGAGAGAGTGAATGCTTTATTGGAGGTATATCTCAGGCACTATGTGAGTGCAACGCAGCGAGACTGGCTAAAGCTGTTGGATGTGGCGCAGTTTTCTTACAACTTGCAGCGGAGTGAGGCCACAAACCAGAGTCCATTTGAGATAGTGACCGGGCAGCAGCCACTTACACCCAGTGCTGTTGCAACAGGTTACACAGGATCAAATTCAGTAGCTTACAGATTTGCTAAGGCTTGGCAAGAGCAGACTGACTTAGCCAGGGCTTGCCTACACAAGGCAGGAAAGCGCACCAAGAAGTGGGCAGATCGAAAGCGCAGGGATGTGCAGTTTCAGGTTGGAGACTTAGTCCTTGTCAAATTACACTTGGTGTTGCATCACCCAGGCATGCACAAAGGGCTTGTGCGGAGATATGAGGGGCCTTTCAGAGTTCTGAAACGGGTAGGCAATGTGGCCTACAAACTTGAGCTGCCAGCAAAACTCAAGGTACACCCAGTTTTTCATGTCAGTATGCTTAAGCCTTTTCAGGTAGATCAGGACGATCCAGCCAGGGGTTAGTCTCAACACGCACCAGTAGGAGTGAAGGCCTCCTACGATAGAGATATACAGTGTATACTTACGGATCAAGTAGTACGGCGAAAGAATTACAGGCCAAGGCATGAGTACTTTGTCTGATGGAAGGGACTACCCGATAGTGAGGCAAGTTGGGAACCAGCCAAGACATTGTGGCAGTTCCAGGATAAGATTGAGCAGTTCCATGTAGAGGACACAACGAGGGTGTAGCTGGAACAAGTGGGGGAGAATGTCACGGCCCGCGCGATCTCGCTTGGGTCCGTTATGCACACAACAGGTCCAGGCCCAGTTCGCACACAACAAGTCCAGGCCCAGGATCTGAGTTACAAAAAGTATCTTGACCCACCAGAATATGCCCAATCCCTGGAGCATTCTAGAAGGCCCTGGAAGATAGATTTTACCTAAAGATTCTAGAAGTAGTAAAAGATAGTTACTGCCAAACAGTTCCAGCTTATCTAGAACTCTAAGAGATAGAGTTTAAATTCCTTTAGGCCTCTAGATAATGTAATCTTAGCCGTTCATTTGTTTAAATCTGAACCGTTGATGTAAGGGGGATTCAACTATAAATAGAGGCCTCCTCCAGCCTCATTTGTATCATTCAACTCATTTGAGTAGTATACAAGAGCATTCTTCTCTACTCTCTCTTGCTCTATTTTTCTGCTTAGCCCTAGTAACTTTTAGTTACCAGTGCCTTTCTTGAGTATTAACAGGCTGACTTAGGCATCCAGGGAAGCGACTTCCAGCCTAAGGCCGCACGGTTCGCAGGGCTAAAGTTTCGAGTCCGTGACACGTGCACCTAACAAACGCAGGACGCGAAAAAACGATTAAGTTCGAGGCAACAGACACAACAAAAATACTAAGTACAAAATCTTGTCGCCCTTGAATAATCAAGCAAGGCGACCTGTCCAAGCTACAAAAGCTTGAATCTTAAGGCGACCTGTCCAAGCTAAAGAAGCCTGGATCTCAAGGCGACATGTGCAAACGGAAAGAGTCTATTCAACTTAAGGGCACCTGCATAAGAGCTCATCACCCATGGTGGCTACTTATAACCAGCTTAACTATAAAGACTTCCTTAACATATTATATCATCCTCGCCAAGGTCATCACTTACGCGACAACACGCATAAGCACTCGCCAACAACGAAGACAATCTAGTTGACAAAAAACCTATAACAAGCTCGAAGATAGTCACTTTATAACCCCTTCACACCTTGAGGTGCAATTGTATACCCAATTACCTGGACCGGAGGCCCAAAAGCCCAAACATACACACAATAGACTTCTGCTATTCGCCATATAACAAACACGTATCTAACACCTGTTAGCCAGACAACTACATGGAATTTAGATATAAAAGGTCAGTTAAGGCACAAACTCTAATACTCAGACATTTTTTATGAATTTAGATTAAGTTCATTTCATTTCCTTTGCCTATTTATTTTAACTCTCCATACTCTGATTGACTTAAGTATCGGAGTATGCCTGGGAGTCTCAACTTCATTGCCCTTCTGACTGTTTTCTGTGATCATTAGGTCCAGTCAACCTTACCTCCAACAACTCCTATGAACCTATAAGCTTCTAGCTTAAAAGACCTCAACAAACTCTACTTCCCAAGAAAGTTTAATTAAGTCCCAAGACAAGAGGACTAACTATTTTGATCATATATACCTATTGCACATATGGCCTCTCACAACATTATGGGTTTTATATGGCTTTGTTGATCAACCTAGCCAGTGGAATTAGAGATGAACTAGGGAACCTGATGCACCCAAAAGAGTGTATCTTATTTAACCTTGCACTAAAAAGATAAATTGTAAGTATAGTAGTTAGCAAGGGTCGAGTCCTCAGGGATTGGGTTTTAGTTTATAAGTTAATAGTTTAAAACTTAAATTCAAGAACAATAAAAGAAAATGGGTTTTTGAAGCCAGATTTAAACTAAAGTAAATAATAAGAATAAGATGCAAGGCGGTATAACCAGCCAATAAAAATATATATACTAAATTAGGCGGTATAACCAGCCAATAAAAATATATATACTAAATTAGGCGGTATAACCAGCCAATAAAAATAAAACAAAGTTAATATACAAATTAGGCGGTATAACCAGCCAATAAAAATAAATATAAAAAATAAGCAAACTAAAAGTAAGAAAACAAATAAGTAAGAAGAATCAAATATGAAAAATATGGTTAAGGTTTCATTCTCCACCACTAGACATCATTAAGAATCAATTTCAGATCTATCAATATCAACCAACTATCAAAGTTAACAACCGTAGATAACAACAAGCTCTGTTACCCCAATCTTTCCTTAGTTTGTCGTTAAATAGAACAAGCTCTCTATTTAATCTCTAACCATTAAACAACCTAGAATAAGCTCTCTAAATTCAATTTAATGGCAGCTTTATGATGAGAAAGATAGGTTGATCTAAGCAACAAACACATAAGCTCGGATTGTTCAACTTAGGTTATGTTCCACTTTGCAATTATTGAAAACTTGACCATAATCATTAATCACAAATTGCCACTTATGAATAGGAAATCAAGACAATTACACGGATCAAGACTCCTAAACTAGCAATAGATAATTATCAAGATCTATCTAGTTGTACACCTAAATAAATCTAGACAACATCATGAACAATTCTTGTTGATGAACATAAGCAACTTTGATAGAAAATTAATGATAGATAGAATCTGAAAATCAATCACAAAACATGTCTAGGGCTTTGAAATCACCCTTAACCAAATAGAAGTTTAGCCTAGCATAGGCATTATAAACATAAACATAAAATTAAAGAAAATCTAAGAAGAAAATAAAAGAAAGAAAGAAGAAGAGGAAGAATATTAATTATCCAACCTCTTGCTCTCTCTAAAGAAAAAGAAAACTAGAGAAAAGAAAGAAAACTAGAGAAAAGAAAGAAGAAGAAAACTTAGAGAATTTTATTAAAATGGCTAATATCCTACCTATGTACCATATGATCCCTTACAATCATCCAAGGCCCTCTATTTATACACATTTTGGAGGGCTAAATGACAAGAGACAAGCTTTACAAATTTCAAAGGTAGGTATAATAGGTGGGTGCATTTTCTAACAATTTTCGTCATACATGACGATTTTGATCAGCCAACTTGATGGTCGATTTTGTCAATTTTGCAGGCCTTATCTGATCACATGGTCTTCTAGAAAAAGGTTCCCCTATCAGTTACGGATCCATAGCCGTTGGAATCAGCTCATTTGCTGATGTGGATAAGCAGATATGGGCAAAAATACGAAAACAGGTCAGCACAGACGTCATTGCACATCAGCCAACTTGATGGTCGATTTCGTCAATATTAGAGGCCTGATCTGATCACATGGTCTTCTAGAAAAAGGTTCCCCTATCAGTTACGGATCCATAGCCGTTGGAATCAGCTCATTTGCTGATGTGGATAAGCAGATATGGGCAAAATAAGAAAACAGGTCAGCACAGACGTCATTGCACATCAGCCAACTTGATGGTCGATTTCGCTAGGGAAAACGACTCCGTTTCAAGAAGTGTAAAACATGAAAAAGATATATATGCCTCTTAGCTTTGCACGGCTACAAATTTCAGCCTTATTGCTTCAGTGAAACTCCAGATATAGCTGATATGGCAAAAGGTGTCGGAACTGGAACTGAACTGGATTTGCCCTTAATTCTAGTAATCTGAAATCACTCAAAGAAACTTGTGAAAAACACCAAATTACATAAAAATATAAAAGATCATAAACACAATTAGACTAAACAATAATAACTCGTATTTGACACAAAACAATAATAAAACATAACTAAAAACTATATAATTATACGAGTTATCACACCCCCACACTTAGCTTTTTGCTAGTCCTCGAGCAAAATCAAATAAAAATAAAATAAGAAAATCTAATCTAATCCACTTTCGTAGGAAATCACGGTGGCACTTAGCATGTGACACAAGCCTTTAAACCCCTAGGTGTCCCTAGTGGACGAGTTTAGTCTCGTGAGGGTTTACTAGAACGATACCCACAAACATTGAAAAACTAAAATATAAATAAACTACATATACTAAAAATATTTATCCCTAATCCTTTCAATACAAATTAGAGACAATCTTTGAACAAGTCTTATAAACTAATCAATAGCTTAAAGAATTTCACAAAAAATCATGCTTGAATGTAAATTGTTTGAGTTAAGCCAATATTAACATAACATACCTCAATCAAAATAGTGCATGTTCAAATTTAATCTCAACTTCTCACATGGGATACCCTCATGATTTTCACTCTTTAAAGTAGTGGTGAAGTGTTTACACTCAATCAATCTCATGAAAATAGTTCTACCATATTCTTGCTTGTCCACCTATTCTCCACTATTTAGATCATACAACTTCATGAATCAAGAGGTCTTTAATCAAGGTTGTAATGGGGCCAAGGGGTTTGTAATGTGGTTGAAGAACAAAAGGATAACGATATCACAAAGGTTCCAAAGAGTTCATAAAGTTTAGAGACATAATAAGATCATACAAAGAAACTTATCAAAACTCTTTACAAGTACATAGTCACCTAGGCCGGATATTCATGTTGGGCCTTTTCTTCATTCTAAACAACTTTGTAACATCTTTTTCTTTTTCCACAAATTCAAGAGATGATTCATATATATATTTTTTTTTTACATAGGAATGTATTTGCCAGTATTCCATTTCTTTTTCTCTTGACTTTTCTTTTCTTTTCCCCCCACACTTATTTCTTGTTTCTAACCCAAATTTTCAACTAAAAATATCCCTTGTTTTTTGTAATATGTCTCAAAATATATAATCCATCTTTAGAACAAGGGTAAGGATATAAGTATATTTAGGCTAGGTGTAAGTTGTGGTTACCAATAAAACAGCATATTTAATGTAGGCTCAAATTGGCTCACTAGTGGGGATGTTCTCTTAGAACATTAATAATTGATGTCTGTTTGGCTCTGGTTATAATCCTAATGCCTCTATCATATTCATGTTGTCACATGTATCAATATAGTCTCAAACGGTTTAAAGCAAGTTCTAGAGAATCATGTAATCATAAGAGCACTCAAGAAAGAAATTAGATTGATTTGTATAATGCATCAATCATTATAGGCTCAAAAACTCACAAGGATGATTATACAAGTCAGATTAAGTCTAAACATGCTTCTTTCTCAATCAACATATCATATTAACATTGGCTCATAAAAAGGTTGACATCAAGCTCAATTCTCATGAAAATCTTCTCACTAATAAATCTGTTTTAGACTTATGCAATTCATATCTCATCATTGTATTAAAAAGGAACTAAAACACACTAAAAAAAATAATAATAATAATAATAAAGACTCTAAAAAAAAAATATAGTAGACAAAAATAAAATAAATCCTAAATCATTCCCCCCACACTTAATTCTTACATTGTCCTCAATGTAAGTCTATTAACCCAAATGAAAGAATCATGTGTAAGAGAAAAGAACTAATAACATAAGAATAGGAACAACTAAGACTCAAAACAAAACAAACTCATGCAACCTAAATAATCCTAAAATACTAAACAAAAATTAACAAGTAAACATAAAAAGATTAAAATCAAACTGACAAGGTATGTCTCAAGTCTCCCTTACTCAGACCTTGTTCAGAATGAATACTTCTAAATTGCTTAAAACACAACAAACTCTTTTTTTTTTTTTTTGAAAAGAAGAAATCAAACTGACAAGGTATGTCTCAAGTCTCCCTTACTCAGACCTTGTTCAGAATGAATACTTCTAAATTGCTTAAAACACAACAAACTTTTTTTTTTTTTTTAAGAAGGTAAAATTTAGGAGATATTACCTGTAGAGGTTGCTAACCACTTATTATAACTGAGACACAACAAACAAAATGTTAGATAATGTCACAAAGACAAAGTGCAATCCACTCCTTGCTCGTCCATATCTCTTTTTCTTTTTCCGAGCGTTTGCGAAACAACCGTAGCAGATAAATACTCATAAGCTTGGAGCTTTTTGAGTAAATCTTCAATGGTTGTAGCAGAAATTATGGTTCTCCTTGCCTCTGAAAACATGAATCCATTATCCACAGCATTATCTAAATATGAAAGCAAATTACTAAAATAACCATTAATATTAAGCAAACCAATGGGTTTTTTATTTGTGACCAAAGATGACCAAGAAGCCACGCAAGCTATTTCTTCCAATGTACCCAGACCTCCTGGTAAAGCAATGAATGCATCGGCAGAATGGTACATGATTGTTATCCGTTCAGGGATACTCCAGACTTGTATTTCCTTACCCAAGGTAGGTCCACAAAAATCTGTGAATAGTTTTGGCACGATTCCTAGAACTGGACTTCCTCCGGCGTGTGCTGCTGTAGCGACTGCTCCCATTAAACCCGTACTACCGCCTCCATAAATCAACTGGATCTTTTGTTGGACAAGTATTACTCCAACTCTTATGGCTTCATCAGCGAATATGTTATTTTTCCCTGGATAAGCACCTCCAAAAACACAAATTTTTTTAATGCGTTGGGACGAAGTACTTTCCATTTTTTTTTTCTTTTTTTTTTTCTTTTTTTCGAGTGCCTGAAAGAGAATGAGTACATGGTGTAATATATAGAGGACTGAGTAGTGAATCAGACAAGAGTAATAATGTCGCCGAAAGTGTATCTGACCTGTCAGAAGAAAATGTTAACCTAACAAAAGATTTTTGCGTGATTTCAGGAAGAAAATCAAAAAGAGAAGAAAAATCAACCGTAAAAGTCAAGAGTAATAATGTCGCCGAAAGTGTATTTGACCTGTCAGAAGAAAATGTTAACCTAACAAAAGATTTTTGCGTGATTTCAGGAAGAAAATAAAAAAGAGAAGAAAAATCAACCGTAAAAGACAAATAAAAAAAATGAGAATAATTACACAAATCGAATAACACGTAAATTAAACCGAAATAAAGTTATTGCAAATCAAACCAAAAGCTGAGAAGTCATTTATTGTAGTTGTGATTGTGGCTCACATCTTCCTCTGGTTTTACGTCCAGAAACAGCTTAAACGTCTTCTATGAGTCGAGGATATGCTTCCCATCCAGTTTTCTTACAAGCTGGCAAAGAGGGTCTTTTAACATCAGATTCCCAAGATGTTGCCATTCCCTTTGGAATTGCGGCCATAAATCAAGAATTTCTCTTTGTACGTCTCCACTAGGATGCGTCTCAAGAGAAAGTTGGATATTACCCAAATTCTCCTTACTCAGTCCATCCTTAATGAATTCAATTTTATCATCTCGATTAGAGGACGGAATCCCAATAGAACGACATTTACCGTTACACGTCCATCGTGCACATTTGTGGCAATTTGAACTCATGCGCTTTGCTCGTCGCTTCTTTGCAAAAGTGCTTCTACCTGTACCTGGTAAATGCAAAACAGGAAGATATTCATCTTCACGTACCTTGGCTTCAATTATCCAACGTATGTCTCCAGGAATCCCTTTGTGCATAAGCATTCTTAATCTTTCAAATCGAACTTGGTAAAGCTTCAGTAAAATATTTCGAGGAAAAGGAGGAAATCGTTTCTGCAATCTTGTGAGAATATCATCCATCCTGAAAAAAAATGAAAAAAAAAATGAAAGAGAAATTGAAAGAGAAATTTATATACAATATCAGTTTTGTGGGTAGCTGATGGAACCGATTTAAATAATCACGGAGTACCGTTATCCGCCATTTAACCGGGGTTAAAAAAAATTATATTTACATCTAGTGTTTTTCAAAACAAGGATCAGAAAGAAAAACAACATAAAAAGACTCAAAAACAAAACACTCTAAATAAAATCCTAAATTCTTCCCCCCACACATAATTCTTACATTGTCATTAATGTAATGCTATTATCCCCCAATGCAAGAATTATATGTAAGAGAAAAGAACTATTAAACAAAAGAAACTTATGCAGCCTAAATGAACTTAAAAACAGTAAACACAATTAACAAAGAAACATAAGAAATAAAAATAAAAACAATAAAAATAATAAAAGAAAAAGGAAAAGAAAGAGAAAGCAAATCTGAATATGGAAGGTTGGCAATTTCATCTTTAATTGGGCTGCCTTCCCAATTAACACTTGAGTTAGTGTTTTGAATCTAACCAACACCCCTTCTTGGCTTTTTAGGCTTGTCAGGCTCATGCATGAAATTTCCCAAATTTATGCGTTTGAGAGGAAGCTTTCTTTGCACAACAGTGGATGCATTCTCCATTACAAGTATTATTCCATCATCCTTGGTGGTGCATATCTCATCGAGGAATGGTGCATCTTTTGGTACTTGTTGAATGACATCCACAAACAAACTGTTTAAGGTTTCCAGCGTGTCTTGTTCATGTTCATCCTCCTTGAACTTTGCGAATCTACTAGGAAAAGGTGGAGAAGAAACATTAGTAAAAATTGGAATCTCAAACGTTACCTCAGGTGCCGAAATACTCTTATTTGGATCATTGGCTTCATTATCCTCAAGAATAGAATTCATCTCTAATTTTGTCTCATCCTCATCTTGTTCCTCATTCCTCAAGGTCACAATAGTAGTATTCTCCTTTGGGTTAATCATTGTTTGGGCAGGGAGTTCTTCAGATCTTTGTGCTACCCATCCCACCATACTACTAGTCAATTGGATCATTTTCTTTTCCAAACTCTGGATGCTTGCCCTTGTTTCCTGTTGAAATTGCAATGTATCAGTAACAAGAGAATAGACAAGATCTTCTAAAGAAGTACCTGAGTTTTGAGTCATATGTGGTGGTTGAAAAAGATCTGGTTCTTGGGACCATGATTGATTGAAGCTAGATGGATGAGTGTAATTGGCATAAGGATCTACTTCTTGGTAATTTTTCGAGTAGCCATAATTAGTATGATCCCACCATCCCTCATGGTAAGTGTTTGAGTAATGATCATACTGTTGGTCTTGGAACACTTGATGGCCTTGACATCCTCCCATGGCCAATTGTTGAACTGGGAAGGTGAGATTGGCTTGTTGATTCTCCATGTTCATGTATGCCACCAACTCTTCAAGTGTTAGATTGCTCAATTCCATCGTTTTTTTTTTTTTTTTTCAAAATTTGATCAGAAAAACCCGTATGTACAAGAAAATAAAACTCATTAGAACTGAAAATAAGAATAAACCAAGTAACAAATAAACTAAAGAAAACAATCCCTGGCAACGGCGCCAAAAATTTGATGCACCCAAAAGAGTGTATCTTATTTAACCTTGCACTAAAAAGATAAATTGTAAGTATAGTAGTTAGCAAGGGTCGAGTCCTCAGGGATTGGGTTTTAGTTTATAAGT
The DNA here is from genome assembly GCA_030761205.1 of Fremontodendron californicum. Taxonomy (NCBI): domain Eukaryota; kingdom Viridiplantae; phylum Streptophyta; class Magnoliopsida; order Malvales; family Malvaceae; genus Fremontodendron; species Fremontodendron californicum. The sequence continues at coordinate 12,061,961 of JAULJL010000045.1, forward strand.
TAATAGTTTAAAACTTAAATTCAAGAACAATAAAAGAAAATGGGTTTTTGAAGCCAGATTTAAACTAAAGTAAATAATAAGAATAAGATGCAAGGCGGTATAACCAGCCAATAAAAATATATATACTAAATTAGGCGGTATAACCAGCCAATAAAAATATATATACTAAATTAGGCGGTATAACCAGCCAATAAAAATAAAACAAAGTTAATATACAAATTAGGCGGTATAACCAGCCAATAAAAATAAATATAAAAAATAAGCAAACTAAAAGTAAGAAAACAAATAAGTAAGAAGAATCAAATATGAAAAATATGGTTAAGGTTTCATTCTCCACCACTAGACATCATTAAGAATCAATTTCAGATCTATCAATATCAACCAACTATCAAAGTTAACAACCGTAGATAACAACAAGCTCTGTTACCCCAATCTTTCCTTAGTTTGTCGTTAAATAGAACAAGCTCTCTATTTAATCTCTAACCATTAAACAACCTAGAATAAGCTCTCTAAATTCAATTTAATGGCAGCTTTATGATGAGAAAGATAGGTTGATCTAAGCAACAAACACATAAGCTCGGATTGTTCAACTTAGGTTATGTTCCACTTTGCAATTATTGAAAACTTGACCATAATCATTAATCACAAATTGCCACTTATGAATAGGAAATCAAGACAATTACACGGATCAAGACTCCTAAACTAGCAATAGATAATTATCAAGATCTATCTAGTTGTACACCTAAATAAATCTAGACAACATCATGAACAATTCTTGTAGATGAACATAAGCAACTTTGATAGAAAATTAATGATAGATAGAATCTGAAAATCAATCACAAAACATGTCTAGGGCTTTGAAATCACCCTTAACCAAATAGAAGTTTAGCCTAGCATAGGCATTATAAACATAAACATAAAATTAAAGAAAATCTAAGAAGAAAATAAAAGAAAGAAAGAAGAAGAGGAAGAATATTAATTATCCAACCTCTTGCTCTCTCTAAAGAAAAAGAAAACTAGAGAAAAGAAAGAAAACTAGAGAAAAGAAAGAAGAAGAAAACTTAGAGAATTTTATTAAAATGGCTAATATCCTACCTATGTACCATATGATCCCTTACAATCATCCAAGGCCCTCTATTTATACACATTTTGGAGGGCTAAATGACAAGAGACAAGCTTTACAAATTTCAAAGGTAGGTATAATAGGTGGGTGCATTTTCTAACAATTTTCGTCATACATGACGATTTTGATCAGCCAACTTGATGATCGATTTCGTCAATATTAGAGGCCTGATCTGATCATATGGTCTTCTAGACAAAGGTTCCCGTATCAGTTACGGATCCATAGCCATTGGAATCAGCTCATTTGCTGATGTGGATAAGAAGATATGGGCAAAATACGAAAACAGGTCAGCACAGACGTCATTGCACATCAGCCAACTTGATGGTCGATTTCGCTAGGGAAAACGACTCCGTTTCAAGAAGTGTAAAACATGAAAAAGATATATATGCCTCTTAGCTTTGCACGGCTACAAATTTCAGCCTTATTGCTTCAGTGAAACTCCAGATATAGCTGATATGGAAAAAGGTGTCGGAACTGGAACTGAACTGGATTTGCCCTTAATTCTAGTAATCTGAAATCACTCAAAGAAACTTGTGAAAAACACCAAATTACATAAAAATATAAAAGATCATAAACACAATTAGACTAAACAATAATAACTCGTATTTGACACAAAACAATAATAAAACATAACTAAAAACTATATAATTATACGAGTTATCAGAACCCAAGCAACACATCCTTTGCCTGCTTCAACTGTCGTACGGATGCTCAAAGATAACAACTTTCAAAAGGTTAAGCTTTTCGACGCATATGCTATTGTTTTGTAAGCTCTTAGCAAGCCCGAAATTCAGGTGATGGTGTGTGCTCCCAACGACATGCTCCATACTCTTGCCTACAATGTACGTACAAGTAGCTAAAGATTGGGTTGCTAAGAATGTCTCTTCCAACGTTGTTGACAGCAGGTGATTCTCTTAATAATTTCTTTTTCATCTCCTCCTATCTTGATCTTATCTTCTCACTGCATTCAATAGAGTCTAATACTTAATTTCAACCTTCAACTCCCAAAACAATATATTCCAATTTGAATCAGTACTTTGTTTAAAGTTTTTAGAAAGTGAATTGTCGTTAATTACTTGATTGAGGCTTTAATGTCAATGCTGATGATATGAATAAAGCAACAATATTGGTTAACATGTCGTCACTCTTCAGTCCTCATTTAATTTGTTACTCGATTAGATTCATATTAACTGCCCTAGTTTTCCTTCAGAAAGAAATCAAAGAGTTCAGACAACCCATCCCCTCTGACTTTGAGGCTATGAAGCACGCATATGGACATGCAATATAGGTACGGCACGACACAGATATAATGACACGATAATTTTTTAAAATAAGGATAAATACACGGCAAGACACGACAAAAAAATATTTTTTATATACAAATATTCAATGTAAACATAAAATATTTTTATTTTTATTAATATATGCAATAATTTAAACAAAATTATCTTGTTATTACACAAAATATGTCATAATCAATTCAATTTTCAAATTCAATCTATATCCTTAAATCTAAATATAATAAAAAGGTTGAAGTATTATCCTTAAATATAGGCTCCATTTGGATGGACGGTGAGATTGATTCCGGTGAAATTGAAAACAGCAGTGACGGTAAGATTAGTTATTATAGTGGTGAGATTGGATACTGTAGCGGTAAAATTAAAATCAGTAGTGGGATTGTGTTTGGATTCAAAAGCAGCGATCGCGGTGAAGTGAATTATAATGAAAAAGAAAAATGATCATTAAGGACATTAGATAAAAATGTGTATATGTATATTAAATAATTACAAAATATTAAAATTGTATTTATATTAAAATACAATAATTAAAATTATATTTATGTCAAAAAAATAATTTAATAAAATAAATATTTTAAAATTTTAAAAAAATAAAATAAAATATTTGTATTATTTATAATTACTTATTTTTAATTAATCATATTAAATATATAATAATAAAATATATGTTTATTAATTTATTATATAATAATAAATTTATTAATTATATTAAATTAAAAATTATTTCATTTTTAAATAAAAAATCATAAAAAAAAAGTTAAGTGCTAGGGATAAAAATGTCTCTACACTATTCATATACAATAAAAATACAGTGGTAAATTTGGAAAATGCCCTCCCATCGGAGGACATTTTAATCCACTGGAGCTTGAAACTCCAATGGATAAAAATGGCATCTGCAGTATTAAACACTGTTCACCATGCTGATGTTGTGTTACCCAAACACAGCACTCGATGCGGTTGGAGAAAAAAATTGCCCTAGCCGTATCGAACTGGTGCCTACTGGCCAACCAAAGAGAGCCATAGTAAAAAGGCTGAAGTATTTAATATACACAATTATTGGGCTCATGGGCTGGAACCCAATTTAAGGAAGAGCTCAAAGCAAATCTGGGCATGGGTAACCAGTTTGGAATGTGGGTCAATTGCCCTAATTTGATATTTTTTCTTCCTCTTGAAACACTGAGTTTAGGAACTACTATAAAAAGTCAAAATTTTTTTACTATTTCATTTTCATATTTTCCTCTTTCTTTCTCTCTCTACCTCTCTTCTTCTTCAACCAACATAAACTTATTAACCTAGACTCTGGTGATGCATCGTCGCTGTCTCTACCAGTTGGTGCCAGAAAAACTAGAAAAAAACCTTGATCCAATTTCTCTCAACCTCCTTAACACATCCATTGGATTTGATTTTCGAAAATTTTCACTAAAAAGCGTAGATCTAGATTTCAAACTTAGATTTTTCGTCGCCTATTTCATGTCTTCAGCCACCAAAATCTCGTGTCCATACGTGTCTTGATCATGTTGGACCGTGTCCAACTTGATTTTTATATTTTTGCCATATCCCATATGTATTCTGCCGTATCCGTGCTTCATAGCACTGAGGTTAGTGTTCTATATGGAGATGAAATATATGACATTGGACACTTAATACACAATGCTTTGGTACCATATTTCCATCAGTATGGGCTTAATTACAAAGTGAAAGTTGGTTATGGATTCATAGGAGCATCTGTAATGAAAAGCTTAAAATGGCGAATGAAGAATCTTTTATCTTACTATCTTTAAGTGACTCATCTACTAAACATCCCCTTTCTCCCTCATTCGAGAGAAATGAGAATGAAGAACTAACTTTGATTACGTTGTTTTTATTTATTGAATCACATTCCTTTTTGCTATAATACTAACAATACATATTTCCCCCTAATAAAAGTAGTGGAATAGCTTAAAGTATGTTGTTTTAAGTTTAGGTAATTATATTGTTTTTGTTTCACATTCCTTTTGAAAAGCTTAAAGCATTTGGTCTCTTATTATGATTTTTTTTCTTCTTATTTTTAAAAAATTTATGCTTTATATTTCTATTTATTTGATGTGTTAATATACTTTTTTTAAAAATATATTTTTAAATGTTTATTTAAATGATTCATTGTAAAACTTTTACTTTGATTTGATATAATAATTTTAAATTTTAATTTAAAATTATTGTAATATCAAATAGATTTTTTTGTCAAATTTAATTATAAATAAAAAAAATTAATTGCTCAAATAGTAATGTAAAAAAAAATCGCATACTAATAAAATTTAAAAGAAAAAAAAAAAGAGAGATACAGATAAAATTCATTGATTTTTTTATTTATTATATTTTCAATACCTTATTATTATCATAATATCATTTGTATATTATATGTAGGAATTATGAAAGTCGTATTTTTAATTAATGATTAAAATTATATTAAAAATGATTGAATTTCTTGTATTATTTTTTATTTATTAATTTTTAATATATTCATTAGTAGCATTCATATGCATATAGTATCTATTTATGAATTGCAAAATTTATTATACTTATAAATAATAATTAAAGTATATTAAAAAATAATAGGAGAAAAAGAACGAAATGAAAAAAGATAACAGTTAATTTGAGAAACATGCCCTCAAAAGTAACATAATTGTTAAAGAGTCTAATATCTTAAAATTATTTGTAGAAAGGTACCCTTAATGAAATAAAATGTTTTTCTCTCATAATGTTCTTTCCCTCTCCCCTCTTCCCCATTCCCTATTCACTATTCTTTCATCTCGTATCTTCCCCTTCCCCATTCTTCCATCACATATTACTTTTTTCTATTAATATCATGTAAAACTGAAGTCAGTTGTCACAATTTCTTCTTGCACTATACAAGAACATATGTACTTGAAATAACTTCAAGAAAAGAAGTTGAAAGTTTTCTAGGGTTTTTTCTAAGTTTATTGAAGGGAGAGCCAAGATTGGTACGACTTCAAATTCTACCGTTCCATTCTTACCGCTGTCTCCTACGAAGAGGATTTCGTCAGAATGAGCTGCTGGCACTGTTAGGTTAGTATTATTTATACTTTTTCAGGTTTTTGTATCTATGTAATTAAAAATATCTTCTTCTTTTTTGCAAATTTTTTTCTTAAGAAAAAATTATGGTGGTTGGTTCCTTTCTTTAATTCCATATTATTTGTATTAAGGTAAATATGAATTAGGCTTTTTAATTAAACTTAAAATTAACGTAATTATGAAATTGAGGCTATGCAAAAACTGTTGATAGGTTAAATTGGAAGCTAGTTTTAAGAGATAATTATTTCAAGGCATTATGATCATCAATATGGAAGCTTTTTGTAATTAGCCTCGATTGCGAGTAATGTAAGTGAATAATTTGTATATTTCTTATGGTTAGGAATCAGGATAGTTGGAGAAGATATCCACTTGCAGTACATCCAGAGATACTTTCCTTAAGCTCATGTTCTTTAATTGTTAAAGGAATTTGTTTTTCACTTAAAGCTTACTCTAATGGTAGGACAGGTGATTTGTGGTTCAAGTTACTAATGCCAAATTGTTCTTAAAACCTAGCTAACGGATAGAATTTAGTATGGATTAACCCTTCCATTTGGGGTTTGTTTTATGATAATTCTGTGTAATATGTGTCAATATTTAGCATGCAGTGTAATATTTAGCATGCCTCAAAGGTGGTTACATGAAATTCTTCAAAATTAAAGACTGTTAAAACTTAAGAGAGAGTTCAAAAATGGTGATCAGTCTTATGTTAAATATTTTAGCATCATTCTTTTTCTTTTTGGTTCTTAATGGGGCTAATGCCCCAATATTGGGGTAGGGAGAATGCAAGAACTGGGACTAGAACCCCAACATTGCGGGAAATCCACCTCCTAGGGGAGGTGGGTGAACCATCTGGGTCAAGCCTCAGGTTCTTTTGAGCATCATCCTTAAGATATAGGGAAAAGAGCAAACTGAACTTGTCAGGAAATAGTTGGGAAAAAAAGCTATATATATAGTTGCAAATATACCACATGAAATTAGTTGTGGGATTGGTGTGGAAGACCTGAGAATTATTTGAACAAATTTGTTTGATACTCATAGTTAAGGTCAAAAGAATTTGGAATGTTGTGGGAAACATGTTTCATGACTTCGCTACAACAGGGTTGAATGTAGAAATCTTAGGTACATTTATAGGTTTATTGAAATATTATCAGGTCACTGCTTTAGAACTAAAGATATGGATCATTATATACACATTCAATAAATCTATAGTGATAGATAATGCCTACCATATTTCTCTGTAGTTAAGCTTTTAGTGCCAAAAGATTTAAATAATCTAGCTGTTAAGTTGTCAGATGTCAGTTGTAGAGCTTGTTTGCGAAAAGAAACAAATCCACCTGGTCAGGTAAGAAAAATAATTTTACCATTTTCTTAGTTGTTGTTCGGAGATGGTAAGAAAAAGGAATTGAATTAGATTAGCAAACAAATTATTTCATTAAAATGCTTTCATTTATAGCTGTTAAATAATGCCTTGACTGGTTGCTGTTAAATAATGATTTGTTCTATTTATACCAGAAAGAGGAACTTTTTAATTCTACAAAAGTTTTAAATCATGTGTTGTATTGGTTATAAATCATGTGCGTGGGAGAGGCTAATTAATCACATTTGCCTAACTAGCTAGCCAGCTACTTTCACATGCAACACATGACAAACAACTCAGCTAGTGCACATTACCAATTTTAAATGGCATTTGTCTCGATATAATTCACCATGGTTTATTTGATTGTTTTAATTATTTTTTGTATTATATTTGTGTTATGTAATTGAGTCTTGTTTAAAATTGTCAATCGTCTTTAAAATTATCTGGTTTAGTTAAGTGCCTCTAACCAAAAGAATAATAAAATAATAAAAAGCATATAGTTGAATTTATCACAATATAAAAATGTACATATAGTTTTGTTGAATGTACATATAGCAATGCTATATGTACATACTGTTTTACTTCTATGTATATATAAGTGGACTTACTTTATTAAAATATTTCTTAGTAAAATTGTTATTATAGACTACTTTTAAATGATTCGAAAATTAATTGCTTGGGGTTTGGGGTTGAATTTGTCACAATATAAAAATGTACATATAGTTTTACTAAATGTACATATCTTTTTAATTAATTTACATACTGTTATAGTGATGTGTACATATAAACCAGGCTTAGTTTCAGAATACATAAAGAGAAGAATTTTACATAGCTAATACCAATTAATTTAATTTTTTATGATCAACTTTCATATTCTCATTCATATATCGATTATCAGAAACAAGTATTGGCTATTTAGAATGCTTTTTAAGGAAAACGATGAGACAGAAGTATTATAGTTAAGTGTTTGTCAAATGCAGATCCAATGTAGTTTACTTTCCTGTGATCTTGAATGTTTTTCAGCTTTCTCATGGAAATTTCTTCTTTGTGGTATTATGTACTGCATTGCTCTGAGATCATATGAGCATCACATTCCATTAGTCACTTAGCATTTGATTTATGGCTGAACTGAAATTAATTGCTCGAACCATTTTAAAGAAATTTTGAAGTCTTGCTTTTCTTGCCCGAACAATCCAACTTTTTAAAATTATTGGCAGCAAAAATGTAAATTTCTTGATTTTGGTGGTTCATCTATGTATATGTCAATTTTTTTTTTTAGGAATAATTCTCATGCTTTGCTTGTTGAGGATGTGCTGAAAGTTATAGCTGACACAGTGGTTCTTCATGAAACTGCAGCCTCATGCATATAGAGGCTGACAAAGGTATCTTACTTATCACTGAATGCTTCTATTTTAAAGTACTAGCTTCTAAATTTCTTTTCTGGACCTAGTGGTGAAGTTTGAAAGTAGCCCTTGTTTTTTCGAACATATGTACCTACATTCATTTAGAGATGCATGCCTATTGGGCACAGTTTAACTCAGCAATACCACCTTTATGTAACAAGATTTCCATATATATGCATCTAGAATAAAGCTTAATCTAGCCTCTGCAATTATAACTAAGAAGCTTGTTTTGTGGCAAACAAGCAATTTTCTTTTGTCTAGTTGACAAGCATACAACTTTTCTACTGTTGGGACGATATTTTTGGGCATCCATATATAGTAGCATATCAAAATCTTGTATGATTACTATGTGTTTACTAATATGTGGACACTGATATATCCGGTTAATATATCAAGTTTAACTTTGAATGTTTATTATTATTATTATTATTATTATTATTACATTGATAGTCATTGTGTTTTAAGTTTAAGAAATTTGTTTTTTTTTTTGGATAATCGAGTTTAAGAAATTTGAGTTATAAGATTTTGGCACTTTTAAATTGTAACCTATGTACAAATTAAGAATGAAGACATTTTATGTTATATGTAAACTTAATAGCTTTATTGATTGTACTTTTAGGAAGAATATGTTACTGCTATGGAATGTACATATATTTTGTTGAATATACATATAGTTATGCTATATGTACGTACTGATATACATATATGTACATATAATTGAGCTTATTTTCTTGAAACATTTCTTAGTAAAGCAGTTATTTTAGAATAGTTTTAAATGATTCTGGGATTAGACTAATGGATTATGGTTAGTGGTTTGGGTCTTTCTATAGTAAGAGTATTAAAAGTTATATATTTACTACGTACCTACTATTTTGTATGAATCATATAATTATAATACCTAGGTAATTTTAAGGTACTTTGGGGTTTAAAATGATTCTGAGCTTATTTGATCAGGGTTTAAGATAAAATTTACCACTATTTTGAAAATGTACATATAATTTTATTGAATGTACCTATCTTTTTGATAAATGTTGTTATAGGTATATGTATATATAGGTCAGTTTTCTTATTTTGTTGCCTTAACCATCAAAACTATTTTGTTATCTTGTTGCATTAACTGTTAGTTTTTTTTTTTTTTTTTATCGAAATGTACATATAGCATGTGTATTAACTATTATTGCTTGTGAATATTATTGCAGGTTTTGCTAAGCCAGCTCCTGTTATAGAAACCTTTTGTTCTGATGAACTAGTTTCACGATATGTGAAACTGGATGGAGTTGTCACTTTAGTTGACTCAAAACGTGCCACAAAGCACCTGAATAAAGTTAACCAAGATTTATTATGAATGAGGCAGTTGAACAGGTTGTTAATGTTGACTGTATAAAAATATACATATAGTTTTACTGAATGTACATATAGTTTTACTGAATGTACATATAGTTATGTTATATGTACATATAGTTTGCTATATGTATATATAAGTAGGTGTTATTAAAATGTACATATAGTTTTGTTATTACAATGTGGATGTTTAGATTAAAGGCTTTAAGTTAAGAATTTGTCGCTGATATGAAAATGTACATATATTTTTTTTTCTGAATATACATATAATTATTCTATATGTACATATGGTTATACTTCTATGTACATATAACTTTTTTTTTCCTTGTATCATATTCTATTTGCAGAGTTTTTGAGAGGGGAAGAATAAAATTGGAGTTGATAATATTTTCTATGATTTTGTAAAAGGAGCAACGATCAAGCCAAAAAAGCTATTTCATTGCATAGCTATGCCTAAAAAGTGACATTTGAAGTGCCCCCTCAAGAGGGCTTGCAATTTTGTTCATATTTGGAATGTATAAAGACAAGCATACATGAGACAACAACATCTATTAACTGAATAAAAAAACAATAACATATGAATTGAATTGAATTGCATTGCATTTGTATCTCCAGTTCCCTATAAACAATAACATATGAATTATACTATCCTATTTGGTGCTCAATTTCACTTCACAGTTCATAACAAGAAGCAAATGCATAGTATTTTTTTTTTCATTTGTTAATTAACTAAGAACTCCTTTGTATGATAGCTCCTTCCCAGGGTTCATATACAAAAGTGTGGAGATCTTGTTGAGACCGATATCGATGCCATTGTAGGCAGTGAGAGCATACATCCATAGATCATCAAAGCTTAAAAGCTGCAATGGTGCAGAAATGACAGTATAATATCAGAGCTTAACAGTTGTAATGCTTCAACAAAATAAACCCACTTATATGTATATATAGCATAACTATATGTACATATAGTAAAACTATATGTACATATAGCACAACTGTATGTATATTCATCAAAACTATATGTACACTTTTATATATATGAGAAGTTCTATATTAAACCCAAAGATGTGTTATCCTTCATTCAAATGAACAAATTAGTAAAAATATAATGATTCATAAAAATTTCAATAATGATAAATATATAACTTTTACTAATAATATTATCCCTAAACCCCAAATCCTAACCATAATCTCTCTCCCTTGTCATTTTTGGCATTTAAACCTATTAAAAATAACAAAATTGATAAGAAATTATTCAAAAAAAAAAGTCCGCTTATATATACATATAGCATAGCTATACATACATTCAGAAAAACTATATGTACATTTTTTTATCTGTATTAAATTCAACCCTTATTCTATCTTAAAACATGTTACTAATATTTTATTCATATCCAAACTTTGAAGGACTAGGTCTATAGTATTACTCAACGTTTACTGTAACAGTATTCTTACTAATATTTCTTATTTCTTCACATATTCTGTCATTTGCAGTTTTGTTTTTCACTAACCACTAAATGAGGAGCATGGAATTGCCCATAAAAGAACAAAAGGAAAATTTCGATAAATCATTCCAGCTATCTATAACCACAAACAAAATCATCTATAATAACTATTTTTATATTCTCTTAACATAGCTATATGGCATCATTAGAGGGAAAAAGCAGCAAGAATCTGCCTCATATGCATTGATCTATGTTAATAAAAAGCAAACACAGTTTCTCACTTCATGTTAGAAATTTATAACCCATAATTTACACCAAATACTTATTTGAAACTGATACCAGCTCAAGCAAAATGAACGTAATTTTAATTTTCGATTGCTAGGAATTGAAGTCTAAACCTTTGAATTATGTTCAAGGCAAGCATTCATACAGTAAAAAAGAGAACAAAATTTAGGTAAATATTAAAACTAATAACCAAATGCTAGTCACTAACTACTTGGAGAAAATACCAATGCTCAACTCTCAAACATTCCGTTGAGTTACTAAACCCTAATTTGCAGCTCCAGGTCAAAATAAATAATTGAAACAACATTGATTTAATTTTGTTTAGCAATAAAAGGAAGCAAAGTGATTTAATGTAAAATATACGTACTTTCCATTGATTCAAGTTGCGGAAGGGGAGTGATTTAATGTAAAATATGCTTCAATAGCTTCACAGTAGCAACACCTATCTCTTTCCATTGATTCACGTCTTTATCAAATCGATACAGCTTTGACTTCCTAATAAATAAAAATAATATATATTCAGATCATTCGAATTTCTAGATAAATCAAAGAATATTTGAATCAGAAATATATATAAAAAAGAGGAATACAGACAGATCGAGTATCGGATCTTCATTTTCCTAGCCAATGCTGACAGCGACTTCCTTGAGCTTGACGATAGGGGCGATTTGAGCTCCGGTGTCTTCATCCTTGGCGGCAAGGGCTTCCTTGTCTTCTCTGAGCTCATGATCGGGCTCTTTTTCCAGTGAGGCATTTGGCTTGTTGACGATCGAAGATATTTGGAGTTTAGGGTTAATGTCGTTTTTGCCATTTAAAACGACTACAAACTAACAAAATTTATAAGAAAACAATATGTATATATAGTATAACAATATGTACATGTAGCATAACTATATGTACATTCTTTCAAACTATATGTATTTTTTAAATACTGACAATTTCTACCCTAAACCCAATAATTAAAGCTCTTACATGCTCACTTTCCTTAAAATGACCAATGAAACAAAAATAAAACGATTCATACAAAACGACATGATGATAATGCTGTACAATATAAATCAATAGACAATATGAAACATGACATGATGATAATAATAAGAAAGGAAAGATTCACGCACTGTAATCAAGGAGATTTTGATGCAACCAATCTAAGAATCGGTTGTATATGTACATGCAAGTATAACAGTATGTACATATAGCATAATTATATGTACATTTAGTAAAAGTAAGAGTCACAATCTACTCTAAACCCCAATAAATTAAGTTCTAAAGACTTCCCTTTCTTTAAAATTACCAAGGTAGCAAAAAAATAATAATTCATACAAAATTATAACACTAGCAGATATATAACTTTTAATTCTCTTACTATAAATAGTCCTTAAATTCCTACCCATAATCTATCCTTCTACTTTGAAATCGTTTAAAACTACCCTAAAATAACAACTTTACTAAGAAATTGTTCAAGAAAATAAGCGCACTTATATGTACATAGAAGTATAAAAGTATGTACATATAACATAACTATATGTATATTCAACTAAACTATATGTACATTTAACTAAACTTATTCTTTTCTTTCCTAAAGCAAAACAATGAAAGTACATTTGCAATACCAAAAGGAAATAGTACACCATGAGAATTATTCCTAAAAAACGTTGACATATACAAAGATGAACCACCAAAATCAACAAATTCACATCATTGCGGTCAATAATTTTAAAAAGTTAGATTGCTCGAGCAAGAAAAAAAAACTTCAAAATTTCTTAATTTCTTGCAAGAAAAAAAAGATTGATGAGAATATTATGGATATATAAAACAACTGTGAAATAGGATCAATTATGGTCCATATTCATGGGATATTTTAAATAGATTTCATCTAGGTAAACTCCATAACAGAAAATCAAAGAATATAAGGCAAACTAGTTAACTAAAGGCAAAAACATAAATTCATTTGCAAGATTTCTATTCATCACTCATCAAACTCCATAACATATATATAACCATCAACAAAAATGTATGAATAGGTGTCACATAAACATTATCAAATGTTTCTCAGGCAATGTATATCATAAAGAGACAATGATCAAATCAGCTTCAAAAGGAATGCGTGCCACATCAACATCATCAAACATGTTTCAAAATCGTAATGCATATTCAATTGAAATCACCAAATGAAACAAGCAGGGATGGTGCTAGATTTTACCTTAGCATCATGATTGAAATATAACAAATTGAACTCCGGATTGACTCTTAGAGTAGAAACGAGCCGCAAAGGTTAACATATCAAAATATTATAATAAATTTTTATCCTATGTTAACCCCTCAAAGAAAGAAAAAAACATTAATAGAAAATTAAAAAAAAAAAGAAAGAAAAAAGAACAATAGAGGGCAAACCAAGCTCATTAAAGTAGATCATTCATAGCAAGAAAATTGGCAGATGGGGCTATTTAATGAATTTTATGCAACAAAAATGAAAATATAAACCTGCCAAAACAACCTACCTGTAACTGTGCAGCATCTGTAAGAAAATTCTTTGAACTTTCTAACAATTTAGCAGAATAACGATCAACTGTGGAACTACCAAAAAATCCAGTAATAGTGACACGAACAGTACACTAAAAAAAAAGCAATTAAAATATCATTTTATCCCAACTTAACACATTGTTAGAAGAAAAAAGTTGCATTAAGTACTGAAAATTAAGGATGGAATAAAAACAAATAGAAGGCTAACCATCTAAATAGTATAGAAGTTCTAAAATAGTAAGAATATTACACATCAGTATTAAGTGGTAAACAATGTCTATTGATATAATTACAAATACAACAATGAGAAGAACTAGATGCTAGTAGACATCGATTTGGTGCTCCAACAAAAAATATAGCACCTATAACAAAAAATCCAATCTTAAACCCCAATGGTTTAAGCTCTTCCATGTTCACCTTCCTTAAATTACCAATTAAGCAAAAATATAATGATTTATATAAATGAGTAAGACTAGTAAATTAAAAGACTCTTGCTCCCTAAAGTCAAAAGCTAAACTCTTAACCACAATCAACGTCGATATCGTTTTTTCCATTTAAAACGATTACAAACTAACACAATTTATAAGAAATGCTTCAACAAAATAAGTCTACTTATATGTGCAAATAACAAAACAATATGTACATATAGCATAACAATATGTACATGTAGCATAACTATATGTACATTCTTCTAAACTATATATACTTTTTTTTTTTATATAATGACAATTTCTATCCTAAACCCCAATGATTAAACCTATTACATGTCCCCCATCCTTAAAATGATCAATGAAACAAAAAATATAATGATTCATATAAAATGAGTAAGAGTAGTAAATTAAAAGACTCTTGCTTCCTAAAGCCAAACTCTTAACCATAATCAATGTCGAAGTCTTTTTTTTTTTTTTTTCATTTAAAACGACTACAAACTAACACAATTAATGAGAAATGCTTCAACAAAATAAGCCAACTTATATGTACATATAGTAAAACAATATGTACATGTAGCATAACTATATGTAAATTCTTGCAAATTATATGTACTTTGTTTACACTTACAATTTCTTCATGGTCATATATATGCAAGCAAGCAAATAACAAGCATGAATATCATTTGAATTGAATAGAGGCACAAACAACTATCATGACATGAAACTATTTTGCCTATAAAAAAAATTCCATTGCAATATATAGTGAAATTAAAAAACTTAATAAAGATATTCTTACAATATGATGAGCAAGCAATTCTCCAAAGTTGTAGATGTTATCTCCTAGAAGAGCAGAAAGGGACAGATTAAATGTCAAATCTATATAATTTAAAGGATTAAAATAAAATGAAATGAAGTCAAAGGATAAATATATCTGTTGGCCAAATAAAAGCTGTAAACTTTCTTTAGTTTATTTATTTATCCATCTATTTTTAATGATTGGGTGTAAGGATAAGTACAACCTCAGCCTTCTGATTGGAAAACAGAATACTTAAGCACATTAGTCATATTACAATCAGCGTTATCTTCCATATAAAGGTATGTCATTTTATGCAGGTTTTATTGTCAATTATATATTTGGCAACTTCATTCATCCATGTTATTATAAAATTTTAGATATTGAAGCTAAGAGAAGGGGATGTAGCATGAAAGAAAAGGCTCAAACTAGTAAGACTAGAATTTAGACTTTTAGAGCATTGATGCACATTAATTGTGTTGATAAAACAGTAATTTCTAAAGGGGACTCTAAAGAACAAGAAGTTTGTAACATCAAATCTTGATAAATGAGTAAAATTGATCAACTCCAGTAGTATCACAAGATAATACAATTGCATTGACAGAAAACACATAAACCTATAAAAACATACCAGCTTGAGAAGATTAATCTTGGTCTCAAAGTCAGATTTAAAATTATGATACAATTGTATCAGTGCATCTCCAGCTTGAAATTTAAGAGAAACAAGCATCATAAAAAGTTAGATAACCTAGCCAACATCTAGCGTATGGGTACTTTTAGTTCATAGCAACCGAACTTATTTATGTATGTATGTATGAATCCATACAAACATCCATACATACATATATATATATATATATATATAAAGCCAACTCTTCAAAAATGAAAATCATTAACTAAACCACACTCCAAACTAATTATCCAAACAAGATACACTGATTGACCCAAGAGACCAATAGGAAACCACGATTGAACTTTTCACATGTACCATAAAAAAACAAGAGGGGTAAGAGAATGTAACATAAGCTTGCCTCTAACATTTTTCCTTCTACAATTAAGATTTTTTTTTTTTACTAAAATAAAGACGCCAAAGCTTAAGAAGCTAATGGTTCATAATTCATATGATTTAGCTAAGATATAACATAAGCTTGCTCATCACACTTTCCATTCTACAATTAAAAAAAAAAAAACTCCTAAAATAAATATGCCAAAGCTTTAGAAACTAATGTGTAGCTAACTTCCATCCTACATTGCAGCTCATGAAATCAGAAGATTTCCTCTAAAAAAAATTTACAAGTTAACAACAATTTTCATTTCATAACACTCTTCTATGAACAAAAACATTACAATCAAAAAATAAAAGGAAAAATCCAACTGAAATTACTTTCTTTAATTATCTTTGAGTTATTGAACATCAAAGTGATAAACATTTTCTTATATATTTGTAATTCAATTTAAAATTAAAAAAAATAAAGAAAAGAAAATTGTCGAAATGAAACCCCAATTCCACAACAAAATCCTAATTCCTCAAACTCAATTAAAGACAAAAAATAGGGAAAAAAATTAATCAACTCCATTCAAAAAACCCTAACTTTCAAAATCTAAAAGATCTACAAACAGTAAAGCCAAAAACAAAGAATAGAGAGAAAGGGAGAGAAACCTGAAAGATGGTGAGAGCAACAACCTGCTCAAGCTTGAGAGTGATTTGATGCCAGAGCTTCTTCTGATGCATATCTACAAGAGAACTGTACCATCCGACTAGCTCTGGATGCTCATTTCGAAGAGACTCTTGGTATTGCAAGACTGTGTTCATCCCAATTTCACTCCATAAAGTCGAAAAAAAAAGAGAAGTTGAAGCTTAAGAAGTGAGATCAGAAGAAAGGAGATTCTTGAAGTAACAAGACAATGCGGCAAACTTTTCTTGATAAGGGTATGAGAATGGTGACTGATTTTTGGTTGAGAAACAAAAAGAGGAATGTCGACAGGAAGAAATGAGAGAGAGGGACGAATGAGGAAAAATGAAAGAAGGATAAAATTAAGGGTATTTAGGTCTTTATCATTTTCTTTTTAACAATTTCTTAACTTTTGATTTCTCTTTTTTAAATTATTTTTATTCATAAGACCATTGAGTAGTTATTTTTAATGGAGGGCATGTTTCTCAAATTAACCCAAAAGGTAATAATAGAAAAGAACCGGATCCGGACCGGAACAGAAGTGGGTTGGGGGTCGGGTATAATCGGGAAGCTTCGGATCCCTTTGCCCTTTCTCCCTCCTTTGTTGCTTATAAAAGCGGAAAACACCGAGGGCCGAGTTTTTCCCCATTCCATCTGCGTCGAGGAAGGCAGCCCTTCTCTCTACTCCTTAGTCCTTTCTCCCTCGGACCTATCACCTTTAGTTTTTTTTGCTTTGATTTCATCATAGTAATTCATTAGTAGCGTATATTGTTTCTTCTCTTGCAACTGAAATAGCTTAGAAATGGAGGATATGTCGAACCAAGGCCAACCTCCCAATCCCAATCCCAATCCCAATCAAAATGATAATCAGAATCAAACGGAAGAGCAGCAGCCTGCAGAAAGAGAGGAGCAGCAACAAGAAGAAGAGGAGGAAGAAGAAGAGGAAGAAGAAGAAGAAGAAGAAGAGGAAGAAGAAGGGAGAAAGGAAGACGAGGAATTGATGGCAAAGGCGCAGGCTCTCATGGAAAAGATCACTTCTTCTCCTGATAACCCTAATCCTACCGTGCTGCATGCTCTTGCCTGCCTTCTCGAAACTCAGGAGTCTCTGTACGCCCTCTCTCTCTCTCTCTATATATATATATATAATATTTATTTTACTAAATAGATTTGTACTTCTAAACAGCTATGCTAAGCAAATGCTCCCACAGTGTAATTTAATACTAGTATACTTTTATCTCTACGTATTCCCCAGTTCATATGCCTATCCTTTCGTCCAATGCTAAGTTACGAAATCAATTACTTACAAAGTTTGATTAAACATATAGTTTAGAGGTGGAACAAATGTTCAGCTATAACTGTGCTACCTCAAAAATTCCAATCCTGGTTCCCTAGAAACCAGACAAGGTTTGAAGACTTTATTGTGGTTCAAAATTAGCCATAAAAAACTGCATTCAATAGATATTTTAAGCTTGGGAGGTTGACATGTAAAATGTATGGATGAGCAGTAATGTCCTGTTGCTTTTCATTTATTTTTTCTTCTTATTATCTAGTACTAGTATTTATTTTCATTTGGGTATTCATCTTGCATACTGTACAAATGTTTTGAATTCTCTTTATATTTAGTTTTAGATGCCTTGAAGAGAATGGTCCTTCTTCCAGCAATGGTCGTGCCTCTCATAATGTTGGACAGTTGGGGAACTTAGTCAGGGTAATTAACTTTTCTTTATTATAATCCTTTTTGTTTTCCCCGTTTTCCCCGTTTCATACATAAGTTTGTTAATATTATAATTACAATAATGTTATTTTTTTCATTTCATGCAGCTTTCCATTTTTCATTTTATTTTATTGTTATTTAAGATTAGATATGATATGATTTTTGAGAACATTATTACTCATTTGACAAAGTTCTTACTTGGAGCATTTCCCTTTGCTCTCAGGAGAATGATGAATTTTTTGATTTGATATCGTCAAAGTTTCTTTCCGAGAGTAGATATTCAACCTCTGTCCAAGCAGCTGCTGCTAGACTTCTTCTAAGCTGTTCTCTTACTTGGATTGTGAGATTTTCCTTTTTTGTCAAATGTATTTAATTTCTCTCAACTTTATGGGATATTTTCTGACTTGATGAGCTGTAAATGGGTCACAGTATCCTCATGTTTTTGAAGAACCAGTTTTGGAGAACATCAAAGCTTGGGTGATGAATGAGACTGCCAGATTTTCTATTGAAGATCACAACTGCAAGCATGACTTGGCAAGAAAGGAAGTCTCAGATGCTGAAATTTTAAAAACCTATTCCACCGGACTTCTTGCTGTGTGTTTGGCAGGGTCTGCTCCTATCTCGATGTTTTTGTTATTATCTTTACTCTGTTCTTATGTGCCTGGTGTTGTCATTCATCCATTATTCTTGTTTTTTTCTCCTTCTTCTGATCATTCTTAGCTTTATTGAATGTTGCAGTGGTGGTCAAGTAGTGGAAGATGTGTTGACTTCTGGATTGTCTGCTAAGCTTATGCGTTATCTTCGTGTGCGGGTCCTTGGGGAGATCACTGTAGGTCAAAATGATTCCTTCCATTTATCTGAAAGTAAGAGTTTATCCAGTGCTGCTTCTTTCAGAAGTAGAGATGAAGGTCGAGGGAGGGCTCGGCAGGTTCTAGAGACAACGCATATAGATGATCCCAGAATAATAGATGAGAAATCTTTAGATGACCATTGTGCCGAGCGGGATCGAGAACGAAGCACTAGTCGGCAATCACGTGGAGAGGAGTGTTGGGCTGGTGACAGACAACTACCTGATATGGTGGGTGAGGGGATTTACATGCATGATGTGGATGCTGATAGTGAGGAAAGATGGCATAGTCGAGATATTCGTGATGGAAAAATGAGATATGGTGAAGTTGATGAAAATGGGAGAGATGACTCCTCAAGGCGCAGGATAAACCGTGGTTCAGCAAGGTCTAGGGGTAAGGGAAGGACCACTGAAGGGATTATTGAGAATGAACAATCACTAACCTCTCCAGGCTCTGGTAGTCATTTTGGACTGGCACATAGTATGAGAGACAGAAGTTTGTTTAATCATTTAGATGCGAAAAAGGTGTTGGATGCAAAGAAGTGTGTGGGAAAGACCAATGCTGATAATCTGGTAGTGGAAAGAGAGGATAATGATGAATGCTTTCAAGGATGCAGAGTTGGAAGTAAAGACTTCTCTGATCTGGTAAAAAAAGCAGTTAGAGCTGCTGAAGCTGAAGCTAGGGCAGCCAACGCACCTATTGAAGCCATCAAAGCAGCTGGTGAAGCTGCAGCTGAAGTTGTCAAGTGCGCTGCTTTGGAGGTACAAGGCTGATTCAAAGTTCTGCATTTTTTCATTTTTCCCTTTCCCCGTGAAAACAATTTATTTTGGGCTGCGCTTTATAGATTTCTCATCAATTACTTCTGCTTTCTATCCTCAGGAGTTCAAAACTACTAACAACGAAGAAGCTGCATTATTGGCTGCTTCTAAAGCAGCAGCTACTGTTGTTGACGCTGCTATTGCCATTGAAGTTTCAAGGTGGGTATTTCTTGTTGACAGACTTCACAGAGTCATAATATTTGCAATTCAGTTGTTATATTTGGGTTTTTATTGTTTAGTGCAACTGGTAATATACCTCATTTGTTGTTCAAAGGGACTCCACTAGCACAAGTGCTGATCCAATAAATAAAAGTGCTACGGAAACAGAAGTAAATGAGGATGTTGAAGAGCATTTTATTCCCAATGTTGAGCTGCTTGCACAGTTGAAAGAAAGATACTGTATTCAGTGCCTTGAGGCTTTAGGTGAATATGTTGAAGTCCTTGGGCCTGTACTGCACGAAAAGGGTGTAGATGTCTGTCTAGCCCTGTTGCAACGAAGTTCCAAGTTCGAAGAAGCATCAAAGGCTACTTCTCTTTTGTCTGATGTGATGAAGCTAATTTGCGCTTTAGCAGCCCATCGGAAGTTTGCTGCATTATTTGTTGATCGGGGTGGCATGCAAAAACTGCTTGCCATTCCAAGAGTTGCTCAAAATTGTTTTGGTCTTTCTTCTTGCTTATTTACTGTAGGTTCTCTCCAGGTAATGCATGTAAACTTAAAATTTGCAATTTATGATGTATTATCATCCTATATACAGTGTCTTTTCATTTCCTAAATTTTTGAAATTACCATAAATTTTAACTTAAATTCTTATAACCATATGGAGTTTATATCTCCTGACTTGAGATTATTATCAGAAAATATACCATTTGAGCCTTACACATTAAAGGACCACTAATATGTTCTTTTCTTCATGTTCTTCTAGGGAATAATGGAACGCGTCTGCGCTCTTCCTTCTGATGTTGTCCACCAGGTGGTTGAGTTAGCTATCCAGCTTCTTGAATGCCCCCAGGATCAAGTTAGGAAAAATGCAGCATTATTTTTTGCTGCTGCATTCGTCTTCAGAGCGGTGCTTGATGCTTTTGATGCTCAAGATGGCTTACAGAAACTACTGGGCCTTTTAAATGATGCTGCCTCGGTAAGATCTGGGGCAAATTCCGGCGCATTAGGCTTGTCCGGAACAACATTTCGAAATGATAGATCGCCATCAGAGGTACTGACTTCCTCAGAAAAGCAGATAGCTTATCATGCATGTGTTGCTTTGCGGCAATATTTCAGAGCTCATCTTCTTTTGCTTGTGGATTCCATACGCCCAAATAAAAGTAACCGGAGTGGGGCACGGAGTATTCCAAGCACCAGGGCAGCATACAAGCCACTTGACATTAGCAATGAGGCTATGGATGCCGTGTTTCTGCAGTTGCAGAAGGACCGGAAGCTGGGTCCTGCATTTGTGAGAACTCGTTGGCCTGCTGTTGAGAAGTTCTTAAGCTGTAATGGACATATTACCATGTTGGAATTGTGTCAGGTATACTGCGTCAAACTTCTATATCAGCCCCCCATCCCCCCTCCCGCCCCTTGGTTTTGTCATTTTCTGCCAAATCTTTTGGTATTTTATTCCTCTTGTAATCTTTGTAGGCCCCGCCTGTTGAGCGTTACCTGCATGACTTGCTACAGTATGCATTAGGTGTTCTGCACATTGTTACATTGGTGCCTGTCAGCCGCAAGATGATTGTAAATGCCACTTTGAGCAATAATCGTGCTGGCATAGCGGTTATTTTCGATGCAGCAAATAGTGCTAGTAGTCTTGTGGACCCTGAGGTGGGCATGTGCGGTGATATTGCAATGTTTGTTATTGTACTTATTCTTGTTCTAGCAAATAACTCTAGTGCTTACATGGGCCATTTTTGTGATATCGTGTTTATGGCTTTGGAAGTACTGTTGCTATTTTTGGATGCTGAAAGCAGACTTTGATTTGTATGTTTACTGGTTTAGCCACTAATCTTCACTGCCTTTTTATTGTGTACTTGCAGATTATACAGCCAGCTCTTAATGTGTTAATTAACCTAGTTTGTCCTCCACCTTCAATCAGCAATAAACCATCCTTACTAGCTCAAGGTCAGCAGTTTGCTTCTGGTCAAACCACAAATGGTCCTGCTGTGGAAAATAGAAATGCAGAACGCAATATTTCGGATCGAGCTGTTTACCTGCCTAATCAGAGTGAGATGAGGGAGCGAAGTGGAGAGTTGAGTTTGGTAGATAGGGGCACTGCAGCAGGCACCCAATCCACCAGCAGTACTGCTCAAACACCTGTTTCTGCTGCTTCGTCTGGGTTGGTTGGAGATCGTAGAATATCCTTAGGTGCTGGAGCAGGTTGTGCCGGCCTTGCTGCACAATTAGAACAAGGATATCGTCAAGCAAGAGAGGTTGTCCGTGCCAATAATGGCATAAAGGTTCTACTGCATCTCCTCCAACCCCGCATATATTCACCTCCTGCTGCTTTGGATTGTCTTCGTGCCCTTGCATGCCGAGTCTTGCTTGGTTTAGCTAGAGATGAGACAATTGCACATATATTGACCAAGCTTCAGGTAAACACGGATTATTGCCACATTCTATTTGATTAATATATTCTTTGTAGTTTTACTTGTACTTTTTACCATTTGTCATATTTTGCTGCATTCAAAAATTCACTGCTTCACTCCCTCTCTCATTGCTTACCTTGAAAAAGATGAATAAATTTATGATCTATCAACTCATCATTGTTCTAGGTTGGCAAGAAGCTATCAGAACTGATTCGAGATTCAGGTGGCCAGACACCTGAAACTGAACAAGGCAGGTGGCAATCTGAACTTGCGCAAGTGGCAATTGAGCTAATTGCTGTAAGTATCCTTACCTGCTACTTGAGACTGGTTGCGTGCTGCTTTTTTTTGAAAGGGTATTTTCTTCTACTGTTATGTCATGCCTGTTGCCTAAAGTGATTAGAATAGCATATGTTAAAAGCTGTGCTTATCATCTTCTGGCCTGATTTTGGCAAACAGTTGTGGGTACAGAGTTGCTCTTTTACAACCTGGTTTTCTTCAATGGGAGATTAAAGCTTCTTTATTATTAACCTTAGACTCGATGCTTTATTTTTTAATGTATCATTATTCACCTTGTGATGACCCCTCAAATATGCAATGAAGAAGTGATTGGTATAGAACCGTCAATCATAGACACTTGAAAGTTGACATCTCTTTTACCAAAACGCAATATATATGGTTTAGGGACAAAAATATTGAGCCATTGTTCCAACCTAATTTATTTTCGTTAGTGGCAGAATTTAATATCATATGCTACATATTAGAACAGGTTTCAGAATAACTTGCCTTCAATGATTTAGTTGTAGTATCTTCTGTTCTATGATACTTGGTGAGTATTTCTGTTTCTTTTATTTAATTGATATTAATTTCACTGGATTGAAAGCATTATTATTGATTGTTATATTATGTATTTTTTATTTTCTCTCTCATACATGCATAACTTAATCCTAGTGTTCCAATAAATGAAAATGATTTTTTTGGGTGAACAGATTTTTCTTTTACTTGAAATTATAGGAGACTAATTCTCAGCATTTATCTATGATCTGTTAGATTGTAACAAATTCTGGGCGTGCAAGTACGTTGGCAGCTACAGATGCTGCTACACCAACATTGAGGCGCATAGAGAGAGCTGCTATTGCTGCTGCCACTCCTATTACTTACCATTCCAGGTAATTGTTCCAGTGACATTTTATGGATTCATCATCTAATTTACTCTTCACTGTTCCATTACTTCATTTGTTTTGACTTTTATTCTTTCTGTTCATTCGTTCTGTTGTATGCACATGCTCATCAAACTGCAGGGAGCTTTTGCTTCTCATGCATGAACATCTGCAAGCATCTGGTCTGGCTGAAACTGCGGCTTCACTTCTGAAAGAAGCTCAATTGACACCTTTGCCATCCTTGGCTGCCCCTTCATCTCTTGCACACCAAGCCTCCACGCAAGATGCTCCTTCAATACAACTCCAGTGGCCCTCAGGTCGTATCTCTGGTGGATTTCTCTCCAGCAGATCAAAGATTGCTGTCCGGGATGAGGATATTAATTTGAAATGTGATTCAACTTCATCTTTAAAGAAGAAATCACTTGTTTTCTCGCCCACTTTTGGGTTACAACCAAGAAACCACTTTCATTCCCAAGATTCCCAACCACCATCTGTCAGAAAAGTACTCACTAGTTCAAAGCCATGTCCTTTACAGGCAAGTGTTTCAGAAACGCCGACAGAATCTATGCTGAAAAGTAACATTGATTCAGAATCGCAATGTAAAACTCCTCTTGTGTTGCCAATGAAAAGAAAGTTATCTGAGTTGAAGGATACTGGGTTGACATTGTCTGGGAAGCGATTCAACGCTGGTGATCATGGACCGCGGTCTCCAGTTTGTCTGACACCCAATACTACTCGTAGAAACTGTCTGCTTGCAGATGCTGCTGCATTGACGCCAATTTCTTTTTTAAGGGATCAACATGTTCGAGCAACACCTAGCAGCTTAATCGATTTGTCAGATGACAACCTATGTGGTAGCTCTCATGTGGGACAGATGACACCTTCCTCCCAAGTTGGACTTCTAAATGATCCCCAACCCAGCAACTCAGAACGTTTAAGTCTCGACACTATAGTTGTTCAGTATCTAAAGCACCAGCATCGTCAGTGCCCTGCTCCTATAACAACTCTTCCACCACTTTCTCTTTTACATCCACATGTTTGTCCTATGCCAAAGCGAAGCCTTGATGCACCATCGAATATCACTTCCCGGCTTGGTACTCGTGAGTTCAGGAGTGTTTATGGTGGAGTCCATGGAAATCGTAGGGATCGTCAGTTCGTTTACAGTAGATTCAGGCCATGGAGAACTTGCAGGGATGATACTGGCACTTTGTCGACATGTGTCTCTTTTTTGGGAGACTCCTCCCATATTGCAGTTGGTAGCCATGCTGGGGAGCTAAAAATTTTTGATTCTAACAGCAACAATGTGCTGGACAGCTGCACAGGCCACCAGCTTCCTGTGACTCTTGTTCAGTCATATTTTTCTGGTGAGACCCAAATGGTTCTCTCATCAAGCTCTCAGGATGTGCGGTTGTGGGATGCCTCTTCTTTCTCAGGCGGGGCTATGCATTCATTTGAAGGCTGCAAGGCTGCTAGGTTCAGCAATTCTGGGAGCATTTTTGCAGCCCTATCTGCAGATTCCACCCAGCGAGAAATTCTCCTTTACGATATCCAGACCTACCAGTTGGAATTGAAGCTTTCTGATGCCTCAGCTAATTCTACAGGTCGTGGTCATGTATATTCCCTTATACATTTTAGTCCATCGGATACTATGCTACTTTGGAATGGTGTTTTATGGGATCGGCGGGTTCCAGGTCCTGTTCATCGCTTTGATCAGTTTACAGATTATGGTGGTGGTGGTTTTCATCCTGCTGGGAACGAGGTATAGAACCCTGCCTCTACCATAGGTTTATTCTTTTGGTATTCATTTCGATGGTGTGTTTTATCAGGTGCTATCTCCTTAAACTCTTTGTTATAAAGCGTCTTTCATCAGACATCATTCGAATTCTTTATAGACGGTATCTTAAGTCTTTAATTTAGATGGTTCACTAGGGTGGTCTGTTTGAATGTGGAGAACAGTGCAAATGGAAACTTGTCCACTGAAACTTCAGAAATTGGGTGGATTGTTCCAGTCCTTTCTAATTATTGTAGGCCTTCTTTAGTGGACTCAAAGATGAGTGCATTTTTTTAGTTGTTTTGCAATGCAAAATGTAGTTTTAGAGTGCATGGTCTGTTAATTGAAGCTGTCTTTTATATATATATATATATATATATATATATATTATATATGTATTAATAATTTACCTTTCAACAGGTTATCATAAATTCTGAGGTTTGGGATCTGCGGAAGTTCAGGCTACTTCGAAGTGTACCTTCTTTAGACCAAACAGCAATAACCTTCAATGCACGTGGGGATGTAATTTATGCAATCCTGAGGAGAAATCTTGAAGACGTGATGTCAGCAGTCCACACCCGTCGTGTGAAGCATCCTCTATTTGCTGCTTTCCGCACATTAGATGCCATCAACTACTCTGATATTGCCACTATTCCGGTGGATCGATGTGTTCTTGACTTTGCAACTGAACCAACCGATTCCTTTGTTGGGTTGATTACAATGGATGACCAAGAAGAGATGTTTTCGTCGGCCAGAGTTTACGAAATTGGTCGCCGAAGGCCAACTGATGATGATTCTGATCCTGATGATGCAGAAAGTGATGAGGACGAGGATGATGATGATGATGATGATGATGATGATGATGCCGATGTAGACCCAATACTTGGGCCAGAGCTCAATGGGGATGGTGAGAGTGACGCAGATGAAATGAGCAGTGAGGATGATGACAGCGTGAGTGGGCTTGATGATGATGATGATGATGATGATGATGGGGATTTTATCTTGGATGGTGGAGGTGGGATATTGGAGATTGTGACTGAGGGTGAGGATGATGATGATGATGACAGCCAGTTGGTTGAATCTTTTAGCAGTGGTTATGAAGAGGATTTTGTGGGGAATGGTTTTGGTTTCTAATTAGATATATATGATATGATAGGCAAAAAATGTTGGTCATAATGAATGCTTTTAGAATAGTGGAGAATCGAAATGTTTGTAATTAATGTTCAAGGGATTTTATTATTTCTCTTTTGCCAATTTTGTTACTTTTGGTTTTGGTTTCTTTCGTTCCTTCGTTCGTCAATTGTATTTTGATTTTGATGATGGGAGAATAGTATAGAGGCAAAATAAGAAGAAAAGGGCGACTGCGGCGAAGCCCCAATCGTTCAGATTCCTCAGGAAAATCGGCACTGGCGTCCATGCTCTAATCTTCCGTTACCAAGCAAGCAGCTCCTTCACTTCCATGGCGACTATTACGACAACGTCCTAGCTGTACGACCAACATCAACATCTATTTCTTCAGATTAGTTTCTACTTTCTACACGTTTTCTGTCAGTATGTACACGTAAGATATGATATAAGCACCTCGGTGACAGCTCGATTACCCTTCTTCATCATCTTTCTGGCCAAAATCTATAATGGTTCCTTCATTATAGTCTCGTCATCACCTGTAAGTGGTACCTGAGCCTGAGTTGGCTTCTTTCCCACATGCTTTTTTAGTTAAGCCACTATAAGATAGGGACCATAGTACTCGACAGCTAGTTTCATACATCTCCTGTTGATGACAGACTGCTGCCTGCAGGGTTGCAACTTTAAATAAATCCAATCCCTTGTTGCAAATGCTCTTTCACTCCTATTTTTATCTGCCATCACCTTCATCTTGGTTTGAGCTCGTTGTAAATAGAACTTAAGCATCTTTATAGCAGCTTCTCGAGCTTGCATGCTTCTATCAACTGCAGTTACAAGAGATTCCTCTGCCAAATAGGGTAGATGTGTACTACCTCATAAGGTGAAGAATGGATAGTTGAATGGTAGGTGGTATTATACCACCATTCAGCCAAAGCCAACCATTGATTCCATTCTTTGGGTCTTTCACTGCTCATACACCTTAAGTAGATTTCAAGACATCTGTTTACAACCTCAGTTTTGCCATCTTTTTGAGGGTGGTAAGTTGTGGAAAGCTTCAGTGAAGTACCAAACTTCTGAAACAACTTCTGTTAGAATTTGCTCATAAACACCTTGTCCCTATCTGAAATAATACTATTGGGAATGCCATGTAATTTGAACACATGATTCATAAAGAGATTGGCTATACTTAGAGTTGTAAAGGGATGAGAAACAACAATGAAGTGAGCATATTTGCTCAGCATGTCAACCACTACTAAGATAGTGTCCTTACCCCCCTGATTTAGGTAACCCTCAATAAAATCCATGCTGATGTCTGTCCATATCAGTCAGGAATTGGCAAGGGCTATAAAAGACCTGGACTGGTAGCATTATCAGCCTTGTTTTGCTGACATATATTTCTGACCATCCTCCTTACTTCTTTTTTGAGTCCTTTCCAATATAGGATACTGGAAATTCTGTTGATGGTAGCTGGTGCCCCTAAGTGACCCCCCAATGAAACTGTTATAAAAATATTCCATTAATT
Organism: Fremontodendron californicum; assembly: GCA_030761205.1. NCBI lineage: Eukaryota > Viridiplantae > Streptophyta > Magnoliopsida > Malvales > Malvaceae > Fremontodendron > Fremontodendron californicum. The sequence goes on from JAULJL010000045.1 coordinate 12,090,237, forward strand.
CTTACTTCAAGTCAGCTTGATCACCCACAACTAACTTCCTCTTCCTTCTTAGCAGATCACCATGCCATGAATACTTAGAATTCTGTTTACACCAGAGTGTAACTCATCAATAATCTTTTGTAATCTGGTGTCCATCTTCCAAGATTCTTGAATCCTCTGAAATAAATCAGTTTGAATACCAGAAATAGCCATAACTGTGCCTCCTACATTCCTGGTCTTCTGGACAACACATCTACTATAGTGTTGGGGGAGCCCTTCCTATAGCTGACCTCATAGTCATACCCCATCATCTTGGTTATCCATAGTTGTTGAACAAGTGTAGTAGCTTGCTGATGTAGGAGAAAACTTAGACTTTGATGGTCTGTTATGATCTTGAAGTGTCTCCCCACCGAGTAACAGCTCCATTTCTTGACAGCCATGAGGACAACCATCATTTCCTTGTCATAAACAGATAACACCTGATGCCTAAGGGCCTAAGCCTTTCTGAAATAAGCTAAGGATCTTCCATTCTGGTTAAAACAGCACCAACCCGATACTTGAAGCATCTGTTTCAACAACAAACTCCGAAGCAAAATTGGGAAGGGCTAAGATAGGTGCTAAAGTCATAGCCACCTTAAGCTCACCAAGGACCTTGAAAGCTTGCTCATTCCAGCCCCATGCTTCCTTTTTAAGAAGATCAGTTAGAGGTTTGGCAATGAACCCATAGTTCTTGATGGATATCCTATAATAGCTAGTAAGGCCCAAGAATCCCCTTAACTCTTTTACTGATTTGGGAGTTGGCCAGTCAAGTATACACTGCACTTTACTTTTGTCCATGTATATGCCTTCCCCAAAAATTACATGGCCTAGGTACTCCACTTCCTTGACCCCAAACACACATTTACTTTGTTTGAGAAAGAGCTGGTTGACCTTAAGTGCTTCAAATACTTGCTTCAAATGGTTCAAGTGAGTCTGCCAACTAGCAGAATATATCAAGATATCATAAAAAAGACTAGCACAAACCTTTTCAGGTAAGGCTTGAAGAGTAAGTTCATCAACCCTGAAAGGTTGAAAGAGCATTGGTGAGCCCAAATGGCATCACTAGAAATCATAATGATCGTCATGGCTTTTAAAGGCTGTCTTGTGAACATCTTCTTCATGCATTTTGATCTGGTGGTAACTAGATCTCAGGTTCAACTTGGAGAAGTAAGCAACATTCGCCAGCTCATCTACCAATGGAATAGGGATTTATCCTTGATAGTAAGCCGATTAAGTTGCTTGTAGGTCTACACATAACCTCTATGAGCCATCTTTCTTTTTAACCATCAAAATAGGTGATGCAAAGGAGCTACTACCATCTCGGATAATTCCAGCATCAAGCATCTCCTACACCATCCTTTCTATCTCATTCTTCTGGATGGCAGGATATCTGTAAGGCCTAATCCCTATTGTTTGTGCCTCATCCTTCAAGGGAATTCTATGATCCTAGAGTCTTTTTGGTGGTAAAGTTGTTGGTAATTCAAACAAACATTGGTACTCACTCAACAACATGTTTAGTTCTAGATTGACCTGTGAGGACTCACCAGTGATCCCTTAAGACACAGTCAGTTGAGCAGTGTAGTTGGTGGTCATCATATAAGCACAAGGGTGGTGACCTTGCCCTGTGATGATAGACAGCAAGAGTTTGGAAGTGTTTTTCTCATCCTCAACCAGTATAAACCCTGGCGGCATACCCTACAAGAGCTTCCAAGTAGACTAATGTTGAAATTGCATGGTCAGTGCGGAGAAATCCCAAATTATAGGTCCTAGAGTGACCAGTCATTGAATTCCTAGGACCATGTCACAGCCCTTCAATGGAAGAACAAGAAAATCAGTAGTGAAAATGGCTTTTTGAACAGACCACTGCATACCCTTGCAGATTTCACATGTTGAAAGCCTTCCCCCATCTGCCACAGTCACATTCAGTTTACCACTTGGGCTGACAGGTAAACCTAGTTTCTTAACTACTGATGCATTCATAAAGTTGTGGGTGCTTCTAGAATCAATAAGGATAATGAGTGTGTGCTTATTAATTCTCCCATGTATCTTCATAGTTTGAAAACTTGATTTTCCAATGATGGTAGAAATCACAAGTACCTCAGCTCATTCATTCTCAGCCACTAGCAACTCGGGATTGTTTGAACAATTCGAGAAAACTTCATGTTCAGTGTCTTCCTCATTTCCCTCAATTAAGATTTGGTACAATTGAGACTTCACACACTTGTGACCAGCATCATATTTTGCTCCACATTAGTAACATAGGAGTAGGCCCTTTTGCATTGTTTATATAGGTATAGGAACTGGAATGTGGTGTAGTGGACCTGGTAGTGTTTGCTATGTAAGGTATTGGACTATTTAAGGATAATAGGTTAGTGTTTGAGGGGTTCATTGGTGTAGGAAGTAAAGGAGATAAATTGTTTGGTTTCATTGTAGTGTTTGAGGTACTAGACAATGTGAAGTTGGTGGTAGCTTTATAGGTGGGGTTTGGTTTCCTAGAGTTGGGATATAAGATTGATTCGACTTGCTTGGCCAAATGCAAAGAATATGATAATTGCAAGAGGTTAATGATAATTGCAAGAGGTTAATGATACCCAAAAAGTCTTAGGTCGAAAGAGTCTAATGGAGTAAGAGATATCATCTTTTAAGTTACTGGTGAATATACTAAGAACATAGAATCTGATAATTGCAAGAGGTTAATGATACCCAAAAAATCTTCATAAAACGGCTCCACTGATCCTGTTTGTTCCAAGGAAACTAGCTCCGCCATTGGATCTGCATACTCTTATGAAGCAAACCTCTCCCTCATTGCTTCAATTTAAGTAGGCCAAACCAGAGTTTCAAAACCACCTTGTCATTTCAAAAAGTATTGATGCCATTGGAGGGCTTTTCCTTTCAAATCAGCATGACTACCCTGACCTTAACAGATTCAGGAACCTTTTCAGCCCGAAACTATTGTTCTAGTTTCAACCATCATCCCTTAAAATTCTCCCCAGCAAACTTACGATAATTCGATTTATAGGCTCATGCAGAATCGTAATAAGGTAATTTCTCTTTCTCATCCAAACTTTAGAGAGGTTTAATATTACCGTTTATGGAGTTGGAAACAAGAGAACTGCTGGAAGAAGGTGGCTTGGCCATCGATCCCTTGTCACCCTACGATCATCCTCATGCCATCATCAGCTCAAAGAAATTATTTATCTCAGTTCTGAAGCCATCGAGCTTCTCCTCAAGCTTCATGTCCAACTGATACAACTAAGTTTGCACCTCGAAAAGTTCTTGTTGCGTCTGGGTAACTTTCTTCTGAATACGAGTAGTAACGCCTTCAGTCATCGTGCCATAATAGCAGCTCTAATACCAAATTGTTACAAGCCAAATTGATAACAGAATGCTTATCACAAAAAACAGAGTATGGTTGCAGAAAGAGATAATAAGGAAGATAAGAAAAGGACAAGAAGAAGAAGATTTTTAGAGAATAGAGAATGAGGCAGTTTCAATTCTCATTCAACAAAAAAACATGCTTACAACGTTCCTCCTGTCATCTCCTTTTCTACAATGCACTCCTAGAATATCGAGAGATGCTAACATCCATAAAACGGTTATCAGCTACTATTTACCATTCTACCACTAACAACTTCAGCTACTATCAAGTTAACTCAGCATTACATTAATAAGCTTATAGTAATTAAAATGAACTAATTAACCAATTAACTAATTAGCTCGTAACACATTTCTTGGTTCTTGGTACTCTCTTCCTCCTAGGCACTGGCTTCAACTAATTACTTAATAATTAAATATCATTCTGTCATTGCATAACTTTCAGGAATAATATTGTCTTGTATTTGTAGGTTATGGAATTTTCTTTCTAGACAAGCATTCAACATTTTACCATTTATATGATGATAACAATTTTTTGGTAATTTATACTTTCATTCTTGCATTTCAAAGCCTTTCCTCGCTCTTTTTTGAATCATCATGTATTTAATGTAGTAGCCCTTAGCCCTGGTTGGTAGTCCAATGATGAAGACAAGTACTCATCCCCAACTTTCCAATGATTTGGCATTTCCTCAACGTTTTCAACACCCTCTTGCTTTTATGAACCCAATACCAATAAGCTGTCGTTCCACTCTCTGCCTCACCTATGCCCAAATCAAGCTAGAGCTGCTGCAACTGCCACTAATGTCATTGGAGAGCAGATTGCCCATAATAATTTCAATGGCTTGCCAAAGATATACTCAGTTTCCTGAAATCTGCAATCCCCAATATCAGGTACTTGCATTCATTTTTTCTTTGTTATGCTTTGTACACCTTAAACTTCCTCATAATGTTTCATTCCCCGTGAGCTGATCGCATCGAGAGATGTATCATGGATGTTCATTTCCTTATCTTATTCCTAATTAATATGCACCACTGATATTTGTGCAAGTTGTTCTTATCAAACAAGATATATATATATATATGTTTGTGCTGTGTTGTGCCTCTTCTGAATGAAAAGCCCATGGGTAGTGTTTGGGATAGACTGGGCAAGCAGTGTGATGAATTATCTGTGAGCGACAGGCATTTGGGAGCAAGAAGTGCTCGACCAACATAAATCAATGCTTCTTGTACCAGAAAGAGGAAACAGTAAGAATAAGACTTCTCAACTTACCAAAGCTTGGCACTAGCAGTAGTGACTCTTTCAAGAGTAGACATTTGAACCTGACCATTGCACAAGCTAATGAAGCCCATATATATTGCAAACAATATTAGGCGAAAGAGATGTTCTGGTGAAATTAGTAATAGCCCACTACAAGAGACATGACTTTTTTCAATGGAACATTTCGTAGGAAAAAAGCCCAAATTCTGTCAAAAATACTCAAGTCGCTGATAGTCTTTCGTCGAAAATAAAAAAATTAGTTGAAAATAAAAAAAATTCGACGAATTTGGTGTTTTTTCCGAAGAAAAAATCAATCAAAAAAATAAAATAAAGTGACATAAATTCCATCGCAAAATTTATTAGAGATGACATTTCCGTCGCTAACAAAATTATTAGTGATGGAACTTTTGGTTGCTAATAACTATTAGCGGCAAAAATTTGAAATAAGGTTAAATTTCGTCGCTAATAGTAATTAGTGATGAAATTTAACGACGAAATATAACCTTACTTCCAATTTCCCTCGCTAATAGTTATTAACGACGAAAAATTCCGTCGCTAATAATTTTTGCCTTAGAAAAAAATATAATAATTAATCTCTCTTACACATCTAAATCAACAAATAAAATGTCATTCATGTGCAATAGGTAATATCTTCTACCTTCTGGACACAAGAACGAAATGAATGACGATTGCAGGCAAAACTAAGAAATCAAAGGTTTCTGTGAAGAACTTGGGGAGAATAACACATAGAAGAATGCTTATGACAGTGGTAATTTTGGAAAGTAAAGGAAATGCCAAAGATAAATTTACTAAACAGTCTTTCTTCTGTTATTCCACTATGAAACCATGTGCAATTTTATGAGACTATGAATTTACAATATCAATACGTGTAAAATTGACATCATTCAATTTCTTAGATTGCATAGATAATCAGTGGCTTAAAGTATCAACACGACATCTAGCTTTCCATGATTGGACGACAGCAAGTTTGTTGAACCAAACATGCAAAGAAAAGATCAAATCTGACTATATAATTAAAAAACCAGTATACAAGTAACTTCAAGCAACATTTGTTCGGAAACGAAATAGATATTTAAATTTTAGAGCCAACAACATGAATGTTTTATTCTAAACAAATCATGACATGAAAACTAGCTATACTTATAGCTTAATGTGTATGATAAAATCATAAAACAACTACTTAAAACAGATGGAAAACTAATATTTACCTTTTCCACCCTCCCGATAACATATCTACCATCATCATCTTTCTATGAAAAGGTATCAACAACGGGACCCTAGTTTGTTATTGCACCTGAATCAACCATCATCTTTAAACTCGTTCGAAATCCACGATTCCACCAAATAGTTAATCCAGCAGCGACTTATAAAATCCTTCCAATGCTTCGTAAATGCACCCTTTTCGAGGTTATTATTGTTCCTATAAGCTCAGTTTGAACAATTACACTCCCTAAAAAAATTTATTTGAAATTGAAAATTTTTTTGTGAAAAAATTTTCGTCGCTATAGATGAGAATTTTGTCGTAAAAAAGCTAGCGGGGACGACCAATCTTCCCGCAAAACTTTTACATATGGAATTTAGCGATGAAAAAAATCCGTCACAAAAATTTCGTTGCAAATACTCAATTTTCGTCTCTAAAAACCAAAATTTTGTCGTTAAAAGTCACAACTTTTTTCGACGAAAATTCCGTCGAAAATAAATGAGTTCCGTCGGAAAAAATGGCCATTCAATTTGTATAGTTTCTTGAGATAGTGAGAGGAATGTGGATATTCAATGCAAAGATGCTTTGCTACAGCGTTTGAAAAACTAAACTTGGCTAGAAAGGGTTCAAAAACCTCTCCGGTCTGTTCTAAATTTGCTGTTATTCTTTCTTTATCCTTCAATTAAAAAACAACATTTCTTGCCTTGCCTACACAAGCTGTGGAAGCAGTTTTAGATAAATAGTAGGGTTGTATTATCTTTTTCCCCTACAACATATTTTGGAATTTACATACAAGTTAAAAACATTAAAGATTGGAACACTTGTTGGGATTCGACTCATGCTGAAACAGAGATAATGTACAATTTAATCAACAGTTAAATATACAACACAGCGAAATTAAATAAAAACAAAGAGACACCGAATCCCTCCATGGATTTGCCTATCGATCAGGCTGTCAAGAACAGATAACAATCAAAATCTCATACCTCTATAATGGAGATTGCCGAAACCACATCACAGATTCTTGATGTTCTTGCTCTTGTACACAATGCTAGCTTGTCGAAGACCAAAGTTGTCCAATTGTCCGACCTCTAGCAGTAATCCACACAGGTGATCTAAAGCCTTCACAAGGTTGAGATTATGTTATGCCAAGACGATGCTAGTGGTCTAGGTTGTGAGAAACCTTCCTCCTCTTCCCTGGTTAGCCAAAATTAATTAGAAGAATCGAATTCCTCTTGGTTATTTTTGCTATTCGGGAGAAACACTCTAAAGGGGGAGTGAGACGTCGATTCCAGGATTTCCTTGGGGAGGAAGCGACAACAACATTAGGATATTTATAAGTAGGTTTAGTGTATGGCAACACTTGGACTAACTGCACTAAAGCCCTTATAAATATTATTAAATATTCACAATAAGCCCACAACACTTAATGAATATTTAATCTGCCCTTATCTCATTTTAATTTCATTAATCACCTTTTGTGTGTGACCCATTAGGCCCTTAACATGTTGGCAATAAATATAATTAATTCAATTAAGAATTTTCTTTTATATTTATAGATCATGAGCGACATCTAGCAATGAATCATGACCACCCAAATGTCAAGAAAGTCATCAAGCTTCGACTAGCCTTTCGTGTACAATATATCGGTGTAATTCGATCCCTTCATCAAATATCCTGGGATAGGAAAGAGCATGGTTCAGTGTCTACTCTTAACCCATTCCATATTAGATATGTAGCTTTAATATTAACTCCTTAAGTATTGCCTTGGCCAAGGACTTCCATAAGTTAATATAAGCCAGATACATGTGAGATATGTCCCCTTAATCACTTGGGGTGATGAATCCTCTCTGGACCACTCATTTATCTTTGTATGCTTTACCCAATAACACCCTACTTTAAGCATCCTCGTAATTGGGACCCGTTCGTGATGAAATCTAAGTATGACAGTTCACATACAAGATGACTTGGTGTCACAAGTCAAAGGATTATTTACACTATTGACATATGAGAGTATTTACCATAGACACTTGAGTGAAATACCAAATGGAACTCTCATAGCGGGTCATGTTCAGTGAACTTGTTCAACTAACAAGCACCCATATGTTATCCTCAAGTATCTCTATACTTTCAACCTATGAGACCGATTGCATGCATCAAGTGCATGAAGGCTTAACATATGCTAGTCTTTGAGTATTGTTAATGCCCTGTCTTGACAATACAATGACCAGGAACTGCTTAGAAACACGACATTGATGCATAAGGATCCTCATAATTGTAACACCTTACAATTCCTTTGCAATGTCATTGTGTCTCATGGGCTTTATCTTTACAAGTCATTTATAACAATTATAACAATACTTATGGATATAGAAATACCGCAATTATAATTAATAAACTATAATATGCAATACATGAGTATATAAATAGTATTTTACAAGCCTAACTAGATTGACTTGTAGGGCTTACATCAACAATCTCCCACTAGCACTAAAGCCAATCGCCCATGTACTTAAGCCCATGTCCTTCCATGTGACGATTGTGTTTTTGCTGGGACAGAACCTTAGTGAAAGGATCAGCTATATTGTCCTCTGTGGGTACCCTTTCCATACTTATATCACCTCTTTGAATTATGTCTCTAATCAAGTGATATTGACGCAATACATGTTTGGATTTGTGATGAGACCGTGGTTCCTTAGCTTGCGCTATGGCTCCATTGTTATCACAGTAAAGTGGTACTGGATCAACAATGCTTGGAACCACACCAAGTTCAATTATGAACTTCTTAATCCAAACAGCCTCCTTCACTGCCTCACACGCGGAGATGTATTCAGCCTCTGTTATTGAATCTGCAGTTGTAGACTGTTTGGAACTTTTCCAACTGACTGCAGCTCCATTTAAGGTAAATACGTAACTGCCTTGCGATTTACTGTCATCCCTATCAGTTTGGAATCCAGCATCTATATAACCCCTTACTTGGAGTTCAGCCCCTCCATTGACCAGGAAAATATCCTTAGTTCTTCTCAAGTACTTGAGGATATTCTTCACATCAGTCCAGTGAATTTCACCAGGATTGCTTTGGTATCGGCTCGTGACACTCAGAGCGTACGATACATCTGGTCTTGTGCACAACATGGCGTACATGATAGATCCTATTGCTGAAGCATACGAGATCCTATCCATTCGTTTCCTTTCTTCATAAGTTTTAGGACACATCTCTTTCGAGAGTTGCACACCATGTACCATAGGCAAGTTACCTCTTTTGGAGATATCCAAGCTAAACTTCTTTAGCACATTGTCTATGTAAACGGATTGGGATAATCCAAGTAGCCTTTTCGATCTATCTCTATAGATCTTAATTCTCAGAATATATGCTGCTTCTCCAAATCCTTCATGGAGAATTGTTTGGATAGCCAGACCTTGATGGTCTGAAGCATAGGTACATCGTTTCCTATGAGCAATATATCGTCGACATATAACATTAGATTTACAACTGCAAGTCCGTTTACCTTCTTGTAAACACATGGTTCATCAGGATTCATAATGAAACCAAATTCTTTAATTGTTTCATCAAACCTGATGTTCTAACTCTGAGATGCTTGCCTTAGTCCATAATGGATTTTTGCAGCTTGCATACCTTATTATATATGGTCTTGGGCGAAAAACCTTCCAGTTGTGTCATATACACTTCCTCTTCCAAATTCTCGTTAAGGAATGCAGTTTTTACATCCATCTGCCATATCTCATAATCATGGTATGCAGCAATAGCAAGCATAATCCTAATGGACTTTACCATGGCAACTGCTAAAAAGGTTTCTTCAAAATCAATGCCTTTAACTTGATTATAACCTTTTGCAACCAATCTGGCCTTATACGTTTGTATATTGCCATCCATGGCTGTCTTTTTCTTGTAGACCCATTTACACCCATTAGGTTTTATCCCTTGAGGTGGATCAACTAAAGACTAAACTTGGTTAACTTCCATGGCTTCCATTTCGGATTTCATGGCTTCTATCCATTTCTTGGAATTGATGTCCGACATCGCTTCCTCATAGGTAGCAGGTTCATTATCAATGGGCAAACCATCTCTTTCTAAAAGAAATCCATATCTTATTGGAGTTTGCCTCTCCCTACTAGACCTTCGGAATACTTGTGTTTCTTTAGCATTAGTCCGAGCATCCAATGCCTCAACCAATGGCTCAGGTTCCAAGTGAATGTTAGGTTGTGGTTCTTGAACTTCTTCAAGATCTATTTTACTCCCACTGAATCCTTCTAGTAGAAACTCTTTCTCTAGAAAAGCAGTGTGTTTTGACACAAACACCTTTTGATCAGTAGGAGTGTAAAAATAATATCCAGTAGTCTCTTTAGGATATCCCACAAACTTACATTTTTCTGATCTAGCTCCCAGCTTATCAGAAGGTACTTGCTTCACAAAAGCAGTACATCCCCAAATCTTTAGAAAAGATAAACATGGCTTCTTGCCATTCCATATCTCATATGGTACCTTATTTATCGACTTGCTTAGAACCATATTTAGAAGGTAAGCTGTAGTTTCTAAGGCATATCCCCAAAAAGATATCGGAAGGTCCGTCTTAGACATCATGGACCGAACCATGTCCAACAAGGTTCGATTTCTCCTCTCTAACACTCTGTTATGCTGAGGAGTTCCAGGTGGAGTCCATTGCGACAGAATTCCATTTTCTGTCAAATGATCCAAGAAATCATGGGTTAAATATTCTCCTCCTAGATCCAACCTAAGAGCTAGAATATTTTTTTCGAGTCTGTTTCTATACTTCAGCCCTAAACTCTTTGAACTTTTCAAAAGTTTCAGACTTGTATCTCATCAAATACACATAACCATATCTATAATGATCATTGATAAAGGTTATGAAGTATGAGAAATTACCTCTAGCAGCTGTGTTTAGTGGCCCACATACATCAGAATGTATTAAGCCCAATAAAACACCAACTCTTTCACCCTTTTCAGTAAAGGGAGTCTTGGTCATCTTACTAAGGAGATAACATTCACAAGTCCCATATGATTCGTAATCAAAGGGTTCCAAATAACCATGTTTATGCAATTTGGAAATCCTTGTCTCATTGATATGACCAAGTCTACAGTGCCAAATGTAAGTCTTACTTGGATTATCCTTTCTTGCTTTCTTGACATTTATATTGAACACATGCATCTCTGGATCCAAAACATATAATCCATTATGTAATGTTGCCGATCCATAGTGAATGTTTTTAAGAATCATGGAGCAACTATTGCCCTTCATTCTTATCTCGAAACCATCATTAACAGTGAGGTATGAAATCTAAATGATGTTTCTAGACAATACTGGAACAAAGTAACAATCTTTCAGTTCCAATTTCATGCCAGACGGCAAAGATAAAGTACATGTTCCAACGGCCAATGCTACAACTTTTGCACCATTGCCTACTCTTAGAACTACTTCATCCTTGCTCAACTTTCTACTTCCTTTCAACATTGCTATGTCATTACATAGATGCGAACCACATGCTGAATCAACTATCTAGGAATTGGATTTAACAGTAGAAAGATTCAGTTCAATCACAAACACAGTCAACGCAAAAACTTCTATAAGTTCTTCTTGACTTGTCAAGTGAGAAACCTTCCTTTCATTGAGAACGCTTCTCAATCTCATGTATCAATCCAAACATTTTGGACTAATGACATTCATAATTCTGTGCAGTACAGTTAAAGTATTAACCATTTTCAACAACCTAATATGGAAAAAGTATATATATCAGTTATATTCATGCATTTATACCAATTCAAGATGAGGTATTAAATCTCTTATTGGTTCTCCCACTAATGTTTCGAGATAATAGCCCTCACTATTATTCGAAAATCTCATCAAGGTATTTCTAGTGGGTTAGGATCCCTTTCAACATGTTGCAACCTTCAGTGACTCAACAAATTACAACAAGCCTAGTTGGGTAGATAACATAGCTTATCAATTGCATCTCTATGCAACTCCCAAATCAGTTAGGTGACAACTCTTTGTCTAAGCACATCATATGTACTTCGCCTAACTTTGCCTCTAACACTATGCTGTCAAGTTTGATGCATCCGGACAACATGGCATTAGTTGAGTAAGACCCAACTTCATAACTCAAACATATTCGTACAATGGTTTGACTATGAGTGATTCAATAAGCCTCTTACTGGAAGAACTCTGGTTATCTTGTTATGATGATGGAAGGCAACTTTATCGTGCGAAACATGTCACTCAATATTGTAAAGAGGGATTTCCTTTTCTTTGAAGTCTCATCATAATAAACATTCATAGCATTTATAATATCACATAAAATAAATCTATAACATGCTTTCTACTTGGATGATTATGGACTTTTCTAATCTAATTTTCTTGAGCCATCAAAGGAAATTAGTTAGTCAAATTCTTAGGTAATTACATACATAGTCTTCAAAGCTTGCTTGTAATCTCTTTATCTTCATGGCGCCTATCTTCATCTTCAAGTTACAAAAATTATTCCTAGCTAATCCTAATTTTACACTTTGATGTAACTAATTACATTTGTAATAAAGAAACCTCAAGTTACATTTGAGGGGAGTTAGGTGAGGAAAGAATTTTTACAACTCTAGAAAATAAGAGATAAGATAGGGCACGCAGTCCCTATTTAATTTAATAAAAACCATAAAATTAAATTCAACCATCCACAATCATATTGGGTCTAAGTCCATAATCATCCCATACATTCACAAACAATTTATGAGCATATAAATCATGCTTTAATCTCTAATTACCAGCATTAATTATATTGATCCATAATTTAATTCAAAGAAAATAACAAACATTTATTCTAATCTCATTAGAATAAATCCTAATCCAATTAGGATTATTTTCTTTAATTAAATTATTATCCAATTAAATAATTTAATTGAATATTCATGTAAATTCTTATTTTGGTGATTTAATTAATTTAACAATATTACCATAATTACTAATTTTTAGAGTTGTATCTCAACTAGGATACTACAATATTAGTAACTTAATATTGCTAAAATTCATAAGCTGTGAGAATCTGATAGAGCCAAGAAACCCTAGAAAGGGAGGCGCAGCCCATGTTTAATGTGAGTAGCCGCCGCCCGCTCACCTCCCTACAGGCTGTCTATCCGCTTTTCACAGCTTCCAATTTTTCAATGCCAAATTAGTTTTATTTTTTTCAGGCTTGCCAAGAACAATTCTAAGCAATTTTAAATCCTAAAAATCATTAAAACATGCATTAAAAATCAGCCAAGAAAAATCTAAAAGTTTTTCTCACTAAAATCACCAAATTTGCGCAACGCAGGCTTATCAGTTTAAAATCGCTGCCAAACTTTCGCTAGTTGCATTAATTAGTTTAAAACAATTTTAAACCAATTAATCAACAAGAATTCACCATGACTAACTGTTGCCTTCACCGAAACACTACAAGTGCAAATTCTCACAAATTCGGTTAGTGACAATCGGATTAAAATAACTCAAAGAACAAAACAATTTTGTTAAAGGTAACAATCAAAGCATAGATCGTATAGGAATAAAATAAGCGAGGCTCCGATACCACTGTTGGGATTCGGCTCATGCTCAAACAGAGATAATGTATAGTTTAATCAACAAGTTAAACATACAACGCAACGGAATAAAATAAAACATAGAGAAACCGAATCCCTACAAGGATCTGCCTATAAATTCAAAACGATCAAGCTGTCAAAAACAGATAATAATCAAAATCACATACCTCTGTAATGGAGATTGCCGAAACCACATCATAGATTCTTGATGTTCTTGTAGCACACAATGATAGCTTGTCGAAGATCAAAGTCGTTCAATTGTCCGACCTCTAATAGTAATCCATGCAGGTGATCTGAAAGCCTTCACAAGATTGAGATTATGCTTTGCCAAGACGATGCTAGTAGTCTAGGTTGTGAGAAACCTTCCTCCTCTTTCTTAGTTAACCTCAAGAAAACGAAAGAATCGTATTCTCTCTTCTCTTAAGCTATTCGGCCAAACCATACACAAAAGAGGGTGAGACGCCGATTTTCAGGTTAGCTTGCATTAGGGAGGCGGGAACAACATAAGAGGTGTATATATAAATATATATTACTAGGTTTAGTGTGTGACATTAAGCCTATTTTACATAATGAATATTATTAAATATTCACATTAAGCCCATACATAATGAATATTTAATCTGGCCCAATCTCATTTTAATTTCATTAATCACCTTTTGTGTGTGACCCATTAGACCCTTAACATGTTGGCAATAAATATAATAAATTCAATTAAGAATTTCCTCTTTATATTTATAGATCATGAGAGGCATCTAGCAATGCATCATGACCACCCAAATGCCAAGAGAGTCATCAAGCTTCGACTAGCCTTTTGTGTACAATATGTTTGTGTAATTCAATCCCTTCATCAAATATCCCGGATAGGAAAAAGCATGGTTCAGTTTCTATTCTTAACCTATTCCATATTAGATCTGTAGCTTTAATATTAACTCCTTAAGTATTGTCTTGGCGAAGGACTTCCATAAGTTAATATAAACCAGATTCATGTGAGATATGTCCCCTTAATCACTTGGGGTGATGAATCCTCTCTGGACCACTTATTCATCTTCGTATGCTTCATGTCATACCCAATAACACCCTACCATAAGCATCCTCGTGATTGGGACCCGTTCGTGATGAAATCTAAGTATGACAGTTCACATACAAGATGACCTGGTGTCACAAGTCAAATGATTACTTACATTATTGACACATGAGAGTATTTACCATAGACACTTGAGTGAAATGCCAAATGGAACTCTCATAGCAGGTCATGTTCAGGGAACTTGTTCAACTAACAAGCACCTATATGTTATCCCTAAGTATCTCTATACTTTCAACCTATGAGATCAGTTGCATGCATCAAGTGCATGAAGGCTTAACATATGCCAGTCTTTGAGCATTGTCAATGCCCTGACTTGACAATACAATGACCAGGAACATGTTAGAAACATGGCATTGATGCATAAGGATCCTCATAATTGTAACACCTTACAATTCCTTTTCAATGCCATTGTATCTTATGGGCTTTATCTTCAGAAGTCATTTATAACAATTATAACAACACTTATGGATAAAGAAATACCTCAATTATAATTAATAAACTATAATGTGCAATACATGAATATATAAATAGTGTTTTACAGGCCTAACTAGATTGGTTTGTAGGGCTTACACCAACACAAAAACCGTGGGATAACATTTCATAATGCCAATGTAACAATCTATCTATACTATCATATAATATTGACTGCACAACTCTTCCAAGTATCGACACGTACTTTTTTTTTTTCTCGAGAAGGAAAGAAAGGAAGGAAATAGAAAGAGAGAAAATGATAAAAATTTGTGTGTTCGTGTTTTTTTTTTTTTGGGTGTCTTTAAAGTATTTTGAATTTATATAATTTTTTACATGTTTATAATTCGTTTTATGTATATTTTGACACGTTCGTGTAATCGTGTAGTGTTCATGTTTTTGTCATGCTGCATTTTAATTATTTTTTATGCTGTGTTCGTGTCGTGTTTCAATTCATTTCATATTTTACATAGTTTGTCATTGTGGTTCAATTTAATAAAAAATTTATGTGTTCGTGTCGTGTCTCAATTCATAATATATTTTGCATAATTTGTTATAATGATTCAATTTAGAGAAAACTTTGTGTGTTCGTGACATGTTCGTGTTATTTTTGTGTCGTGTTTTAGTTATTTTCTCATATTGTGTTTGTATCGTATCTCAATTTATCTCATATTTTACATAATTTATCATAGTGATTCGATTTTAACTCTAAATTCATTTATTTACGATATTAAAATATAAAAAATATTGAAATAAATAATAATTATTTAATATGATTCAACTTATATTTATTTATGATTATTAATTTAATTAAAATTTATAAATATTAAAAAAAATTCCCAACGAAATGAGGAAGAATTCTAGTTAATATATAACAGACAGTACACTCAAGCATCTCTAAACATATATATATTAGACCTGCTCATGGGTCGGGCTGGCTTCGAGATACTAATAGCATTTGTGTCTTCCCAGGCCCGACCCAGCCCGAAATATGGGCAATTTTTTTTTACCAGGCCCTACCCAAATTATCAAAATGATACCAAAGCTCGGCCTGCCTAAATTTGAGTTTGAAATCCCAATTTTTGGCCTTTTTTTTTTTCTATTGACAGGAGTGTCAGAATCATTCTCAAAATGCAATGCAAGAAGCTATATTGTTCTGTTTTGAAGAAATAGATACAAACACAAGGGCAAAAGCTAAGAAATAGACACAAATACATAGCTTTCAAGAAAATCATTATGTGACCAATTTTTTTTTGAGGAAATTATGGATAAATTGTAAGTGGATATCAATAAACTTATGCCATGTAAGATGTGATCCAGTGTGTTACTAATAAACAAAAAGATGTCGTGTTGTTCTTCAAGATGGATTTGGGTTTTTATTCATTTCACCTTCAAACCCAATGCCACTTCACTCCAAAAATCCATCTTCTTCCAATTCAATCTAGCAAAAACAAAAAGAAGCCATCAAGTCCGCTGTAGTAAAAATTGAGAATTTGAGATCAAGATACGGTCAAATTGGCGACCACGAGAAAGACAACATCAACGAGGAAATCTGTTGAGAAAACTCCTTCTAAGTCCACAAATGTTGTTGCAGAATCGATGGTTCTAAAAATAGTGGACGACAAAGCAAGACTCTACAGCCAAAACAAAGCAAATAAAAGATACTGAAACATCACTTGTAAGCCAAATCGATGGCTTTGATTCAAATCTCGAAGAATTAGGAATGAAGATTAAGAAATTGAAAAAGTAAAACCAATTGAAAAAAAAAAAAGAAAACGAACTTACACAAAGAGGAAAGAGGCTGCTGTTTAGAGTGTGAGATTGAGAGGTAGGGAGTAAATGTGAGATTGAGAGGTGTAGATGATTTTAAGGTTTGTTGTGTTTAGGGTTAAGTGTTAAGGGTAAGGGAGTAAAAGTGCGACTGTCGGTTGTGTTGTGTTGTGTTTTTTTTTTTTTATCAGGTTAATGCCTAAGGGTAAGGGAGTAAATTAGTAAAATGAATGGGAAATGGAGTAAATTAGTAAAATGAATGAGTAATATATAAACTATTTATTATTATTAAATATAAAAGTATATTTATTATTATTATTATTATTATTATATAATAGTATTCGAGCCGAGTTTGGGTCTAAAATTTTTTGCCCAAGACCGGTCCATTTAAAAAATGGTTTAAAATTTTGTTCAAATCTATTTTTGAATATAATATTTTTGTCCAAATCTTCTCAAATTTCGAACGAATAGTTCGACTCGATCTAAAAAATATATATATATATATATATATATTTATTGTTAGAATAGTTAGTAGCATTTATGTTCATTCAACTAGCAGCTGTTTATGATAAATAATATTACATTGTTCAGTTCAGTTCAGTTCAGTTCCATCTTACCCATTTGAAACTTGGTTTGCAATACCTTTTCTATTTGAATCCAAGATAATTTGCTTTGCTTTGCTGCAACTGCAATCCATTGTTTTTATGATTTTAGGTTTAGCAACAAAGCAAAGCTTTATCGACACGTGTATAGGAAAATAGAGCGAGTGGAAAAGTAGGGAGAATAGTGGCGAGTGGTACTGGGTGTGGTCACAATGACAATAAAAAACAAGGCTTGGCTTTGAAAGTAAATGAGACGAGAAGCGTAGACTGCTCCTCTCTTGTTCCTCTTTCTTCTTCTTTCTATCTTTATATATTTCTTCTTTCTTCTTGTTATTTTTGGTCCTTCTCTCTGTCTTCAGCTCTTCTTTTGCTTTTTGATTGCTAAATCGTTTGCTCGTCTTCTTCGCCTTTTCTTCTTCTTCATCTTCTTCTTCTTCTTCTTCTTCTTCTTCTTGCGGGAGGCATTTGATGAACTTATCAGATTAAGCATCTCGATCAGTCGTTATCCAAATTTCTTCTACTCTTTTTCTTATTAATATAGTTCAGGTATGCATTTGATGTATTTCCCCTCTTTGAATCCGCTCTCTTCATCACTTGCCCTGCTAAAGTTTTTGCTGTTTTTCTGCAATTTTCCAAGCTTCCTTTAATTTTCAGCGTGTTTTCATATCCTGATCTATGCCTGAAGTTGGTTGATTTATGATGGAATATGTTATTCTTTTAATAATTTATTTATTTATTATTATTATTATTTTTTTAAATAAAAAAATGGAATATTTCGATTGGGAAGGATGCGGAACTTGAAAGAAAATGGAAAAGTAAGAATTTTGATTTTCAATTTCTGATTGGTTGGTCAAAAATTTGTAGCCTAATCGTTTTTGTTCTGCTTCATCCTGTACAGTTGGTCCAAGGACATAGGGGATTTAGGGCTTTTTTTTTTTATTTTTATTTTTTTATTTGACAGTTGTAGCTTTGTTTTTGAATGTATAGATTTTTTTTGTTAATCTAAAATTAGTGCTTTGCTTGCAGCTTCTGCATTTCAATATTAGCTATCAGTGGTGCTTTGAGGGGTTGACTGTTTTTGAACGGATAATTTGGCTTACGGGCTCTGATTCAGCGTAAATAATCCGGGATCTCAATAATTGCAGTTCTAGCGTTTGCAAGCAGCTCGAAGGCTTTTCATTTTCCGTAACCAAATGAAGGTTTGTCTTATTTCTTCGTTTGATTCTTTTAAAACTAAACATATGAACAATCATTTAAAAACTGGAAACAAAAGCTAGCTAGTATCTCCTTTCACAAATCAGTTAAATTAAAAACAAACCAAAAAAAAGAAGAATGTTAGGACCTGGATGTCTGATGATTTCTGGACACTGCTTCCCGACATATCTTCTCCCTGTAAAATTACTTATCTTTCTCATCTCTAAAATTCCACTTACCTCCCTTTGCTTGCTAACGGACACTTTATTTGGCACATTTTGATTTCTGTCTATCTCTTGAACTCATTTACTCAATAAATTAAGCACTAGTTATGTCTTAAAACCCAAGCAATGCTTGCCCATAATCTTTAGCACTTAATGTCAGGTGGTAGCTCACAAGCTTTCATTTATGTTGGTTTTAGGGCATATCCTGAAGAGATTGCTCCATTAAATGAGTGTCAAGAGTTCGGTCTAAGGAGAACTGCTTATCCTGATTTTAACTTTTGGGGTTCCATCATGATTGGGAAAATGGTTGAGGGGCCTAAATTTACTGAACTTATGGGAGGAACCAACAATAATGACAACAATTACTATGATTTTACTCAAGGGTTTTACCAAAAACTCGGCGAGGGCACAAACATGTCTATTGACAGTTTACAGACGAGTAATGCCGGTGGGTCTCTGTCCATGTCAGTTGAAAATAGTAGTGTGGGTTCTAATGATTCTCTAACCCACATTTTAAGCCATCCTGGTCTAAAGCCTGTGAACCGCCACAATTACTCCGTCTCTGTGGGGCAGAGTGTGTTTCATCCTGGTAAGGTTGGCCATGCACTTAATGATGATGCATTAGCACAAGCATTGATGGATGGTAGGTACCCAACTGAGAGATTGCAAAATTATGATGAGTGGACTATTGATTTAAGAAAACTCAATATGGGTACAGCTTTTGCTCAAGGAGCTTTTGGGAAGTTATACAGAGGTACATATAATGGTGAGAATGTTGCAATTAAGATATTGGAAAGGCCAGAAAATAGCCCAGAGAAGGCACAAGTTATGGAGCAGCAGTTTCAGCAGGAACTTATGATGCTTGCAACACTGAAGCATCCAAATATTGTGCGATTTATTGGGGCATGTCGTAAGCCAATGGTTTGGTGCATTGTGACGGAGTATGCAAAGGGAGGCTCAGTTCGACAGTTTCTAACAAGGAGGCAGAATCGTGCTGTGCCATTGAAATTGGCAGTTAAGCAGGCATTGGATGTTGCAAGAGGAATGGCCTATGTGCATGGGCTTGGGTTTATTCACAGAGATTTGAAGTCAGATAACCTTCTAATAGCTGCTGATAAATCGATAAAGATTGCAGATTTTGGTGTTGCACGTATTGAGGTGCAGACTGAGGGCATGACACCAGAGACAGGGACATACCGTTGGATGGCTCCGTAAGTCTTTAGACCCTTACATGTTACAGTTTCTTCCCTGTTACAATGTGACATTTACACCTTTATTTTTTTATTTGATGGCCCTTTTCATCTTTGTTAGATGATTCCTGCTAGTTGGCATGAACTCTCTGGATTTTTTTTTTTACATAAAACCCTTAAGGTTGTGCATTCTTTCAGCATAGATTTCTTACCCCTTTTTTAATTAACTTTATCCGTTTGTAGGTTATCTTTTATATTCGCTTGTTTTGAATTATGTTAAGGAGTAAGTCCTGCTGTGTAAGGTTCTGCTATTTTCTGTTTTCATCTTCTGAGCTTTTTAATTTATATATTCTTTGAGTTTCTTTTTAAAAATGTCGACTAAATATAAAACATCTTTTACATCTTTATCTGAATATGATTATGCATTTCTATAACCTTGTTCATGCTGACTAGCAGCTTGCTTCAAAAATGGCTGATGCTTTTGTTTGATAATTTGAAGGAAGGCACTGCCTTCATGACTGTGTTTGATTTAGAATTTTTGAGTTCTCTATTTTTGGCTGGAATATTGTGAGGTTTAGATAATTTCAAAATCTACATATTTGTTGCTTATTCAGAAGAAAGTTTGAGTAGATTACTAGGGAATGTACATGTATCATCTCAGAAGATTGGATTTTTGGGGCCTCTCTTTCTCTCCTAACATAGGTGTGAATGTTTGTCATCTGGATGTCTTGCAGCTTAAAGTGAATTAGGCTTCTTCTTGAAGCAAATAATAGATGTGACTACTATTAAGTGGATACTTGATAAATAAAGTTCTTATGAACTATTCATTCATTTATGTCCTTAAATTAGTTTGGAAGGGGGGGTGTTCTTATTAAATTTTGAACCTTTTAGATTTGAATGTGATAGGATTGTAATATGCAAAGCTGATGTTGTGTTTTCAAGCAACACAGAGATTGTGCATAGCTTGTTTTCATCCACTGCCACTATTTGCAAAACGTCATGTCCTTTCTCCATATTCTTGGGTGCTTGTTTTGTTCTAAAAACAGGTCTTCTGTCTTGAGATCTGGTTTTTGTTTCATGTTTGGGTGCATTTTGGAAGTCAAACATTGAAAGATTTTCATAAGAATCTAGTATTCTTTCACCCATTATACTTGTACTCACTGTTTGGTGTACTTAAAGTTAAAGTATTTGTTTTGATTGCTCTTGGATGCCTTTTGATTTCATGATTTACTTGGGATTCACACATATCAAGTGGTCCTTTTTTTATTTAAATTTGGTTTATGCCTCAATCTCCTCATCGCTGTATGTTGTCATACATATCAATTAATTTGTTTCTAATTTAATATAACCATCTAACCATCAATTATTCATGGATAACGACACAACATAAAACATTCAAGTTATTTTTGTTGGCCAATATGCATGATTTCCTTATGGTCCCATGTCTGTTGTTGAATACTCAAATATTGAGAAGTAGAGAGTTTGATACTATCCCCTTTCTTACTAGTAAAGGTACATCTAATGAAAAAAGTTAAAATAAAATAAATTAAAGAGAACTTCAATCAGGCAGGCTTTTTTTACGCCTATCGCCTTACAAAAAAGCGTACCTAGGCGCGCCAGACGTGCACCTCGCTCGGAAGGGTCCGAGGCGCTTTTGTTATCTAACGCTAAGGCGCAAGGCGTAGGTGCGCCTAGATGCACACCTCGACAACA
Organism: Fremontodendron californicum; assembly: GCA_030761205.1. Taxonomy (NCBI): domain Eukaryota; kingdom Viridiplantae; phylum Streptophyta; class Magnoliopsida; order Malvales; family Malvaceae; genus Fremontodendron; species Fremontodendron californicum. The sequence goes on from JAULJL010000045.1 coordinate 12,111,955, forward strand.
TTGGGTTATATTTGGATAGAGCATTTGACAATACTATAGCATTTTAAAATGAAGCAATTCAAAAAGAAGCAATTGAAAATGTACGGTTTGATCGACTATTCAACAAGTTGGAAAACTAACTGTGGTTATCCAACTTAAACAGGAAATTGCCATTTCTCCCGCAAAATCTCACAACGATCACCAACCATCCTATCAATAGCTTCATGTATACTGATTTTTTAAAAATTGTGCCGGAAAAGAATCAATCTTGAAGCATGACTAGAGAGATATTTGAGTAGAAGAAGAAGAAGAAGAAGAAGAAGAAGAAGAAGAAGAAGAAGAAGAAGAAGAAGAAGAAGAAGAAGAAAATAGGGGCTACCATCACTAGTTCTTTATTTGAAACAGAAAATGGCTTCTTGAAGCATGGAAAGGGAGAAATTTCACCAGAAGGAGAGGAGAGAGAAAGGGGAAAGGCAAGTGAAAAATATAAAATGAGGTCTTGTTGTTGCTGCTAGAGGTTGGAGAAGACACCAATGGCCATGAGCACAAGTTTTTAGCAAAATTATGGTTGTTTTTCCAATTAATTGTGTATTTGTAGAGTGTTTTGAGAATAGAAATGGTAGGTGTAGCATGGTGGAAGATCTACTGAGAATCATAACAAATTGTTATGCAACACTTTTAATTTGAAATATCTTATTTTCATTATAGATGCATTGATGGAGATGAAAACATGAACTACGGAAGATGAGAAAGTATCATACAATTGTTAGACATGATATTTTGGGACCTTTTAAGTAAAATGATGTGCAATACATTTCTAGGATTCCCACACAAATGATTGTTGTGTTTCCATGTTAGGATGACAATACGAATTATTTTTTCGATTTGCCTTGGTCTTGTTGATTGTTTAGGGTGGGAATTTTGTCCACGCCTTTGTAGAGGGCTAAGTTCTGACTGGTTTGAAGGATACTATTTTGATTGGATAAGTTGAAGTTTCACAATTCAACTTTGATGTAAAGTCAAGAGGTGAATCCTTGAGTTGGAATAATAATATATGATAAGGCAGATTGGAAGAATGCCATGTCAAGTTATTTCTACCATATATAAATGTTTTATGTTGTGTCGTTATCCATGAATAATTTTGAGCCTAACTTTCTTAGGCTTGATGTGCAGACATGATGTACTCTTGTGTATATTTAATACCCCATAGGCAATAGAACAAGTTGAGGCATTGAAATTGTTTATTTTTAATTCATCTTTCTTGTGTGCTTGACTAATATGCAGTGCTATAGTGCTTCCCCACTGCGAGTGAAAATAGTTTTGAGCCTAACTTGCCATGTTACTTGCACTTTTCTAGTAGAATTTCTTTCCTGTTTCAAATGGAGTATTGGAAAATGATTTGCTTCTTATATATCAATCATAACTATGCTCAGTGTTGTCAAGGGCGCAAGGCGCACTCTAGGCTCTAGATCCCTGATATTGCCTGAGGCTCCAAGCGCGAAAGAAGCGCTTGCCTGAGTGAAGTAAAACGAGATATGTATATGTGTGTGTTTATATATGTGTTTTTGTGTGTGTATGTGTGTGTGTATATATATAGATATAGATAGATAGATAGAGAGAGAGAGAGAGAGAGAGAGAGAGAGAGAGAGAGAATAGGGTCCATTTGATAACCAGTTGGCTTGGTATCCAAATTGCCCATCTGTTAAGTATTTGATTGATTTTTGTTGTTTATTTATGTTAGTAATACTGTTGTTGGTCGTGATTCTGTGCTTGTGTTTGCTGTTGCAGAGAGATGATACAACATAGGCCGTACACGCAAAAAGTAGATGTGTATAGTTTTGGAATTGTGCTTTGGGAGCTTATCACTGGCTTGCTTCCTTTCCAGAACATGAGCGCAGTGCAGGCAGCATTTGCTGTGGTGAACAAGGGTGTAAGGCCAGTTATTCCAAATGATTGTCTCCCTGTGCTGAGTGAGATCATGAGCCGTTGCTGGGACACTAACCCAGAAGTCCGTCCTCCCTTCACTCAGATTGTGAAGATGCTTGAGAATGCCGAAACTGAGATAATGACAACTGTTCGCAAGGCCCGCTTCAGGTGTTGCATCACTCAACCTATGACAATTGACTGATCCAGAATAGAAGATGATAAAGGAAAAGGAAAAGGAGCAGTAAGAATTTAAATATATAAGTTGTGTGTATGTATGTATGTATCAGTAATTTATTTTTTACTTAATTCTCTTTATTTTTCCAGATAGGAGAAGGTAAGTATTCAGACTGCTGGTTTATGGATTTCGGTGTCAAAAAATGTACTTGGACTAGTGGTGTTGTTGTAGGTTTTATTAGTGGTAAGTGGATCATTGATGTGGTTTCCCTCTGTAGTTATATATGTTGGCCTGCCTGTCTGCCTTCTTTGATTGAGTGTTTAAATGCAGCCTAGCAGCCAGGGCATTATTATTATTATTATTATTATTATTGTATTGACGCATTTCTATATGATATGATATATACGTGGTTTACGTTACAGCTGCAGCCCTCTTCTCTCACTCACTTATTTGGGCATAGTCTTCTCATTTCTCTACTCACTTATTTGGGAAGGAAAGGAAGGATACATAATACAATCGAGCTTGGGCCAATCACTACTGGGCTTATGCTCTGTATGCAATCTAAGATTCAGTAAAAGCCCATTAAGGATACATAATAGCATTAGCTTTAGCATTCGCGTAAAGTATTTGGTGTGGCCGCCGCAGTTTTTAAATAGGGTTTAGTTTTTTTTTTTTTTGCAAAGACGAATTGCTTCATGCTGTTTTTTGTCTTTATTTTTCATTGACGTTGTTATTATTAACTTGGAGCTTGTCGCTGTTGTTGGGCATAGGCCATGGCAGATGCAGCTGCATAATTGTGAGGTGGTCGATCCATAAGGGTCTTGGAGGATGATAATGCAAATGGGCATCAGAAAAAAGAAAATATTTTTTTGGGTTTTGGAAGGCCTGCTATAAGAAAAGGAAACAATTTCCATTAATCGGTAGAGCAAAAAGCACAGGCATCCTTAATATATATATTATGCAGTTATTGGTATAAAAGGCATCCGTAAGATTAATTAGCACATGTTAGTATGGGTTTGAGATGCATATGTCACGGCCGGCACGAGTCCGCTCGGGTCTGTTACGCATATAGTAGATCCAGATCAGAATTTGAGTTACATGAAGCATCCTAACCCATCAGACCAGGCTTAATCCCTGGAGCATCCAGATTAGACCTAGTTCCTAGAGAATTCTAGAAGGACCTGGAAGATAGAATTATCCTTAAGGTTCTAGAAGATTGGAGAACCAACAGTCCAAACTTATCTAGAACTCTAAGAGATAGAGTTTAAATTCCTTTAGGTCTTTAGATAATGTAATCTTAGCCGTTCATTTGTAAAGATCCAAATCGTTGATGTAAGGCGACTCAACTATAAATAGAGGCCTCCCCCAGCCTCATTTGTATCATTCAACTCATTTGAGTAATATACAAGACCATTCTTTTCTACTCTATCTTGCTATATATTTCTACTTAGGCCTAGTAACTTTTAGTTACCAGTACCTTTCTTGAGTGTTAACAGGCTGACTTAGGCATCCAAGGAAGCGACTTCCAGCCTAATGTTTCACGGTTTGTAAGGCTAAAGTTCCAAGTCCGTGACAGTTGGTATCAGAGCTTCAGGTTCGTGAAAGGTGCTGATTAGAGTGATGGCGTCTCAGGCAGATAACTAGACACATGAGGTCCCAAAGACTCGTGGGAGAGCCAAGAAGGCTAGTTCGAGGGATGTTCTATCGTCCATGGATGGCAGGGTGGCCAAGCTCGAGGTGACCGTTGGAGACATGCGAGAGAACCTGGAGATCGTTGAGGGTCGCATCGAAGAGCTAGACTCCGCAACGGAGGAGCTCAAGGGCAGGATGCAGGGGGCTCTCAATGAGGCGATAGACATGCTGACTCAGAATAACAATGCTCTAGAGACCATGATAGTGGCCATGCGAAATGAGATGGAGGAATTCAAGCTCACTTCATGCAAAGCAGCCATAGGGGGTGGCATGCTAGCTGCGACACCCAAACACAGGATGGAGATCCCTAAGCCAAAGGAGTTTAAGGGAACCAGCCGGCGAAGGATGTTGACAACTTCTTGTGGGGGATGGAACAGTACTTCCATGCAATAGGCATTGATGATGATGCCACTAAGGTAAACACTGCCTCAATGTCTTGGGAGTATGTGCGAGAGTTCAGTGAACTCATGCTCCAGATTTTTGATCTCGGTGAGAAAGAGGCATTCTTCTCATTCATGGATGGACTCAAATCCTGGGCAAAGCGAGAGTTACAGCGGAGAAGTATCCAGGATCTGACCAAAGCCATGGCTACAACTGTGTCTTTACTCGACCTCAGTTCTAAGAAGCCGGATAAGTTCGAGTCTTCCAAGCCCAAACCCAAACCTAAGGGCAAGGGAATGGTGGGGGAGATAAGGATCGAAAGTCCAAAGATGGCGATGGGAAGCCACCGACAGGGAAGTGGAAGTCCAACAAGCAGTCCGACAAAAAGAAGGACAGGGAGCCATTGTAGTGCTTCCTATATGACGGTCCGCATCGCATGCGGGATTTTTTGTTGTAGGTGTTATATTTTTTGTTGGAGCATCGAATCAATGTCTATTTCGTTCAACATGACGTAATGCTACATATTTTATGCCTTATATTTGTTATCAAACTTTCAACTATGTATGGGTTTATAGTTATTAATGATGGTGTGATGTAGATTGACATTTTCCGAATGTGTTGAAGTCTCATTCCGGATATACTTTTGTATTAAATCAATGTAATATAAACCTTATAAACATTGTATATGAATATATTTCATATTTTTAAATGCTTATAATCTTATGACTCCAAATAGGGGGAATGAATGTATATAAATGAGAATAACTTTTTCATAAAAGTTTGATCCTTTTGATATTTATAAATTCTTATAACCTTTTAATATTGAAAGGATATTGATACGAATGACTCAAAATCAATCATTTTCATAAATGTTAGATTAATTGTGCTCGTGGAGTTCGAGATCTGAAATATAGAGAACACAGATCAATCATTTTGAAAAAAGGATCGATCCTTTTGATCCATTCATGGTGATTTGAAAATCCTGGAATCGATCCGTTATATACAGATCGATCTCGTCTAGGCTTTATATTGTTTGAACCATACTATGTAAAAAAGGATCAATAAACATGGATCCATCATTTCAATAAAAAAATAGGGGAGAGGGGGGGCTTACTGGTTGAAAAAGGACCGATCCCTAAAAAAAAAGATCGATCCCTTCAATCCTTAAAAACAGGCATAGCAAAGTAGCCAAAGGCAAAGGGAAAATTGTTTTTTTCATTAAGGATAAATAAGTCTTTCCAATGTCCTTGTTAAGAATTCTAAAATTTTAGATTTTTTTTTACAGATTATTTTTACACATTATACCATTTAACAATTATCCTCCCCGAGAAAGCTTTTTTTTAAAATTCTCTCATATTTTATTGTCTTGTTGTTTACATTCTCATAAATGATTTATTTAATTGCATTCTCAAAAAAAGAAGAAAAAGAGTGAAGTGACCTTATTATTGATTCTGTGTCTATATATGTGGTTTTGAGGGGGGAAAAAGAAGCTTCAATACACGTTTCTGTGTATACTGTATAAACATTCATATTAATTTTGGCTTAAAATTACCTACAAAAACCAAAGTTGTTAGGTCAATCTTTCCTCAAGTACCTATTGATTCTCGTTGGAAGGACTTCTTGAGCCATCATCGGAGTGTGCAAAATTAGGACAACTGGTATGCTCCTGACAAACAAACAAAAAAAGAAACAAAATCAAGAGTTAAGTTTGAAGTCTTACATACATATGTTCAGCAAAAAGTAGTATAAAGCTGGGAAATACGATGATATGGTTAGTATGAAATTAGAAGGACTTGGTAATTAATCAACTTACTAGTTGTAGTGAAACTTGGCTATAGTTAGGAGAGTGTCCTGGACTCCCAGCTTGCAAAGTTGGGTGCATGGTTTCTTCAGCAAGTGCTTTCAATCTGTTGAGTTCTGGCAACACAACTTTGCCGAGATCGGGTCTATCTTTCCGCCTTAGCTCTGCACAGTTTAGAGCAATGTTAGCGAAGGTCATGGCCTCCTGAAGCGGCCAATCAGGAATAGCTGGGTCCAGCATTTGAGCGAAGGTTCCCTTGTCAATAGCCCGTTGCACATGGTGAGTCAATCCCATGGGTGATTTTGCTGTTATTATTTGTAGAAGCATAATCCCAAGGGAGTATATATCTGACTTTATTCCCAGCATGCCTGTCTGCTGGTACTCTGGATCTATGTAGCAGAAAGTTCCTGCAGTGGAGGTCATTCGATACTGCGTTACATTGTCAGCCACCGATGGAGGAACTAATCTGGCCAACCCAACATCACTAATCTTGCTCACAAAGTTGCGGTCAAGTAAGATATTGGCTGGTTTCAAGTCACGGTGGACTATGGGTTCGGGTTTAGTCTGGTGGAGGAACAGCAAGGCTGTTCCAATTTCGGCTGCAATTCTGAACCTAAGCTGCCAAGAGAGAGGTGGAGTGTTTCCTCTCCTGAAGAGACGGTCATCTAAGCTCCCGTTGGACATAAACTCGTACACTAGGCATCCATACTCTGGACAGGCTCCCAACAACAGAACCATGTTGGGATGCCGTATGCAGCTTAAAACCTCCACCTGTACGTAGTGTAAATTAATTAATTGATGAAATCCATATATATATATATACTTCCTCCATAGATTATTAATTAACTAATTTTATTTCTACCAACAAATATTTAAATGAATTGACCTTGTGTCACATTATACTTACCTCTTGTTGAAACTGTGACCTTCCTTGAGCTGCATCCGGACGCAAAACCTTAATTGCAACGGGAGTATGGTCTAGACGGGCTCTATACACAGGCCCATAGCCTCCTTCTCCAATCTTGAGAACTTCTGAGAAGAATTCAGTGGCAGCTTCAATTTCCTCTATTGTGTACTTCCTGTACCTGAAATCTGAATGTGCTAGTGCATCAAGTGCCTTTTTCTTCTCCACTGATTCCTTGAGCGCTTTCATTTCTGCGTTAACTCTTTTTTGTGCTTCAAGTTCTGCAATTCTCTGAGCCGCTTCAGCTGCCTCAATTGCTGCTTTTGACTTAGCTTTCTCCTTTTCTGCTATTGCTAATGCAGCTTCCTCAGCAAGTCGTGCCTCTTCCAATCTCCGCTCTTCTTCCAATTTCCACAGCTGGAGTTCTCTTGCCTGTTGTGATGTAATGTACAAAATTCTAACTTGTCAAAGTATGTTGAGGACTTGGGGGAGCTGTAACAGTGTAAGCAGATATTGATTAATTCTTTAACCTTCTGTTTTGCTGTGAGTGCTTCTTTGCAGGCAGTACTGTACATTTCCATAGTTTGCTTCAGCTCCAGCTTTAGCCTCCTCATTTCAGCTTCCACATCATCCTGCAGTTAGTTTTCACCCAAAAATAGAAAAATCATTCATCTTACTACTACATGTTATGCTTTTGCACTAGCCAGCCTCACAGCAATGAATTTAATTACGCATGCCTTCCATTAATCCAGTGGTTGAGTAAATTAATTTTATCTTCTTATGTATCTTTCTTACCATTGATGTGGATAAGTTGGAAAATCTGTCACTGTCCTGCGAAAGTGGTGAGAAATCATGAGGAGAGGTAATATCCACTGAATTCCGTCCAAACTGCATTGACTCGAAGCTAAGATTACTTTCAATGTCTGAAACGTTGGACAGCCTTGGAGCAGTGGCAGTGGCAGTGCGGCTGGTTTCTTGGTTATCGTAGAATGTGGGAAATATACGGTCAATGCTGGGTCTGCCAGAGCTGACAAAGGATATGTCCGTATCCGGCATAGGGAGGGCCGGATATGATTTCCCGTTTAGGCCTCTCCTGCTAAAAGGTGACCTGCATCCATCCAAAATTGCTACTTAATTAGCTCTAACTACATATCTTTCATTTATTATTATCAGTATTATTGAATATATAGGAAGGAAAAAAAAAAAAAAATCCTAAGAATTTGAAGACAAGACAAGTCATTTTCGGGTCCCAGGCCCAGCCCAGGTAGTGTTAGCTAGTAACCTGAAGCATTCCATGGAATCGGTAGATTTACGCTGTGGTTCAAGTCGCGGCTTCTCAACTGTTCAAATTATTCACAGATTATTTATTTCATTTCAAGATTGACCAATGGTAACTTGGAATTTATATATATATATATATATATAATTAAAGCTTGAAGCCAGGAAACAGACCTCTCAAGCTAGTATTAGCTGGCAGGATGTGCGAGTCAGGAGGAGGAGGAGTTGGTTTTAAGCTGGATTGGTTAAGAAGGTGATTACGCAATGGGGAGATGGCCGGCGCTGGACGGGAAGCTGATCGCATGGATGAAATTTTGCTTTTGGATATCACATACACACTACAAAAGTCTGGTGCACTTTTAGATACCATTCCAGGGACATCTGTTGCTTTAAATCTACAAGAATTAGCAAAACATGAACATTAATTCTCTTAATTAGATTTTCCATAGCCAGGGTTTAATTTGGATGATAAACCAAACTACTTTATTCGTGATCAATTGTATCCCATGTTAATTAGTCCAGTATGTTCTTCCTTCCTAGTATATGACAAATTCACTGTTTTCTTTTGAAAAATCAAAGAGAATCGTAGAAATTGTAATGATCCTGGCATTCATCAATTAATATAAATTTTTGTTGATGGGGGCAGGCACATTTACCTAAGAAAGCCTGTTTTTGTGGAGGCACCGACTACCAAAACCTCGATTGCAGCCTGAGTGACATATTCAATCAATGCTTTTGCTACGTCTGTCTCTTCTAGAACAACATCTTTGCAGTGTATCTTAAGTCAAAATTGAACGTCATATATACAAAATTAGTAATATTTATGAATAAGAATCATTTGCAGAAAGCCTGGTAGGGGTATTTTAGTGCATATCAAGTAATCATTATTAATTAAGAGAGAATGTCCGAGTAAAGAACAACTAAAATTAATATATATATATATAATTAGATGTAGCAAACTTACATCTTTACGAGTACAGAAGCAACGGAAAGGAAGGAAAAGTTCCCTGGTCTGAGGATCAGGATCTTTACATACTAATGGTAAATCACCATTGATTTCAGAAATTTGGTTCAACCCTGTACCAGAAAAAGAAGTTGATGTAACCCTGGAATGAGAAATGTGTATATATATATATATATATATATATTTGTGGAAAGAAAAAAAAAAAAAGAATAAAAACGTACGAGGTGTAGGGAGAGGCGAGGTGTAGGGAGAGAATGGCTTGACTTTGACATGGATGAGAATGAGGGTTTGGCCTTTTTGCAAGAGATGATCAATTGCCCATTTGAGGGCATTGTGGCTGTTTTTGTCCTTGTCTATGGCCACTGCCACCAACCCCCCGTTTGTTCTTTCTCTCCTTTCGCCATAACTACTTCTTGACGTCCACATATCTTTTTATTTGTCTTTTTCTTTTTCTTCTTATTTGGTAGTTAAAACCAGACAAAAGGCGAGCTGCACCTCAAGAAGGCGAAGACCCAATCTACTTACGTACATTCGTTCTACTTGTTTTCTACAAATTGCTATTTTTAATTTGTTTTTAATTCCCTTGTTGTTTTTTAATTTGTTTCTGTGAAGAGGCCAAAACGACGACTAAGAGAGACAAGACAACAACCTATTATTTCTGCATGGCAAATGGCATCCATTCCATTCCCACTTGAGAATTAGCTAGAAAAGGAATGATTTTCAACCTCAATTAGATATTTTTCTGTTGTTTTATTTTGGGTTAATTAATTTGATAAAAGTAAATTTCAAATGGCAGCAAAAATTTCACCACAGAAATCTGATTTATGTCAGCTGTCTATACTATGAGAGAGCGCCCTTGTTTTACGGATACTAAGGTGTTTGTGTTTGACCTCTTATTACCGTTTCATTTCTCCATATTTGACGTCCCACCTACAAATTCAAATTAAAGCCTCTCGCTTGCTTGTCTTTTCTTTTCTTCTCTTCTAAATTACCCATTTCCCTCTAATATAAGAACATATATATTTCCCAATCCTACAACACAGCTACCAGGGAGGATTATGGTAGTCTGTAGCATTTTAATAAGCAGCGGCAGCAGCTGCGAATTAATGCAGTCGAAATTGATCAGAATTATTGGGCAAAAATAATAATAATAAAAATAAAGTAAATGATTGTCCCAAGCAAACTCATATATTCCAAGACCGATATCACTACTTATCTTTGAAATTTACTAATTTTAGTAAATTTCTCAGATTTTCAGCATTAATAGGTTTTTATTTATTTTAGAATTTTTTATGGTTGTAATTTTGGAATTTTAAATGTTCAAAATTATTTATCTTTTTTAGTTTTAATTAGTAAAATAAAATTGGACAGTAGAGATTATCAATCAAGTTTAACTATTTAAGTAAGTTTACTATAACACACTCGAGCTATTTGGATGCATAACTTACAAATAGAAAAATTGTTTGATCATTTTGCCCTTTAATAGGACGAGAAGTGCTTAATACACAAAACACTAATTTTTTCTCTATCCAACAGTCTTCAAATCAAATTTAATTATGTGAGAAAATTTAATATCACACACTCGAGCTATTTGAATGCATAACTTATAAATATAAAACTTGTTTAACCATATTGCCCTTAAACGAGACGAGAAGTGCTTAATACACAAAACACTAACTTTTTCTCTATCCAACAGTCTTCAAATCAAGTTTTACCATTTGAGCAAGTTTAATATACACACTCGAGCTATTTGGATGCATAACTTACAAATATAAAACTTGTTTGACCGTTTTGCCATTTAACGGGACGAGAAGTGCTTAAGATACAAAACACTAACTTTTTCTCTATCTAGCAGTCTCCAAATCAAGTTTAACCATTTGAGCAAGTTTAATATCACATACTCAAGCTATTTGGATGCATAACTTACAAATATAAAACTTGTCTAACCATTTTGCCCTTTAACGTGATGAAAAATGCTTAATACACAAAACACTAACTTTTTGTCTATCCAATAGTCTTCAAATCAAGTTTAACCATTTGAGCAAGTTTAATATCACACACTCGAACTATTTGGATGCATAACTTACAAATAAAAAACTTGTTTGACCATTTTGTCCTTGAACGGGACGAGAAGTGCTTAATACACAAAATACTAACTTTTTCTCTATCCAACAGTCTCCAAATCAAGTTTCACCATTTGAGCATGTTTAATATCACACACTCGATCTATTTGGACGCATAACTTACAAATATAAAACTTGTTTGACCATTTTGCCCTTGAATGGGACGAGAAGTGCTTAAAACACAAAACACTAACTTTTTTTTATCCAGCAGTCTTCAAATCAAGTTTAACCATTTGAGCATCTTTAATATCACATCTCGAGCTATTTGGAAGCACAAATTGCGAATATAAAACTTGTTTGACCATTCTTCTCCTTAATGGGACGAGAAGTGCTTAATACACAAAACACTAACTTTTCTCTATCCAACAGTCTTCAAATTAAGTTTAACCATTTGAGCAACTTTAATATCACACACTCGAGCTATTTGGATGCATAACTTACAAATCTCAAATGTGTTTGACCATTTTGCCCTTGAACGGGACGAGAAGTGCTTAATGCACTAAACAACTTTTTCTCTATCAAACAATTTTCAAATCAAGTTTAACCAGTTGGGAAAGTTTAATATCACACACTCGAGCTATTTGGATGCATCACTTACGAATATAAAACTTTTTTGACCATATTGCCCTTGAACGGGACGAGAAATGCTTAATACACAATGTAGACACCTAATTTTGTCTGAGTCCCTTAAACCAGACATACTCTCTTTTTCAACTCCCCGAAACGCAAAGAGACTTCCACCATTCCATAGATGGGTCCCCAAGACTTTATTTTGGAGGTCAGCGCAAAAAGTCAACTCCAAAAAAGTCAACCCCAAAAAGTCAACCACTAAAAAAGTCAACTCCCAGTCGAAATCAAGGTTCGAAGTTGAATTGAACAATGAAGAAAGAATTTTGACAATCCGAGATCTGCAACGAAAGATATGGAGTTCAAAAGATGAGTTGCAGAACTTCAGTGTAGGGGAAGATTAATCCGGCAAATTTGAGGAAAAGCTAAATTGAAGGGGAATTTGATCGTAAAAATTGGGCATTTTTGGACCAACTCAAATTCAATATAGGATAAAGGAAGTGGAAAAAGAAAATCCAGAAATTGAGCCCGTTTTGAGTAAAACCGAGATTTCGAAGGATGAAGGGCAATCTTGAAAAATCCCAAAGATAATTTCAGGAAAAATAGTAAACGAGCTCAGAAAATTATGAAAACTTCCAAATCTGAGTTTTATAATTTTTGAAGAGATTGGTGAAAAAAATCCGAAATCGAAGCTCATTTGAAAAACGGCAAAGTTCGGGTGCACTAAACCGAAATTTCAGAGATAAATCCGAAAAAATAGCAAATGAGCTCAAAAAAATGTGAAAACCTCCAGAATCAAGTTTTACATTGAATGGGATGAGTTGGAAAAGACAAATCCGAAATTGGGGTCCATTTGCAATTAAATTGAGTTCAGGGGGCAAAAAGGTAATTTTACCAAAGAAACCAAAAAAGGCCAATTTGTAATTAAGGAAAATATGAAAGATGGAGGAAATTCTTGAATATTCCAGGTCTTTGCCGGCCATGCATAGGGGAGAAGGGTAGGTTTGATCAATTTAATTCAATGGTCATTATCAAGCTAAAAAATGCCACCTTTATTTATTGCCTTGCAAATGGTCCCCCCTCATCCAATGGCCTAGGTGCCTTGTAGAAAAGATGAGTACACCCTTCAATGGACAAGATCAAATTGCAAGATGACTTTTTTATCGTCATGAAAATATCCTTATCCAATGGCCAAGATTGTTGGAAGAAAGATGAGCACAATTCATCCAAGGGAGGAGCATGGTTCGGCCAAGGGGGGAGCATGCAAGTGGTCCTTGTGTCATCCAATGCCGTAGGTGCTTTGTAAAGGATGAGTAAACCTTTCAAGGGCCAAGATCAAATGGCAAGATGATATTTTTATTTGTCATGAAAAGATCCTAATCTAAGGGCTAAGATTGGTGGAAAAAATGAGCATTTTTTATCCTATGGTGGAGGAGGCCAACCGGCCAAGTGAGAAAGAGAGGGGGAAAGTTCTATTTTCCATAAATTGGATGGTCATTTGAGAGGGGAATTCAGTAGCTAATTGGGAAAGAAAAAGGTTTTTGAAAGAAAGCAAGAGGAAGTTTACTAAGAATGCTTGGAAGGTAGCCATTCCTACCTAGCTCTAGCATGATTTTCTTCTTCATTTTCATGTGTTTTTCTTTGCTTTCTATGTGATTTTTACTTCTTTTCATATGAAAATAAAAGTTTTGAAATGTTCATTTAAGCTTTTATTTTTTCCTTTTCATAAAAAATGGAAGAAAACAAATTTTTTCAATTTTGTTTTACATGGCCAAATGCCTTGTTTGTGCTTACCTTGATTTTTGTTTTGCATGTTTGTTGTGGGAATCATGATTGTGGAAGGTTTATTATTTGTTTTATGTTCTGATTTTTCAAAATAAATGAAGCAAAAGAGGTTGAAAGGCTACATGATCTTGATAGAAATCAAGTGACCATGGTTAGGGGAGGGCTATGCCCATTGTACCAACCATGGAGCTCACCTCCATTTTTTAGTTAGCTTGGTTTATTTTCTGATTTGTGAGTTGAAAAGGCTTCATGATCTTGATAATATCAAGTGATTATGGTTAGGGGAGGGATATGCCCATTTGTACCAACCATGGAGCTCAACTTTCCTTGTTCTTTGTTTACTTGTTTTTCTATTTACTTCCTTGCATGTTCATGCATATTTTGGTCATGTTCTTTGCATCATTTTTGTGCTATATTATTTTTACATCATTTTCATGTTGTGATAAGTCCCCTATACCATTCGGCCATCTCATGTTCTTTTTGTTTCATGCCATGTCTTGCATCAAGCTTGGTTGTATCATGCATTTTAGGTCATGTGGTTATGTTCTCTTGCATTTTGTGCTCATAGTATGCCATACATGCATTTCGGTCAGCCCATGCATTTTGTGTTCATGCCATGGTTTGCATTATATTTGCCTATGTCATGCATCCTAGGTCATGTAGCTATGTCATTTAGCATGTTGTGTCCATGATACATCTTGCATGGCATTCGGCTTTCCCATGCATTTTAGGCCTAGGTCATGTCTTGCATTATATTTGCTTATGTCATGAAATCTTTGGTCTTATGCCATGTCATATTATGCCATGTCATCTATGCAAGGTCATCATTCTATGCCATGTCATTATTCTATGCCATGTCATCATTCTATGCCATGTCATCTATGCCATGTCATCATTTTCATGTCATGCCATGTTATCATGTCATGCCATTCGGCCATCCACACACCATCACCATGCATTTGGCCATTCACATGCCATCACCATGACCATTCGGCCACCATGATACTTCATGGTTGTCATTGTATTTTTATGCTATATCATTCATATAGCATGTCATTTGCCATGTCATTTAGTGTTTGAGCCCATTTCATGTCATGATTAAGCATACCATGACCATTCGGTCACCATGACTTTTCATCCATTGTCATTCCATTTCCATGACACAATATTCTCATGCTATGTCATTTGGTCTGCCATGTCATTGTGATTATCTCATTTTGGTTTTACCATGTCGATTTCTTTGACATGACGTTCATCACCATGCTTTATCACTTTATGACATTCATTCTTATGCCATGTCATCATCTTATCTTCTATATTATAATGAAAATGCTTATCATGTTTTGGTAGTCTGATAAGTGCATAAATTACACATTTTATGCCCTTTCTATTCTTAGTTTTCGTTATGTCTTCTATCTTTATTTTGGTTAATGAGGTTATGTTTTTCTATTTCAGGTATGATTAAGGGAATTAATCAAAAACATGTCAATTAGAATGTTAAAGAGCTTACAAAATGATATTCACAAGATGGATGAAGTCTTGGGAGTAAAAAAGATCAAAATCTTGATGCAAAGCAAGAGGGCAGATCTGACCTTCGGAGCTTGTGCAAGGAAACATGATTTTAAAGTTTTTATAGAGAAACTTCCTTATTGACTTTTGAAGATGACTTGAATACCCTTCCAACGGTAGTTTACATGCCCAAACCGGACAAGAAATGGTCATCCAAATCTGCCGAGGAAGTGCGAGCAGATGTAGCACGAAAAGACAAAAACCCTAACCGGGAATCCATATTAACACCCTAAAAACCCTAGCCAAAATTCCCTATTCACACCTTAACTAACCTAGCCTCAATTCACTGTTTCATACATAGAAAAACCTTAGATTCCATCCTAAATAGAACCCTAGTGGTTGCCTATAAATACAAGTGTTGGGGGAGAGCTAAAAACATCTCATACAACTTGAAACAACTTGTATATAGGTTTGTAGTCAGATTTTATAGTTTTCTTAGATAGTTTAAGAGAGCAAGAGGATGAATAATCAATAATCAATATTCATCTTCTTCCTCTCCATTCTTTTAGTCTTCTTCTTCTTCTTTTCTTTTTAGTTTCATGTTTATGTAGAGAGCAAAAGGCTGAATAATCAATGTTCTGCTTCTTCTCCATCTTTAGTTTTCTTCTTATTTTTTGTTTTCATGTTTATGTTATCCATGCCTATGTTAGGCTAAAGTTTTCTTTTGGTTAAGGGTGATTTCAAAACCCTAGACATGTTTTGTAATTAATATTCAGATTTTATCTATCATTGATTTTCTGTCAAAATTGTTTATGTTCTTCCATTAAAATTGTTCATGATATTTGTCTTGATTTGTTTAGGTTGCAAACTAGATGGATCTTGATAATTATCTAATGCTAGTTTAGGAGTCTTGATCTATAGTGTCTTGGTTTCCTATTCATAAGTGGCAATTTGTGATTAATGATTATGGTCAAGTTTTCGATAATTGCAAAGTGGAACATAACCTAAGTTGAATGAATCCATGTTTATGTGTTTGTTGCTTAGATCAACCTATCTTTCTTATTATAAAGATGCTATCACTTTGAATCTAATGATGTTTATCTTAGGTTATTTGATGGTTAGAGATTAAGTAGTGGCGTTCGTCCTATTTAACAACAAACTAAGGAAGGGTTGAGGTAACACGGGAGGTTGTTATATACGGTTGATAGTTTTGATAGCTAATTGATGTTGATAAATCTGATATTGATTCTTAATAATGTTTAGTGGTGGAGAATGACACCTTAACCATATTTCTATTATTTGATTTCAACTTATTTCTTTAAATCTTGTTTTTCTTGTTTGCTTTACTGTCAAAACAATTTAAAACCCCCTTTTCTCTTGTTCTTTTAGAACTGAAGTTACAAACCAGCAACTTATAGATTAAAAACCAATTCCTGTGGATTCGACCCTTGCTACTACTATACTAAACAATTGATCATATTTAGTGCAAGGTTTAATAAGATACACCATTTTGAGTGAATCATAGTCATGCATGCCTTAATGTCAATTTGCATATTCAAAACATTTTAATAAATAAGGCAATATTCCCAAGTTTAAAAAATTCATGGTTTTCTCTGTTGGGTCTGTCAGAGAGGATATCATTAATTATAAACAAAGGAATACCCTTTTCTAAAACAAAAATGATTCAGAAAATTTTAAAATAAATAAAACTTTCTATGTTTTGCTGGGTTTGCCGGGGAACATGAAAAGATTTTGATATTAATAAATTTCGAGTCATTCTCAAATAAATTCATACTCATGCTGTGACACTTGTCCATATGTCACCTATGCCATGTCATCATTTTATGCCATGTCGATTTCATTCACATGACATTCATTCTTATGCCATGTCACCCATATGCCATGTCATTCTTTATACCATGTCGATTTCATTCACATGATATTCGTTCATGTGCCATGTCATCATTTTATGCTATGTCACCTATGCCATGTCATTTTTTATACCATGTCGATTTCATTCACATGATATTCGTTCTTATGCCATGTCACCTATATGCCATGTCACCCATATGCCATGTCATTTTTTATACCATGTCGATTTCATTCACATGATATTCGTTCTTATGCCATGTCATCATTTTATGCCATGTCACCTACCCCATGTCACTTATGCCATGTCGATTTCATTCACATGATATTCATTCATGTGCCATGTCATCATTTTATGCTATGCCACCTATGCCATGTCATTTTTTATACCATGTCGATTTCATTCACGTGATATTCGTTCTTATGCCATGTCACCTATATGCCATGTCACCCATATGCCATGTCATTTTTTATACCATGTCGATTTCATTCACATGATATTCGTTCTTATGCCATGTCATCATTTTATGCCATGTCACCTACCCTATGTCACTTATGCCATGTCGATTTCATTCATGTGCCATGTCATCATTTTATGCCATGTCATTTTGTATATCATGTCGATTTCATTCACATGATATTCGTCCTTATTCCATGTCATCCATATGTCATGTCATCATTTTATGCCATGTCGATTTCATTCACATGACATTCATCTATATGCCATGCCATCCATATGCCATGTCGATTTTATTCACATGTCATTATGTGTGCTATGTCAATAATTTGTCATGTCATTATTTCCTTCATTAGGTCATAATACAATGTTTGTCATATCATGATAAATATGCATGCTTATTTAATTTTTATCTTAGTAGCATTTTTGCATATTTATGGTCACTTTCTATGTTATTTTTTTTTTTTACATTGATAAACAAAGGATATATTTTTAAAAATTGAGATTATTCCCGAGTTAAAATAATTCATGAATTCTCTGCTGGGTCTGCCGGGGAGGATATCATCAATTATCATTAATAACAGAATATTCTTTTTAAAATGAAAATGATTCAGAGAATTTTAAAATTAAGGAAAGATTCCATATTTTGCTGAGTCTGTCGAAAAATATGGAAAATTTTA
The DNA here is from genome assembly GCA_030761205.1 of Fremontodendron californicum. Classification (NCBI taxonomy): domain Eukaryota; kingdom Viridiplantae; phylum Streptophyta; class Magnoliopsida; order Malvales; family Malvaceae; genus Fremontodendron; species Fremontodendron californicum. The sequence goes on from JAULJL010000045.1 coordinate 12,130,045, forward strand.
TGGTAGTAAGTTCTGGATTATTTTCAAATAAAAAAAAATGAATTCTTAAGGGAATTATTTACAAATACCAATTTTAAAATCGAGTTTTTACCGAGACTTGAGATAACACACGACTAAAAAGGTACCGTTTTATACGGGCGTTGTGGGGGTGTTAATCCTTCCCCGCTCGTAACTGACTCCCAAACCCGCACTTGTTTTTCTCTGGTTCAAAGTGCATACTACAAAATTGGTTTTGAAAAATACTTTAACTAATTTTATTTTTATTTTTTTTAATTTATTTTTTTTTTGTAAAAATCGATTTTAATAGGTGGTCGAGGCGATCACACCTAGCCAAAAAAAGATTGGTGGCAACTCCATTTCTTTTTCGAGGTTGTTTTTATACCCTCAACCCTTTGATTTCAAGAGGAATTAAGTCGTCTTTTCCTCTGCTTCTGTTTCCCCCCACTCGAACGGGTCCCCCGGATCACGTATCGATAGCTTGGCGACTCCACTGGGTACTTTAGAGAGTCAGGCCTAGAATTAGTCGTGTGTTACCGAAAGTCTCGATTTTTTCGATTTTAGTTGGTGTTTACTTTTAATTTCCTTTTTTCTAATAAAGGAAATTTTTTGAAAATAATCAAATGTTTATTCTCATGTGCATGCATATTTTTACTATTCTCTGATTATTTAGTTTTATATGTCATTATTATTCTTTGTTTAATTAACGTTTTACATTGTTTAATTTGTCTTTATTAAATTGCTTGGGTTTTAGAATAAGGGTATAGAATAGGTGGTGAAAGTTTTGTTTGTTCCTCCTCACACACTACACTACACGTGCATTTGCATAACATAAGCCCTTTACCCGGGTTCTGTCCTTTAGGTGGAAGTAAAGTAACTACGCTCTCGTGAGGTGTTAACCTCCGCATGGGCTAGCGACACACTTTTGGAGTAGTAGACTACCTACGCCTTCATAAGGTGTCTGTATAGGCCTAGGAAATACATTCTAACAAATTGAACCCGCTTTCATCGGGGTGCCTTACTAGCCTTCACCGGCGACAGTAAGGAGTAATTTGGAGCCTTTTTAGAACCTAATGCAATCGCATGTAGTGAACCTAGGCGAAACCATGCCGAATTTTCGTTAGAGGTACCGAAGCTAGGAACACTCGGAGAAATCTTTCTCACCTTTAGCTATTTATTTCAATATCGCATTGATTTGATTATTATATACCAGTACTGACTCATTTTCCTTTGTTTTGTTTTGCTTTGTTTTCATTGCATGCGTCATGGTTACTTAGGAGTGTTTGCCTTAAGTCAGATTCCAATCAGAGGGGTTTTCGTTACGATTATGGAGCACCGAGATCTTGCGGCAGCGTCAGTTACTTCCAAGACATACCGAGAGGTTCGAACAGAGTTAAAGAAGCATCAGGTTGAGAGGGGAGACTGCTTAGCTAGAAGCTTCATGTCTCTTCTTCCCGAGTCGATTCATTTAGATTTGAGTCAGAATGATTTAACAGAATTAGAAGAGATTTGGGGTCGATGGGGAACTACAAGGAAAAATGAGTTCGCTAAGAAGTACTGCGACATAGAATTACTTCTCCCGATATAGATAGATGAGCAGTTGATCAGGGAAGTGGTACAATTTTGGGATCCCTCCTACCGATGTTTCACATTCAACTGGGAAGATATGACACCCACCATTGAGGAGTACTCTGTCTTGCTCTGTATTGAGTCATCCACCCCTGATAAGATATATTGCAAGCAGCAAAAGACAGTTAGCTTTTGGAAGAAGCTATCCGACATACTGGGTAGGGAGATTCCGATCGACTCCCCGAATATTAAAAAGAAGGGTTCGAGTGCTTGTATCCCATGGGTATTCTTACGAGATTATATCATGAAAAATTTGGAGAGTGATCGTGTGGTGGATTTTTTTCCTTGGCAATCTATGGTTTGGTGATATTTCCAAAGATCTTGGGGCACACTGAAATGGCCGTAGTGGATTTCTTCGAGTGCTTGGGCAAACAAATGGATCCTGCTCCTGCTATCCTTGCCGAGACATTTAGGTCACTCAATTTCTGTCGAAGAAAAGGTGAGGGACGTTTCGAGGGATGTGCACAGCTTTTATATGTTTGGATCCAAAGTCATTTTTGGGGGAATGATAAGGAAAAGCTTCGTCTTTACATAAAGACTTTCATTCCTCTTATATAATTCTACAAGAAAGAATGGCCGAGAAAGAGAGATAAAAACAACAGATAATGACTCTTTGTCGCTTAGCCTAAGAGGACGTCACTTGGAGAGCTCCGTGGATGCCGATGGGATCCATTCTGTATAGTTGTGGAGACAAACCATGGGTTTCGTTATTGGGAATTTAGGGAGTTATCAGCTATGCACCACTCTTGGTACAAAGACAGTATGGGTTTGAGCAGTTCATCCCGATGACTCATGGGCTCACTTTGGTAGATTTTGCATATAATGGGCCCGGGACCATGAAGGAAACACGTGAGCTCATCAAAGCATGGAGGAAGTTGCACCGATCAGAATTGGGTAGATATACCAATAATGCTACTCTAGGATACTTGGTTTGGAGATCCAAGAGGATCCACGACATGGTGCTTCCTGCCGATGATGCCTCTGTTTATCCAGTAATCCTTCAGCCAGAGCTGATAGTACTCTCAGAGATTGAGCTTGTTACGCAAGAATTAGAAAAGGACAAAGGGAAACTGATGCGTGAGTATGATAAGCTTTAGGAGGAAGTCAAAGATTTGAGGACCGACCTTGAGATCCAAGAGGCCAAGACACGGAGGTTGGTTAAAGAGCGAGACACGGTGCAATCCGATATACAGGACTTGCATCAAGAGAGCAAGAGGTTAAGAACCAAGGGACAGTTCACTGGAACTTGCAGGTCTTTGAGAGCCCATGTGAAAGAGATAGAAAAGCTTCAGAAAAAATTGGACTTCTCATGAGCGGCAAAAGTGGGGAGATGCCCGGTCACTGATTTTGACCAAGTTAGAAAGATGCCTGCAAGAGAATGAGCTATTGAAAGCAAAGTTGGGAAATGAGAGGGAAAGGACATCCATGCTATGCAAGGAGAATGAGACACTCCACGCGACCATTAAGATCTTAGAGCATCAGTTGCAAGTCCAGAAAGCTGACATTGCTGCCATCATTCGAGAATACAGAGAGAGGAAGACCGAATGGAGCCAGGCAAATGACTTAGCTTTAGATGCTAGTTCAAGGTGGAAGACTGAGACCTTAGCAAATCCTCAAGGCTGTGGTCAAGGCCAGAGAGATATCGGAGAAGGTAAAGACTCTGAGCGTGATGTTAACCCAACAGGGGAGCATGGACAGCGCCTGTTGAATTTCTTGGAGGAGGCTCAAGACCAGTATGAGCAGATCCAATCTTTTTATGTAAACCGAGAGTGAGAGAGGATATATAACAAGTTCCCATGAATTATTGAAAAACCTTTGTGTTGGAATTTGATCTTAAGGCAAATACTATTATTTTCATAATATCATTTCATACAGTTAAAGAAGCATACATTCATTCATATTTGTTTGATCAGTCATGCATTGATTTATTCATTCATCCTTGCACACATTTAATTAATAAAAAGAATAATATGCCATGAAATTCTAATCCGTGGTATTTACACCAAGGTTCAAAAATTGGGCACCCACCGAAACTCCTAGAGAGAAGCACTACACATCAGTATAATACTCGATCACAAGTCAGGATCATGGAGAATGAACAAATGGCCCGAATGGAGAGAATGGAAAGGGCTTAGGATGAGTTGAGGGAACAATTGGCCAAGTCTCAGCCCGAATCAAGGGACAGATGATTACGCTGATGGAACTGGTGTCCGCTGCAGTCAAATGAAAACATTAGAAAAGAGAGGCAACAAGAAGCCGTACTGACAAACGGCCAACCTGCACAGAATACAAAAATTCCACCACCGCCAGCTGAAATGCCTTTCGTGTATATTCAACCCAACACAGGGGCACAGAAACAGATGCCAATTGGGGAAACTCTTAGGGAAATCCCGATAGATCCTATCGATATCCCAAACTTGGATGAGCTTGCCGAACAAGGAAAGAGGAAAATGAAAGAACTGAAAAGGGTCGAAACAACTGAATCACAAAAGAAGTATCAGCTTTTGGAAGAAAGGCTGAGGACCGTGGAAGGGGCTGAGCTGTTTGGAAGCCTCCATGCTAAAGAGATGAGTTTGGTCTCCGGTTTAGTGATCCCACCCAAGTTCAAGACGCCAGATTTTGAGAAGTATAACGAGACCACAAAACCTTCAGCATATTTGACAATGTATTGCCGAAAATGACTGGACATGATAGTGATGAGAAGTTACTTATCCACTGTTTCCAAGATAGCCTCACTAGGTCTACCACTCAATGGTACAATCAACTCACCCGCAGCAAGATCCGATCATGGACGTATTTGGCTAGGGCCTTCCTAGAACACTACAAGCATGTCCCTGACATGGTACCTGATAGATTATCCTTACAAAACATGGAGAAGAAAGATACTGAAAGTTTTAAATAATATGTCCAGAAATGGAGAGACATGGCTACCCAGGTGCAACTGTCCCTAACTGATAAAGAAACTACAGTTCTCTTCATCAACACCCTGAAGGCATTATACTACGAGAAGTTTGTGGGTAATGCCACAAAAAATTTCGTAGATATAGTCATATCTGGAGAGATGATTGAAACCGCGATCAAAAGCGGAAAGATGGGAAGCGGGGAACAAGTCGCCTAAAAGAAAACAACTCCTGCCAAGAAAAGGAAAAGGGAGGCTCACGTAGTCAATTTCAATAACCGACCTTTTTTACCTCCAATGCCCTATACACCTTACCCGACCTACAACCCTTACTAACTGGCTATAAACAGCCTCACTCAGAATCTTTTTCCCTACACAGCGATGCCACAGCAATCATATCTCCTCAGATAGCCATTCCCCCAAACACTACCCTAAACATGCAAAACAGTCCTCGAAATGATCAAAGGCCAGTGAGAAATACCCAAAAGCCTCAATATGACCCTATCCCCACTGCTTACAGTGAGTTATACCCAAAGCTCCTATAGGGTGAACTCGTTGCACCTATTTATCTTCAACCTCTAAAACCTCCTTATCCCAAGTGGTACGATTCCAACACTCACTGTGCGTACCATGCGGGCATCCAAGGACACTTAACTGAGACTTGCACTGCTCTCAAGCGCAAAGTTCAGAGCCTAATTGATGCAGGAATCTTAAAATTTGGGTCTAAAAGTGGACCTAATATTACGGGAAACCCGTTGCCTAATCATACGGATGCCAAGGTCAACTCCATCATGTCAGGGGAGGTTGAAAGGGTAAAAAGGGATGTCAGGAAAGTAAAAATGCCTATGATCAGAGTCTGGTTTGAGATGGTCAAAGCGGGGTTGGTTAAGCCCAAATCAGATGTGAGGAAGATAGTTCGCCAGGTGGAGGACTTTTTCCAATATCATGAGTGTAAGGTGCACACCATTCAGTACTGTGAAGAGTTTTTAGCAAAAGTTCAAAAGATGATGGATATGGGCGAGGCCCAATTTTGTGAAAAGATAGAGAAGCCTGAAATCGGTATGAATGAGACCAGTTATGGGGTGGATAGATCTCTGATTATATACTATGACGAGCCTGAGGTAAAGGTTATTCCAGTAGTCGAGGAACCCGCTCCAAAGATGATCATAGAATTGCCGCCACTTTTTTCTTACAAAGGAGACGGGACAATTTCAGGGAAGTATGAATGCAGTATGGTGATGCCAGGATCTTCAAACCATCAGGCAGCAGTCGTGGATGTAACCGGAGTGGGGCACTTAACTCGAAGAGGTAGATGTTATGCCCCGGGGATGGTTGAACCTAGAAAGACAGGGGGACCTGATAAAGGAAAAAGAGCAGTGGGACCAGACCCTATGGAGGTAGAACAATTCGTTGAAGTTGAAAAAGATCCAGCTCCAGCTAGTAAGTAAAGGAACTAATAAATGAGAAGGAAGCCTGTGAGTTCTTAAAATTCATCAAGCACAACGAGTACAATATGGTAGAATAGTTGCACCGTCAATCGACGAGGATTTCAGTACTTTCATTGCTGTTAAACTCAGAGCCACATCAAAATGCTCTGCTGAGAATTTTGAATCAGGCTTATGTAGCCAACAACATATCAGTGGAGAAGTTAGATCCGTTGGTAGGAAACATCACAGTAGATGATTACATCGTCTTCAACTATGATGAGATACCGCCAAATGGAATAGGATCCACCAAGGCCCTTCATGTCACTACTACCTGCAAGGGGCACATTAATATATCTATGTAATTGTAATATATCTGTGTAATTGTAATATATCTATGTAATTGTAATATATCTATGTAATTATAATGTTTTATGTAATTGTATCTATGTAAACATAAGAATTACATAGATATATTACAAACACTTAAAACATTATATTTGATAATGTATACATTACAACTACATAGATATCTAATGTAATATATCTATTTAATTCTAATATATCTATGTAATTATAATATATCTATGTAGATATATTACACTTACTGAAAACATTAGATATTACAAGTATATATTACAATTACATAGATACATAGATATATTACAAATACATAAATATATTACAATTACAATTACATAGATATATTACAACTACAAAGATATAATACAATTACATAGATAGGGAATTTAAATATATTAAAATTACATATATATATATTACAATTACATAAATATATTACAATTACATAGATGTATTACAATTACATAGATATATTACAATTACTTAAAACATTAGAATTACATTGTAATATATTTATGTAATTGTAATATAATTACGTAATTGTAATATAACTATGTAATTCTAATGTATCTATGTAATTGTAATAATTGTAATATATCTATGTAATTCAATTAGATAATACATGTATTGTTATATATCTAATGTGTAATTGTAATATATCTATATAATTCTAATGTTTTAAGTAATTTTAATGTATTAATGTAATTGTAATGTATCTATGTAATTGTAATGTATCTATGTAATTGTAATATATTTAAGTAATTGTAATATATTTGTGTAATACATTTTAATATATCTATGTAGTTGTAATTGTAATATACATGTAATTGTAATTGTAATATATTACAATAGATATGTAATTCTAATGTTTTCAGTAATTGTAATATATCTATGTAATTCTAATGTTTTCAATAATTGTAACATATCCATGTAATTGTAATATATCCATGTAATTGTAATATATCTATGTTATTGTAATATATTTATGTAATTGTAATATATTTGTGTAATTGTAATATATCTATGTAACTGTAGTATATCTATGTAATTATAATATATATATATATATCCAATGTATCTATGTAATTATAAATATCAATATAATTCGAAAACATTATATATTACATGTATTTTAATATATCTAATTTGTAATTGTAATGTATCTATGTAATCGTAATGTATCTATGTTATTGAAAACTTTAGATATATAATTGTAATGAATCTATGTAATTGTAATATATCTATGTAATTATAATATATTTATGTAATTGTAATATATTTGTGTAATTGTAATATATCTATGTAACTGTAGTATATCTATATAATTGTAATATATATATATATATCCAATGTATCTATGTAATTATAATATATCAATGTAATTCGAAAACATTATATATTACATGTATTTTAATATATCTAATGTGTAATTGTAATGTATCTATGTAATCGTAATGTATCTATGTTACTGAAAACATTAGATATATAATTGTAATGAATATATGTAATTGTAATGTATCTATGTAATTGTAATATATCTATGTAATTCTAATGTATCTATGTAATTCTAATGTTTTAAGTAATTGTAATATATCTATGTAACTGTAATATATCTATATAATTGTAATATATCTATGTAATTGTAATATATTACAATTACACAATGTTTTCAATAATTGTAATATATCTATATAATTGTAATATATCTATTTAATATATTTATGTAATTGTAATATATCTATAAAACTGTACTATATCTACGTAATTGTCATGTATTGTTATATATCTAATGTGTAATCGTAATAAATATATTTATGTAATATATCTATGTAATATTACATAGATACATTAATAATTGTAATATATTTATGTAATTGTAACATATCTATGTAATTGTAATATTTCTAATGTGTAATTATGATATATCTATTTAGTTGTAATATCTTACACGTAATTGTAATATATCTATGTAATTGTAATATATTTGTTTATCTATTGTAATGTGTAATATATCTATGTAACTCTAATATATTACAATACACAAATATCTATTACGATTTAATAGATATATTACAATAGATACACAAATATATTACAATTACATAGATACATTACAATTACATAGATATATTATAATTACATAGATATATTACAATTACATAAATATATTACAAGTACTGAAAACATTAGAATTACATAGAGATTTTACAATTACATAGATATATTGTTTATCTATGTAATAGTAATATATAACAATTTATACTACATAGATATATTTGTTGTAATGATAATGTATCTATGTAATTGTAATATATTTATGTAATTGTAATATATCTATGTAATTTTAATATATTTGTGTAATTGTAATATATCTATATGTAATTGTAATATATTTGTGTAATTGTAATAAATGTATGTAATTCTAATATATCTATGTCACTGTAATATATCTATGTAATTGTAATAAATTTGTGTAATTATAATGTATCTATGTAATTGTAATATATCTATGTAGATATATTACACATTACAGAGATATATCACAATAGATATTACAATTGTAATATATTTTTGTATTATGTAGATACTTTTGAATTACATAGATATATTACAATTACATAGTTATATCTATGTAATTCTAATGTTTTAAGTAATTGTAATATATCTATGTAATTGAAATATATTTTTGTAATTGTAATATATCTATGTAATATATTTATCTATGTAATTATAATATATATATATGTAGTTTTAATATATCTATGTAATTGTAATATATTACAATTACACATTAGATATATATCTATGTAATTGTAATATATTTATGTAATTCTAATATTTTCAATTACATAAATATATTACAATTACATACATATATTGCAATTACAAAAATATCTCTATGTAATTGTTATATATCTATGTAATTGTAATATATTTGTGTAGTTGTAATATATCTAATGTGTAATTGTAATATATTACATAGAATTACTGTAGACACCTAATTTTGTCCGGACCACTAAAATATGTATGATTTCTTCCTAAATTGATGTTTCGGAATGTAAAAAGACTTTTTGCATCTTGCAGGTGGTACTCCGAGACTTAGTCTAAGAAAGCGAGCATAAAAAGTCAAACTTGAAAAAGTCACCCTAAAAAAAATCAACCCTAAAAAGTCAACTATTGAAAAAGTCAACCCACTTTCAAAATCAAGATTTGAAGTCCAATTGAAAAATGGCGAAAGAATTTTGATAATCCGAGGTCTACATTTTAGGATATGGAGTTCGAAAGTTGGGTTACGGAGATTCAGTAGAAAGAAAATCCTAGTTCGAAAAATTTGGGGAAAAGTTCTTAAACGATCAAATTGGTTGAAAATGAAGGTTCCAAATGAAAGATAAGCACTGACTACGGGTAATGGAGAAGCTACTTAGAAGAAAAACTGAAAGAAAAGTGAATCTGGAAGAAAACCGAGAATTAGGGTTTTTGGTGAATTTTGATAAAATTTGGAAGAATTACAGAAATGACCCGATTCGGTAAGAATAAAGCCCCTATTTGATGAGGAGTGATTAAAAAGGGATAGCCCAAGGCTCAGTTTGAAGAAAATATGAAAATCAGACTTATTTTGAGCAAAACCAGGCTTTGGAGGCAAAAGGGCAAAATTGGAAAATTTGGAAAAAAATAGCAAATGAACTCCAAAAATTTTGAAAATTTGCAGATCTCATTCTTAAATCATTTCAAAGAGATTGACAAAGAAAAATCTTGATTCGGAGTTCGTTTGCAAAATGGCCAAATCCCGGGTCCCATATGTAGAAATTCAAAAAGATAAATCCCGAAAAAATAGTAAATGAGCTCCAAAAATTCTGAAACTTTGCAGATCTCATTCTTAAATTATTTGGAAGAGATTGGCAAAGAAAATCCAGATACAAAGTTCGTTTGCAAAATGGCCAAATCCCGGGCCCACTATGTAGTAATTCAAGCAGATAAATCCTGAAAAAATATCAAATGAGTTCCAAAAATTATGAAAACTTCTAGATCATACTTTTTAATTATTTGGAACAGATTTGTGAAGAAAAATCTAGATTTGGAGCTCGTTTAAAGAATGGAAAACTTTGGGAGCACAAAAGGGCAATCTTGGAAGAAAAAATCGAAATAAATAGCAAATGGGCTCGAAAAGTTTTGAAAACCTCTAGAATTCACATTTTTATTATTTCAGAAGTATTAAAAAAATAATTTTTGAATTTGGAGTCCGTTTTCTATTTATTTATGTTCTGGGGGCAAAAAGGTTATTTTACCAAAAAATCGAAAAGGGCCTTTTCTTGTTTTAAAAAAATTTAAGCATGGGCTGGAAGAGGAAGGGTCAGCCGACCAAGGCCCAATGGTGGGCAGATATTTTCTGATTTTTAATCAAAAGGCCAACAATGAAGAGGAAGGTAGTTATTTTTGTGATAAAGCCTTTGAATTTGCAACACATGGACCAATGATTGGAGAGATATACTATTTATGACATCTTTATGACATCATAATTCAAGGGTGATCAGATCTGATCCAATGATGAAAATTTTACATAGAAGGCATGTAACAACCGAGGTTACGTATAATCATGTAAAGTTAAATTCCGAAAATTTTAAGGACAAACTTGGAAATTGGTAAGAAGTTATAAGTGAAGGAAATAAAGGAAGAAAGGATCAAATTGAACATATTAAAAAGTTTAGGGGCTTAATGGATATTTATAAAAAGTTGAGGGACCAATATGCAATTATACCAAAAATAAAAAAATATCTCTTATGTTCATTTTATCTCCCGAAAACACTAGAATTTTTCATTCAATTCTCCAAGTAGCAGCCGGCTTCCTATCCTCCCTCTCTCAAAATTCTCTTCAAACAACACCAAAATCTCAACAACAATTACATCCAAGGTTAGTTTCTTGATAAATTCTTCCTTTTCTTTAGATATTCTACTTGAGCATGCTAAGATCTTAGCTCCATAAACATGTTAAGGTCTGAAATCCATCTATTAAGTATGAATTTTACTCAACTTGGTAAGAATTAAAAGGATTTGAAAGCATGAACAAGAAAATGGGAAGAAAAAGCAAAATAGGGGAAGTTGAGCATGCTTGCTGTTTGGATTTTCTGGGTTCGGCACATCAGGGTTTGTATTTTTTTGATATTTTTCCTAGAAACTAGACTTCAATATGAGAATTTTAGTTTTTGAATCACCCAAAAAAAAAATAAGCGGTTAAAAAGATAAAATTCGGTGAAGTTGGCTGTTCTGTGTTGACCCCTGTTTCAGAATAGTTTTGGGATTTATCAAATTTGATCAAAATTTTGTTCTAATTATATAAGTTAGTTATTTTCTTCATAAATTAGACATATTGGTTGAAATAAACCAATTGGAATCACTTCCAAATTCCTTACCAAACTCAAGTTATGATTTTCTAATCTAACTTGATATTAAGGAATTTATTGCTTAAGATAAATATAGTACTAAAGGATGGTTCTGGATTATGAAAATCTCTAAGGCATGGAATACTAGAAAGGAATTTGATAAGGACATGATTATGGAGTTGAATTATGGAGAAAATGATTATGGAAATGATATTAAAAATTAAGGATATGTTGTTTTGAGTATGAGAAATTAGTATTGACTATGGGGTAGATTAATGGGACTTAAGTTGCATTCAAAATTGTGTAATGCTTTGAGCATGTATAGATACTAATTATTGTTAATCTTTAGGCCACGTAGATCCGACGTCACCTGTGGATCCCGAAGTTTCAGGTCGAGGTGTACAGTGAGATCATCTCAAGGATTGTGAGTAGACGACAACTATAGTTATTTGAAATTTCTTTAATTATAATTATATATATATTTTTTAGCATAATATTTATTTTACGTATTAAAGGTATATACGATATTTAATCATATGAATTAATTTGTTATTAAATTATTTTTATTTCAAGAAATATTATATCGAGTAAGCTGGTTGATTTATGAAATATGATTATACATAGAATTTGACGTACATGGTTTTGGCTCCACCTGACTTAATGTATGAGACTATACCCTTGATCGGAATAAGAGAGCTGCGTGCTACGCCTTTGTGGTGGGAGCCACCTCTGGAGTCCCAATTTCGTGATATTAGACTGGGGTATGGGAGCTGCGTGCTACGCCTTTGTGGTGGGAGCCATCTCCAGAGTCCCTATCCCGTTATATTTGCCTTTTGGGGGCACATCATAGCGACACATATGCCTTTGGGGCATCCTATGGTGGTATTGGCCTTTGGGGCCGGCTACTAGTATGCATACATGGATATTGCCTGGTTATTTCATGGATGTATTCTTATGCATGACAGTAAGATGGAGCCCAACTATACGTAACTTGATCTACTTCACAGATTTTATACATTGATTTAATATTATAATATTGTTATACATTTGAAAACCTTGTTACGTCTTTGAATTACTCATTATGGTTTTATTATTATTTATTTTGAAAATGTCAATTATGCTTTACAGATTACCATTATAGTTTTCACACGCTTTAAATGTTGTCTACTCATTGAGATATTCATATATCTCACCTCTTCTTATTTCTCATTTTCAGGACACAATTAGGTGTCGGGATTGCTGCCTTCCTCTACTTTCCGCTTCAAGAGTATATTGACGTGGTGGGCATCATATCTGAATTTCTAGAGGATTTGATCTCTTGATGTTTTTATCTAGTAAACCTTGCTGAGATAGGTTTACTTCTGGATATATTGTATATATTTGAAGATATGAGACAATAGATCAATATGTTTTGATTTGAGCATAAATTGATCATGGATAATTTTTGAATATGTATGGATATATGTGATAATAATATTGAGGAATATTGCTGGTTGAGGATATGAATTGAGTGTTATTTGTAGGAGGGTTATATTTTAGATAGAAAGAAAACTCTGCCAGATTTTAGGTAGATTATCCGGACAAGGTGTTACAATTTGGTATCAGAGCAAGGTTATAGGTCTTATAGACTTAGAAACTGTTTGTTGAAGTATTAAAATATTGTCACTTGTGTAGGAAATCAAACACGATGCCACCACGTCGAAGAGGAAGGACTAGAATCAATCCCCTACGCCAAAATAGGGATAGGAATAGGAATGTGAATATTGATGAGCAAATTGGAGAACAAGCTTCAGCTGCTGGTTCATCTTCTGTTGCTGCACCCTCAGTAGCACCTCCAGCAGTTGATCTTAATTTAGCTGAGGTAGTTGCGACCTTGGCAAGAGTAATTCCCGCTTTGACTATCCCTGCTGAAAAGGGGATAGTTGATTACTGTAAAGATCTGAAGAATATGGGTTGCAAGATTTTCACGGGGTCTTTGGATTCAGATTTAGCCTGGTCATGGCTACAAAAAATTGAGACTACTTCCATTACTCTTCAGATTCCCGAGCCTATGAGGTTACCATGTGCGGTGCAATTTTTGGAGGATCATGCACACACATGGTGGAAAACTACAGTGCAAAGGTATGCTGGACGTCCTGCCATAACCTGGGCAGATTTTCGAAGAGAGTTTGAAGAAAAATACTTTTCTCGGGCCTTGCGGGAAAAGAAATGGACTGAGTTTATGAATTTAGAACAGGGTGGTATGTCAGTAACAGAGTATGAGCAAAAATTCAGTGAACTATCAGAATTTGCTCCATCGATAGTAGCCAACGATGCTGACAGATGCAAGAAATTCCAAGATGGGCTAAATGTTAGTATTCGAGATAGGTTGACGACCCTGGATACAGATGACTTTAATAAATGGGTCAACATGGCAATCAAAGCTGAACAAAATCTGAAAGAAATGAAAGATAGAGAAGAGAAGTTCAGAAAAAGAAAAGGGCAGTCCTCCAGTGAGGATGTGAGGCCTAAGAAAAGTTATGTAGAAAGCAGTGTCAGTGGTTACAAACCTTCGAGATTTCAAGAGAGATAAGACAGAAAACCTATTAGTGGTTCTTCTAGCAGATTTATCATCGGACCTCAATAGCAGACTAGATCGCTACCTGGGAGGTCAAGAGGACCTCGTACATTGACTTATCCTCAGTGTCCCTATTGTGGGAGGAATCACCCTGGTGAATGTTGGAGACTACAGGGTGTGTGTTTTTACTGCAAAGAACTGGGACACATGAAACGAGATTGTCCCAAGCTGGAGAACAAGGGAGTTACTAGTCAGTTGTCAGTGGGTCAAAGGGAAAGGACCCAACCTACTGCTGCACATCAGCCGACAGTAGTTAGAGATAGAATTGGGGTACAATCTCAAGTTGGTTCATCTACTGGCCCTCGACAGAGTGGACAGCCTAGTAGACCTCGAACTGCAGCCAGAATTTATGCTATGACCCAACAACAGGCTCAGGCTACTCCTGAAGTGGTTACATGTACTCTCCCAATTTCTAAGGCAAATGCTAGGATCTTAATAGATCTGGGTGCAACTCATTCTTTTGTTGCTAATTCATATGTCATGCATTTGGGTAGAGAGTCTAGGAGGTTAGACATCCCTATGGTCGTTAGTACCCCAGTGGGAGAAACTTTGAAAATTGATGTGGTTTATCCGGACGTTATGGTTCAGGAGCATGAATTATCAGTTAATTTGTTTCCATTAGGAATGTATGATTTTTTTGTGATTTTGGGAATGGATTGGTTGTCTAAACACAATGCAGTGATAGATTATTTTTCCAAAACTATGACTTTTAAGAAGACGGGAGACTTGGAGTTTACCTTTCAAGGAGAAAGGAAAGTTTTACCTTCTTGCCTTATCTCCAAGATGGCAGCCAATAGATACTTGCAAAAAAGGTATTTTGCTTACCTTGCTTATGTGATTAACAAGGACATACATGAGGCAAAGTTGGAAACTATACCTGTGGTCAAAGAGTTTCCTGAGATCTTCCCTGAAGAATTGGTCGGTTTACCTCCTGACAGGGAATTGGAGTTTACTATCGATTTAATCCCTGGCAGTGCTCCTATCTCTCAGGCACCCTATAGAATGGCACCTTCGGAGCTAAATGAATTGAAAGTGCAGTTGCAAGACCTAGTTGATAGAGGATTCATTCGGCCTAGTACTTTACCGTGGGGAGCACCGATTTTATTTGTAAAGAAAAATGATGGATCTTTACGATTGTGTATCGACTACCGGAAACTGAACAAGGTCACCATTAAGAATAAGTATCCTTTGCCAAGGATTGATGACTTGTTTGATCAGTTGCAAGGTGCAAGTGTGTTCTCCAAAATAGACCTAAGATCGGGTTATCATCAATTGAAGATTAAAGAATCTGATATTCCAAAGACTGCTTTTAGAACTCGATATGGTCATTATGAATTCTTAGTTATGCCTTTTAGGCTAACTAATGCACCTACAGTCTTTATGGATTTGATGAATAGGGTGTTTCGACCCTACTTAGATAAGTTTGTTATTGTTTTCATCGATGACATCCTAGTTTATTCCAGGAATAAGGATGATCATGTAAGCTATTTGAGAACGGTGTTGCAGACTATGCGTGAAAAGCAACTTTATGCTAAATTTTCCAAGTGTGAATTCTGGCTAGACAAAGTAGCATTCCTTGGTCACGTAGTATCTAAGGAAGGGATTTTTGTGGATCCACAAAAGATAGAAGCTGTAGTTGCTTGGGAAAGACCCACTAATGTCACAGAAGTTAGGAGCTTTCTCGGATTGGCAGGGTACTATCGAAGATTCGTGGAAAGATTTTCCATGATTGCCTCTCCTTTGTCAAAACTAACAAGGAAGCATGCTAAGTTTGAGTGGACTGAAGAATGTGAGCAAGCTTTCCAAGAGCTTAAGCGTAGATTGACCACAACACCAGTTCTTACACTATCATCAGGGACTGGAAGCTTTGTGGTATACAGTGATGCCTCGAGGCGAGGTTTGGGTTACGTTTTGATGCAACATGGGAAGGTGATAACTTATGCTTCTCGACAACTGAAACAGCATGAGCAAAACTATCCCACTCATGATTTATAGTTGGCGGCAGTGGTGTTTGCACAGAAAATTTGGAGGCATTATTTATTTGGAGAAAAATGTACAATCTACATCGATCATAAGAGTCTGAAATATCTGATGGATCAGAAAGAATTAAATTTGAGGCAAAGGAGATGGTTGGAATTGATAAAAGATTATGACTGTGTAATTGACTACCACCAGGAAAGGCCAATGTAGTGGCCGATGCTCTTAGTAGAAAGTCTTCTAGTTCTCTTGCTCATATCCGAGCGATTCAGAAACCCTTACAAAATGAGTTGAAGTATTTACCTTTAGAATTGATGATTGATGAGAATAATCTCCTAATAGCCCACTTGAAGGTTAAACCGATTCATATTGATTCGATACGTGAAGCACGGAATAATGACCCTATGTTGGTAAAGTTAAATCAAGAAGTAAGGGATGGCGTGAGGACTGACTTTCAAATAAAGGATGATGATGTACTGATAATGAAAAATAGGCTTTGTGTGCCTCAGGATGAAGAACTCCGGAAGGTAATTTTGGAGGAAGCTCATAATGCACCATACGCGTTACATCCCGGTAGTGTGAAGATGTATTGAACCTTAAGAGTACATTATTGGTGGCAAGGTATGAAACGGGACATAGCTAAGTTTGTTTCTAGATGCTTGGTATGCCAACAAATTAAAGTCGAGCATCAAAAACCTTCTGGGAAATTGAACCCCCTACCTATTCCTCAATGGAAGTGGGAAGATATTGCTATGGATTTTGTTTCGGGATTACCAAGAACACAGTCTGGTTATGACAACATTTGGGTGATTGTTGATCGTTTGACAAAATCAGCTCACTTTTTGCCAGTCAAGAAGACTTTTCCATGGAAAGACTGGCTAAACTTTATGTGAACGAAATTGTTAGGTTACATGGTGCCCCAGTATCGATTGTATCTGATCGAGACCCCCGATTCACATCTTGATTTTGGCCAAGTTTACAGAATGCTATGGGCACTAAACTCAAGTTCAGTACTGCTTTTCATCCTCAGACGGATGGACAATCTGAACGGACAATTCAAATTCTGGAAGATATGTTCAGATCTTGTATTATGGAATTCATAGGAAACTGGGATGAACACTTGCCTCTAGCAGAATTTGCATATAACAATAGTTATCAGTCCAGCATCGACATGGCTCCGTTTGAAGCTTTGTATGGAAGGAAGTGCAGAACTCCGGTGTGTTGGGATGATACAGATGAAAGGAAATTACTAGGTCCAGAAATTGTTATGATGACTGCAGACAAAGTTAAGGTAATTCGGGAAAAGATAAAAATAGCTCAAGATCGACAAAAGTGTTATGCAGATAAACGGAGAAAAGATTTAGAGTTTGAAGTTGGTGATATGGTATTTTTGAAAGTGACTCCTTGGAAGGGAGTAATCCGGTTTGGAAGACGAGAAAAGTTGGGTCCTCGATATATAGGGCCGTATGAGATCATTGAACGGATTGGCCCAGTTGCTTATAGATTGGCCTTACTAGAAGAATTGTCACGAATTCATAATGTGTTCCATGTTTCTATGCTCCGAAAGTACATTTTCGATTCTTCACATATATTGAAGGACTTGCCTATGGAAATTGAGGAAAATTTAACTTATGAAGAGCAACCGGTTGAGATTTTAGATAGAAAGGACCAAGTTCTAAGGACTAAGACTATTCCATTAGTGAAAGTTCTTTGGAGGAATCATTCATATGAAGAAGCTACATGGGAAAGGGAGGAAGATATGCGGACTCAATATCCTCACTTGTTCAATCAAGTTGAAAGTAAATTTCGAGGACGAAATTTTTCTTAGGGGGGTAAGTTGTAACAACCGAGGTTACATATAATCATGTAAAGTTAAATTTCAAAAATTTTAAGGACAAACTTGGAAATTGGTAAGAAGTTATAAGTGAAGGAAATAAAGGAAGAAAGGATCAAATTGAACATATTAAAAAGTTTAGGGGCTTAATGGTTATTTATAAAAAGTTGAGGGACCAATATGCAATTATACCAAAAACAAAAAAATATCTCTTATGTTCATTTTATCTCCCGAAAACACTAGAATTTTTCATTCAATTCTCCAAGTAGCAGCCAGCTTCCTATCCTCCCTCTCTCAAAATTATCTTCAAACAACTCCACCAAAATCTCAACAACAATTACATCCAAGGTTAGTTTCTTGATAAATTCTTCCTTTTCTTTAGATATTTTACTTGAGCATGCTAAGATCTTAGCTCCATAAACATGTTAAGGTCTGAAATCCATCTATTAAGTATGAATTTTACTCAACTTGGTAAGAATTAAAAGGATTTGAAAGCATGAACAAGAAAATGGGAAGAAAAAGCAAAACATGGGAAGTTGAGCATGCTTGCTGTTCGGATTTTCTGGGTTCGGCACATCAGGGTTTATATTTTTTTGATATTTTTCCTAGAAACTAGACTTCAATATGAGAATTTTGGTATTTGAATCACCCAAAACCAATAAGCGGTTAAAAAGATAAAATTCGGTGAAGTTTGCTGTTCTGTGTTGACCCCTGTTTCAGCATAGTTTCGGGATTTATCAAATTTGATCAAAATTTTGTTCTAATTGTATAAGTTAGTTATTTTCTTCATAAATTAGACATATTGGTTGAAATAAACCAATTGGAATCACTTCCAAATTCCTTACCAAACTCAAGTTATGATTTTCTAATCTAACTTGATATTAAGGAATTTATTGCTTAAGATAAATATAGTACTAAAGGATGGTTATGGATTATGAAAATCTCTAAGGCATGGAATACTAGAAAGGAATTTGATAAGGACATGATTATGGAGTTGAATTATGGAGAAAATGATTATGGAAATGATATTAAAAATTAAGGATATGTTGTTTTGAGTATGAGAAATTAGTATTGACTATTGGGTAGATTAATGGGACTTAAGTTGCATTCAAAATTGTGTAATGCTTTGAGCATGTATAGATACTAATTATTGATAATCTCTAGGCCACGTAGATCCGACGTCACCTGTGGATTCCGAAGTTTCAGGTCGAGGTGTACAGTGAGATCATCTCAAGGATTCTGAGTAGACGACAACTATAGTTAATTGAAATTTCTTTAATTATAATTATATATATATATTTTTAGCATAATATTTATTTTACGTATTAAAGGTATATACGATATTTAATCATATGAATTGATTTGTTATTAAAGTATTTTTATTTCAAGAAATAGTATATCGAGTAAGTTGGTTGATTTATGAAATATGATTATACATAGAATTTGACGTACATGATTTTGGCTCCACCTGACTTAATGTATGAGACTATACCCTTGATCGGAATACGGGAGCTGCGTACTACGCCTTTGTGACGGGAGCCACCTCCAGAGTCCCAATTCCGTGATATTAGACTGGGGTATGGGAGCTGCGTGCTACGCCTTTGTGGTGGGAGCCACCTCCAGAGTCTCTATCCCGTTATATTTTCCTTTTGGGGGCACATCATAGCGACACATATGCCTTTGGGGCGTTCTATGGTGGTATTGGCCTTTGGGGCCGGCTACTAGTATGCATACATGGATATTGCCTGGTTATTTCATGGATGTATTCTTATGCATGACAGTAAGTTGGAGCCCAACTATACGTAACTTGATTTACTTCACAGATTTTACACATTGATTTAATATTATATTATTGTTATACATTTGAAAACCTTGTTACGTCTTTGAATTACTCATTATGGTTTTATTATTATTTATTTTGAAAATGTCAATTATGCTTTACAGATTACCATTATAGTTTTCACACGCTTTAAATGTTGTCTACTCATTGAGATATTCATATATCTCACCTCTTCTTATTTCTCATTTTCAGGACACAGTTAGGTGTCAGGATTGCTGCCTTCCTCTACTTTCCGCTTCAAGAGTATATTGACGTGGTGGGCATCATATCTAAATTTCTAGAAGATTTGATCTCTTGATGTTTTTATCTAGTAAACCTTGCTGAGATAGGTTTACTTCTGGATATATTGTATATATTTGAAGATATGAGACAATAGATCAATATGTTTTGATTTGAGCATAAATTGATCATGGAAATTTTTTGAATATGTATGGATATATGTGATAATAGTATTGAGGAATATTGCTGGTTGATGATATGAATTGAGTGTTATTTACAGGAGGGTTATAGTTGAGATAGAAAGAAAACTCTGTCGGATTTTCGGTAGATTATCCGGACAGGGTGTTACAAGGCATCTTCAAGGGATAGCCATTGGATGAGATAAAAAAAATAACTACCTAGCTTCTAGAAGGAAGCCAACCGACCACTACAAGGGGAGAGGGCTTTCTCTTTCATTTTTCACTGATTCACACTCTTGTTTGGCTGATTTTCTCTCCATTTTTTAAAGGCAAAAAGAAAAGAAAAGAAAAGAAATGAAAGTTAGAAGAGAAAAAGCTTGCAATATAGCTTCTAGAGGATGCTTTAAGCACCATACTCTTGCACGTTCCTTGATTTTCTATTCTTGATTTGCTGTTTTGATTGCTATTTTGGTGAGTTTCTTTTGATTTTCCTTTTTAAAATAAGTATTTTTAAGTTTCTTCTTCAAGTCCTTCTTGATACTTTCTTGTAAAAGCTTTTTGAATTTTTTTTCTCTTATTTTTGGGGTGGTTGAATGGCCTATTGTTTTTATGTAGTTGCTGTTTGCTTTTTTATTTCATGTTATTAGTGGTATTTAACAAGTTTTGATGCTTTAAATTTTCTTCAAATACATAAATATGAAGCTTGTTTTGAGTTGGTTGCTTGCTTGTTTCCATTGTTGAGTTTATTATCGTGTTATCATGTTTATTTTATTTGTCTTGCATTTTTGATTTTTTGTTTTCAAAGTGTTTAAGTTTGTTTATGATTTACATTTTGTTAATCCATGTGTTTGTGAAAATGCCTACTGGTTTTCATGCATGATTTAAGTATTATTCTTTAGCTATGCATGTTATTGTGTTAAGTGTTTGTGAAAATGACCTTGTTCATTGGACCATTCGGCTACCCCTCTTTCTTATGCTTTATGTGTGCATTTTTACTATGCTAGTTGATAGGTTTTCATTTCTATGATATATTGTTGTGTATTTTGTTTAAGTATGCTATATGTTTGTGTATTTGCCATGCATTTTTTAGCTTTAGATTGTGCTTGCATTATCATGCATGTCATGCATTTTAGACCTAAGTTACATTAAATGCCATGCAAGTTCATGTTAGGTCTAGGTCATTTTATTGATGCCATGCATTTTTCATGTCAGTTAGGTTTTAAATCATGCATTTCATACATCATATTTGCTGTATTTTCATGCATTTCATGTCATGGCCACATGATTTATGACTTAGACCAATCAATGGTTCAAAGTCATGCTCATTTTGAGCATACTTGTGAAAAATTAAAGAGTTGTCAAATTGATTATTCTACCTTTGTGATTTTCTTTACTTAGCCAAATTTTGCCTAACTTTTTAAAAGTGTTAGCTACTGTTTGTGAGTCTTTAGGAAAGTCTCTAACATTTTTACTTTGATTTTTAAATGATTTTACCAAAGGCAAAAAAATGTGTTTTGGCAAAACAGTTTTTTCACCCAGTACTCGTACTTTCTCAATTTTTTTGGGTAGTCATCTTTAACCAGAAAATTAAGCCAATTTTTCCCCATGTATTTTTACATGTTCTGAGTCTCTAGTATTTCTTTTATAAAGATTTTTATGAAATTTTAAAAATATATTAAAAAATCATGTTCTAAAACTGGATAGTGGAGTCAGATTTGAATTTAAAAAAAATTCTTTTTTTTTGTTTTGGCTAAGTTACTTAGAGAGGACTGATTAAGAAGTTTAGCTACTGTCTTCGGGTAGTTTTTAAACTCTAAAAATAATTTTATTAACCTCGGGTTAAGGGTGGTCAAGTCCGAGATTTTAAACTTAGGAAATTAGAGTCATTTAAATGGGTTTAGTTAGGTTTTTTTTTTTTTTTTTTTTTTTTTTTTTTTAAATCTAAGTTTTCCAAAATTATTTTCAAACAATCAAAAAGTTTTTTGTTTTAGAATATTTAATTTGATATATTTTCCTAAGGTATTCGGATATCTTTTTAGATATACGGATTTCCTTAATTAAAGGAAAAAACACATTCTCATGCATTGCATTTTCCATATTCATGCATACTATATATATGTGATTTTGCTATGATAATTTCCATGGTGTTGTTATTATTTTTTATTTATATTTTTGATGTTATGTTGTTTATTATATGGTTTTGAATATTTCATGATATCCTATGCTTTTTATTTAGTTATTTTTGTCATAATATTTAGCATATACTATGTTCATGCATTATTATTTTTATTTTTATTTTCATGCATATTATTTGTTAGCATTATTTTATGTTTCATGTCATTTCATATCATTTAGATTATATGCCATATCATTTAATTTGCCATGTCATTTAAATCATTTTATTCCATTTAGAATATATCATGTGACTTAGGATATTTCATTACATTCAGAATATATTATGTTACCTAGGTCATTTCATTTCATTTATAATATATTATGTCACTTAGGATATTTCATTTCATTTAGAATATATCATGTGACTTAGGATATTTTATTTCATATAGAATATATTATGTTACCTAGGTCATTTTATTTCATTTAGAATATATCATATGACTTAGGATATTACATTTCATATAGAATATATCATGTTACCTATGTCATTTCATTTCATTTAGAATATATCATATGACTTAGTATATTTCATTTCATTTAGAATATGCTATGACATTTAAATTATATCATTCCATTTAGGTTGCATTATATTATCTAGACTTTGCTATGTCATTTTATTTATGTTACACATATTCATATTTTTTTAAAATATTTTGAAAAAGGTAATGATTTTCAATAAAATAAAGATATTCCCGAATTAAAATAATTCATGAGTTCTCTACCGGGTTTGCTGGGGAGGATATCATCAATTATCATTAATAACGGAATATCTTCTTTAAAACGAGAATGATTCGAAAAGTTTTCCAAACTAATAAAAATTTCTATATTTTACCACGTTTGTTGGAGAATATAGCAAAATTTTGAATTTATAAATTCCGGATCATTTTCAAATAAAAATGGAATTATTTTTCTTTAAATTGGGAATTAACTTGAAATACTAAATTTAAAACCGACTTTTTTACCGAGACTTGAGATCACACACGATTAGTAAGGTACCATTTTATACGGGCGTTGTGGGGGTGCTAATCCTTCCCCACACGTAACTGAGTCTCGAACCAGCGTCTTTGATTTCTCAGGTTTAAAACGCAGACTTGAAATTGGTTTTAAAAATATTTTAATTAATTTTAAAATGTTTTATAAAACCGGTTTTAATAGGTGGCTGATCACACCTAGCTAAAAAAGATTGCTGGCGACTCCATGTCTTTTTCAAGGTAATTTTCTTTTCAAGAGGAATTAAGTCGACTTTTCCTCGATTTTTTTAATGTCACGCTTAACGAATAATAAAGTCTTGCGATGAGACTTGTTATTTTTTAGGTTGTGACAGCTTGGCGACTCCGCTGGGAAGATTTAGAGAGTCAGGCCTAGAACTAGTCGTGTGCTATCAAAGTCTCGATTTTGTTGGTTTAATTGATATTTAATTTTAATTCCCATATTTTTTTTAAAAAAAATAAGGAGAATTTTGAAAATAATAAAATGCTCTTAAATATGTCTATATTCATGTGCATACTTATTATAATTTTTTTTGGTTATTTTGGTGCATATATTCATTTATTCATTTATTGATTAATTGATGATTTATGTTGTTTAATCTTGTTGGGCCATTTAGAATAAGAGATGTAGAATAGGTGGTGAAAGGTTTGTTATTTCTCCTCACACACTACACGTGCATTTGCATATCATGAGCCCTATACCCAGGTTCTGTCCTTTTAGGTGGGAGCAAAGTAACTAAGCCTTCGTGATTAACAATCCGCATGGGCTAGTGAAACACTTCCAGAGTACTAAATTACCTAAGCCTTTGTGATTAACAATCCGCATGGGCTAGGGAAATAGACTCTAACGAATTGAACCCGCTTTTATCGGGGTGCCTTACTAGCCTTCACCGATGACAGTGAGAACAATTCGGGGCTTTTAGAACTAATTCACCTTCATATAGTAAACCTAGGCGAAGCCATGTTGGATTTCCAATTGGATATCTCGAAGTTAAGAACACATGGAGGAATATTTCCAATCCTTTTACCTTCTATTCTACTTTTCGAATAAGTTTATTTTTGAAAATTGGGCCATGATGAACGTATATCACAATTCTCGTAATAAGTGTTGGTGTTTCGTCCCAGGGGTGTTATAATGCCGAAATTTTCTTGGTATCCTCAGGGATAATTATTGTTTTGAATTATATGTTTTTTTTTTTGTATTATTCGAATTTATTCCCGTTACTAATTCATTTTCTTTTTGTTGTTTTTGTTGTTGCATTCTTGTCATTATTTTTGCACATGGAAAGCTATTGGTCTCGGGATAATATTCAACCAAAAGGGCTTCCATGGAAAGTCAAAATGTCTCAGTGGTCGAGAAACATTTAGAGGTTAGGAAGCAGTCCGAGAAAGGTCAGCAGGATAATGGGGATTGTTTGAAAATGGGATATGTGTCAGTATTGTCAGCCGAGGTTGATCTTACCATCAGGAAAAATGATCTTCGGGAATTGATGGATATATGGAATTAATGGAACATATCAGAAAAAAAGCCTTCACTTAGACTTATGGGGACATAGCACTGTTAGTTCAGGTTAAGGTCAGTGGTGAGGTGATCCGAGCTGTGGTGCAATTCTGGAATCCCGCTTATCGGTGTTTTACTTTCAACCGAGAGGATATGACTCCAACCATAGAGGAATATTCAACCTTGCTGCATATTGAGAACGTTATTCCCGACCGTATTTATTTGAAGGATACAAAGACATCGGGTTTCAAGCAAAAGATGTCTAGGATTCTGGGAGTGGAAAGAAATTAGTCGAAAGCCATGTTATCCTGAAAGGGGTAAGTCACTGTATCTCATGGGATGTTTTATAGACCTTAATTCACGGCCATTCAAGTAAGGAGACGGTTAGGAATATTTTTGCTTTGGCTATCTATGGTTTAGTTATCTTCCCAAAGACATTAGGATATGTGGATGTGGCGATATTTGATATTTTTGAGAGGCTTGAGCAGAGGATAAACCCAGCTCCAACAATTATAGCAGAAACAATCCGATCTCTGAATTTCTGTAGACGAAAAGAAAAATGGCATTTTATAGGTTGTATACAACTTCTTTACATATGGGTTCAGAGCCATTTTTGTAAACAGGAGAGTTTCCCTCTTCGCTCGTATTAGAAGCCTTTTGCACCAATTGGAGAATTTCTTAAGAGGGATTGGCTTGAAAATAGGTCTGGGGAACAATGGATCAACATATTCCGGAATATCAGGGTTGAGATGGTAATTTAGAGGGCTCCATGGATAGCTCCTATGCCGACATTGTACAAGTGTGGAGATAAAGCTTCTGTTCCATTATTAGGAGTATGGGGAGGAGTGAGCTATGCACCACTGCTGGTACTAAGACAATCAGAATCCCGTCAGTTTACTCATACTACCCATGACCTTAGTGATTTGGAATTTGCTTATGGAGAAGATGGATACTCGGGAAAGGTAAGTGAGATTGTAGTAGCATGGAAGGAAACTCATCGGGTGGAGATAGCTAGATATGCTGACATCGTCACACCTGATTACCTGGTATGGAGGGAATTGAGGGTTAACGATAGGTTGTTGACATCAGATGGAAAAGAGGTCCAGTTCATGAGTCCACCACCTAAGGAAGCACCATCAGAGTTAGGAATTGCAAGGGCAAAATTCGAAAAAGAAAATGCCCAAAAGAGCAAAGAGATTGCCCGGCTGCAAGAAGAGCTTGAGGACATGAAAAAAGGGAATCAGCTCGAGAAAGAGAAAAGGAAAAGATCAAGAGAGAAAGGGACATTGCTAAGAGTGATCTTCAGGAATTACACTTGGATAACAAGAGATACCACTTCCTGGGAATGGGAGCAAGAGGTCAAAAACCTTAAGAATGAGAATAACTATTAGAAAGAGAGAGCAAAGCATGAGGAAGCCCGAGCCAATCAACTGGAGAAACAAGCTAAGGAAAGCTTACACGGTGATGCTTCTGCTGACGTTCAAAGGACCGTGAAAAAGTAGGGGTCAGATTGAAGAGCAAGGCAATCAAAAGAGGACAGTAAAAAAAAAAGTCCAAGATCTCGAGGGAGTTACTATAGGACCGATGTTTTGTAATAGCATTTTGAATTAGGATAAACAAATTATCAGATTGTCTTAAGTAGTGATCTTTTATCTTTGATGTATTTAGTTCTAGGAAATCAATGAAAGACCGTTTGGTTGGAATTATCCCGGGGCAATACTTTTAAATGCATTCATCATTCATTTGTTCTTTCCTTTATATATTTTGTTTGTTCATTCATTCATATTTATAGTCATTCATACATTTATACTATAAGATTATTCATGCACTTATTCATTTATTTATTTATTTATTTTTTATAATTATTCATTCATATTCATACACTTAGTCATTTACTTATTTGTTCATTCATTAACATTTAGTTATTCATTCATTCATTATTTTTTTATAAAATAAAAAATGTGTCAATAAATTCCAATTCATGGTTTTCAAAACTTAAGAAACAATTGGTCGCACTCAGAAAGAATCAAATTTTCGACACCCTGACAATACTCGATCTCAAGCCAGAGCTATGGAGAACGATCAGCTTGCTAGAATAGAAATGATGGAAAGAACTGAAAAAGAATTGCAGGAACAATTGGCTAAGTCTCAGGAGGAGTCACGAGAACAGATGACTAAACTCATGGAAATGATGACTGCCATGATGAGGTAGAAATGGCTAGGGGAAAATTTAGTTACAGGAATAGGGGCAGTAAACCAGGAAGGCCGACCTGAGGTAGTACATCAGAATGGCCAGACATCCCAGCATGTGGGAAATGAACTTCCAACTGGGGCAGCATCTTCTATTTACATCCAACCAGCAGCTGAGGTACAGAATTTTGGTCCTAAAAAGGGTAACATTGGGGTTAATCCAATTGATGTGGATGTTCCAGACTTTGAGGAATTGGCTGAAAAGGAAAAGGCAAAGATGGCCGAGCTAAAGAAGTTGAAACGACAGAATCCCAGAAAAAATATCAGCTGCTGGAGGAAAGATTGAGGGCAGTTGAAGGGGCGGAGGTATTTGGCAGTCTAGATGCCAAAGAGATGAGTTTAGTGCATGGTCTAGTGATTCCTTCAAAGTTCAAAGTACCAGACTTTCAAAAATATAACGGAACTACTAACCCATCAGCACATCTGACCATGTAAAATTGCTTAACCACTATGTTCAGGATAGTTTGACATGACGAAGATGAAAAATTGCTTAACCACTATGTTCAGGATAGTTTGACAGGGTCCGTAACTCGATGGTATAACCAGCTTACCCGTACTAAGATCCGTTCCTGGATGGATCTAGCCAAAGCTTTCATGGAACAATACAAGCATGTGAAGGACATGGTGCCTGACCGTCTAACTCTGCAAAACATGGAAAAAAAGCTATTGAAAGCTTTAAAGAATATTCTCAGAGATGGAGAGACCTGGCTACACAAGTACAACCTCCTTTGACCAACAAGGAAACTATAGTGCTTTTCATAAATACCCTGAAAGCACCTTATTAAGATAAATTGGTGGGGAGTGCCACCAAGGACTTTGCACATATGGTAATATCCTGGGAGATGATAGAGTCGGCCATTAAGAACGGGAAAATAGAAAGGGGTGAGTCTGCTACCCCGAAGAGGGTTTTCCCTGCAAAGAAGAAAGAGGAGAGACATGCAATTAGCTTCAATCAATACCCCTATACACCTCTCATACCATATACACCTCCCAGGCCCTATACTCCTCCTATATCTTATGCACTTCCTACACCCTAGACACCTTACCCGGGGTATAATCCGTACTACCCCAATGTGAACCATCTTACCCAAAATCCATTTCCCTAAACCAATATACCACAACAGCCTTTTCCTACTGGCATATCCCCACAGATAAATCTTCCCTGAAACACTGTCCCAAACACTCAAGGTGCTGGACGCAATGATCAACATTCACCAAGGAATGATCAGAAACCCCAATTTGATTCGATTTCTACCACCTATGGTGTGCTATATCCTAAACTGTTGCAAAGTCAACTTGTTGCACCTGTATACCTCAAACTTTTGGCACCACCATATCCAAGGTGGTACAACGTAAATGTTAGTTGTGCATATCATGCAGGGATCCAGGGCATTCGACTGAGGACTGTATTGCCTTTTAAAAAAAAAAGTGCAAAGTTTTATTAATACTAGGTGGTGAAGTTCGGGATAAGGAATGGGTCGAATATAGCAGGAAATCCATTACCCGATCATGCTGAGAACCGGGTAAATACAGTATTGACAGGGGAAGAAAGAAGGTTGAAAAGACATGTCAGTGAAGTCAAGACTCGAATGATAAAAGTGTGGGTTGAAATGGTAAAAGCGAGAATGGTCATGTCAGTGAAGTCAAGACTCCAATGATAAAAATGTGGGTCGAAATGCTAAAAGCGAGAATGGTGGAGGATGGTGACAGTTTAAAAATGGTTGCAAACAGGGTGGAGGATTAGTGCCCGTTCCATGGATGTAAAGGTCATATCATACAGGAATGCGAAGACTTTCTGGCTAAAGTCCAAAAGATGATGGATGAGGGGTAAGCCCATTTTTATGAAAAAATAAAGGATGAAGTAGAGATTATTGAGAATGCAGCTGGCTATGGAATAAGAAGACCTTTGATGATCTATTACGATGAACCAGAGAAGCCTACTCCGATTATTGAGGAAATTGCGCCTAAGCTAATCATAGATTTGTCTTCTTCCTTTTCATACAAGGAAAACAAAGCTGCACCATGGAAATATGACTGCAGCATGGTTATGCTAGGGTCTTCAAGTCAGCAAGATATTACAGGTGTGGGGCACTTAACACGAAGTGGAAGGTGTTATGCCCTTGAGGTTGTTGAATAGGGATCAACAAGAAAAGATGAAGGAATGGACAAAGGGAAGAAAGCAGCTGAACCAATCCATATTGAGATGGATTTTTCAAAAGAAGTAGAAAGAGGATCAGCCCCAGTTAACAAAATAAAAGAGCCAGTGAATCAAAAGGAGGCTTGCGGGTTTTTAAAGTTCATAAAACATAGTGAGTATAGTGTGGTTGAGCAATTGCAGCGTCAGCCAGCAAGAATCTCCATCTTATCTTTGCGATTAAACTCGGAGCCACACAAAAATGCCCTGTTGAGAGTGTTGAATCAGGCATATGTGGCTAATAACATATCGGTAGAAAAATTAGACAGGCTGGTGGGAAACATTGCGGCAGACGATCATATATATTTCAGTTATGATGAAATACCACCCAATGGTATTGGGTCCACAAAGGCTTTTCACATAACAACCACTTGCAAGGGGCATATACTACCAAGGATGCTTCTGGATAATAGTTCTTCATTAAATGTAATGCCCCTGGCAACCCTGTCTAAGTTTCCAATTGATATTTCTTATATGCTGCCAAGTTGCACAGCAGTCAGAGCTTTTGATGGTACCAAGAGAGAGGTAATGGGAACTATTGAGGTTCCTCTGGAGATAGGCCCATGCACCTATACGGTGAACTTTCAGGTCATGGATATTAATCCGTCCTATAATTGCTTGTTGTGAAGGCCGTGGATACATTCAACAGGGGCTGTACCCTCATCTCTCCACCAAAAGCTAAAATTTATGATGAAAGGCCGTTTGGTCACTGTATCAGGAGAAGAGGACATAATAGCCTCTGCATCTACTGAATCTCCTTATGTTGAACCCAATGAAGATGCCGTAGAATATTCATTTCGGTCTTTGGAATTCTTAAATGCGATTTTCGTCGCTAAAGGACGAAAAATTCCAAAACCAAAGTTGTCCAAGAACGCAAGGCTGGGAGTAAGAACTACAGTGGGAAAGGGTTGCAGGGCTGGAAAAGGTCTTGGAAAATATCTTCAAGGGATGGCCCGAGCAATGGAAGTAGTGGGAAAGAAAGATCGATTTGGATTAGGGTATCTTCCGAAGGCCCATGAGAAGAGGAAACAAGTTGAAAAAAATTGACAAAGGAGGATGGCTCGTCTCACGGGTATGGATATTGAGTGGGAGCCTATGACTTTCCTACCAATCCTTCACAGCTTTCGCCCTGCTGGTTTTCTATTCGGAGAAAAAAATTCAGAAGATGTACTCATAATGATCGAGCAAGCTTTTGAAAAGTTCCATGTGAATAAGGGTGGGCAGATATAGGATATGGTGATTTGCATGACTGGGAAGGAAGGAATGGAAAGTGACAATGCGAACTGGATAGTGCGACCTTGTCCACCAGGATATAGACTGACCAATTGGAGTGCGACTGAGTTGCCCATAGTTTTTAAGTCTATTCCAAAGTAACACTTTAAAAAACAATCTTAATTATCTTTACCTAGAGATATTAAAAGTTTTTTTTTTCTGTAATGGGCTTTTTGTTTAACATTTTCATTCAATAAATAACAAGCACGATGCATTTTATTCATATTGTTGTGTCCATATTCTTTCATTTATGCTATTTTATTGTGCTTTTATTATATATATTTTCCTATATTGTTTATTCCCCACCTATTTACATGTGTACGAATGCGGAATATGAGGACCTTCTTGTCAGTAATTCTGAAATTGATTTTGAAAGACCCATTTGCACGGGTGATTTTGAGGCTAACGAAGATATTGAAGATTATGGTCTACCTCCGGATCTATTAAGGAAAATAGAACAAGAGGAGAAACAAGTACTTCCTCATAAGGAATTATTGGAAATGATAAATCTGGGAAATGATGAGGAGATAAAGGAGGTCAAAATCAGAACTTCATTGTCATCATCAATAAAGGGTGAATTGATAGCTTTGCTCCAAGAATATGTGGATGTTTTTGCATGGTCTTACCAAGACATGCAGGGTTGGATTCGGATATTGTGGTTCATAATCTCCCTTTAAGGCCAGAATGCAAGCCAATTCAGCAAAAGTTAAGAAGAATGAGGCCAGACATGCTGTTAAAGATACAAGAGGAGGTGAAGAAGCAATTTGATGCTGGATTCTTATAGGTGGTAAAATATCCAAAATGGGTGGCAAATATTGTTCCAGTACCAAAGAAGGATGGCAAGGTGCGGATGTGCGTTGATTACAGAGATTTGAACAAGGCCAGCCCTAAAGATAATTTCCCTTTCCCCCATATCGATACTTTGATGGATAATACGACGAAGAGTTCTTTATTTTCTCTCATGGATAGATTCTCGTGATATAATCAGATTAAGATGGCACCGAAAGATATGGAGAAAACCATATTTGTCACAATGTGGGGAACATTCTGCTACAAGGTAATGCCGTTTGGGTTGAAGATTGCTGGGGCAACATATCAGAGAGTCATGGTAACCTTGTTTCATTATATGATGCATAAGGGAATTGAGGTCTATGTTGATGATATGATTGCAAAGTCACAAGGAGAATAGAAGCATATTACGAACCTTAAGAAGCTCTTCGAATGACTAAGAAAGTTTCGACTTAAGCTAAATCCGACAAAATGCACTTTTGGAGTCACCTCAAGAAAATTGCCAGGTTTTGTTGTTAGCAAAAAGGGAATTGAGATTGACCCGGATAAAGTGAAGGCCATTCAAAATTTTCCACCACCTCATACTCAAAAAGAAGTAAGAGATTTTCTAGGGAGATTGAATTACATTGCTCGATTTATTTCTCAGTTAACCGATAAATGTGATCCAATATTTAAGTTACTTCGAAAACGTGATCCAGGAGAATGGGACGAAGGATGCCAGATCGTTTTTGAAAAGGTTAAACATTATCTATCAAACCCACCAGTATTAATGCCACATGTTTCGGATAAACCAATGATACTGTATCTATCCGTATTTGAGAGATCCATGGGTTGTGTCTTGGGGCAACATGATGAGACAGGGAAGAAAGAACAAGCAATTTACTACCTCAGCAAGAAGTTCACAGATTATGAGCTGAAGTATTCATCGATAGAAAAGTTGTGCTGTGCATTAGCTTGGACTGCTCGAAGACTCAGACCGTACATGTTGTACCACACAACGTGGTTGATTGCCAAGCTAGATTCAATCAAGTACATGTTGGAAGCACCTTCTTTATCAGGGAGAACAACAAGATGGAAAGTTTTATTGTCAGAGTACAACATTGTATATGTAAGTCAGAAAGCCATTAAAGACAGTGCAGTGGCTGAATTTTTAGCAAGTCGGGCAGTTGAAGATTATGAGCCGTTGAACTTTGACTTCTCGGATGAAGATTTGATGTATGTTTTGCAAGTAGATGATATTCCCCTGAAGAAGAAAGTATGGAAAATGTACTTTGATGGCGCATCTAATGCCATGGGGCATGGAATTGGTGCAGTACTCATATCCCTAGAAGAAGATTATTATCCTTTTACTGCCAAATTGGATTTTGATTGTACAAACAATACTGCTGAGTATGAGGCATGTACTATGGGCCTTCGTGCTGCAGTGGAAAGAAAAATCAAAATATTGGAAGTTTTCGGAGATTCAGCCCTAGTGATATACTAGCTACGGGGAGAATACGGAATCCGAGATACAAAGATAATCCAATACCGAGAACTCATACTGAGTTTATTGGAGGAGTTTGAAGAAGTGAGTTTCAATTACTTCCCTCGAGAAGAAAACCGAATGGCGGATGCTCTGGCTACTCTGTCATCAATGTTCAAAGTGAATGAAGGGGCTGAAGTTGTGCCAATAAAGATGAGTATATATGAGTCTCCTGCCCACTATCTGAGTATTGAAGAAGAAGTAGATAGCCTCCTTTAGTATAACGACATCTTGCAGTACATCAAAAGTCAACAATATCCAGAAGAAGCAACAGAAAATGACAAAAGGACTCAGAGAAGGCTAGCAATGGGTTTTGTTCTAGACAGTGAGATTCTCAACAAGAAAGAGAAAGAAAAAGTCTTATTGAGATGTGTCGGATCTGCCGAAGCTCGAAGAATTATAGAAGAGGTCCGAAGGGATATGTGGCACTCATGCTAATGGTCACATGCTTGCTAAGCAGATTATGAGGGCAGGGTATTATTGGCTAACAATGGAAGGAGATTGTATCAATTATTCCTGAAAGTGCCATAAATGCCAGATATATGCAGATAAGATCCATGTGCCGCCATTTCAATTGCATGTCATGAGTTCACCATGGCCATTTTCAATATGGGGAATGGATATGATCGGGCCTATTACCCGAGGTCATAGACTCTTTTTTTGTTTAGGATCCCCTTTCTACATTCAATTATTTATTGAACCTGTTGTGGAATCACTATCATTACACATTCATTGTTGGTTTGGCTGCTGGTCTAGCGATCCTTCCTAGCCGCCACCTAGAGTGCAGCTTGCCTGTTGAAGACAGTAACTAACGTAACTCAGTGCTCCATACGGGGGAAATGAAAGCAGAATTCATTCGAATCCTCCCACATGTTCAATCTTTTTTTAGCGGTTTCCCCAGAGATCTTTATCATTAATGCAACCTCCTAGGCGTGCAACACTAAGTAATCCAAGCCAACCCACATTACTGACTAACGACGGATAATCATATTTGCATTAATGATAAAGATATCTGGGGAAACCGCTAAAAAAAGATTGAACATGTGGGAGGATCCGAACGAATTCTGCTTTTATTTCTCCCATATGGAGTGTAGACACCTAATTTTGTCCGGACCACTAAATAGGTATGTTTTCTTCCTATATTAATGTTTCTGAGTGTAAAAAGATTTTTTTCATCCTGCAGGTGGTACTCCAAGACTTAGTTTAAAGGGGCGAGCATAAAAAGTCAAACTTGAAAAAGTCAACCACAAAAAAGTCAACCCCAAAAAGTCAACTACTGAAAAAAGTCAACCCACTTTCAAAATAAAGATTTTAAGTTCAATTGAAAAATGGCGAAAGAATTGTGATAATTCAAGGTCTACATTGAAAGATATGGAGTTCGGAAGTTGGCATTTGGAGATTCAGTTGAAAGGAAACCCTAATCCGAGAAATTTGGGGAAAAGTGCTTAAACGATCAAATTGGTCAAAATTGAAGGTTCCAAATGAAAGATAAGCACTGACTACGGGTAATGGAGAAGTCACTTGCAAGAAAAATCGAAAGAAAAGTCAATCCGGGAGAAAACCGAGAATTAGGGTTTTTAGTCGATTTCGGTGAAATCGGGAAGAATCACATAAATGGCCCGACTTGGTAAGACCAAAGCCCCCAATGGATGAGGAATGATTAAAAAGGATAGCCCAAGGCTCAGCTTGAAGAAAATCTGAAAATCGGACTTGTTTTGAGCAAAACCGAGTTTCAGAGGCAAAAGGGCAAAATTGGAAAATTTGGGAAAAATAGCAAATGGACTCCGAAAATTCTAAAAATTTGTCAATCTCGTTAGTAGTTCAAAAAGGAAAATCCTGAAAAAATAGCAAATGAGCTCCAAATCTTTTGAAATTTTGCAAATATCATTTTT
This sequence comes from Fremontodendron californicum, assembly GCA_030761205.1. Lineage (NCBI taxonomy): Eukaryota > Viridiplantae > Streptophyta > Magnoliopsida > Malvales > Malvaceae > Fremontodendron > Fremontodendron californicum. The sequence goes on from JAULJL010000045.1 coordinate 12,164,985, forward strand.
AAACGAAAGAAAATCTTGATTCGGAGTTCGTTTGCAAAATGGCCAAATCTCGGGCTTCTTTTGTAGTAATTCAAAAAGGAAAATCCCGGAAAAATAGTAAATGAGCTCCAAATCTTTTGAAATTTTGCAAATCTCATTTTTAAATTATTTTGAAGAGATTGGCGAAAGAAAATCTTGATTCGGAGTTCGTTTGCAAAATGGCCAAATCCCGGGCCTCCTATGCAATAATTCAAAAAGATAAATCCCAAAAAATAGCAAATGAACTCCAAAAATTCTGAAATTTTGCAAATCTCATTTTTAAATTATTTGGAAGATATCAGCGAAAGAAAATCTTGATTCGGAGTTCGTTTGCAAAATGGCCAAATCTCGGGCCTCCTATGTAGTAATTCAAGCCGATAAATCCCGAAAAAATACCAAATGAGCTCCAAAAATTATGAAAACTTCCAGATCACACTTTTTAATTATTTTGAAGAGATTGGTGAATAAAAATCTTTATTTGGAGCTCGTTTAAAAAATGGTAAAATGTAGGGGTATAAAAGGGCATTTTTGGAAGAAAAAATCCAAATAAATAGCAAACGGACTTGGATAATTTTGAAAACTTCCAGAACTCAATATTTTATTATTTTGGAAGTATTAAAAAAAGAAAAATTTAATTTGGAGTCCTTTGATATTTATTTGCATCCGGGGGGCAAAATGGTCATTTAACCCAAGCAACCGAAAAATGGCTTATTTGGGCCTTTCAAAAAAACAGAGTTGGGATGAAAAAGAGAAGTTCTGGCCTGCCCAGGCCCAAAGGAAGGAGGAAGCTTCTGATTTTTCAATCAAATGGCTAAAAATCAAGAGTTAGTTAGAGATTCTCTTTGATCAAACCATGGTGATTAAGCCACATAGGCCAAGAGAGATGTCAACATTATTCTTGAACAACTGTAATTTGAGAGAGCTGAGGTGCTAATCTAAAGGTGGTAATTTCATTAATTTTCACGTTGAATTATTAGCCATTTGATGGAAAATTGGTTACAAGAAAAATGACAACATCCTTGGAGAATTAAAGGGCCATTCGGCCAGCACTTGTGGGGGGTTCAGATTTTTCAATTTTCATCTTCATTTTGCTGAGTTCTTTTAGTTTTTACTTGGTTTTTCTCTCCTTGGTTGAAAGCAAAAAAGAAAAGTTTAGAAAAGAAAGGAAAGTTTGAAGAGATAAAGCTTGAAATATAGCTTCTTGAGGTTGCTCTTGAGCAACAACTCTTGCACTTTCTTGATTTTCCATTCTTGTTTTTGCTATTTTGATTTCTATTTGGTGAGTTTCCATTTAAAATAAATGTTTTTTATTGTTCTTTTTAAGTTCTTCCTTCATCTCCTTCTTGAATATATATTTTTACCATTTTTTTTAATAAACTCACCATGGCCAAATGGCCTACATTATTTATTTAAGTTGCTGTTTTGGTTTATTTTACCATATTGTTTAAGTTATTTTCTTTGATCTTGGTGTTTTAAATGTTATTTTACTTCATGTTCATGAGTTATATTTTAATTTGGTTGCTTTGTTTGTTGCCATTTATGTTTTAAATATCATGTTTTTGCATTTTTAATTTTTTGTTTTCATAATGTTTAAATTTGAGCATGTTTTAGATTTAGTATATCAAGTGTTTGTGAAAATGCTTATGTGGTCTTTGCATGATTTGAGTTTTATATCTTAGTTGAGCATGTTTTAGATTTAGTATATTAAGTGTTTGTGAAAATGCTTCTATGGTTTTTGCATGATTTGAGTTTTATATTTTAGTTGAGCATGTTAGTATACCAAGTGTTTGTGGAAATGCCATGCTTGTTGGAGCTTGAGGCCATTTGGCTACTCCATGTGTTTTTCATTGTGTGTTGCATTTTTTGCCATGTTAGTTGGTAGGTTTTTGCATTTGCATGACATTTGATTTAGTTTTGCATGCTAGTATACCAAGTGTTTGTGAAAATGCCATGTTTGCTAGTTACATTATGCTATTCGACCACCCTTGGAATTTTTGCATTTTATGTGCATTCTTGCCATGTTAGTTGATAGGTTAGCATTTGCATGATATTTGGTTGAGTTTTTGGTTTAAGCATGCTTTGTGTTTGTCAAAATGCCATGCATATTTTAGTTATTAGGTTTGGTTCATTTGCCATGCATGTTCATGCATTTTAGGTCTAGGTTGCATTAAATGCCATGCAAGTTCATTTAGGTCTAGGTCACTATATGAATGCCATGCATTTTTTCATGACATTTAGATTTAAGCTCATGCATTTCATGCACTATGTTTGCTGTATTGTTTCATGCATTTCATGTTCATGCCACTTGAATAATGACTTAGGCCAATTAATGGTTCAAAGTCATGATCTCTTGAGCACATTTGTGGAAAATTAAGTTTGGTCAAATTGATTATTCTACCTTTGTGATTTTTTTTTTACTTAGCCAATTTTTATCTAACTTTCAAAAAGTCCTAGCTACTGTTTGTAAGTCATTTTATGAGTTTCAAATATTTTTACTTTGATTTTTAAATGATTTTATCAAAGGCAAAAATGTATTTTGGCAAAACAGTTTTTTCACCCAGTTTCTGTACTTTTATAGACTTTTCTGGGCATTCGTCTTTAATCAGAAAATTAAGTGACTTTTTCTCATGTAGTTTTACATGTCTTGAGTCTCCAGTATTTTTTTTTTTCAGAATTTTTTGAATTTTGGAAAATAGGATAAAAAATCGTGGCTTAAAACTGGACAGTGGAGTCAGAATTGAGTTTAAAGAAAAATCATTTTTCTGTTTTGGTTAAGTTACTTAGAGTGGGCTGATTAGGAGGGTTAGCTACTGACTTAGGGTAATTTCTAAGCCTTTTTAAACTCTAAAAATGGTTTTTCAAGTCTCGGGTTAAGGGTAGTCAAGTTCGGATTTTTAAACATGGAAAATTAGAGCCATTTTAAAAAAAAATACCCAGTTTTTACTTTTTAATTCAAGCTTTTCAAAATTCTTTTCAAACAATCACAAAGTATTTTGATTTTAGAATATTTAATTTGACATATTTTCCTAAGGTAGCCAGATATCTTTTTAGATATTCGGATTTCTTTAATTAAAGGAAAAAAAAATACATTTTCATGCATTGCATTTTCATATTCATGCATTTTTATATAATATGTGATTTTTGCTATGATAATTTCTATGATATTTTTATGATTTTAAGTTATGTTATATTGTTTATTATATGATTTGGAATATTTCATGATATCCTATGCTTTTTATTTAGTTATTTTTTTGTCATATTATTTAGCATATACTGTGTTCATGCATTATTATTTTCATTTTTATTTTCATGCATATTATATGATAGCATTATTTTATATTTTATGTCATTTAAATTATATGCCATATCATCCATATTTGCCATGTCATTTAAATTATGTCATTTCATATAGAATATAATGTTACTTAGGTTATTTTATTTCATTTAGAATATATCATATGACTTAGGATATTGCATCTCATATAGAATATATTATGTTACCTAGGTCATTTCATTTTATTTATAATATGTCATATAACTTAGGATACTTCATTTCATTTAGAATATGCTAAGGCATTTATTTCATTTCATTTAGAATATGCTAAGGCATTCAAATCATGTCATGTCATTTTGGTTGCATTATATTATTTAGATTTTGATATGTCATTTTATTTATGTCATGCATATACATATTCATTTCTTTCAAAATGTTTTCAAAAGGATAATGATTTTTCAATAAAAAAATAAAGATATTCCCAAGTTAAAATAATTCATGAGTTCTCTACCAGGTTTGCTGGAGGGAATATCATCAATTATCATTAATAAAGGAATATCTTTCTTTCAAAAAAGAGAATGATTCGGAAAGTTTTTTCAAAACTAATAAAAATTTCTATATTTTGCCACGTTTGTTGGGGAATATATGAAAATTTTGAATTTATAAATTCCGAATCATTTTCAATTAAAAATGGAATTATTTTTCTATAAATTGGGAATTAACTTGAAATACTAAATTTAAAACCAACTTTTTACCGAGATTTGAGACAACACACGATTAATAAGGTACTGTTTTATACGGGCATTGTGGGGGTGCTAATCTTTCCCCGCACGTAACCGAGTCCCGAACCCGTTTCTTTGATTTCTTTGGTTTAAAACGCAGACTTGAAATAGGTTTTAAAAATGTTTTAATTAATTTTTAAAATATTTTTATAAAACCGGTTTTAATAGGTGGCCGATCAAACCTAGCTAAAAAAGATTGGTGGCGACTCCATGTCTTTTTTAAGGTCATTTTCAAAACCTTCATTTTTCTAGAGGAATTAAGTCGACTTTTCTTCGATTTTTTTTTTAAAGTCACGCTTAACGAATAATAAAGTCTTGCGATGAGACTCGTTATTTTTTAGGTTGCGACATGGAGCACTGAGTTATGTTAGTTACGGTCTTCAGCAGGCAGGCTGCACTCTACCAATGATAATGATCTTTGGGGAAATCGCTAAAAAAAAGATTGAACATGTGGAGGTTGCATTAATGAAAAAAAGATCAAACCTATTAGCAAAATGGAGGTTGCATTAATGATAAAGATCTCTGGGGAAATCGCTAAAAAAAGATTGAACATGTGGGAGGATCCGAACAAATTCTGCTTTCATTTCCCCCGTATGGAGCACTGAGTTACGTTAGTTACAGTTTTTAGCAGGCAGACTGCACTCTAGGCGGCGGCTAGGAAGGATCGCTAGACCAGCAGCCAAACCAACAATGAATGTGTAACGATAGTGATTCCACACCAGGTTCAATAAATAATTGAATATAGAAAGGGGATCCTAAACAGAAAAAGAGTCTATGACCCCGTGTATAAGGGGAGGTCGAATTCAAAACTTTATTTTTGAGTATACCCATTACCAAAAAATGGACGTCATTTTGGGACACATGCGGATAGCCGTGGCTAAAAGTAAGCCAAAAGTGCTCAAACTCTTTTTTTTTTTTTTTTTTAGTTTCACTGAGAAACTCGAGTCTTATAAAAGATGCCACTCTACGAGGGGAAGTCCTCGGTCGAGTCCTTGCGAGTTCATCCCAAATAAAGCGAACCCCTTTCGGGTCTTGTTCAAGAAGATGCAGATAAAACGCCAATAGCCTGATGTCAGCTTCTACGACATAAGCTTTAAAGAAGAGAGCTATCAACGCTAATAACAATAAACATTTCATAAGAATTTTTTTATTATCTAAAAGGTATAGGTGAAATTTTGAACAGTCATTTCAATATTTTTCTTCCAATTCTAAGAAAGAAAAATCCCAAAAAATACATCAATAAATGACGAACCCCATTATACAGATGATAGGACAGGGCTAAGGCAGCAATCTCGATGGAAATTAGGAGACCTTTGATGAATAAAAGAAGAATTGGTAGAAATTCGTATAGGTGAAGCAAATCAAACCTATTTTCAGACAAAGAAGATAAAAAAACAAAAGTATAGTGGCTAGGAAAGCCCCAGAGATTCTATGGGAAATTGGAAACGTCGAAGTAAGCTGCGTCTTATAAATAGAAAGATGAGGAGATTACGGGAGAATGATATTTTTTCTACGATTAGCACGTCTGATTAGATCATTACATAGGAATGATGAAAGTTTTAATAAAATATCTTTCTTTTCCTTAAATCCCATTTTTATTGCTTCATTCTTTGACTGCTCTGCTCTCCCCAAAAAAATGAGAGACTGATTCTGACTATCCCAATTTAGGAAATTACTGGTTGGGTTGGTCCAACCAAGAAAGACATGGGAGTCTTTTTAGCTTTTTTTGAACTCAAAAGAAAGTGAGTGAGCAAGGCTACCGTTTCAACTAGATACGAAATTGAAATAAAGGAGAGTTCTATCCCTTCCGGGAAACGAAAGGGCCAACAAGTGTCTAGTCACAACGGAATTTTTGTTGATCCTTCCAAAACTGAAGTTCATTTATTCTAAACTTCAGACGGTCCTTCTCCACCTGTAGATAGAACTACGATTCTGGAGTTCAGAGTGGGCAGCTAGTAAGCCCGCCCTTTCACAGGCCCTTTTCTGATCGCGTATACGATCCTGCTCTCGCGATCTTTCGATTTGATCTTCTGTTTCAGCAAGGATCCCCTTCACTCACGCCATCTCCTCCGTGAGGATTCGGCGGAGCTCCGCGTTCTCGTGGCTAAGCCGAAGATTCTCGTCCTCTAGCGCCTGTGGGTCCACCGAGGGGGCAGCCTCATCAGGAGCGGGGACATCGAAAGATGGTTAAGTCGAGGGGGGCCCGGCCTCCAGATTTGACGCACCTTCTCCTGTAGGACGAGCTCCACTGGATTCCTGTGCGCCGATGCCAGCGTCGGTTTCTCTATCCGAACTATTTTGTTCGTCCCCCTGATCGTCACAAAAGGCCATGACAGGGACCCCGAAAAGATATCAAAATATGAGTGAAATCAATATGTGAAAAAGATAGGTTAGAAAAGTCACCATAATCATACATAAAATCGATTTTACTGATGACTTCCAAGCCCAAGCACACCTTTTCCGTTCATAAAAAGATCCAATCGTCAAAATCAATAAAAAGGCCATCATGGACCAAAATCCAAACAGACCCATCTTGTTGGGAGGTGATATCGATATCGGAAGATCAGGCCCATCATTTCTTCTTGACTTTTACCCTTTTTTCCCTCAAAAAAAGGCCAGATTCCCAAATTTGTTTATAGGAAAATATGCCCAAAGGAAAAATATGTGTCCACGAATGCTATGTGAATAGGGTCTTTAAGCCCTCACCCAGCATATGTTAGTTCAATCAACATACGAAAAGAATTTTGAATGGGAGAGGCAAGGATTTGAGAGAAGTCGAGAGCTAGAGGCAACGATCCATGTAGAAATCTTGGCTATCAATTCTAAACCGACCTGAACACCTCCTACTTTGAAAGGCTATAACCTTGCGCTCGGATGTCCGTTTGAGACAAATTTTTTTTAATCCATATAACTTTTTGCAATCTACGCGCTGAAAAACTGTCGAAGGCTATTTATCATGGATTTCATCTAAAAAAAATCATTTTCGCTAGTAATTCTAAACCGATCTGCATATCTTCTACTTTGAAAAGCTATAACCTTACGCTCGGTTGTCCGTTTGAGTTGATTTTTTTTTTTGAATCCATATAAATTTTTGTGATCTACGCCATGGCAAACTGCCAAAGGCAATTTGTCACCAATTTCGTCTGAAAAAACATCGTTTTGGATATGAACTCTAAACTGACTTGAACACTCTCTACTTTGAAAGGCTATAAGCTTACGCTCGGTTGTCCGTTTGAGTTGATTTTTTTTTCTTGAATCCATATAATTTTTGTGATCTATGCCCTAGCAAACTGTCGAAGGCGGTTTATCACCGATTTCGTTTGAAAAAACACCGTTTTGGCTAGGAATTCTAAACTAACCTGAACACCTCTAATTTGAAAGGCTATAACCTTGCGCTCGGTTGTCCATTTGAGATTATTTTTTTTAATCCATATAACTTTTTGTGATCTACATGTTGTAAAACTGTGAAAAGCGATTCATCACCAATTTTTTCTGAATAAACATCATTTTGGTTATCAATCCTAAACCGACCTGAACACCCTCTACTTTGAAAGGCTACAACCTTGTGCTCGGTTGTTCGTTTGAGACGATTTTTCTTTGAATTCGTATAACTTTTTGTGATCTACGTGCTGGAAAACCGCCAAAGATAGTTTGTCACCAATTTTTTCTGAAAAAAAATTGTTTTGGCTAGCAATTCAAAACTGACCTGAACCCTCTCTACTTTGAAAGGCTATAACCTTGCGCTCGGGTGTCTGTTTGAGATGATTTTTTTTGAATCCATACAACTTTTTGAGATCTATGCACTGGCAAACTGCTGAAGGCAGTTTGTCACCAAGTTCGTCTAAAAAAACTCATTTTGGCTATCAATTCTAATCCGACTTGAACACCCTCTACTTTGAAAGGCTATAACCTTGCGCTCGGTTGTCCGTTTGAGATGACTTTTTTTTTCAATCCATATAACTTTTTGTGATCTACGCACTGGCAAACTGCTGAAGGCAGTTTGTCACCGATTTTGTCTGAAAAAACATCGTTTTGGCTATCAATTCTAAATAGACCTGATCACCCTCTACTTTGAAAAGCTATAACATTGCGCTCGGTTGTGCGTTTGTGATGATTTTTTTTTTTTTTAATCCATATAACTTTTTTTGATCTATACACTGGAAAACTGTCGAAGGCGGTTTGTCACAGATTTCGTCTGAAAAAATATCATTTTGGCTATCAATTCTAAACCGACATGAATACCCTTTACTTCGAAATACTATAACCTTGCGCTCGGTTGTCTGTTTGAGATGACTTTTTTTGAATCCATATAACTTTTTGTGATCTACGTGCTAGCAAACTGCTGTAGGTGGTTTGTCAACCATTTTGTCTGAAAAAACATCATTTTGGCCATCAATTCTAAACCGACATGAACACCCTCTACTTCAAAATACTATAACCTTGTGCTCGATTGTCCGTTTGAGATGACTTATTTTATCAATCCATATAACTTTTTGTGATCTACGTGCTGGCAAACTGACGTAGGTGGTTTGTCACCCATTTTGTCTGAAAAAACATCATTTTGGCTATCAATTCTAAATCGACCTGAGCACCCTCTACTTTGAAAGTCTATAACATTGCGCTCGGTTGTCCGTTTGAGATGATTTTATTTTTGAATCCATACAACTTTTTCTGATCTACACACTAGAAAACTGCCATAGGCGGTTTGTCCCCGATTTCGTCTGAAAAATCATTTTGGCTATCAATTCTAAACTGACCTGAACACACTCTACTTTGAATGGCTATAACCTTGCGCTCGGATGTCCGTTTGATATGAATTTTTTTTTTAATCCATATAACTTTTTGTTATCTAAGCGCTGCCAAAATACTGAAGATGGCTTGTCACCAATTACATCTTAAAAAACATTGTTTTGGCTAGCAATTCTAAACCGACTTGAACACCCTCTACTTTGAAAGGCTATAACCTTGCGCTCATTTGTCCGTTTGAGATGATTTTTCTTTTGAATCCATATAACTTGTTGTGATCTACGCACTGGCAAACTGCCAAAGGCAGTTTGTCACCGATTTCGTCTGATAAAACATCATTTTGGCTAGCAATTCTAAACCGACATGAACATCCTCTACTTTGAAAGGCTATAACATTACGCTCGGTTGTCCGTTTGAGTTGATTTTTTTTGAATCCATATAACTTTTTGTGATCTACGCACTGGAAAACTGCCAAAGGTGGATTCTCACCAAATTTTACTAAAAGAATCATTTTGGCTATTAATTCTAAACCGACCTGAACACCCTCTACATTAAAAGGCTATAAGCTTACTCTCGGTTGTCCGTTTGAGATGATTTTTTTTGAATCCATACAACCTTTTGTGATCTACACCTTGGCAAATAGCCAAAGGCTGTTTGTCATCGATTTCGTCTGAAAAATGTCGTTTTGGCTATCAATTCTATACCAACCTGAACACCCTTTACTTTGAAAGGCTATAAGCTTATGCTTGGTTATCCATTTGAGATGATTTTTTTTTAATCCATATAACTTTTTGTGATCATGCATTGGAAAACTATTGAAGGTGGTTTGTCATCGATTTTGTCTGAAAGAACATTGTTTTGGCTATCAATTCTAAACTGACCTGAACACCCTATACTTTGAAAGGTTATAACCTTGCGCTCGGTGGTCCGTTTGAGCCAAAAAAATTTTTGAATCCATATAAATTTTGTCAACTTTGCGATGGTAAAGAGCCGAAGGCCGTTTGTCACCGATTTTGTCTAAAAAAAATCATTTTGGCTAGCAATTCTAAACAGACCTGAACACCCTCTACTTTGAAAGGCTACAACCTTGCGTTCGGTTGTCCGTTTGAGACGATTTTTTTTAATCCATATAACTTAATGTGATCTACACACGGCCAAACTGCCGAAAGAGGTTTGACATCGCTTTCGTCTGAAAAAACATCATTTTGGCTATCAATTCTAAATCGACTTGAACACCCTCTACTTTGAAAGGCTATATAACAATGAGCTCAATTGTACGTTTGAGACAATTTTTTTTTTTAAAATCCATATAGCTTTTTGTGATCTATGCAATGGAAAATAGCCAAAGTCTATTTGACACCGATTTTGTCTGAGAAAACATCGTTTTGGCTAGCAATTCTAAACCGACCTGAACACCCTCTACTTTGAAAGGCTATAACCTTGCGCTCGGTTGTCCTTTTGAGATGATTTTTTTTTTTGAATCCATATAACTTTTTGTGATCTACACACTGGCAAACTGCTGAAGGTGGTTTGTCATTGATTGTTTTTGAAAAAAATTGATTTGGCTATCAATTCTAAACCAATCTGAACACCTTCTACTTTGAAATATGTAATTGTAATATATCTATATAAATGTAATTGAAATATATCTATATATTTATGTAGTTATAATATATCTATGTAATTATAATATATTATCTATGTGTAATATATCTATGTAATTGTAATATATATATCAAATGTATCTATGTAATTCTAATAGATCAATGTAATTCGAAAACATTATATATTACATGTATTTTTATATATCTATGTAATATCTATGTACAATTACATAGATACATTACAATTACATAGTTATTGTAATTTAAAATACATGTAATATATATCTATGTAATTGTAATATATCTATGTAATAGTAATATATCTATGTAATTGTAATATATATATGTAATTGTAATTATGTGATTTTAATATATCTATGTAATTGTAATATATCTTTGTAATTGTAATTATTACATATCTATTGTAATATTACAATAATTATGCAAATTCATGTATATTACAATTACATACATATATTACAACTAAATAGATATATTACAATTACATAAATATATGCAATTACATAGATATATTACACAAATATATTACATAGATATATTCTATATATTACAATTACATAGATATTAAAATACATGTAATATATTACAATTGTGATATATATATATGTAATACTAATGTATCTATTACAATTACATAGATATATGTAATTGTAATATGTAATGTGTTCAGAAACAGTAATGTAATTTACATAGATATATTACAATTACATAAATACAATTACACAAATATATTACAATTACATAGATAATAAATAAATTACACCAATATATTATAATTACATAGATATATTGCAATTACACAAATATATTACAATTACATAGATATTACATGTATATATTAAAATTACTGAAAACATTAGATATTACATATATACATTATAATTACTATTAGATACATTACGTAAACATTAGATATTACATGTATACATTAGAATTACAGATGTAATATATCTATGTAATTGTCATATATCTATGTAATTGTAATATATTTGTGCAATTGTAATATATCTATATAATTCTAATGTATACATGTAATATCTAATATATATTTGTAATTGTAATATATTTGTATTCAGTAATTACATAGATATATTACAATTACTGAAAACTTACTTTTACATAGATATATTAGAATTACTGAAAATATTTGATGACTATATCTAATGTTTTCTGTAATCGTAATATATCTATGTAATTGTAAAATATTTATATAATTGTAATATATTTGTGTAATATATCTATGTAATTGTAATATATTTATGTAATTGTAATATATCTATTTAGTTGTAATATATGTATGTAATTGTAATATATTTGTGTAATTTACACAAATATATCTATGTAATTGGTATACATTAGAATTACTGAAAACATTAGATATTACATATATATATATATTAGAATTACTAAAAATATTAAATAATTGATAATGTTTTTATCTAATGTATACATGTAATATCTGTGTAACATTACATAATATATCTATTTAATTGTAATATCTATGTAATTACACAAATATATCACAATTCATATATATATATATATATTTCACAAATATATTACGTAAATTACACAAATATATTACAATTACATATATATATATATTTCAATTACTGAAAGTATTAGATTACATGTATACATTAGAATTACTGAAAACATTAGTAATATATCTATGTAATTGTAATATACATGTAATATCTAATGTTTTGAGTAATTGTAATATATTTGTGTAATAGTAATATATCTATGTAATTGTAATATATCTATAAAATTGTAATATATCTATGTAATTATAATATATATATATGTAATATATCTATGTAATATCTATTACAATTACATAGATATATTACATAGATACATTACAATTACATAGATATATTACATGGATATATTACAATTACATAGATATATTACATGGATATATTACAATTACATAGATATATTACAATTACATAGATATAACACATAGATATATATATATATATATATATTACAATTACATAGATATATATCTACTGTGTAATTATAATATATTAAAATTACATAGATATATTAAAACTACATAGATATATTATAATTACATAAATATATTACAATTACATAGATATATTAGAATTACATAGATATATTACAATTACATAGATATATTAATGTAATTATAATATATCTATGTAATTGTAATATATCTATGTAATTGTAATGTATCTATGTAATATATCTATGTAACTGTACTATATCTATGTAATTGTAATATCTATGTAATATATTAACTATGTAACATAGATACATTACAATTACATAGATATATTTATGTAATTGTAATTATGTAATTGTAATATATATCTATGTAATTGTAATATATTTATGTAATATATATATATGTAATTGTAATATATCTATGTAATTGTAATTATAGTATATCTATGTAATTGTAATATATCTATGTAATATATATTACAATTACATAGATACATTAGAATTACATAGATATTTGTGTAATTGTAATTGTAATATATACATATATTTATGTAATATATGTAATATATCTATGTAATTGTAATATATTACACATCTATGTAATTACAATTGCATAGATATATCAATGCAATATATTAAAATTACATAGATATATTACAATTACATAGATTATTACATATATTACATTAATATATATCTATGTAATTCTAATGTTTTCAATAATTGTAATATATTTATGTAATTATAATATATCTATGTTATTGCAATATATTTGTGTAATTGTAATATATCTATGTAACTATATTACATAGATATATATATATTACAATTACATAGATATATTACATATATTGCATAGATATACTACATAAATATATTACAATTACATAGATATATTACATAGATACATTACATAAATATATTATAATTACATAGATATATTACAATTACATAGATATACTATTACAATTACATAGATATATTACAATTGCACAGATATATTACAATTACATAGATATACTATTACAATTACATAGATATATTACAATTGCACAGATATATTATAATTGTAATATTACATAGATATATATTACATAGATATAGAATATATTACATAAATATATTTATGCAATTGTAATATATTTGTGTAATTGTAATATATCTATGTAACTGTAGTATATCTATGTAACCTAAAAAATAACGAGTCTCATCGCAAGACTTTATTATTCGTTAAGCGTGACATTAAAAAAAGCCGAGGAAAAGTCGACTTAATTCCTCTAAAAATGAAGGTTTTGGAAATGACCTTAAAAAAGACATGGAGTCGCCACCAATCTTTTTTAGCTAGGTGTGATCGGCCACCTATTAAAATCGGTTTTATAAAATATTTTAAAAATTAATTAAAATATTTTAAAAACCAATTTCAAGTCTGCGTTTTAAACCAGAGAAATCAAAGAAGCGGGTTCGGGAGTCGGTTACGTGTGGGGAAGGATTAGCACCCCCACAACGCCCGTATAAATCGGTACCTTATTAATCGTGTGTTATCTCAAGTCTCGGTAAAAATTGGTTTTAAATTTAGTATTTCAAGTTAATTCCCAATTTAACGAAAAATAATTCATTTTTTTTATTGAAAATGATCCGGAATTTATAAATTCAAAATTTTCCTATATTCCCCAACAAACATGGAAAAATATAGAAATTTTTATTAGTTTTGGAAAATTTTCTGAATCATTCTCTTTTTTTTGAAAGAAAGATATTCCTTTATTAATGATAATTGATGATATTCCCTCCAGCAAACCCGGTAGAGAACTAATGAATTATTTTAACTCGGGATTATCTTTATTTTTTATTGAAAAATCATTATCCTTTTGAAAACATTTTAAAAGATATGAATATGTATATGCATGACATAAATAAAATGACATAGCAAAATCTAAATGATATAATGCTTCCTAAATGATATGATATAATTGAAATGCCTTAGCATATTCTAAATGAAATAAAATATCCTAAGTTATATGATATATTCTAAATGAAATTAAATGACCTATGTAACATCATACATTCTATATGAAATGCATTATCCTAAGTCATATGATATAATCTAAATGAAATAAAATATTCTAGATGACATAATATATCCTAAATGAAATGAAATGACCTAGGTAGTATAATATATTCTATATGGAATGAAATGATTTAAATGACATGACAAATATGAATGATATGGCATATAATTTAAATGACATGGAATATAAAATAATGCTATCATATAATATGCATGGAAATAAAAATAAAATAATAATGCATGAACATAATATATGCTAAATAATATAAAAATAACTAAATAAAATGCATAGGATATCATGAAATATTCCAAACCATATAATAAACCAAATCACATCAAAAAATATATATCAAAATAATAACAATATCATAGAAATTATTATAGCAAGAACCACATATTATATAAAATGCATGAATATGAAAAATGCAATGCATGAAATGTATTTTTTCCTTTAATTAAGGAAATCCGTATATCTAAAAAGATATCCGGCTACCTTAGGAAAATATGTCAAATTAAATATTCTAAAACCAAAATACTTTGTGATTGTTTGAAAACAATTTTGAAAAGCTTGAATTAAAAATAAAAACTGGGCTAAATCTTTTTTAAATGGCTCTAATTTTCCAAGTTTAAAAATCCGGACTTGACTACCCTTAACCCGAGACTTGAAAAACCATTTTTAGAGTTTAAAAAGGCTTAGAAACTATCCTAAGTCAGTAACTAACCCTCCTAATCAGCCCACTCTAAGTAATTTAACCAAAACAGAAAAATGATTTTTCTTTAAATTCAATTCCGACTCCGCTGTCCAGTTTTAAGCCACGATTCTGAAATAAATAATGGAGACTCAGGACATGTAAAAATACACGAGAAAAAATTAGCTTAATTTTATGATTAAATAAGAATTCCCAAAAAAATCTGAAAAGTACGAAAATTGGGTGAAAAAACTGTTTTGCCAAAATACATTTTTCCCTTTGATAAAATCATTTAAAAATCAAAGTAAAAATATTTAAGACTCACAAAATGACTCACAAATAGCAGCTAGGACTTTTTGAAAGTTAGATAAAAATTGGCTAAAGTAAAAAAAAAATCACAAAGGTAGAATAATCAATTTGACAAAACTTTATTTTCCACAAGTATGCTCAAGGGAGCATGACTTGGAACCATTAATTAGCTCAGGTCATTATTCAAGTGGCATGAACATGAAATGCATGAAACAATACAGCAAACATAGTGCATGAAATGCATGAGCTTAAATCTAAATGTCATGAAAAAATGCATGGCATTCATATAGTGACCTAGACCTAAATGAACTTGCATGGCATTTAATGCAACCTAGACCTATAATGCATGAACATGCATGGCAAATGAACCAAACCTAATAACTAAAATATGCATGGCATTTTGACAAGCACAAATCATGCTTAAACCAAAAACTCAAACAAATATCATGCAAATGCTAACCTATCAACTAACATGGCAAGAATGCACATAAAATGCAAAAATTCCAAGGGTGACCGAATAGCATAATATAACTAGCAAACATGGCATTTTCACAAACACTTGGTATACTAGCATGCAAAACTAAATCAAATGTCATGCAAATGCAAAAACCTACCAACTAACATGGCAAAAAATGCAACACACAATGCAAAACATATGGAGTAGCCAAATGGTTTCAAGCTCCAACAAGCATGGCATTTTCACAAACACTTGGTATACTAACATGCTCAACTAAAATATAACACTCAAATCATGCAAAAACCACACAAGCATTTTCACAAACACTTAATATACTAAATCTAAAACATGCTCAACTAAGATATAAAACTCAAATCATGCAAAGACCACACAAGAATTTTCACAAACACTTGATATACTAAATCTAAAACATGCTCAAATTTAAACATCATGAAAACAGAAAATTAAAAATGCAAAAACATGATATTTAAAACATAAATGGCAACAAACAAAGCAACCAAATTAAAATATAACTCAAGAATATGAAGTAACATAACATTTAAAACACCAAGATCAAAGAAAATAACATAAACAATATGGTAAAATAAATCAAAACAGCAACTTAACTAAATAATGTAGGCCATTTGGCCATGGTGAGTATAATATATAAAAAAAATTGTAAAACATATATTAAAGAAGGAGATTTTGGTGAGTTTACATCAAAGTGTTGTCAATTTTTTTGTCATTGTAAAAATATAAGCCCTCTATATTCCTCAAAGTGTTGTCATTTTTTTGTAACCAATTTCCCATCAAATGGCTAATAATTCAAAGTGAAAAATCATGAAATTACCACCTTTAGATTAGCATCTCAGATCTCTCAAATTACAGCTGTTCAAGAATAATGTTGACATTTCTCTTGGCCTATGTGGCTTAATCACCATGGCTTGATCAAAGAGAATCTCTAACTAACTCTTGATTTTTAGCCATTTGATTGAAAAATCAGAAGCTTCCTCCTTCCTTTGGGCTTGGTCAGGCCAGCACTTCTCTTTTTCAGCCCAACTCTGATTTTTTGAAAGGCCCAAAGAGGACATTTCGGTTGCTCGGGTGAAATGACCGTTTTGCCCCTCGAATGCAAATAAATATCAAACGACTCCAAATTCAATTTTTCTTTTTTTAATACTTCAAAAATAATAAAACATTGAGTTCTGGAAGTTTTCAAAATTATCTGAGTCCGTTTGCTTTTGATTTGGATTTTTCTTCCAAAAATGCCTTTTTATGCCCCTACATTTTACCATTTTTTAAACGAGATCCAAATCAAGATTTTTCTTCACCAATCTCTTCAAAATAATTAAAAAGTGTGATCTGTAATTTTTCATAGTTTTTGGAGCTCATTTGGTATTTTTCGGGATTTATCGGCTTGAATTACTTCATTAGAGGCCCGGGATTTGGCCATTTTGCAAACGAACTCTGAATCAAGATTTTCTTTCACAAATATCTTGCAAATAATTTAAAAATGATATTTACAAAATTTCAGAATTTTTGGAGTCCATTTGCTATTTTTCCGGGATTTAGCTTTTTGAATTATTGCATAGGAGGCCCGGGATTTGGCCATTTTGCAAACGAACTCCGAATCAAGATTTTCTTTTGCTAATCTCTTCCATATAATTTAAAAATGATATTTACAAAATTTCAAAAGATTTGGAGCTCATTTGCTATTTTTCCGGGATTTTCCTTTTTGAATTACTACATAAGAAGCCCGAGATTTGGCCATTTTGCAAACGAACTCCGAATCAAGATTTTCTTTCACCAATATCTTCCAAATAATTTAAAATTTATATTTGCAAAATTTCAGAAGATTTGCAGCTCATTTGCTATTTTTTCGGGATTTTTCTTTTTGAATTACTATATAAGAAGCCCGGATTTGGCCATTTTGCAAACGAACTCCGAATCAAGATTTTATTTTACCAATCTCTTTAAAATAATTTAAAAATGAGATTTACAAAATTTCAGAAGATTTGGAGCTCATTTGCTATTTTTCCGAGATTTTTCTTTTTGAATTACTACATAAGAAACCCGGATTTGGCCATTTTGCAAACGAACTCTGAATCAAGATTTTCTTTAACCAATATCTTTCAAATGATTTAAGAATGAGGTTGACGAATTTTCAGAATTTTTGGAGTCCATTAGCTATTTTCCCCAAATTTTCCAATTTTGCCTTTTTGCCTCCGAAACCCGATTTTGCTCAAAACAAGTCCGATTTTCAGATTTTTTCGAAGTTGAGCCTTGGGCTATCCCTTTTTAATCATTCCTCATCCATTGGAGGCTTTGGTCTTACCAAGTCGGGCCATTTCCGTGATTCTTCCTGATTTCACCGAAATCCACTAAATACCCTAATTCTCGGTTTTCTCCCGGATTGACTTTTCTTTCGATTTTTCTTGCAAGTGACTTCTCCATTACCCATAGTCAGTGCATATCTTTCATTTGGAACCTTCAATTTCGACCAATTTGATCGTTTAAGCACTTTTCCCCAAATTTTCTGAATTAGGGTTTCCTTTCTACTGAATCTCCAAATCCCAACTTTCGAACTCCATATCTTTCATTGTAGACCTCGGATTATCAAAACTCTTTCGCCATTTTTCAATTGAGCTTAAAATCTTGATTTTGAAAGTGGGTTGATTTTTTCAGTAGTTGACTTTCTGGGGTTGACTTTTTCGGGGTTGACTTTTTTCGTGGTTGACTTTTTTCAAGTTTGACTTTTTATGCTCGCCCTCTTAAAATAAGTCTCGAAGTACCACCTGCAGGATGAAAACAGTCTTTTTACACTCGAAAACATCAATATAGGAAGAAAACATACCTGTTTAGTGGTCCGAACAAAATTAGGTGTGATGGGCATCACTCATTACGACCTCATCTGGAATGAAATGAACTGATTTAAATGACATGACAAATATGAATGATATGGCATATAATTTAAATGACATGAAATATAAAATAATGCTATCATATAATATGCATGGAAATAAAAATAAAATAATAATGCATGAACATAGTATATGCTAAATAATATAAAAATAACTAAATAAAAAGCATAGGATATCATGAAATATTCCAAACCATATAATAAACCATACAACATCAAAAAATATAAATCAAAATAATAACAATATCATAGAAATTATTATAGCAAGAACCACATATTATATAAAATGCATGAATATGAAAAATGCAATGCATGAAATGTATTTTTTCCTTTAATTAAGGAAATCCGTATATCTAAAAAGATATCCGGCTACCTTAGGAAAATATGTCAAATTAAATATTCTAAAACCAAAATACTTTGTGATTGTTCGAAAACAATTTTGAAAAGCTTGAATTAAAAATAAAAACTGGACTAAATCTTTTTAAATGGCTCTAATTTTCCAAGTTTAAAAATCCGGACTTGACTATCCTTAACTCGAGACTTGAAAAACCATTTTTAGAGTTTAAAAAGGCTTAGAAACTACCCTAAGTCAATAGCTGACCCTCCTAATCAGCCCACTCTAAGTAATTTAACCAAAACAGAAAAATGATTTTTCTTTAAATTCAATTCTGACTCCACTGTCCAGTTTTAAGCCACGATTTTTTATCATATTTTTAAAAATTCAAAAACTTCTGAAACAAATACTGGAGACTCAAGAAATGTAAAAATACATAGGAAAAAATCAGCTTAATTTTATGATTAAATACGAATGCCCAAAAAATCAGAAAAGTACGAAAATTAGGTGAAAAAACTGTTTTGCCAAAATACATTTTTGCCTTTGATAAAATCATTTAAAAATCAAATTAAAAATATTTAAGACTCACAAAATGACTCACAAACAGTAGCTAGGACTTTTTGAAAGTTAGATAAAAATTGGCTAAGTAAAAAAAAATCACAAAAGTAGAATAATCAATTTGACAAAACTTTATTTTCCACAAGTATGCTCAAGAGGGCATGACTTGGAACCATTAATTGGCTCAAGTCATTATTCAAGTGGCATGAAAATGAAATGCATGAAACAATATAGCAAACATAGTGCATGAAATGCATGAGCTTAAATCTAAATGTCATGAAAAAATGCATGGCATTCATATAGTGACCTAGACCTAAATGAACTTGCATGGCATTTAATGCAACCTAGACCTAAAATGCATGAACATGCATGGCAAATGAACCAAACCTAATAACTAAAATATGCATGGCATTTTGACAAGCACAAAGCATGCTTAAACCAAAAACTCAAACAAATATCATGCAAATGCTAACCAATCAACTAACATGGCAAGAATGCACATAAAATGCAAAAATTCCAAGGGTGACCGAATAGCATAATGTAACTAGCAAACATGGCATTTTCACAAACACTTGGTATACTAGCATGCAAAACTAAATCAAATGTCATGCAAATGCAAAAACCTACCAACTAACATGGCAAAAAATGCAACACACAATGCAAAACACATGGAGTAGCCAAATGGCCTCAAGCTCCAACAAGCATGGCATTTTCACAAACACTTGGTATACTAACATGCTCAACTAAAATATAACACTCAAATCATGCAAAAACCACACAAGCATTTTCACAAACACTTAATATACTAAATCTAAAACATGCTCAACTAAGATATAAAACTCAAATCATGCAAAGACCACACAAGCATTTTCACAAACACTTGATATACTAAATCTAAAACATGCTCAAATTTAAACATCATGATAACAGAAAATTAAAAATGCAAAAACATGATATTTAAAACATAAATGGCAACAAACAAAGCAACCAAATTAAAATATAACTCAAGAATATGAAGTAACATAACATTTAAAACACCAAGATCAAAGAAAATAACATAAAAAATATGGTAAAATAAATCAAAACAGCAACTTAACTAAATAATGTAGGCCATTTGGCCATGGTGAGTATAATATATAAAAAAAATTGTAAAAAATATATTCAAGAAGGAGATGAAGGAAGAACTTAAAAAGAACAATAAAAACATTTATTTAAAATGGAAAATCACCAAATAGAAATCAAAATAGCAAAAACAAGAATGGAAAATCAAGAAAGTGCAAGAGTTGGTGCTCAAGAGCAACCTCAAGAAGCTATATTTCAAGCTTTATCTCTTCAAACTTTCCTTTCTTTTCTAAACTTTTCTTTTTTGCTTTCAACCAAGAAGAGAAAAACTAAGTAAAAACTCTAAGAACTCAGCAAAATGAAGATGAAAAATGAATTTTCTGACCCCCCACTTCATGCTGGCCGAATGGCCCTCTATATTCCTCAAAGTGTTGTCATTTTTTTGTAACCAATTTCCCATCAAATGGCTAATAATTCAAGGTGAAAAATCATGAAATTACCACCTTTAGATTAGCATCTCAGCTCTCTCAAATTACAGCTGTTCAAGAATAATGTTGACATTTCTCTTGGCCTATGTGGCTTAATCACCATGGCTTGATCAAAGAGAATCTCTAACTAACTCTTGATTTTTAGCCATTTGATTGAAAAATCAGAAGCTTCCTCATTCCTTTGGGCTTGGGCAGGCCAGCACTTCTCTTTTCCAGCCCAACTCTGATTTTTTGAAAGGCCCAAAGAGGCCCTTTTCGGTTGCTTGGGTGAAATGACCGTTTTGCCCCCCGAATGCAAATAAATGTCAAACGGACTCCAAATTCAATTTTTATATTTTAATACTTCTAAAATAATAAAATGTTGAGTTCTGGAAGTTTTCAAAATTATCCGAGTCCGTTTGCTATTTATTTGGATTTTTTCTTCAAAAAATGCCCTTTTATGCGACTACATTTTACCATTTTTTAAACGAGCTCCAAATAAAAATTTTTCTTCACGAATCTCTTAAAAATAATTAAAAAGTGTGATCTGAAAGTTTTCATAATTTTTGGAGCTCATTTGGCATTTGTTCGGGATTTATCGGCTTGAATTACTACATAGGAGGTCCGGGATTTGGCCATTTTGCAAACGAACTCCGAATCAAGATTTTCTTTCGCCAATATCTTCCAAATAATTTAAAAATGAGATTTGCAAAATTTTAGAATTTTTTGAGTCCATTTGCTATTTTTCCGGGATTTATCTTTTTGAATTATTGCATAGAAGGCCCGGGATTTGGCCATTTTGCAAACGAACTCCGAATCAAGATTTTCTTTCGTCAATCTCTTCCAAATAATTTAAAAATGATATTTACAAAATTTCAAAAGATTTGGAGCTCATTTGCTATTTTTCCGGGATTTTCCTTTTTGAATTACTACATAAGAAGCCCGGGCTTTGGCCATTTTGCAAACGAACTCCGAATCAAGATTTTATTTCACCAATATCTTTCAAATAATTTAAAAATGAGATTTGCAAAATTTCAGAAGATTTGGAGCTCATTTGCTATTTTTCCGGGATTTTTCTTTTTGAATTACTATATAAGAAGCCCGAATTTGGCCATTTTGCAAACGAACTCCGAATCAAGATTTTCTTTTACCAATATCTTTCAAATAATTTTAAAATGATATTTGCAAAATTTCAAAAGATTTGGAGCTCAAGCTCATTTGCTATTTTTCTGGGATTTTTCTTTTTGAATTACTACATAAGAAGCCCGGATTTGGCCATTTTGCAAATGAACTCCGAATCAAGATTTTATTTTACCAATCTCTTTCAAATGATTTAAGAATGAGATTGAAAAATTTTCAGAGTTTTCGAAGTCCATTTTCTATTTTTCCCAAATTTTCCAATTTTGCCCTTTTGCCTCCGAAACCCGGTTTTGCTCAAAACAAGTCCGATTTTCAGATTTTCTCCAAGCTGAGCCTTGGGCTATCCCTTTTTCATCATTCCTCATCCATTAGGGGCTTTGGTCTTACCAAGTCGGGCCATTTCCGTGATTTTTCCCGATTTCACCGAAATCCACTAAAAACCCTAATTCTCGGTTTTCTCCCGGATTGACTTTTCTTTCGATTTTTCTTGTAAGTGACTTCTCCATTACCCGTAGTCAGTGCTTATCTTTCATTTGGAACCTTCAATTTTGACCAATTTGATCGTTTAAGCACTTTTCCCCAAATTTTTCGAATTACGGTTTCCTTTCTACTGAATCTCCAAATCCCAACTTCCGAACTCCACGTCTTTCAATGTAGACCTCGGATTATCAAAATTCTTTCGCCATTTTTCAATTGAGCTTAAAATCTTCATTTTCAAAGTGGGTTGATTTTTTCAGTACTTAACTTTTTGGGGTTGACTTTTTCGGGGTTGACTTTTTTTGGGGTTGACTTTTTTCAAGTTTGACTTTTTATGCTCGCCCTCTTAAAATAAGTCTCAGAGTACCACCTACAGGACGAAAACAGTCTTTTTACACTCGAAAACATCAATATAGGAAGAAAACATACCTGTTTAGTGGTCCGGACAAAATTAGGTGTCTACAATATATATTATACATATATATATATTATACATATATATATATATATATATATTTGAATGTTTCTTTTTTATGTAATTATAATATATCTATGTAATTGTAATAATGTTTTCTTTTGTCAAACATTAGATATTACAATTACATAGATAATATTACTATATATCTTACAATTACATAAATATATTACAATTACATAGATATATTACAATTACATAGATATAATACAATTACACAAATATATTACAATTACATAGATATATTACGATTACAATTACATAGATATATTACGATTACAATCGCATAGATATATTATAATTCTATTTATGTAATTGTGATATATATCTATGTTATAGTAATATATCTATGTAATTGTTATATATATATATATATATATATGCAATTGTAATATATCTTTGTAATTATAATATATCTATGCAATTCTAATATATATCTATGTTATAGTAATATATCTATGTAATTGTAATATATATCTATGTAATTCTAATATATATCTATGTAACTATAATATATGTATGTAATTGTAATATATCTATGTAATATATCTATGTTATTGTAATATATCTATGTAATTGTAATATATCTATGTAATTGTAATATATCTTTGTAATTGTAATATATCTATGTAATTGTAATTGTAATATATCTATTTAATTGTAATATATCTATGTAATTGTAATGTAACTCTGTAATTGTAATATATCTATGTAATTGTAATATATACATATATGTATATATTACAATTACAATTACAAAGATATATTACAATTACATAGATATATTACTATTATATAAATATATTGCTATTACATAGATATATTACAATTACATAGATATATTACATATATTACATAAATATATGTATATATTACAATTACAATTACACAAATATTTATCTAGGTTATAGTAATATATCTATGTAATAGATATATTACATATATTACAATCACATAATTACAATTACATAGATATATTATAATTTTATTTATGTAACTGTAATATATCTACGTAAATGTAATATATCTATGTAATATAATTACATAGATATATTACATAAATACAATTACATAGATATATTACAATTACATAGATATATATTACAATTACATAGATATATTTATGTAATGTAATATATCTATGTAATATATTTATGAAATTGTAATAATATATCTATGTAATTGTAATATATCTATGTAATTGTATTTTATCTATGTAATTGTGTTAATGTAATATATCTATGTAATTGTAATATATTTATGTAATTATAATATATCTATGTAATTGTAATATATTTATGTAATTATAATATATTTTTGTAATTGTAATATATCTAAGTAACTGTAGTATATCTATTTAATCGTAATATCTATGAAATTACAATATATCTACGTAACTGTAATATATCTATTACATTCATATATTATTACAATTATATAGATATAGATATATATGTAATTGTAATATATATCAATGCAATTGTAATATATCTATGTAATTGTAATATATCTATGTAATTATAATATATTTATGTAATTGTTATATATCTATGTAATTATATCTATGTAATTGTAATATATCTATGTATTTTTAATAATATCTATGTAATTCTATGTAATTGTAATATATCTATGTAACTATATTACATTAGATATACTATTACAATTACATAAAAATATTGCAATTACATAGATATATTACATAAATATATTTACAATTACATATATATATTACAATTACATAGATATATTACATACATACATTACATAAATATATTACAATTACATAGATATTACAATTACATAGATATATTAGAATTACATAGATATATTACATAGATATATCTATGTAATTGTAATGAATCTATGTAATATATTTATGTAATTGTAATATATCTATGTAATAGTAATATCTATGTAATTGTAATATATCTATGTAATTGTAATATATCTATGTAATTATAATATATCTATGTAATATATATATATATTGTAACAACCGAGGTTACGTATAATCATGTAAAGTTAAATTCCGAAAATTTTAAGGATAAACTTGGAAAGTGGTAAGAAGTTATAAGTGAAGGAAATAAAAGAAGAAAGGATCAAATTGAACATATTAAAAAAGTTTAGGGGCTTAATGGTTATTTATAAAAGTTGAGGGACCAATATGCAATTATACCAAAAACAAAACAAAATATCTCTTATATTCAAGTGATCTCCCGAAAACACTAGAAATTTTCCTTCTCTTCTTCAAGTGGCAGCCGGCCTCCCATCCCCCCTCTCTCTCAAAATTCTCTTCAAACAACTCCACAAAAAATCTCAACAACAATTACATCCAAGGTTAGTTTCTTGATAAATTCTTCTATTTCTTTAGATATTCTACTTGAGCATGCTAAGATTTTAGCTCCATAAGCATGTTAAGGTCTGAAATCCATCTATTAAGTATGAATTTTACTCATTTTTGGTAAGAATTAAAAGGATTTGAAAGCATGAACAAGAAAATGGGAAGAAAAAGCAAAACAGGGGAATTTTAGCATGCTTGCTGTTCGGATTTTCTGGGTTCGGCACAGCTGGGTTTGTATTTTTTTTTGATATTTTTCCTAGAAACTAGACTTCAATATGAGAATTTTGGTTTTTGAATCACCCAAAACTGATAAGCGGTTAAAAAGATAAAATTTGGTGAAGTTGGCTGTTCAGTGTGACCCCTGTTTTAGCATAGTTTCGGGATTTATCAAATTTGACCAAGATTTTGTTCTAATTGTCTAAGTTAGTTATTTTCTTCATAAATTAGACTTATTGGTACCAAACTCAAGTTATGATTTTATAATCTAGCTTGATAGTATGGAATTTATTGCTTAAGATAAATATAGTACTATTGATGGTTATGGATTATGAAAATCTCTAAGGCATGGAGTACTAGAAAGGAATTTGATAAGGACATGAATATGGAGTTGAATTATGGA
Source organism: Fremontodendron californicum (assembly GCA_030761205.1). Classification (NCBI taxonomy): domain Eukaryota; kingdom Viridiplantae; phylum Streptophyta; class Magnoliopsida; order Malvales; family Malvaceae; genus Fremontodendron; species Fremontodendron californicum. Next base: position 12,191,326 of record JAULJL010000045.1, read on the forward strand.
GAAAATGGTTATGGAAATGATATTAAAAATTAAGGATATGTTGTTTTGAGTATGAGAAATTAGTATTGACCTTGAGGGAAGATTATGAGATTTAAGTTGAATTCATAAGTGTGTAATGCTTTGAGTATTTATAGATACTAATTATCGTTAATCTCTAGGCCACGTAGATCCGACGTCACCTATGGATCTCGAAGTTTCAGGTCGAGGTGTACAGTGAGATCATCTCAAGGATTGTGAGTAGACGACAACTATAGTTATTTGAAATTTCTTTAATTATAATTATATTTTTTTTAGCATAATAATTATTTTACGTAATAAAGGTATATACGATATTTAATCATATGAATTGATTTTTTATTAAAGTATTTTTATTTCAAAAAATATTATATCGAGTAAGCTGGTTGATTTATGAAATATGATTTTACATAGAATTTGACGTACATGGTTTTGGCTCCACCTGACTTAATGTATGAGATTATTTCCTTGACCGGAATACAGGAGCTGCGTGCTACGCCTTTGTGGCGGGAGCCACCTCCAGAGTCCCTATTCCGTGATATTAGACCGGTATACGGGAGCTGCGTGCTATGCCTTTGTGGCGGGAGCCACCTCCAGAGTCCCCATTCCGTGATATTAGACTGGGGTATGGGAGCTGCGTGCTACGCCTTTGTGGTGGGAGCCACCTCCAGCGTCCCTATCCCGTTATATTTGCCTTTTGGGGGCACATCATAGCGACACATATGCCTTTGGGGCATCCTATGGTGGTATTGGCCTTTGGGGCCGGCTACTAGTATGCCTACATGGATATTGCCTGGTTATTTCATGGATGTATTCTTATGCATGACAGTAAGTTGGAGCCCAATTATACGTAACTTGATTTACTTCACAGATTTAATACATTGATTTAATATTATAATATTGTTATACATTTGAAAAGCTTGCTACGTCTTTGAATTACTCATTATGATTTTATTATTATTTATTTTGAAAATGTCAATTATGCTTTACAGATTACCATTATGGTTTTCACACGCTTTAAAAGTTGTCTACTCACTGAGATATTCATATATCTCACCTTTTCATATTCTCATTTTCAGGTGACAGTTAGGTGTTGGGATTGCAACCTTCCTCTATTCTCTGCTTCAAATAGTATTTTGACGTGGTGGACATCATATTAAAAATTTATTGAAGTCTTGATCTTTTCATGTTTTTATCTAGTAAACCTTGCTGAGATAGGTTTACTTTTGGATATATTGTATATATTTGAAGATATGAGACAATAGATCAATATGTTTTGATTTGAACATAAATTGATCATGGATAATTTTTGAATATGTATGGATATATGTGATAATAGTATAGAGGAATATTGCTGGTTGAGGATATGAATTGAGTGTTATTTGCAGGAGGGTTATAGTTGAGATAGAAAGGAAACCCTGCCGGATTTTAGGTAGATTATCCGGACAGGGTGTTACAATTTGGTATCAGAGCAAGGTTATAGGTCCTGTAGACTTAGAAACTGTTTGTTGAAGTATTAAAATATGGTCACTTGTGCGGGAAATCAGACACGATGCCACCACGTCGAAGAGGAAAGCCTAGAATCAATCCCCTACCCCAAAATAGGGATAGGAATAGAAATGTGAATACTGATGAGCAAATTGGAGAACAAGCTTCAGCTGCTGGTTCATCTTCCGTTGCTGCACCTCAGCAGCACCTCCAGCAGCTGATCTTAATTTAGTTGAGGCAATTACAGCCTTGGCAAGAGTAATTTCTGCTTTGACTGCCCCTGCTAAAAAGGGGATAGTTGAATACTGTAAAGATCTGAAGAATATGGGTTGCAAGATTTTAATGGGGTCTTTGGAATCAGATTTAGCCTGGTCATGGCTACAAAAATTTGAGACTACTTCCATTACTCTTCAGATTCCCGAGCCTATGAGGTTACCATGTGCGGTGTAATTTTTGGAGGATCATGCACACACATGGTGGAAAACTACAGTGCAAAGGTATGCTGGACGTCCTGCCATAACCTGGGCAGATTTTCGAAGAGAGTTTGAAGAAAAATACTATTCTCGGGCCTTGCGGGAAAAGAAATGGACTGAGTTTATGAATTTAAAACAGGGTGGTATGTCAGTAGCAGAGTACGAGCAAAAATTCAGTGAACTATCAGAATTTGCTCCATCGATAGTAGCCAACGATGTTGATAGATGCAAGAAATTCCAAGATGGGCTACATGTTAGTATTCGAGATAGGTTGACGACCCTGGATACAGATGACTTTAATAAATGGGTGAACATGGCAATGAAAGCTGAACAGAATCTGAAAGAAATGAAAGATAGAGAAGAGATGTTCAGAAAAAGAAAATGGCAGTTCGCCAGTGAGGACGTGAGGCCTAAGAAAAGTTATGTAAAAAGCAGTGTCAGTGGTTCCAAACCCTTGAGATTTCAGGAGGGATTAGACAGAAAGCCTATTAGTGGTTCTTCTAGCAGACTTATCATTGGACCTCAACGGCAGACTAGATTGCCACCTGGGAGGTCAGGAGGACCTCGTACATTGACTTATCCTCAGTGTCCCCATTGTGGGAGGAATCACCCTGGTGAATGTTGGAGACTACAGGGTGTGTGTTTTTACTGCAAATAACCGGGACACATGAAACATGATTGTCCCAAGCTGGAGAATAAGGGAGTTACTAGTCAGTTGTCAGTGGGTCAAAGAGAAAGGATCCAACCTACTGCTGCACATCAGCCGACAGCAGTTAGAGATAGAATTGGGGTACAATCTCAAGTTGGTTCATCTACTGGCCCTCGACAGAGTGGAAAGCCTGGTAGACCTCGAACTGCAGCCAGAATTTATACTATGACCCAACAACAGGCTCAGGCTACTCCTGAAGTGGTTACAGGGAATTGGAGTTTACTATCGACTTAATCCCTGGCAGTTCTCCTATTTCTCAAGCACCCTATAGAATGGCACCTTCGGAGCTAAAGGAATTGAAAGTGCAGTTGCAAGACCTAGTTGACAGAGGTTTCATTCGGCCTAGTACTTCACCGTGGGGAGCACCGATTTTATTTGTAAAGAAAAAGGATGGATCTTTACGATTTTGTATCGACTACCGGCAACTGAACAAAGTCACCATTAAGAATAAGTGTCCTTTGCCAAGGATTGATGACTTGTTTGATCAGTTGCAAGGTGCAAGTGTGTTCTCCAAAATAGACCTAAGATCGGGTTATCATCAATTGAAGATTAAAGAATCTGATATTCCAAAGACTGCTTTTAGAACTCGATATGGTCATTATGAATTCTTAGTTATGCCTTTTGGGCTAACTAATGCACCTGCAGTCTTTATGGATTTGATGAATAGGGTGTTTCGACCCTACTTAGATAAGTTTGTTATTGTTTTCATCGATGACATCCTAGTTTATTCCAGGAATAAGGATGATCATGTAAGCCATTTGAGAACGGTGTTGCAGACCATGCGTGAAAAGTAACTTTATGCTAAATTTTCCAAGTGTGAATTCTGGCTAGACAAAGTAGCATTCCTTGGTCATGTAGTATCTAAGTAAAGGATTTTTGTAGATCCACAAAAGATAGAAGCTGTAGTTGCTTGGGAAAGACCCACTAATGTCACAGAAGTTAGGAGCTTTCTCGGATTGGCAGGGTACTATCGAAGATTCGTGGAAGGATTTTCCATGATTGCCTCTCCTTTGTCAAAATTAACAAGGAATCATGCTAAGTTTGAGTGGACTGACAAATGTGAGCAAGCTTTCCAAGAGCTCAAGCGTAGATTGACCACAGCACCAGTTCTTACATTACCATCAGGGACTGGAAGCTTTGTGGTATACAGTGATGCCTCGAGGAGAGGTTTGGGTTGCGTTTTGATGCAACATGGGAAGGTGATAGCTTATGCTTCTCGACAACTGAAACAGCATGAGCAAAACTATCCCACTCATGATTTAGAGTTGGCGGCAGTGGTGTTTGCACTGAAAATTTGGAGGCATTATTTATTTGGAGAAAAATGTACAATCTACACTGATCATAAGAGTCTGAAATATCTGATGGATCAGAAAGAATTAAATTTGAGGCAAAGGAGATGGTTGGAATCGATAAAAGATTATGACTGTGTAATTGACTACCACCCAGGAAAGGCCAATGTAGTGGCCGATGCTCTTAGTAGAAAGTCTTCTAGTTCTCTTGCTCATATTCGAGCAATTCAGAAACCCTTACAAAATGAGTTGAAGTCTTTACCTTTAGAATTGATGATTGATGAGAATAATTTCCTAATAGCCCACTTGAAGGTTAAACCGATTCATATTGATTGGATACGTGAAGCACAAAATAATGACCCTATGCTGGTAAAGTTAAAGCAAGAAGTAAGGGATGGTGTGAGGACTGACTTTCAAATAAAGGATGAAGATGTACTGATAATGAAAAATAGGCTTTGTGTGCCTCAGGATGAAGAACTCCGGAAGGTGATTTTGGAGGAAGCTCATAATGCACCATACGCGTTACATCCCGGTAGTGTGAAGATGTATCGAACCTTAAGAGAACATTATTGGTGGCAAGGTATGAAACGTGACATAGCTGAGTTTGTTTCTAGATGCTTGGTATGCCAACAAATTAAAGCCAAGCATCAAAAACCTTATGGGAAATTGAACCCCCTACCTATTCCTCAATGGAAGTGGGAAGATATTGCTATGGATTTCGTTTCAGGATTACCAAGAACACAGTCTGGTTATGACAGCATTTGGGTGATTGTTGATCGTTTGACAAAATCAGCTCACTTTTTGCCAGTCAAGAAGACTTTTTCCATGGAAGGATTGGCTAAACTTTATGTGAACGAAATTGTTAGGTTACATGGTGCCCCAGTATCGATTGTATCTGATCGAGACCACCGATTCACATCTCGATTTTGGCCAAGTTTGCAGAATGCTATGGGCACTAAACTCAAGTTCAGTACTGCTTTTCATCCTCAGACAGATGGACAATCTGAAGGACAATTCAAATTTTGGAAGATATGCTCAGATCTTGTATTATGGAATTCAAAGAAAACTGGGATGAACACTTGCCCCTAGCAGAGTTTGCGTATAACAATAGTTATCAGTCCAACATCGACATGGCTCCGTTTGAAGGTTTGTATGGAAGGAAGTGCAGAACTCCAGTGTGTTGGGATGATACAGATGAAAGGAAATTACTAGGTCCAGAAATTGTTATGATGACTGCAGACAAAGTTAAGGTAATTCGGGAAAAGATAAAAATAGCTCAAGATCGACAAAAGAGCTATGCAGATAATCGGAGAAAAGATTTAGAGTTTGAAGTTGGTGATATGGTATTTTTGAAAGTGACTCCTTGGAAGGGAGTAATCCGGTGTGGAAGACGAGGAAAGTTGGGTCCTCGATATATAGGGCCGTATGAGATCATTGAACGGATTGGGTCAGTTGCTTATAGATTGTCCTTACCAGAAGAATTGTCATGAATTCATAATGTGTTCCATGTTTCTATGCTCCGAAAGTACATTTTCGATTCTTCACATATATTGAAGGACTTGCCTATGGAAATTGAGGAAAATTTAACTTATGAAGAGCAGCCGGTTGAGATTTTGGATAGAAAGGACCGAGTTCTAAGGACTAAGACTATTCCATTAGTGAAAGTTCTTTGGAGGAATCATTCATATGAAGAAGCTATATGGGAAAGGGAGGAAGATATAAGGACTCAATATCCTCACTTGTTCAATCAAGTTGGTAAGTAAATTTCGAGGACGAAATTTTTCTAAGGGGGTAAGTTGTAACAACCGAGGTTAGTATAATCATGTAAAGTTAAATTCCGAAAATTTTAAGGATAAACTTGGAAAGTGGTAAGAAGTTATAAGTGAAGGAAATAAAAGGAGAAAGGATCAAATTGAACATATTAAAAAAATTTAGGGGCTTAATGGTTATTTATAAAAAGTTGAGGGACCAATATACAATTATACCAAAAACAAAACAAAATATCTCTTATATTCAAGTGATCTCCCGAAACACTAGAAATTTTCCTTCTCTTCTTCAAGTGGCAGCCGGCCTCCCATCCTCCCTCTCTCTCAAAATTCTCTTCAAACAACTCCACCAAAAATCTCAACAACAATTACATCCAAGGTTAGTTTCTTGATAAATTCTTCTATTTCTTTAGATATTCTACTTGAGCATGCTAAGATTTTAGCTTCATAAACATGTTAAGGTCTGAAATCCATCTATTAAGTATGAATTTTACTCATTTTTGGTAAGAATTAAAAGGATTTGAAAGCATGAACAAGAAAATGGGAAGAAAAAGCAAAACAGGGGAATTTGAGCATGCTTGCTGTTCGGATTTTCTGGGTTCGGCACAGCTGTGTTTGTATTTTTTTGATATTTTTCCTAGAAACTAGACTTCAATATGAGAATTTTGGTTTTTGAATCACCCAAAACAGATAAGCGGTTAAAAAGATAAAATTCGGTGAAGTTGGCTGTTCAGTGTGACCCCTGTTTCAGCATAGTTTCGGGATTTATCAAATTTGACCAAGATTTTGTTCTAATTGTCTAAGTTAGTTATTTTCTTCATAAATTAGACTTATTGGTACCAAACTCAAGTTATGATTTTATAATCTAGCTTGATAGTATGGAATTTATCGCTTAAGATAAATATAGTACTATTGATGGTTATGGATTATGAAAATCTCTAAGGCATGGAGTACTAGAAAGGAATTTGATAAGGACATGAATATGGAGTTGAATTATGGAGAAAATGGTTATGGAAATGATATTAAAAATTAAGGATATGTTGTTTTGAGTATGAGAAATTAGTATTGACCTTGAGGGAAGATTATGAGATTTAAGTTGAATTCATAAGTGTGTAATGCTTTGAGTATGTATAGATACTAATTATCGTTAATCTCTAGGCCACGTAGATCCGACGTCACCTGAGGATCTCGAAGTTTCAGGTCGAGGTGTACAGTGAGATCATCTCAAGGATTGTGAGTAGACGACAACTATAGTTATTTGAAATTTCTTTAATTATAATTATATATTTTTTTTAGCATAATAATTATTTTACGTAATAAAGGTATATACGATATTTAATCATATGAATTGATTTGTTATTAAAGTATTTTTATTTCAAAAAATATTATATCGAGTAAGTTGGTTGATTTATGAAATATGATTTTACATAGAATTTGACGTACATGGTTTTGGCTCCACCTGACTTAATGTATGAGATTATTTCCTTGACCGGAATACGGGAGCTGCGTGCTACGCCTTTGTGGCGGGAGCCACCTCCAGAGTCCCTATTCCGTGATATTAGACCGGAATACGGGAGCTGCGTGCTACGCCTTTGTGGCGGGAGCCACCTCCAGAGTCCCCATTCCGTGATATTAGACTGGGGTATGGGAGCTGCGTGCTACGCCAATGTGGTGGGAGCCACCTTCAGAGTCCCTATCCCGTTATATTTGCCTTTTGGGGGCACATCATAGTGACACATATGCCTTTGGGGCATCCTATGATGGTATTGGCCTTTGGGGCCGGCTACTAGTATGCCTACATGGATATTGCCTGGTTATTTCATGGATGTATTCTTATGCATGACAGTAAGTTGGAGCCCAATTATACGTAACTTGATTTACTTCACAGATTTAATACATTGATTTAATATTATAATATTGTTATACATTTGAAAAGCTTGCTACGTCTTTGAATTACTCATTATGATTTTATTATTAATTATTTTGAAAATGTCAATTATGCTTTACAGATTACCATTATGGTTTTCACACGCTTTAAAAGTTGTCTACTCACTGAGATATTCATATATCTCACCTTTTCATATTCTCATTTTCAGGTGACAGTTAGGTGTTGGGATTGCAACCTTCCTCTATTCTCTGCTTCAAATAGTATTTTGACGTGGTGGACATCATATTAAAAATTTATTGAAGTCTTGATCTTTTCATGTTTTTATCTAGTAAACCTTGCTGAGATAGGTTTACTTTTGGATATATTGTATATATTTGAAGATATGAGACAATAGATCAATATGTTTTGATTTGAACATAAATTGATCATGGATAATTTTTGAATATGTATGGATATATGTGATAATAGTATAGAGGAATATTGCTGGTTGAGGATATGAATTGAGTGTTATTTGCAGGAGGGTTATAGTTGAGATAGAAAGGAAACCCTGCCGGATTTTAGGTAGATTATCCGGACAGGGTGTTACATATATACATATCTATGTAATTGTAAATATATTTATGTAATATATCTATGTATTTATAATATATCTAAGTAATTGTAAAATTATATAGATATATTACAATTACATAGATATATTAAATATGTAATTGTTATATATCTATGTAATACTAATATATCTATGTAACTGTAATATATCTATGTAATTCTAATATATCTATGTAATAGTAATATATCTATGTAATTGTAATATATACATAAATATATCTATGTAATTATAATATATCTATGTAATATATCTATTGTATGTAATTGTAATATATTTATGTAATTGTAATTGTAATATATCTATGTAATTATATAGATACATTGTAATATATCTATGTAATATATGTAATATATCTATGTAATTATAATATGTTTTGGAATTACATTGATATATTAGAATTACATAGATACATTGGATATATATATATATATATATATTACAATTGCATAGATATACTACAGTTACATAGATATATTACAATTACATAGATATATTAGAATTACATAGATATATTACAATTATATAGATATATTACATAGATACAATACAATTACATAGATATATTTATGTAATTGTAATATATCTATGTAATATATTATTACAATTGTAATTACATAAATATATTACAATTATATAGATATATTAGATATATATTACAATTACAATTACATATATATATATATATATATATATTACAATTACATATATAATTATGTAATTGTAATATTACAATTACATAGATATATATTTATGTAATTGTAGTATATCTATGTTATTTATATATCTATGTATATTACATAAATACATAGAAATATATATATGTAATATATATATATATGTAATTGTAATATATATATATAAATATCTATGTAATTATATATGTATATATTAGAATTACATAGATATCTATGTAATATAATTGTACTACATAAATATATTTATCTATGAATATATATCTATGTAATTGTAACATATTTATTTAATTGTAATTGTAATAATTACATAGATATATTACATAGATATTACAATTACATAGATGTATTACAATTTCATAGATGTATTTCAATTACATATATATATTATAATTACATAGATAAATATTACAATTACATAGACATATTATAATTACATAGATATATTACAATTACATTGATATATTAGAATTACATAGATACTTTACAATCACATAGATATATGACAATTACATAGATATATTACATAGATACATTGGATATATTACAATTATATATTATAATTACAATTACATAGATATATTACATAGATATTACAATTACATAGATATATTACAGTAATTGTAATTGTAATTGTAATATATCTATGTAATGTATCTAATTGTAATAAATATATTTATGTCATTGTAATATAACATAGATATATTTATTAATATATATATATTATAATTACATAGATATATTACATATATTACATAGATATACTACATAAATATATTAAAATTACATAGATATATTACATAGATACATTACAAAAAGATATTACAATTACATATATATATATTTTACAATTACATATATTACAATTACATAGATATATTACATAGATACATTACATAAATATATTACAATTACATAGATATATTAGAATTACATAAATATATTACATAGATACATTACAATAACATAGATATATTAAAATTACATAGATACATTACAATTACATAGATATATTAAAATTACATAGATATATATATTACAATTACATAGATAGTATATTACATAGATATATTACAATTACATAAATATATTTACAATTACATAGATATCTAATACATAGATATATTACATATGTTACAATCACATAATTACAATTACGTAGATATATTACAATTACATTAATATATTACATTACTATTACATAAATATATTACAATTCAATAGATATAGATAATTACAATTACAGAGATATATTTAATAGATATATTTGTGTAATTGTAATATATCTATGTAATTGTAATATATCTATGTAACTGTAATATATCTATGTAATTGTAATATATTTAAGTAATTGTAATATATTTGTTTAATACATTGTAATATATCTATGTAATTGTAATATATCTGTAACAACCGAGGTTACGTATAATCATGTAAAGTTAAATCCCGAAAATTTTAAAACCGAACTTGGAAATTGGTAAGAATTTATAAATGAAGGAAATAAAAGAAGAAAGGATCAAATTGAATATATTAAAAAAGTTTAGGGGCTTCATGGTTATTTATAAAGAGTTGAGGGACTAATATGCAATTATACAAAAAACAAAAAAGATATCTCTTATCTTCATTTTTCTCCCGAAATCTCTAGACACTTTCATTCATTCTTCAAGTGGCAGCCTGCTCCCAACATATCCCTCTCTCAAAATTCTCTTCAAACAACCCAACCAAAAATCTCAACAATAATTACATCCAAGGTTAGTTTCTTGATAAATTCTTCCTTTTCTTTAGATATTCTACTTGAGCATGCTAAGATCTTAGCTCCATAAACATGTTAAGGTCTGAAATCCATCTATTAAGTATGAATTTTATTCAACTTGGTAAGAATTAAAAGGATTTGAAAGCATGAACAACAAAATGGGAAGAAAAAGCAAAACAGGGGAAGTTGAGCATGCTTGCTGTTCGGATTTTCTGGATTCGGCACATTATGGTTTGTATTTTTTTGATATTTTGCCTAGAAACTAGACTTCACTATGAGAAGTTTGGTTTTTGAATCACCCAAAACCGATAAGCGGTTAAAAAGATAAAATTCGGTGAAGTTGGTTGTTCAGTGTTGACCCCTGTTTCAGCATGGTTTCCGGATTTATCAAATTTGATCAAAATTTTGTTCTAGTTGTATAAGTTAGTTATTTTATTCATAAATTAGACATATTGGTTGAAATAAACCAATTGGAATCACTTCCAAATTCCTTACCAAACTCAAGTTATGATTTTCTAATCTAACTTGATATTAAGGAATTTATTGCTTAAGAGAAATATAGTACCAAATGATGGTTATGGATTATGAAAATCTCTAAGGCATGGAATACTAGAAACGAATTTGATAAGGACATGATTATGGAGTTGAATTATGGAGAAAATGATTATGGAAATGATATTAAAAATTAAGGATATGTTGTTTTGAGTATGAGAAATTAGTATATGGGGTAGATTAATGGGACTTAAGTTGCATTCAAAATTGTGTAATGCTTTGAGCATGTATAGATACTAATTATTGTTAATCTCTAGGCCACGTAGATCCGACGTCACCTATGGATCCCGAGGTTTCAGGTCGAGGTGTACAGTGAGATCATCTCAAGGATTGTGAGTAGACAACAACTATAGTTATTTGAAATTTCTTTAATTATAATTATACATTTTTTTAACATAATATTTATTTTACGTATTAAAGGTATATACGATATTTAATCATATGAATTGATTTGTTATTAAAGTATTTTTATTTCAAGAAATATTATATCGAGTAAGTTGGTTGATTTATGAAATATGATTTTACATAGAATTTGACGTACATGGTTTTGGCTCCACCTGACTTAATGTATGAGATTATTTCCTTGACCGGAATACGGGAGCTGCGTGCTACGCCTTTGTGGCGGGAGCCGCCTCCAGAGTCCCCATTCCGTGATATTAGACCGGAATACGGGAGCTGTGTGCTACGCCTTTGTGGCGGGAGCCACCTCCAGAGTCCCCATTCCGTGATATTAGACCGGAATACGGGAGCTGCGTGCTACGCCTTTGTGGCGGGAGCCACCTCCAGAGTCCCCATTCTGTGATATTAGACTGGGGTATGGGAGCTGCGTGCTACGCCTTTGTGGTGGAAGCCACCTCCAGAGTCCCTATCCCGTTATATTTGCCTTTTGGGGGCACATCATAGCGACACATATGCCTTTGGGGCGTCCTATGGTGGTATTGGCCTTTGGGGCCGGCTACTAGTATGCCTACATGGATATTGCCTGGTTATTTCATGGATGTATTCTTATGCATGACAGTAAGTTGGAGCCCAATTATATGTAACTTGATTTACTTCACAGATTTTATACATTGATTTAATATTATAATATTGTTATACATTTGAAAAGCTTGCTACGTCTTTGAATTACTCATTATGGTTTTATTATTATTTATTTTGAAAATATCAATTATATTTTACAGATTTCCATTATGGTTTTCACACGCTTTAAATGTTGTCTACTCATTGAGATATTCATATATCTCACCTCCTCTTATTTCTCATTTTCAGGACACGGTTAAGTGTCGGGATTGCTGCCTTCCTCTACTCTCCACTTCAAGATTATATTGACGTGGTGGGCATCATATCTAAATTTCTAGAAGATTTGGTCTTTTGATGTTTTTATCTAGTAAACCTTGCTGAGATAGGTTTATTTCTGGATATATTGTATATATTTGAAGATATGAGACAATAGATCAATATGTTTTGATTTGAGCATAAATTGATCATGAATAATTTTTGAATATGCATGGATATATGTGGTAATAGTATTGAGAAATATTGCTGGTTGAGGATATGAATTGAGTGTTATTTGCAGGAGGGTTATAGTTGAGATAGAAAGGAAACTCTGCCGGATTTTAGGTAGATTATCCGGACAGGGTGTTACAATTTGGTATCAGAGCAAGGTTATAGGTCCTGTAGACTTAGAAACTATTTGTTGAAGTATTAAAATATTGTCACCTGTGCAGAAAATCAGACACGATGCCACCACGTCGAAGAGTAAGGCCTAGAATCAATCCCCTACCCCAAAATAGGGATAGGAATAGAAATGTGAATATTGATGAGCAAATTGGAGAACAAGCTTCAGCTACTGGTTCATCTTCTGTTGCTGCAACCTCAGCAGCACCTCCAGCAGCTGATCGTAATTTAGCTGAGGCAGTTGCGGCCTTGGCAAGAGTAATTCCCGCTTTGACTGCCCCTGCTGAAGAGGGGATAGTTGATTACTATAAGGATTTGAAGAATATGGGTTGCAAGATTTTCATGGGGTCTTTGGAATCAGATTTGGCCTGGTCATGGCTACAAAAATTTGAGACTACTTCCATTACTCTTCAGATTCCCGAGCCTATGAGGTTACCATGTGCGGTGCAATTTTTGGAGGATCATGCACACACATGGTGGAAAACTACAGTGCAAAGGTATGTTGGACGTCCTTCCATAACCTGGGCAGATTTTTGAAGAGAGTTTGAAGAAAAATACTATTCTCGGGCCTTGCGGGAAAAGAAATGGACTGAGTTTATGAATTTAAAACAGGGTGGTATGTCAGTAGTAGAGTATGAGCAAAAATTTAGTGAACTATCAGAATTTGCTCCATCGATAGTAGCCAACAATGCAGTGATAGATTGTTTTTCCAAAACTGTGACTTTTAAGAAGTCGGGAGACTTGGAGTTTACCTTTCAAGGAGAAAGAAAAGTTTTACCTTCTTGCCTTATCTCCAAGATGGCAGCCAATAGATACTTGCAAAAAGGGTATTCTGCTTACCTTGCTTATGTAATTAACAAGGAAATACATGAGGCAAAGTTGGAAACTATACCTGTGGTAAAAGAGTTTCCTGAGATCTTCCCTGAAGAATTGGTCGATTTACCTCCTGACAGGGAATTTGAGTTCACTATCGACTTAATCCCTGGCAGTGCTCCTATTTCTCAGGCACCCTATAGAATGGCACCTTCGGAGCTAAAGGAATTGAAAGTGCAGTTGCAAGACCTAGTTGACAGAGGTTTCATTCGGCCTAGTACTTCACCGTGCGGAGCACCGATTTTATTTCTAAAGAAAAAGGATGGATCTTTACAATTGTGTATCGACTACCGGGAACTGAACAAGGTCACCATTAAGAATAAGTATCCTTTGCCAAGGATTGATGACTTGTTTGATCAGTTGCAAGGTGCAAGTTTGTTCTCCAAAATAGACCTAAGATCGGGTTATCATCAATTGAAGATTAAAGAATCTGATATTCCAAAGACTGCTTTTAGAACTTGATATGGTCATTATGAATTCTTAGTTATGCCTTTTGGGCTAACTAATGCACCTGCAGTCTTTATGGATTTGATGAATAGGGTGTTTCGGCCCTACTTAGATAAGTTTGTTATTGTTTTTATCGATGACATCCTAGTTTATTCCAGGAATAAGGATGATCATGTAAGCCATTTGAGAACGGTGTTGCAGACCATGCGTGAAAAGCAACTTTATGCTAAATTTTCCAAGTGTGAATTCTGGCTAGACAAAGTAGCATTCCTTGGTCATGTAGTATCTAAGGAAGGGATTTTTGTGGATCCACAAAAGATAGAAGCTGTAGTTGCTTGGGAAAGACCCACTAATGTCACAGAAATTAGGAGCTTTCTCCGATTGGCAGGGTACTATCGAAGATTCGTGGAAGGATTTTCCATGATTGCCTCTCCTTTGTCAAAATTAACAAGGAAGTATGCTAAGTTTGAGTGGACTGACGAATGTGAGCAAGCTTTCCAAGAGCTCAAGAGTAGATTGACCACAGCACCAGTTCTTACACTACCATCAGGGACTGGAAGCTTTGTAGTATACAGTGATGCCTCGAGGAGAGGTTTGGGTTGCGTTTTGATGCAACATGGGAAGGTGATAGCTTATGCTTCTCGACAACTGAAACAGCATGAGCAAAACTATCCCATTCATGATTTAGAGTTAGCAGCAGTGGTGTTTGCACTAAAAATTTGGAGGCATTATTTATTTGGAGAAAAATGTACAATCTACACTGATCATAAGAGTCTGAAATATCTGATGGATCAGAAAGAATTAAATTTGAGGCAAAGGAGATGGTTGGAATTGATAAAAGATTATGACTGTGTAATTGACTATCATCCAGGAAAGGCCAATGTAGTGGCCGATGCTCTTAGTAGAAAGTCTTCTAGTTCTCTTGCTCATATTCGAGCAATTCAGAAATCCTTACAAAATGATTTGAAGTCTTTACCTTTAGAATTGATGATTGATGAGAATGATCTCCTAATAGCCCACTTGAAAGTTAAACCGATTCATATTGATTGGATACGTGAAGCACAGAATAATGACCCTATGCTGGTAAAGTTAAAGCAAGAAGTAAGGGATGGTGTGAGGACTGACTTTCAAATAAAAGATGAGGATGTACTGATAATGAAAAATAGGCTTTGTGTGCCTCAGGATGAAGAACTCCGGAAGGTGATTTTGGAGGAAGCTCATAATGCACCATACGCGTTACATCCCGGTAGTGTGAAGATGTATCGAACCTTAAGAGAACATTATTGGTGGCAAGGTATGAAACGGGACATAGCTGAGTTTGTTTCTAGATGCTTGGTATGCCAACAAATTAAAGCCGAGCATCAAAAAAAACCTTCTAGGAAATTGAACCCCCTACCTATTCCTCAATGGAAGTAGGAAGATATTGCTATGGATTTCGTTTCGGGATTGCCAAGAACACAGTCTGATTATGACAGCATTTGGGTGATTGTTGATCGTTTGACAAAATCAACTCACTTTTTGCCAGTCAAGAAGACTTTTTCCATGGAAAGATTGGCTAAACTTTATGTGAACGAAATTGTTAGATTACATGGTGCCCCAGTATCGATTGTATCTGATCGAGACCCCCGATTCACATCTCGATTTTGGCCAAGTTTGCAGAATGCTATGGGCACTAAACTCAAGTTCAGTACTACTTTTCATCCTCAGACAGATGGACAATCTGAACGGACAATTCAAATTTTGGAAGATATGCTCAGATCTTGTATTATGGAATTCAAAGGAAATTGGGATGAACACTTGCCTCTAGCAGAGTTTGCATATAACAATAGTTATCAGTCCAGCATCGACATGGTTCCGTTTGAAGCTTTGTATTGAAGGAAGTGCAGAAGTCCGGTGTGTTGGGATGATACAGATGAAAGGAAATTAGTAGGTCTAGAAATTGTTATGATGACTGCAGACAAAGTAAAGGTAATTCGGGAAAAGATAAAAATAGTTCAAGATCGACAAAAGAGCTATGCAGATAATCGGAGAAAAGATTTAGAGTTTGAAGTTGGTGATATGGTGTTTTTAAAAGTGACTCCTTGGAAAGGAGTAATCCGGTTTGGAAGACGAGGAAAGTTGGGCCCTCGATATATAGGGCCGTATGAGATCATTGAACAGATTGGCCCAGTTGCTTATAGATTGGCCTTACCAGAAAAATTGTCACGAATTCATAATGTGTTCCATGTTTCCATGCTCCGAAAGTACATTTTCGATTCTTCACATATATTGAAGGATTTGCCTTTGGAAATTGAGGAAAACTTAACTTATGAAGAGCAGCCGGTTGAGATTTTGGATAGAAGGGACCAAGTTCTAAGGACTAAGACTATTCCATTAGTGAAAGTTCTTTGGAGGAATCATTTATACGAAGAAGCTACATGGGAAAGGGAGGAAGATATGCAGACTTAATATCCTCACTTATTCAATCAAGTTGGTAAGTAAATTTCGAGGACGAAATTTTTCTATGGGGGGTAAGTTGTAACAACCGAGGTTACATATAATCATATAAAGTTAAATCCCGAAAATTTTAAGGAAAAACTTGGAAATTGGTAAGAATTTATAAGTGAGGGAAATAAAAGAAGAAAGGATCAAATTGAATATATTAAAAAAGTTTAGGGGCTTCATGGTTATTTATAAAGAGTTGAGGGACTAATATGCAATTATACCAAAAACAAAAAAGATATCTCTTATCTTCATTTTTCTCCCGAAATCTCTAGACACTTTCATTCATTCTTCAAGTGGCAGCCGGCTCCCAACATATCCCTCTCTCAAAATTCTCTTCAAACAACCCAACCAAAAATCTCAACAATAATTACATCCAAGGTTAGTTTCTTGATAAATTCTTCCTTTTCTTTAGATATTCTACTTGAGCATGCTAAGATCTTAGCTCCATAAACATTTTAAGGTCTGAAATCCATCTATTAGGTATGAATTTTATTCAACTTGGTAAGAATTAAAAGGATTTGAAAGCATGAACAAGAAAATGGGAAGAAAAGGCAAAACAGTGGAAGTTGAGCATGCTTGCTGTTCGGATTTTCTGGGTTCGGCACATTATGGTTTGTATTTTTTTGATATTTTGCCTAGAAACTAGACTTCACTATGAGAATTTTGGTTTTTGAATCACCCAAAACCGATAAGCGGTTAAAAGGCTAAAATTCGGTGAAGTTGGCTGTTCAGTGTTGACCCCTGTTTCAGCATGGTTTCGGGATTTATCAAATTTGATCAAAAATTTTGTTCTAGTTGTATACGTTAGTTATTTTATTCATAAATTAGACACATTGGTTGAAATAAACCAATTGGAATCACTTCCAAATTCCTTACCAAACTCAAGTTGTGATTTTCTAATCTAACTTGATATTAAGGAATTTATTCCTTAAGAGAAATATAGTACCAAATGATGGTTATGTATTATGAAAATCTCTAAGGCATGGAATACTAGAAACGAATTTGATAAGGACATGATTATGGAGTTGAATTATGGAGAAAATGATTATGGAAATGATATTAAAAATTAAGGATATGTTGTTTTGAGTATGAGAAATTAGTATATGGGGTAGATTAATGGGACTTAAGTTGCATTCAAAATTGTGTAATGCTTTGAGCATGTATAGATACTAATTATTGTTAATCTCTAGGCCACGTAGATCCGACGTCACCTATGGATCCCGAGGTTTCAGGTCGAGGTGTACAGTGAGATCATCTCAAGGATTGTGAGTAGACAACAACTATAGTTATTTGAAATTTCTTTAATTATAATTATACATTTTTTTAACATAATATTTATTTTATGTATTAAAGGTATATACGATATTTAATCATATGAATTGATTTGTTATTAAAGTATTTTTATTTCAAGAAATATTAAATCGAGTAAGTTGGTTGATTTATGAAATATGATTTTACATAGAATTTGACGTACATGGTTTTGGCTCCACCTGACTTAATGTATGAGATTATTTCCTTGACCGAAATACGGAAGCTGCGTGCTACGCCTTTGTGGCGGGAGCCACCTCCAGAGTCCCCATTCCGTGATATTAGACCGGAATACGGGAGCTGCATGCTACGCCTTTGTGGCGGGAGCCACCTCCAGAGTCCCCATTCCGTGATATTAGACCGAAATACGGGAGCTGCGTGCTACGCCTTTATGGCGGGAGCCACCTCCAGAGTCCCCATTCCGTGATATTAGACTGGGGTATGGGAGCTGCGTGCTACGCCTTTGTGGTGGGAGCCACCTCCAGAGTCCCTATCCCGTTATATTTGCCTTTTGGGGGCACATCATAGCGACACATATGCCTTTGGGGCGTCCTATGGTGGTATTGGCCTTTGGGGCCGGCTACTAGTATGCCTACATGGATATTGCCTGGTTATTTCATGGATGTATTCTTATGCATGACAGTAAGTATGAGCCCAATTATATGTAACTTGATTTACTTCACAGATTTTATACATTGATTTAATATTATAATATTGTTATACATTTGAAAAGCTTGCTACGTCTTTGAATTACTCATTATGGTTTTATTATTATTTATTTTGAAAATGTCAATTATACTTTACAGATTTCCATTATGGTTTTCACACGCTTTAAATGTTGTCTACTCATTGAGATATTCATATATCTCAGCTCCTCTTATTTCTCATTTTCAGGACACAGTTAAGTGTCGGGATTGCTGCCTTCCTCTACTCTCCACTTCAAGAGTATATTGACGTGGTGGGCATCATATCTAAATTTCTAGAAGATTTGGTCTTTTGATGTTTTTATCTAGTAAACCTTGCTGAGATATGTTTATTTCTGGATATATTGTATATATTTGAAGATATGAGACAATAGATCAATATGTTTTGATTTGAGCATAAATTGATCATGAATAATTTTTGAATATGCATGGATATATGTGGTAATAGTATTGAGAAATATTGCTGGTTGAGGATATGAATTGAGTGTTATTTGCAGGAGGGTTATAGTTGAGATAGAAAGGAAACTCTGTCGGATTTTAGGTAGATTATCCGGACAGGGTGTTACAATATCTATGTAACTGTAGTATATCTATGTAATATCTATGTAATTGTAATATATTTATGTAGTATATCTATGTAATTGTAATATATATTACATAAATATATTACAATTACATAGATATATTACAACTACATATCTACGTAATTGTATATCTATGTGATTGTAATATATATATTACATAGATATATTACAATTATATAGATATATTACATATATTACATAGATGTATTACAATTACATAAATATATTTATTGCAATTAGATACATTACATAGATATATTACAATTACAATTACTGTAATATATCTATGTAATTCTAATGTTTTAAGTAATTCTAATATATCTATGTAATTGTAATATATTTTTGTAATTGTAATATATATATATATATATATATGTAATTGTAATATCTATGTAATTGTAATATATATATATATATCTATGTAATTCTAATAAATCTATGTAATTGTAATATATCTATGTAATTCTAATATATCTATGTAATTGTAATACATCTATGTAATTGTAATATATTTATGTAATTGTAATAATATATGTAATTGTAATATATCTATGTAATTGTAATATATTTATGTAATTATAATGTATATATATAATTGTAATATATCTATGTGATATATTTATGTATATATGTAATATATCTATATATTTATGTAATTATAATTTATCTATGTTATTGTAATATATTTATGTAATTGTAATAATATATCCGTGTAATTGTAATATATCTATGTAATTGTATTATATCTATGTAATTGTGTTAATGTAATATATCTATGTAATTGTAATATATTATTTATGTAATTATAATATATCTATGTAATTGTAATGTATTTTTGTAATTTTAATATATCTATGTAATTGTAATACATTTATGTAATTGTAATATATATATCTATGTAATTGTAATATATATATCCAATATATCTATGTAATTCTAATGTATCTATGTAATTGTAATATATCTATGTAATTGTAAGATATATTACATAGATATATTACAATTACATAGATATATTATAATTACAATTACATTGATATATATTACAATTACAATTCCATAGATATATTACAATTACATATATATATATATATATTAAAAATATAATTACATAATTACAATTCCATATATATTACAATTACATAGATATACTTACATAGATAATATATTACAATTACATAAATATATTACAATTACATAGATATATTTATGTAATTGTAATTATGTAATTGTAATATATATCTATCTAATTGTAATATATCTATGTAATTGTAATATATATATGTATCTATGTAATTGTAATATCTATGTAATTGTAATATATTATAATTACATAAATATATTACAATCACATATCTATATTACAATTACATAGATATACTACAGTTACATAGATATATTACAATTGCATGGATATATTACATAGATACATTACATAAATATATTACAGTTATATATATATATTACAATTACATAGGTATATTACAATTATATAGATATATTACATAGATATATATTACAATTACAATTATATAGATATATTACTATTACATAGATATATTACAATTACATAGATATATTACAATTACATAGATATAATTACATAAATATATTACAATTACATAGACATATTATAACTACATAGATACATTACAATTACATAGATATTACAATTACATAGATAAATATTACAATTACGTAGACATATTACATAGATATATTACAATTACATAGATATAAATATTTTATTAATTTATAAAATAATAATTTTGATATAACAAAATTTGAGTAAATAATATTAATAAGCTAAAACCTATATTCCACCTTTGAAGAAATCTATAGGTACATAATATATTACAATTACATAGATATATTACAATTTCTTAAAACATTAGAATTACATAGATATATTACAAATGTATAGATACATTACAATTACATAGATATATTACAATTACATAAAATATTAGAATTAAATTAACATATAACAATTACATAGATACATTAGAATTATATAGATATATTACAATTACATAGATATATTACAATTACATTGATACATTACAAATACATAGATATATTACAATTACATAAATATATTACAATTACACAAATATATTACAATTACATAGATATATTACAATTACATAGATATATTATAATTACATAGATATATTACAATAACATAGATATATTACATAGATGTATTATAATTACATAGATATATTACATAAATATGTGTAATTACAATTGCAATTACACAAATATATCTATGGTAAATATTAGATATATTACAATTACTGAAAATATTTATGTAATATATCTAGGAAATTGTAATATATATATAATTACTAAAATATTACAATTACATAGATATATTATATTAGATATATTATAATTACATAAATATATTACAATTACATATAACATTAGACTTACATAGATATATCTATGTAATTGTAATTAATAGAATTGTAATATATCTACATAGATTATTACAATTACACTAGAATTACATATGTATGAAATATATCATTGTTGTAATGTATAAATAAATATAATACAATTACAGATTCAATACAGTTACATAGATATATATATGTATAATTGTATATAATTGTAATGAATCTATGTAATTTTAATATAAATATGTAATTGTAATATATCTATGTAATTTTAATATATCTATATAATTGTAAGTATCTATGTAATTGTAATTATAATATATTACAATTGCATAGATATTTATGTATAAATATCTATGTAAAATATCTATGTAATTGTAATATATCTATGTAATTATAATATAATATATCTATGTAATTGTAATATATATCTATGTTATATGTAGTAATATATTATGTAATTCTAATGTATCTACGTAATTCTAATATATCTATGTAATTCTAATATTTTACGTAATTGTAATATATCTATGTAATAGTAATTGCAATTCTATGTAATATATTACAATTACACATTAGATATATTATAACTACACAAATATATTACAATTACATAGATAAATAACAATTACATAGATAAATTTTTGTAATTATAAGATATGTATGTAGTTGTAATATATTTATTTAATTGAAAATATTAGAATTACATAAATATATTACAATTACATAGATATATTACAATTACATAGATATATATCTAAAGTGTAATTGTAATATATTACAATTACATAGATATATTAAAACAATATAGATATATTATAATTACATAGATAAATATATTACATAGATATATTATAATTACAAATATATATTACAATTACATAGATATATTACAATTACTTAAAACATTAGAATTACATAGATATAACTATGTAATGTAATATATATATGTAATTCTAATGTATCTACGTAATACAAAAATATATTACAATTGTAATATCTATTGTAATGTATCTATGTAATGTGTAATATATCTACATAGATATATTACAATTACATAGATACATTACAGTTACACAAATTTATTACAAATATATAGATATATTACAGTGACAAAAATATATTAGAATTACATACATTTATTACAATTACACAAATATATTACAAGTATATAGATATACTACAATTACACAAATATATTAAAATTACATAGATATATTTCAATTAGATAAATATATTATAATTAGATAGATACATTATCATTACAAAAAATATATCTATGTAGTATAAATTGTTATATATTACAATTACATAGATAAACAATATATCTATGTAATTGTAATACATCTATGTATTTCTATTCTGTAATTGTAATATATTTTTATAATTGTAATAATTCTATGTAATTGTATTATGTTTAAGTAATTGTAATGTATTTATTTAATTGTAATATATCTATGTAATTATAATATATCTATCTAATTGTAATGTATCTATGTAATTGTAATATATTTGTGTATCTATTGTAATATATCTTTTAAATTGTAATTGATATTTGTGTATTGTAATATATTACAATTACATAGATATATTACAAATTACAATAGATACACAAATATATTACAATTGCATAGATACATTACAATTGCATGCAATATATTACAACTAAATAGATACATTATAATTACACATTAAAATAATTACAATTACATAAATATTTTACAATTAATAATGTATCTACGTAATATTACATAGATATATTACATAAATATATTTATTACACTTACACATTAGATATATAACAATACATGACAATTACATAGACATATTACAGTTACATAGATATATTACATTTACATAAATATATTATATAGATATACTACAATTATTGTAAACATTGTGTAATGGTAATATATTTCAATTACATAGATATATTACAATTACATAGATATATTACAATTACTTAAAACATTCGAATTACATAGATACATTAGAATTACATATATATTACAATTACATAGATACATTACAATTACATAGATATATTACAATTACATAGATACATTATAATTACATAGATACATTACAATTATATATCTAAAGTTTTCAGTAACATAGATACATTAAAATTACACATTAGATATATTAAAATACATGTAATATATAATGTTTTCGAATTACATTGATATATTACAATTACATAGATACATTGGATATATATATTACAATTACATAGATATACTACAGTTGCATAGATATATTACAATTACACAATTATATTACAATTACATAAATATATTACAATAACATAGATATATTACAATTACATAAATATATTACAATTTTTGAAAACATTAGAATTACATAGATATATAACAATTACTAGAAATATTAGAATTACATATATATATATATATATATATTGTAATATATTACAATTACAATTACAATTACATGTATATTACAATTACAACTACATAGATATATTACAATGTATTACACAAATATATTAAAATTACATAGATACATTACAATTACATAAAACATCAGAATTACATAGATATATTACAATTACATATATAGATATATTACAATTACATAGATACATTAGAATTACATAGA
The DNA here is from genome assembly GCA_030761205.1 of Fremontodendron californicum. Taxonomy (NCBI): domain Eukaryota; kingdom Viridiplantae; phylum Streptophyta; class Magnoliopsida; order Malvales; family Malvaceae; genus Fremontodendron; species Fremontodendron californicum. Next base: position 12,215,665 of record JAULJL010000045.1, read on the forward strand.
TATATTACAATTACACAAATATGTTACAATTACATAGATATATTACAATTACATAGACATATTACAACTATATAGGTATATTACAATTACATAGATATGTTACAATACACAAATATATTACAATTACATAGATATATTACAATTACATAGACATATTACAACTATATAGGTATATTACAATGTAATTCTAATGTTTTAAGTAATTGTAATATATCTATGTAATTGTAATACAACTATGCAATTGTAATATATTTATGTAATTGTAATATATCTTTGTAATTGTAATATATTTACAGTTTCCTATCTGTGTAACTATAATATATATTTGTAATTGTAATATATCTATGTAATTGTAATATATGCTTGTAATATCTAATGTTTTTAGTAAGTGTAATATATCTACATAGGTATATTACAATGACATAGATATATTAGAATTACATAGATATATTACATTAGATATCTATGTAGTTGTAATGTATACATTACCAAATATAATGTTTTAAGTAATTGTAATATATCTATGTAATTCTAATGTTTACGTAGATACAATTACATAAAACAATCAAATTACATAGATATATTAGATACGAATATACATAGATATAATTACATTGATATTTTACAATTACATAGATACATTACAATTACACAGATATATTACAATAACATAGATACATTACAATTATCAATCTATGTAATCGTATAATATTACAATTACATAGATTTATTACAATTACTTTGATATAATACAATTACATAGATACATCAGAATTACATAGATATATCACATGTAATATACAATTACGTTTATATATTCATTACAACTACATAGATATAATACTGAAAATTAAAATTACGAATATATTTGTCTAATATATCTATTTAATTATAATATATCTATGTAATTGAAAAATATCTATGTAATTGTAATGTATATAGGGTCAGGTCCGGACGGGTTATATATTAGAATTACATAGATATATTACAATTACATAGATATATTAGAAAAATATATTACATATTTTACATAAATATTTACAATTACGTAGATATATTACAATTACATTAATATATTTACAATTACATAGATAAATTAGAATTACATCGATATATATATTTTACATTAAATAGATATATCTACGTAATGTTAATATAATGTAATATGTAATATATCTATTTAATTGTAATATCCATTGTTTTGTAATATAAATATGTAATTGTAATATATTTATGTAATTGTAATATATCTATGTAACTGTAATATATCTATTTTTGAATATATTTGTTTTTATTAATTACAATTACAAAGATATATTAGAAAATATTACAATTACATAGATATATTAGAATTACATAGATACAATTACAATTACATTGATATATTTCAATTAAATAGATACATGTAATATATTACATTAGATACATTACAATTACATAGATGTTACATGTATTGTAATATATCTATGTAGGAAATAAATATTAGAATTACATAGATATATTTAATATAAATACATACATTATAATTACATATATATATTATTAAAGAAAGCGTTACAATTACATAGATATATTACAATTACATAGATGCATTAGAATTCCATAAATATATTACACTTACATTGATATATTACAATTACTGTAATATATATATATATAGTTTTATTACAATATATTACACATAGATATTTTACATAGATAGATACATTAGAATTACATAGATATATTACAATTACACATTAGAATTACATGTATTTAATATATTACAATTTCAAAAATATATTTTAATTACATAGATACATTAGAATTATATAGTTATATTACAATTACTTAAATATATATTACATTTCTAATACATTATATGTTACATGTATTTTAATATATCTATGTAATATCTATGTAATTGTTATATATCTATGTAATTCTAATAGTATATCTATGTAATAAATACATTAGAATTAGTGAAAACATTAGATAATGTAATTACATAGATATATATATATATATATATATATTACAATTACATAGATACATTACAATTACATAGATATATTAAAATTACATAGATATATTACACATTCATATATTATTATATGTAATATATCTATGTAATATATCTGTTGTATGTAATTGTAATATATTTATGTAATTGTAATTGTAATATATCTATGTAATTATATAGATACATTGTAATATATCTATGTAATATATCTATGTAATTATAATATGTTTTCGAATTACATTGATATATTAGAATTACATAGATACATTAGATATATATATATATATTATAATTACATAGATATACTACAGTTACATAGATATATTACAATTAGATAGATATATTACATAGATACATTACAATTACATAGATATATTACATAGATACATTACAATTACATAGATATATTACAATTACATAGATATACTACAATTACACAAATTTATTACAATTATATAGATATATAACAATTACATAGATATAATACAATTACATAGATATATTACAATTACATAGATGTTTTAAGTTCTTTCTTCATCTCTTTCTTAAATATATTTTTTACAATTTTTTTTACAATTTCTCACCATGGCCGAATGGCCTATATTCTTTATTTAAGTTGCTGTTTTGTTTATTTTATCATGATGTTTATGTTATTTTCTTTGATCTTGATGTTTTAAGTGTTATTCTATTTCATATACTTGAGTTATATTTTAATTTGATTGCTTTGTTTGTTTCCATTTATGATTTAAATATCATGTTTTTGCATTTTTAATTTTTTGTTTTCATAATGTTTAAATTTGTTGGTGTTTTAGATTTAGTATATCAAGTGTTTGTGAAAATGCTTGTATGGAGTTTGCATGATTTGAGTTTTATATTTTAGTTGAGCATGTTAGTATATCAAGTGTTTGTGAAAATGCTTGTTTGGTTTTAGTATTTCAACTTTGTGTTTGCATGTTTTGAGTGTTATATTTTAGTTGAGCATGTTAGTATATCAAGTGTTTGTGAAAATGCCATGTTTGTTGGAGCTTGAGGCCATTCGGCTACTTCATGTGTTTTGCATTGTGTGTTGCATTTTTGCCATGTTAGTTAGTAGGTTTTGCATTTGCATGACATTTGATTTAGTTTTGCATGTTAGTATACCAAGTGTTTGTGAAAATGCCATGTTTGCTAGTTACATAGGCCATTCGGCCACTCCTTGAATTTTTGCATTGTATGTGCATTCTTGCCATGTTAGTTGATAGGTTAGCATTTGCATGATATTTGTTTGGATTTTTGGTTTAAGCATGCTTTGTGTTTGTGAAAATGCCATGCATATTTTAGTTATTAAGTTAGGTTTATTTGCCATGCATGTTCATACATTTTAGGTCTAGGTTGCATTAAATGCCATGAAAGTTCATTTAGGTCTAGGTCACTATATGGATGCCATGCATTTTTCATGACATTTAGGTTTAAACTCATGCATTTCATGCACTATGTTTGCTTTAATTTTTTCATGCATTTCATGTTCATGCCACTTGACTAATGACTTAGGCCAATTAATGGTTCAAAGTCATGCTCTCTTGAGCACACTTGTGGAGAATTAATGTTTGCCAAATTGATTATTCTACCTTTGTGATTTTTTTACTTAGCCAATTTTTATCTAACTTTCAAAAAGTCCTAGCTACTGTTTGTGAGTCATTTTGTGAGTTTTAAATATTAGAGCCATTTAAAAAAAGGTTTAAACCCAGTTTTTTTTTTATTTTTTTTAACCTAAGCTTTTCGAAATTGTTTTCAAACAATCACAAAGTATTTTGGTTTTAGAATTTTAATTTGACATATTTTCCTAAGGTATCCGGATATCTTTTAGATATACGGATTTCCTTAATTAAAGGAAAAAATACATTTTCATACATTGCATTTTCCATATTCATGCATTTTATATAATATGTGATTTTTGCTATGATAATTTCTATGATATTGTTATGATTTTGAGTTATGTTATATTATTTATTATATGATTTCGAATATTTCATTATATCCTATGCTTTTTATTTAGTTATTTTTTTGTCATATTATTTAGCATATACTATGTTCATGCATTATTATTTTCATTTTTATTTTCATGCATATTATATGATAGCATTATTTTATATTTTTATGTCATTTAGATTATATGCCATATCATCCATATTTGCCATGTCATTTAAATTATGTCATTTCATATAGAATATATCTATGTAATATATTTTTGTATTATATCTATGTAATATATGTAATTGTAATTATCTATATCTATGTAATTGTAATACTGTCTATATATCTATGTAATTGTAATATATTTATGCGATTATAATATATCTATGTATTAGATAATGTAATTACAAAGATATATTACATGTATATATTTATGTGATTATAATATATTTATGTGATTATAGTATATCTATGTATTAGATAATGTAATTACAAAGATATATTACATGTACATATTTATCTATGTAATAGTAATATATCTATGTAATTGTAAATATATTACAATTACTGTATTAGATATATTACTGAAAATATTAGAATTACTGAAAACATTAGATATTACATGAATACATTAGAATTACTGAAAACATTAGATAATGTAATTACAAAGATATATTACAAGTATATATTTATCTATGAAATAGTAATATATCTATGTAATTGTAAATATATTACAATTAATGTATTAGATATATTACTGAAAATATTAGAAGTATTGAAAACATTAGATAATGTAATATTACAATAGATATATATTACATAGATATTTATTACAATTACATAGATATATTACAATAACATAGATATATTATAATTACATAAATATATTACAATTACATAGATATATTACAATTACATAGAAATATTACAATTATATAGATAATATATTACATAGATATATTATAATTACATAGATATATTTATTAATATTTATATTACAATTATATAGATATATTGCAATTGCATATATTTATTATAATTGTATTACTATTACATAGATATATTACATAGATATACATAATTACATAAACCCTATAATGATATCTATGTAATTCTATGTAATATATTTGTGTAATTTTAATATATTACAATTACATTAGATATACTATTACAATTACATACATATACTATTACAATTACATAGATATATTATAATTACATAGATATATTACATAAATATATTTACAATTACATACATATATATATATATATTACATAGATATATTACAATTACATAGATCTACTAGAATTACATAGATATATTACAATTACATAGATATATTACATAGATATATATTACAATTACAATTACATAGATATATTACAATTACATAAATATATTAGAATTACATAGATATATTACAATTACATAAATATATTTACAATTACATAGATATCTAATAACATAGATATATTACATATATTACAATCACATAATTACAATTATATAGATATATTACTATTACATAGATTTATTACAATTATATAGATATATTACATATATTACATAAATATATGTATATATTACAATTACACAAATATATAATTACAAAAATATATTACAATTACATAGATATATTACAATTACATAGATATATTACAATACACAAATATATTACAACTACATAGATATATTACAATTACATAGACATATTATAATTACATAGATATATTACAATTGCATAAATATATTACAATAACATAGATATATTACAATTACATAAATATATTACAATTACATAGATATATTACAATTACAGAAAACATTAGAATTACATATCTATTGTAATATATTACAATTAGATGTATATTATAATTACAACTACATAGATATATTACAATGTATTACACAAATATATTACAATTACTTAAATATATTACAATTACATAGATATATTACATAAATATATTACAATTAAATATATATATTACAATTACATAGATATACTACAGTTACATAGATATATTACAATTACATAGATATATTACATAAATACATTACAATTACTTAGATATATGACAATTACATAGTTTTATTACATAGATATATTACAATTACAATTACATAGATATATTAAAACTACATAGGTAATATATTATATAGATATATTAAAATTACAATATATATTACATAGATATATATTATAATTACATAGATAGTATATTACATAGATATATTACATATATTACAATCACATAATTACAATTACATAGATATATTACAATTACATTAATATATTACATTACTATTACATAAATATATTATAATTACATAGATATAGATAATTACAATTACAATTACATAGATATATTTAATAGATATATTTGGGTAATTGTAATATATCTATGTAATTGTAATATATCTATGTAACTGTAATATATCTATGTAATTATAATATATTTAAGTAATTGTAATATATTTGTGTAATACATTGTAATATATCTATGTAATTGTAATATATCTATGTAACTGTAGTATATCTATGTAATATCTATGTAATTGTAATATATTAATGTAGTATATCTATGTAATTGTAATATATATTACATAAATATATTAGAATTACATAGATATATTACAACTACATATCTACGTAATTGTATATCTATGTAATTGTAATATATATATTACATAGATATATTACAATTACATAGATATATTACATATATTACATAGATGTATTACAATTACATAAATATATTTATTACAATTAGATACATTACATAGATATATTACAATTACAATTACTGTAATATATATATATGTAATTCGAATGTTTTAAGTAATTCTAATATATCATAATATATACACAAATATATTACAATTACATACATATATTACAACTAAATAGATATATTACAATTACATAAATATATGCAATTACATAGATATATTACAATTACAGAAAACATTAGATATAGTCATATAATATTTTCAGTAATTCTAATATATCTATGTAAAAGTAAGTTTTCAGTAATTGTAATATATCTATGTAATTACTGAATACATTAAGCCTGCAGGTTATTTTGTTGCCCCCAATTTCAAGTCTACGTTTAAATCAGAGAAATCAAAGAAACGGGTTCTGGACTCGGTTACGTGTGGGGAAGGATTAGCACCCCCACAACGCCCGTATAAAACGGTACCTTATTAATCGTGTGTTATCTCAAATCTCGGTGTAAAGTTGGTTTTAAATTTAGTATTTCAAGTTAATTCCCAATTTAAAGAAATATAATTCCATTTTTAATTGAAAATGATTCAGAATTTATGAATTCAAAATTTTCCTATATTCCCCAACAAACGTGGCAAAATATAGAAATTTTTATTAGTTTTGGAAAACTTTCCGAATCATTCTCTTTTTTGAAAGAAAGATATTCCTTTATTAATGATAATTGATGATATTCCCTCGAGCAAACCCGGTAGAGAACTCATGAATTATTTTAACTCGGGAATATCTTTATTTTTTATTGAAAAATCATTATCCTTTTGAAAACATTTTAAAAGATATGAATATGTATATGCATGACATAAATAAAATGACATAGCAAAATCTAAATAATATAATGCTTCATAAATGATATGATATAATGTAAATGCCTTAGCATATTCTAAAATGAAATGAAATATCCTAAGTTATATGACATATTATAAATAAAATGAAATGACCTAGGTAACATAATATATTCTATATGAGATGCAATATCCTAAGTCATATGATATACTCTAAATGAAATAAAATAACCCAAGTAACATAACATATTCTATATGAAATGAAATAATTTAAATGACATGGCAAACATGAATGATATGGCATATAAATTAAATGAGATGGAATATGAAAAAAATGCTATCATATAATATGCATGAAAATAAAAATGAAAATAATAATGCATGAACATAGTATATGCTAAATAATATGACAAAAAAATAACTAAATAAAAAGCATAGGATATCATGAAATATTCCAAATCATATAATAAACAATATAACATAACTCAAAATCATAACAATATCATAGAAATTATCATAGCAAGAATCACATATTATATAAAATGCATGAATATGGAAAATGCAATGCATGAAATGTATTTTTTCCTTTAATTAAGGAAATCCGTATATCTAAAAAGATATCCGCCTACCTTAGGAAAATATGTCAAATTAAATACTCTAAAACCAAAATACTTTGTGATTGTTTGAAAACAATTTTGAAAAGCTTGAATTAAAAATAAAAATTGGGCTAACTTTTTTAAAATGGCTCTAATTTTCCAAGTTTAAAAATCCGGACTTGACTACCCTTAACCCGAGACTTGAAAAACCATTTTTAGAGTTTAAAAAAGGCTTAGAAACTACCCATAAGTCAGTAACTAACCCTCCTAATCAGCCCACTGTAAGTAACTTAACCAAAACAGAAAAATGATTTTTCTTTAAATTCAATTCCGACCAGTTTTAAGCCACGATTTTTTACCCTATTTTTAAAAATTCAAAAAATTCTGAAAACAATACTGGAGACTCAAGACATGTAAAACTACACACGAAAAAATCGGTTTAATTTTCTGATTAAAGATGAATTCCCAGAAAAATCGGAAATGTACGAGTACTGGGTGAGAAAACTGTTTTGTCAAAACACATTTTTGCCTTTGATAAAATCATTTAAAAATCAAAGTAAAAATATTTAAGACTCATAAAATGACTCACAAACAGTAGCTAGGACTTTTTGAAAGTTAGATAAAAATGGAATAATATATGTAATATATCTATGTAATTGTAATATATCTATGTAATAGTAATATATCTATGTAATTGTAATAAATATATTTATGTAATTGTAATACATCTATGTAATTGAAATACATCTATGTAATTGTAATACATCTATGTAATTGAAATATATCTATATAATTGTAATATATCTATGTAATTGTAATATATATATCTATGTAATATCTATTACAATTACATAGATATATTACATAGATACATTACAATTACATAGATATATTACAATTAAAATACATGTAATATATATCTATGTAATATTACATTGATGTATAATAATTACATAGATATATTACAATTGCATAAATATATTACAATTACATAGATATATTACAATTAAAATACATGTAATATATATATATCTATGTAATATTACATTGATATATTACAATTACATAGATATATTACAATTGCATAAATATATTACAATAACATAGATATAGTATAATTACATAGATATATTAGAATTACATAGATACATAGATATTACATGTATATAATTACATAGATATATTACAATTACATAGATATATTACAATTACATAGATATATTACATAGATACATTACAATTACATAGATATATTACAATTACATAGATAATACAACAGTAGACATCTTTATCGTAATATAAATTAATATATCTATGTAATTGTCAATATATCTATAGGTACATAATAGATCGATGTCAGCTCTCCAACACCCCCTCACTTAGCAAGCGGGTGGGGTTTGCTTGATGTAAGTGAGCTACTCCTAGGCATATGTGGTGCATAGATGGGCGAGCATCGGGGCAAAAGAATGGCACGGTGTTTCTTCGAGACAAGGTAATCCCAGGGACAGTTCAGTAATATATACATTACAATTAATATATCTATGTAATCGTAATATATCTATGTAACTGTAGTATATCTATGTAATTGTAATATATATATATATATATCCAATGTATCTATGTAATTCTAATATATGAATGTAATTCGAAAACATTATATATCACATGTATTTTAATATATTTAATGTGTAATTGTAATTTATCTATGTAATTGTAATATATAATATAATATATCTATATAATTGTAATAATATATCTATGTAATTGTAATATATCTATGTAATTGTAATGTATCTATGTAATATATCTAAGTAAATGTAATATATCTATGTAATTGTTATGTATCTATGTAATATATCTATGTAATTGTAATATATCTATGTAACTGTAGTATATCTATGTAATTGTAATATATATATCTAATGTATCTATGTAATTCTAATATATCAATGTAATTCGAAAACATTATATATTACATGTATTTTACTATATCTAATGTGTAATTGTAATGTATCTATGTAATTGTAATGTATCTATGTTACTGAAAACTTTAGATATATAATTGTAATTGTAATGTATCTATGTTACTGAAAACTTTAGATACATAGATATATCTATTGTAATATATCTATGTAATTGTAATATATTACATTTATATAGATAAATATTGTAATATATCTATGTAATATATTATCTATGTACTTGTAATATATCTATGTAATTGTAATGTATCTATGTAATTATAATATATCTATGTAATTGTAATATATCTATGTAATTGTAATATATATATGTAATTGTAATATCTATGTAATTACATATATATATATATCTATATAATTGTAATATATCTATGTAATTGAAATATATCTATGTAATATATCTATGTAATTGTAATGTATCTATGTAATTATAATGTATCTATGTAATTGTAATATATATATATATAATTGTAATATCTATGTAATTGTAATATATATCTTTGTAATTATAATATATCTATGTAATTGTAATAGTATATCTATGTAATTGTAATAGTATATCTAATGTAATTGTAATATTTTTATGTAATTGTAATATATCTATGTAATTGTAATATATCTATGTAATTGAAATATATCTATGTAATATATCTATGTAATTGTAATGTATCTATGTAATTATAATGTATCTATGTAATTGTTATATATCTATGTAATATATCTATGTAATTGTAATATATATATATATATATGTAATTGTAATATCTATGTAATTGTAAATATATTTATGTAATATATCTTTGTAATTATAATATATCTATGTAATTGTAATAGTATATCTAATGTAATTGTAATATATTTATGTAATTGTAATATATCTATGTAATATATTATCTATGTAATTGTAATATATCTATGAAATTGTAATATCTACGTAATTGTAATATATCTATGTAATTGAAATATATCTATGTAATATATCTATGTAATTGTAATGTATCTATGTAATTATAATGTATCTATGTAATTGTAATATATCTATGTAATATATCTATGTTATTGTAATATATATATATATATATATGTAATTGTAATATCTTTGTAATTGTAATATATATATCTATGTAATGTATCTATGTAATATATCTATGCAATTGTAATATATTTATGTAGTATATTTATGTAATATATGTAATATATCTATGTAATTATTATATATCTATGTAATTGTAATGTATCTATGTAATTATAATATATAATTGTAATATATCTATGTATCTATGTAATATTTATCTATATATCTATGTAATATATCTATGTAATTGTAATATATTTATGTAATTGTAATATATCTATGTAATTGTAATATATATATGTAATATATATATATATATATCTATGTAATTGTAAATATATTTATGTAATATATCATTGTAATTATAATATATCTATGTAATTGTAATAGTATATCTATGTAATTGTAATAGTATATCTAATGTAATTGTAATATATAATTGTAATATATTTATGTAATTGTAATATATTACATTGATACATATATACATTACAATTACACAGATATATTACAATAACATAGATACATTACAATTATCAATCTATGTAATCGTATAATATTACAATTACATAGATTTATTACAATTACTTTGATATAATACAATTACATAGTTACATTAGAATTACATAGATATATCACATGTAATATACAATTACATTGATATATACATTACAACTACATAGATATAATACGAAAAATTTTAAAATTACAAATATATTTGTCTAATATATCTATGTAATTATAATATCTATATAATTACATTGATATTTTACAATTATATAGATACATTACAATTACACAGATATATTACAATAACATAGATACATTACAATTATCAATCTATGTAATCGTATAATATTACAATTACATAGATTTATTACGATTACTTTGATATAATACAATTACTTAGTTACATTAGAATTACATAGATATATCACATGTAATATACAATTACATTGATATATATACATTACAACTACATAGATATAATACTGAAAATTTTAATATTACAAATATATTTGTCTAATATATCTATGTAATACATCTATATCTATGTAATTGTAATATATCTATGTAATTGTAATGTATCTATGTAATTCTAATATATATAGGGTCAGGTCCAGACGGGTTATATATTAGAATTACATAGATATATTAGAAAAATATATTACATATTTACACAAATATTTACAATTACATAGATATATTACAATTACATAAATATATTTACAATTACATAGATACATTAGAATTACATCGATATATATACGTTACATTAAATAGATATATCTATGTAATGTCTAATATAATGTAATATGTAATATATCTATTTAATTGTAATATCCATTATTTTGTAATATACATATGTAATTGTAATATATTTATGTAAGTGTAATATATCTATGTAACTGTAATATATCTATTGTCGAATATATTTGTTTTTATTAATTACAATTACAAAGATATATTAGAAAATATTACAATTACATAGATATATTAGAATTACATAGATACAATTACAATTACATTGATATATTACAATTAAATAGATACATGTAATATATTACATTAGATACATTACAACTACATAGATGTTACATGTATTGTAATATATCTATGTAGGAAATAAATATTAGGATTACATAGATATATTTAATATAAATACATACATTGCAATTACATATATATATATATATTATTAAAGAAAGTGTTACAATTACATAGATATATTACAATTACATAGATGCATTAGAATTACATAGATATATTACAATTCCATAAATATATTACACTTACATTGATATATTACAATTACTGTAATTTATATATATATATAGTTTTATTACAATATATTACACATAGATAGATACATAGATAGATACATTAGAATTACATAGATATATTGCAATTACACATTAGATATTACATGTATTTAATATATTACAATTACAAAAATATATTTTAATTACATAGATACATTAGAATTATATAGATATATTACAATTACATAAATATATATTACAATTACAAAGATATATTAGAATTACATAGATATATTACAATTACATAAAATATTAGAACTACATAGATGTTTTATAGTTACATAGATATATTACCAATTATATAAACATATTACAATTACTTAAAACATTAGACTTACATAGATATATTACAATTACTTTGATATTTAGAATATCAGTAATTTTAATATATATAACAATACATATCTATGTAATTGTAATATATCTAATGTATCTATGTAATTGTAATGTTATATTACAATTACATAGATATATTTGTGTAATTCTAAGATATGTAACTGTACTATATCTATGTAATTGTAATATATCTATGTAATTGTAATATATATAGTAATATTATCTATGTAATTGTAATATCTAATGTTTCAGAAACAGTAATGTAATTTACATAGATATATTACAAATATATTACAATTACACAAATATATTACAATTACATAGATATATTACATTAACACTATTACATAGATATAATACAATTACATAGATAATAAATAAATTACACCAATATTTACAATTACATAGATATATTACAATTACACACATATATTACAATTACATAGATGTTACATGTATATATTAAAATTACTGAAAACATTAGATATACTTTGTGATTGGTTTGAAATAAGGAAATCCGTATATCTAAAAAGATATCCGACTACCTTAGGAAAAGACATCAAATCAAAATTTTCTAAATCAAATATACTTTGTGATTGGGTTGAAAACAATTTGAAAATTTTGGATGAAAATGGCACTATGGCCGAAAACCCCCTTGAAAAGGCTCTAGTTTCTTAACTTTGAAAACCCGGGTTGACCTCCCTTGACCCGACCTTTAAAAAATCATTTTTTAGGGTTAAAATGATTTAGAAAACAACCTAGGACATTAGCTAAGGTTCTAAATCAGCCATCTCTTAATGCCTTAGCCAAAACAGAAAATTATTTTTCCCTTCAAATCAAATTTGACTTTACTAACCAGTTTTAAAACGTGATTTTTTTTATCTATTTTTAAAATTTAAAAAAATTCTGAAAAACTTATGAGAGACTCAGAACATGTCAAACTCTATGGGAAAAAATTGGCTTAATTTTTAGACTAATGATGACCTACCATAAAATTCATGAAAGTCAAAACACTCGTGGAATTGGTATTACAATTACATAGATATTACAATTATATAGATATATTACAATGATATAGATATATGTAATTGTAGTATATATCTATGTAATTAGTTGTAATATATGTATGTAATTACTAAATACATTAGATAATTGTAGTATATATCTCTGTAATATTACATAGATACATTATTAATTGTAATATATTTATGTAATTGTAATATATCTATGTAATTGTAATGTATCTATGTAATATATCTATGTAATTATAATATATCTATGTAATTGTAATATATCTTTGTAAATGTAATGTATCTATGTAATATATCTATGTAATTGTAATATATCTATGTAGCTGTAGTATATCTATGTAATTGTAATATATATATATATATATATATATCCAATGTATCTATGTAATTATAATATATCAATGTAATTCGAAAACATTATATATTACATGTATTTTAATATATCTAATGTGTAATTGTAATGTATCTATGTAATTATAATATATAATATAATATATCTATATAATTGTAATAATATATTAATGTAATAGATATATTACACTGATATATTACAATTATAATACATAGATAAATATATTAATAGATATATTAGAATTACATAGATTTATTAGAATTACATAGATATATATATTACAATTACATAGATATTATAATTACATAGATATATATGTGTAATTATAATATATCTATGTAATTGTAATATATCTATGTAATTGTAATGTATCTATGTAATTTTAATATATCTATGTAATATATTAATTGTAATATATTTATGTAATTGTAATATATCTATGTAATTGTAATATATCTATGTAATTGTAATATATTTATGAAATGTATCTGTCGGAACCTAAAAAATAACGAGTCTCATCGCAAGACTTTATTATTCGTTAAGCGTGACATTAAAAAAAAAACCGAGGAAAAGTCGACTTAATTCCTCTAGAAAAATGAAAGATTTGAAAATGACCTTGAAAAAGACATGGAGTCGCCACCAATCTTTTTTAGCTAGGTGTGATCGGCCACCTATTAAAACCAGTTTTATAAAATATTTTAAAAATTAATTAAAACATTTTAAAAACCAATTTCAAGTCTGCGTTTTAAATCAGAGAAATCAAAGAAACGGGTTCGGGAGTCGGTTACGTGTGGGGAAGGATTAACACCCCCACAACGCCCGTATAAATCAATACCTTATTAATCGTGTGTTATCTCAAGTTTCGACAAAAATTGGTTTTAAATTTAGTATTTCAAGTTAATTCCCAATTTAAAGAAAAATAATTCCATTTTTAATTGAAAATGACCCGGAACTTATAAATTCAAAATTTTCCTATATTCCCCAACAAACGTGGCAAAATATAGAAATTTTTATTAATTTTGGAAAATTTTCCGAATCATTATCTTTTTAAAGAAGATATTCCGTTATTAATCATAATTGATGATATCCTCTCCAGCAAACCCGGCAGAGAACTCATGAATTATTTTAACTCGGGAATATCTTTATTTTATTGAAAACCATTATCTTTTTTGAAAACATTTAAAAAAAATGAATATGTATATGCATGACATAAATAAAATGACATAGTAAAATCTAAATAACATAATGCAACCTAAATGACATGATATGATTTGAATGCCTTAGCATATTCTAAATGAAATGAAATATCCTAAGTTATATGATATATTCTAAATGAAATTAAATGACTTATATAACATAATACATTCTATATGAAATGCAATATCCTAAGTCATATGATATAATCTAAATGAAATAAAATATTCTAGATGACATAATATATCCTAAATGAAATGAAATGACCTAGGTAATATAATATATTCTACATGAAATGCAATATCCTAAGTCATATGATATAATCTAAAAGAAATAAAATATTCTAGATGACATAATATATCCTAAATGAAATGAAATGATTTAAATGACATGACAAATATGAATGATATGTCATATAATTTAAATGACATGGAATAAAATAATGCTATCATATAATATGCATGAAAATAAAACTAATAATGCATGAACATATTATATGCTAAACAAAAATAACTAAATAAAAGCATAGGATATCATGAAATATTCAAAACCATATAATAACATCAAAAAAAAAATATAAACCAAAATAACAACAATATCATAGAAATTATTATAGCAAGAATCACATATTATATAAAATGCATGAATATGAAAAATGCAATGCATGAAATGTATTTTTTCCTTTAATTAAGGAAATCCGTATATCTAAAAAGATATCCGGCTACCTTAGAAAAATATGTCAAATTAAATATTCTAAAACCAAAATACTTTGTGATTGTTTGAAAACAATTTTGAAAAGCTTGAATTAAAAATAAAAACTGGGCTAAATCTTTTTTTAAATGGCTCTAATTTCCTAAGTTTAAAAATCCGGACTTGACTACCCTTAACCCGAGACTTGAAAAACCGTTTTTAGAGTTTAAAAAGGCTTAGAAACTATCCTAAGTCAGTAGCTAACTCTCTTAATCAGCCCACTCTAAGTAACTTAACCAAAACAGAAAAATGATTTTTCTTTAAATTCAATTCTGACTCCACTGTCCAGTTTTAAGCCACGATTTTTTACCCTATTTGTAAAAATTCAAAAAATTCTGAAAACAATACTTGAGACTCAGGACATGTAAAACTACACGGGAAAAAATCGGCTTAATTTTCTGATTAAAGATGAATTCCCATAAAAATCAGAGATGTACGAGTTTTGGGTGAAAAAAAAACTGTTTTGCCAAACACATTTTTGCCTTTGATAAAATCATTTAAAAATCAAAGTAAAAATATTTGAAACTCCTAAAATGGCTTACAAACAGTAGCTAGGACTTTTTAAAAGTTAGATAAAAATGGCTAAGTAAAAAAAATCACAAAGGTAGAATAATCAACTTGACAAACTTAATTTTCCACAAGTGTGCTCAAGAGAGCATGACTTTGAACCATTAATTGGCTCAAGTCATTATTCAAGTGGCATGAACATGAAATGCATGAAACAATACAACAAACATAATGCATGAAATGCATGGATTTAAACCTAAATGTCATGAAAAAAATGCATGGCATTCATAAAGTGACCTAGACCTAAATGAACTTGCATGGCATTTAATGTAACCTAGACCTAGAATGCATGAACATGCATGGAAAATAAACCTAACTTAATAACTAAAATATGCATGGAATTTAAACAAACACAAAGCATGCTTAAACCAAAAACTCAACCAAATATCATGCAAATGCTAACCTATCAACTAACATGGCAAGAATGCACATAAAATGCAAAAATTCCAAGGGTGGCCGAATAACATAATGTAACTAGCAAACATGGCATTTTCACAAACACTTGGTATACTAGCATGCAAAACTAAATCAAATGTCATGTAAATGCAAAAACCTACCAACTAACATGGCAAAAAATGCAACACAAAATGCAAAACACATGGAGTAGCCAAATGGCCTCAAGCTCCAACAGGCATGGTATTTTCACAAACACTTGGTATACTAACATGCTCAACTAAAATATAACAGTTAAATCATGCAAAAACCACACAAGCATTTTGACAAACACTTAATATACTAAATCTAAAACATGCTCAAATAAGATATAAAACTCAAATCATGCAAAGACCACACAAGCATTTTCACAAACACTTGATATACTAAATCTAAAACATGCTCAAATTTAAACAACATGAAAACAGAAAATTAAAAATGCAAAAACATGATATTTAAAACATAAATGGCAACAAACAAAGCAACCAAATTAAAATATAACTCAAGAATATGAAGTAACATAACATTTAAAACATCAAAATCAAAGAAAATAACATAAACAATATGGTAAAATAAACCCAAAACAGCAACTTAAATAAATAATGTAGGCCATTTGGCCATGGTGAGTTTATTGTAAAAATAAAATGTAAAAAATATACTTAAGAAAGAGATGAATGAAGAACTTAAGAAGAACAATAAAAAAAGATTTACTTAAAATAGAAACTCACCAAATAATAATCAAAATAGCAAAAACAAGAATGGAAAATCAAGAAAGTGCAAGAGTTGGTGCTCAAGAGCAACCTCGAGAAGCTAATATTTCAAGCTTTTCTCTTCAAACTTTCATTTCTTTTCTAAACTTTTCTTTTTTTTGCTTTCAACCAAGGAGAAAAAAGACAAGTAAAAACTCAAAGAACTCAGCCAAAATGAAAATGAAAAATGAATTTTCTGCCTCCCCTACAAGGCTGACCGAAACCCCCCTTTAATTCCTCAAGGTGTTGTCATTTTTTTGTAACCAATTTCCCATCAAATGGCTAATAATTCAATGTGAAAAATCATGAAATTACCACCTTTAGATTTGCATCTCAGCTCTCTCAAATTACAGCTGTTCAAGAATAATGTTGACATCTTTCTTAGCCTATGTGGCTTAATCACCATGGCTTGATCAAAGAGAATCTCTAACTAACTCTTGATTTTTAGCCATTTGATTGAAAAATCATAAGCTTCCTCCTTCCTTTGGGCTTTGGCAGGCCAGCACTTCTCTTTTCCAGCCCAACTCTGATTTTTTGAAAGGCCCAAAGAAGCCATTTTCGATTGCTTGGGTGAAATGACCGTTTTGCCCCCCGGATGCAAATAAATATAAAACAGACTCCAAATTCAATTTTTTTTAATACTTCCAAAATAATAAAATATTGAGTTCTGGAAGGTTTCAAAATTATCCGAGTTCGTTTGCTATTTATTTGGATTTTTTCTTCCAAAAATGCCCTTTTATGCCCCTACATTTTACCATTTTTTAAACGAGCTCCAAATCAAGATTTTTCTTCACCAATCCCTTCCAAATAATTTAAAAATGTGATCTGGAAGTTTTCATAATTTTTGGAGCTCATTTGGTATTTTTTCGGGATTTATCGGCTTGAATTATTGCTTAGGAGGCCCGGGATTTGGCCATTTTGCAAACGAACTCCGAATCAAGATTTTCTTTTGCCAATATCTTTCAAATAATTTAAAATTGAGATTTGCAAAATTTCAAAATATTTGGAGCTCATTTGCTATTTTTCCAGGATTTTCCTTTTTGAATTACTACATAGGAGGCCCGGGATTTGGCCATTTTGCAAACGAACTCCGAATCAAGATTTTATTTCGCCAATCTCTTTCAAATGATTTAAGAATGAGATTTACAAATTTTCATAATTTTCGGAGTGCATTTGCTATTTTTTCGAAATTTTCCAATTTTGCCCTTTTGCCTCCGAAACCCGGTTTTGCTCAAAACAAGTCCGATTTTCAGATTTTCTTCAATCTGAGCCTTGGGCTATCCTTTTTAATCATTCTTCATCCATTGGGGGCTTTGGTCTTACCCAGTCAGGTCATTTCTGTGATTCTTCCCGATTTCACTGAAATCCTCTAAAAACCCTAATTCTCGATTTTCTCCTGGATTGACTATCTTTCGATTTTTCTTGCAAGTGGCTTCTCCATTACCCGTAGTCAGTGCTTATATTTCATTTGGAATCTTCAATTTCGACCAATTTGATCGTTTAAGCACTTTTCCCCAAATTTCTCAGATTAGGGTTTTCTTTCTATTGAATCTCCAAATCCCAACTTCCGAACTCCATATATTTCAATGTGGACCTCAGATTATCAAAATTCTTTCTCCATTTTTCAATTGAACTTAAAATCTTGATTTTGAAAGTAGGTTGACTTTTTTAGTTGTTGACTTTTTGGGATTGACTTTTTCGGGGTTGACTTTTTTTCAAGTTTGACTTTTTATGCTCACCCTCTTAAACTAAGTTTCGGAATATCACCTGCAGGATGAAAAAAATATTTTTACACTCGAAAACATCAATTTAGGAAGAAAACATACATGTTTTAGTGGTCCGGACAAAATTAGGTGTCTACAGCTGCCCCTCTTTGGCTATTGCTGAGAATCAGGAATCAAGCAAAGATAAACCGACACTAATTTTGTACGGTCAGTGAAATCACATGTGAAAGAAAGAGAAAGGGGTTTTCTTTTTCTTTTTCATTTTTCATTTTTCATTTTCTATTTTTTTCTTTTTCCTTTTTTCTCTTTTTTTTTTTCATTTTTTTCATTTTTTCCTTTTTCATTTTTCTTTTTTCATTTTTTCTTTTTTCATTTTTTCTTTTTTCATTTTTTTTTGTTTTTTGTTTTTTTTAAGAAACAGTAAATTGAAAATTTGTCCTTAAATTGAATTCCCTACCTAATCAAGGCTCGATCCGTCTTAAGGAAACGAATTCGATTTTCAAAAACAATTGTGCCCGAAGGTCTTTAAAAATGGTGCCTGGAGGTCTTAAAATGGTGCCCGGAGGTCTTAAAATGGTGCCCGAAGGTCTTTAAAATGGTGCCCGGAGGTCTTAAAAATTGGTGCCCGGAGGTCTTTAAAATGATGCCCGGAGGTCTTAAAAAACTGGTGCCCGAAGGTCTTTAAAATGGTGCCCGGAGGTCTTAAAAATTGGTGCCCGGAGGTCTTTAAAATTGGTGCCCGGAAGTCTTAAAAATGGTGCCCGGAGGTCTTTAAAATGGTGCCCGGAGGTCTTTAAAATGGTGCCCGGAGGTCTTTAAAATGGTGCCCAAAGGTCTTAAAATGGTGCCCGGAGGGCTTTAAAATGGTGCCCGGAGATCTTTAAAATGGTGCCCGGAGGTCTTTAAAATGGTGCCCGGAGGTCTTAAGAATGGTGCACGGAGGTCTTAAAAATGGTACCCATAGGCCTTACCCCTGAAAAAAAAAGTTATGCCCGGAGGTCTTAAGAATGTTGCCCGGAGGTCTTACTCGTGATTTGAAAAATTATGCTCGGAGGTCTTAAAAATGGTCTTTGAAGAATTGTTGAGAATTAACCTAAAGATTTTGAGAAGATGCAAATGCTTTTTGATGCAGATGCAGATGTTGAATAAGATACGAAATGACTTAAACTGGTGCAAATGTCTTTGATGCAAATGTAAATTACTTAGATTTATGCAAATGCTTCTTGATGTAGATTCAAATAACTTAGATTGATGCAAATTTTCTTGATGCAGATGCCCTTACTAATTGTGTTCATGTAAATGGTTTATGATTATCACACAATAATGAAAATGTAATGATTCTAGAAATGATGCAATTGCTTGAGATGACGCAAATGCGAATTTCATGAAGAATGTAAATGTAAAATGCAGATGCTTATGGAATAATGCCAATACAAATACCCATGAATGATGCAAATGCTTGCCGACACTATGCAGATGCAAAAGCTCGATAAAGAGATGAGTGCTCATGAGTGATGCAAATGCCCCCGGTTGTTTTTCTAGACTTTGGCTTAGCCTTTCAAATTCATTTTTCCTCTTCAAATCAGAGTATATCTTCAATTCATTTTGGCTATTCTCTTTGCCCCAACAGTTTTCAAACTTTCATCAACAGAGATCTAAACTGGGTTCTATTTCTTCTCCTCATATCTGGAAGTCAGGACCTATTCTGGCAATTCTATACCTTTGAGTTAGAAAAATCCTTGTCTCATGTCAACATCAAAAATGGGTATTTCAAAAAATATCTTTATTTGTTTTCTTATTTTGAAAACTTCTGAACAAAAAAATATTAACCCCACAATGTGTGATGTACAAATCTTTCGAAGATTGATGATCATTGTTAGAAATTTCTCTAAGTGTTAATCTGTGTTTTTTTTTTTTTTTAAACTGGGATTGGCAAGGCTTGGTATAACAAGATTCTGTCTTTTCCAGGAAAACTTCATGAAAAAAATGTATATCCCTTCTAGGCTCACAAATGGAACAAGTTTTATAAATCATGAATTCATTGAGAACCAAAACAAATTCAACATTCTTTTAGTTTCCATATCAAGGCATTTTGACAAGCGTCAAGATTGGCCGGGATGTTTAAACCGGAAAGTTTAATCTTGGGAAAAAAAAGTTTCAGTTTTTGAAGACAATCTTCTGAATGAGAATTGACAATTTGAGAGTTTCAGGCATTCCTAGATGTTCCTCGGTGACCACTTTTTAAGATGACCTTCTCTTTTTGTGGTACCGGCACTTTCATAGATGGCATCAAAATTTTCCATTTTACTCTAGACCGTCCATTTTTGGGTTTTAGCCCTAGAGCCCCATTCTTTTCGATTTTTCTTTCTCTTTTTTTTCGTTCTACCATACACTTGAGAATTCTAAATTCTTCCTTAGTGAAATGATAATTCGATTAGATGGGATAAAATCTGAGAAAAAAACCTTTCAAATTAAATATTCATGCTTGATCAAAATGGACTTTTAAAGCACGTAATGTAGGCCATGGCTCAGGGTTCAGAAAGAAAGGATAAATAGGCCCAAAATATGTGTTTGAGGGTAATCAGATCAAGGATCATTTCTTAAGGAGGATTCTCTTTGAAGCATTTGTCCCTTCTTGGATATTTTCTTTCCTTTTGACTTTGCTTTTTTTCTTCTTTGCTTTTGGCTTTCAATTTTCCATGTCTTTAACATATATATTTTTTTTTGTGTTTTTGTTTTGTCTGTTTTTTTCTTGGCTTTCATTTCACCATCTTTTCCTCTTCTTTTTTCTTTGACAGAGTGAGCCCATATTTATTCGGGGTTCCATTTGCTTTGTATCTGTCTTTGAGCTAGGACTCATTTATCAATGATCTTTAAAAAGATCTTTCCTCGCGTTTGCCCCCCAGTGTAGAGGGTGATCCTTGATCAGGGTTCAAAGAAGAAAGAATTCTTTTGGCTCAAAAGGGGTGACTATGGATAATTTCTTTTTTATGCGAAAGGGATATGAAAGATGGCCATTTCTCATGTCAAGCACAAATATTCATATTGAAAAGCAATCCCCAGGGGAAATAGATATTTAGAATTTCATTTTGCACTTGAAATCATCTGAATTCTCATATGCATGATATCACAATTTTTTCGCATTTTTTCGTCTCATGCCCCACTGATTCATGCGTTAGTCCTATCCTTTTTTCACCATATAACCATCATTTTCACATATGTTGCCCCAATTTGATTAACCAATGAGAATTTGTATCAACGAGGAACATAGCAAGTCTAGGTCTGTACTGAAAAGGCTGAATTTCAAATCTGAGTTCTTTGAAGAGACAAGGAAAATATGACCTAAAATGGGTTTTCTCTGGGATATGGGATAATCTGGTTTAGTCATTTTGCCCCAGGGTGTTAATCATGAAGTGATGTTTGGGCAATTAGTGTTTTGTGGTTTGTTGAAAATGACATGAATGGTTTTGGCACAACCTTGACACAGATCAAATTACCAAAATCTAGATTCTTGAAAGAATGTCTCATTTGTTTGAATATCAAGGAATTCAAAAAATTTCAAAAAGTTCGTTCCTTTGTTCATAGCCTAGACTAGGATTTACATCCTTGCATATTCTACAATGACAATGCTTCTCTTTTTTTTTCAAATTCATTTTCCTTGAAGCATTAGGTCTTTCAAGTGTTCTTGATTCAAGGTTTAGGTATAGAGAAGCCCAAAAAAGAGGGGGATGGTGTTGGGTAATTTCTAACACTGATCATCAATCTTCTTGAGACTATCCATTATTAAAACTTCCTTAATGCTTGTTTTTGCAAATTCATGTTATTGTTAAAACACAACAAACATAAAGCATTTAAAATTCAAAATTCATTTAACTCATGTAGATGTTAACATGAGACAAGTGCTTTCATCATCACAGTGTATAAAACTACATGCGTCAAAATGCTCCTATTGACATCCTTCAAAGGTAGTAATTCTCCCCCTATAACCCTGAAAGAGACTGATTGAGGCCTAAGCGGCCTTCCATTGATTGATAAGTTCCGGTGTCAAAATACCATCACGGATAAGACTTTCAATCCTTTCCTTCAGTTGTCTGCATTTTTCAGTTGAATGCCCAACTACCCCTAGGTGAAAATCACACTTGCTGTCAGGGTCATAACTCCTCGCTGATGGATTCGGAGCTATTTTCAAAGGTACCGGGGTAAGGTACTGATTCTTTATTAGTAATGGCAGTAGGTCAGGGATAGGGATTGGAATTCTTTCTTGATTTTCCCGCGGCCGTTTTCTAGAAGTAGGCCTTGTTGCAAGGGTTGGTATAGGATTAGGTGTTTGGGTAGGTAGGTAAGGATAAAGGCTTGGAGATACCTTAGTAGGGTAACATGATTGGTATGAGGGAAATTGGGAATATGGGACGAAATCTCCCATAGTTTGGACATCTTCCTCTTTCTTTCTAGGTGCCTTATTTCTCTCGGCATTGGATGTTCCTTCTCTTTCAAGTTTCCCATTTTTGATAGCATTCTCAATCATCTCCCCTGAAATTACCATGTCCGCAAAATTCTTCGAGGCATTGCCGATGAGTCTGTCATAGTACGGGGCCTGCAGTGTATTCACAAAAGGATAGTGATTTCCTTTTGTGTCAAGGGCGGTTGTACTTGGGCGGCCAGGCTCATCCACCGTTGTGCATATTCTTTGAAGCTCTCAGTAGCTCTTTTCTCCATATTTTGCAAAGTGAGACGATCAGGTGTCCTGTCGGTAATATGCTTGTACTGGTTTAGAAAAACTCTAGCAAATCATTCCAAGAGCGAATCTGATCCTTGCTCAACTGACTATACCACCTAATTGAGGACCCGTTGAGGCTATCCTGAAAACAGTGAATCAAAAGCTTATCATTATCTATATGACTTGTCATCTTCCGGTAGAACATAGTGATGTGAGCTGATGGATCAGTCGTCCCGTCATATTTCTTAAAGTCAGGGATCTTGAACTTAAGAGGAATGACTAAATCGAGGACCAAGCATCGTTCTTTCGCCTCCACACTCCCGAATACGTCTATATTTTCTACTGCCCGGAACCTTTCATATAGCAACTGATATTTCCCTTGGGAATCTGCAACTCAACCTCACTTACTGCAACCCTTTTCAGCTTTGCCTGTACAGCTGGATCATCTGAGTTTAGGACTTGACTATGTTCTGGGCATCAATCATTACAACCTCATTATGACCCTTTTGTGCCTCTAATCCTTCTCCGACGACAAAGTTTTTGGTGTATCCTTTTCCCTTGATTACGGCAGACATCAGCTCCATCAATTTATTCATTTGATCCTTAGATTCCGCTTGAGACTTTGCTAGCTGTTCTCGTAATTCTTTCTGTTCCCTTTCCATTTTTTCCATTCAGGCAACTTGTTCATCATCCATAGCACTAGCCTGTATTAAAAGGGTACTCAGTACTTCTTCTGATTTGAAATGGAAATTCTTTCAAAGACTCTTAAAGCCAAGCCAACTTCTGTTTTATTTCCCCCAAATGTATGTCATGATGAATGAGCCATGAATGCGATTTGAGGCATGTGAAGCCTAAATAATATGATGTATGGACATGTACAATGGAAACATGCTGACCATGTATGTAATAAATGCAATCACAATGCCAACATGTTGCCAGCAAAGCATAAACAAATCAACACATGGATATATGCAATGAATAATCATGTACATTTTAGCGTGTTTCCCAATGAATGATCACATAAACTATGAATGCAACACGGTGTCAATTATGCAAACAATGAATGATTGATATAGTATATACCAAGAAGATCATGCTAACCATGTCTGTCATGAATGTGACCTAATGCTAACATGATGTATGTAATAAGCTAATTAATGCATGAACATATACAAAGAAATCATGCTGACTATGTTTGTTATGAATGCAACCCAAAGTCAACATGATGCATGTAAAGAATAAGCAAATTAACGCATGGATATATGCAATGAATGATCACGTACATTTTAGCGTATGATCATATACACTATGAATGCAACACGACGTCAATTATGATACATGCTAACAATGAATGATTGATATAGTATATACCAAGAAGATCATGCTAACCATGTGTGTCATGAATGCGACCTAATGCTAACATGATGTATGTAATAAACAAATTAATGCATGGATATATACAGAAAAATCATGCTGATTATGAATGCATAAATGCAACCTAATGCTAACATGATACATGTATGAATGTATGGTATGACCAATAATTGATCGGATGCAAAATGCAAAAGGGGAAGATATCACGGAGGAAATAAGAATCGGAGGTACTTAATCATCAACATCTCATAAATTTGAAGCATAGTCAATTCATTCCCATATCAATGTTCCCAATGGTATAAACCATGTTTTACAAAATCTGAGCAGTAGTTAAAACTGTCTTTACAAACACTTTATTCTTCCTAGTATCCTAAGGCTATAAGAGCCGGCTACTGAATAAGTGAAATCCTATTACATCATATAAGACCGAAGTCTTTCCATCTTGATGTTGTAAATCTCTCAATCCTAATGACGCTTTCCCAGTCCTCTATCAATCAGTGTCGTTGGATCCAACCACTTGGCATCTATAAGAGTTTGCACTTTCCTTTTGACTGCTATACAATCTTCGATGTTATGGCCAACAATTCCACAGTGATAATCACATCTTGCATTTGGATTATACCACTTTGGATATGGTGGTAATAGGGGTTTTAATGGGACACAGGCAACCATGTGATTTCGGATCAGTATAGGGAGGAGCTCTTGGTAGCTGATTGGAATGAGATCAAAATGCATTTGGGTCTTATCCTGGTGTTGTTTCTTAGTCACACATGGCCTAGGAGTTGGGGCACTTGGTGGTGGCACTAAGGTTCGAACCGAAGTGTCTACATGGAGATGTGACGGAACAGCATGGTAAGGGTATGGATTTGGACACGGGGCCTTTGGAGGTTGTACATAGCTTGAGGTTCCTATCCCAGATGCTATATAAGGTGATTGGCGAGGGAAGCAATATGAACTGGGAGTTGGTGGTGATGAAGTGGGATTCAGGAATCTCGTAATGGTCATCCCAATGGATGATTGGACCATAGTAGGGTGGCTATACTGGTTTGGACCTAGAACAGTTTGCAGGTATGGTACTGGATTCGAGGTTTCTATCTTTGGTATCAGGTTTTCAGGTTTAATAATTTTCATGATTTTGTCCATAATTTCATTAGGATTGCAACCTTTGTGGCATTGACAAGTGTAGGATCCATCAAGGGTTGTATGTTCTGGACCTAATGGTTTTGGTTGATCCGAAGGCGATGCAGAGCCCTGAGAAAGTTCCTCTTTACTCTTACCCATATCCTCAACCATTTTAAGCAATTTGGCCAGCTGTTCCTTCACCTCTCGGATTTCATTTCCACATTCCTCTTGATTGCATTCCAAAGCACCCAATCGTTCCTCCGATTCATTCCTCATATCTCGAACCCCTTTCATGCAAATGAAAATGTCATGAGATTAAGAATACAATTGTGAATGTACATGCTCTATTCCTATGTGCATGACTATACTGATGATTAATGCATGAACATATATAGAGAAATTATGGTGACTATGTATGCTATGGATGCAATCTAATGCCAACATGATGCATTAAAAAAAATGAATGAATTGATGCATAGGTAAATACAAGTAATGACTATGTATGTATTCTACAACGAATGACCATGCATGCTATGATGTCAAAATAATACATGCGAAGAATAAATGAATTAATACAAAGGTAGATACAAAGAATGACCATGTATATCACAAATGTATTCTACAATGAATAATCATGCATGTTAGGACTGTAACACGATGTCAAAATGATACAAATAAAGAATAAATGAATTAACACCAAGGTATATACAAAGAAATCAATGATTACACGAAATTGATGGGACCTAAATCTTGATTATTAAAAAAATCTCATTATGCAAGATTTGCCACCAAATTTATGATTTCTTGAAACATGTTTTTTTTTTTCTATGAAAAACCAAACATTATTTTCAAAAGAATTTCGGAATAATGGATCCTACTATGGTACAATATGCAAATGTTCATGCAACACTACCGGTTTTATGAAATCACCAAATGAGATTACCAACTGTTTATTGCAAAGAATGAGATCAATAATACAACCAAAAATGTACATGCTCTATTCACACATGCATGAAATGTGCAAAATGCAAAAATGCTTGAAAATGATTTTTTTTTTAAATAGCTAATGAACATCTGCCCCAACAATATCTGCTTATTTAGGCATCACGATGCCTTTGGGACGGATTAACACATTTATTACGGGCGATGTACGTACATCGTTGCCCGATCTACAAAACTTATTCAGAGTGTAAAATAGGTAACAAAAGGTTCAGAAATGTCCCTCCATGTGTTCCTATTTTAGGTATATCTAACTGAAATCCAGCATGGCTTCGCCTAGGTTCACTATATGAGGGTGAATCGGATCTAAAGGCCCCGAATTGCTCCTCATTATCGCCGGTGAAGGTAGTAAGGCACCCCGATAAAAGCGGGTTCAATTCGTTAGAGTCTATTTCCCTAGCCCATGCGGATTGTTAATCACAAAGGCTTAGGTAATTTAGTACTCCGAAAGTGTTTCACTAGCCCATGCGGATTGTTAATCACGAAGGCTTAGTTACTTTGCTCCCACCTAAAAGGACGGAACCCAGGTATAGGATTCATGATATGCAAATGCACGTGTGGTGTGTGTGGAGAAACAACAAACCTTTCACCACCTATTCTACAAACCTTATTCTAAATGCCCTAGCAATTTATAAAAACATTCAAGAATAGTGTAACGCATTAACCAACAAGCAATTATAATATACAACCATAAATAACTAGAGAACAATAATAAAATGCATGCACATGAGAATGAACATATTTAAAAACATTTTATTATTTTCAAAATTCTCCTTATTAAAACATATGGGAATTAAAATTAAATACCAATTAAACCAACAAAATCGAGACTTTGATAACACACGACTAATTCTAGGCCTGACTCTCTAATATTCTCCAGTGGAGTCGCCAAGCTGTCGCAACCTAAAAATAACGAGTCTCATCGCAAGATTTTATTATTCGTTAAGCGTGACATTAAAAAAAACCGAGGAAAAGTCGACTTAATTCCTCTAGAAAAATGAAGGTTTTGAAAATGACCTTGAAAAAGACATGGAGTCGCCACCAATCTTTTCTAGCTAGGTGTGATCGGCCACCTATTAAAACCGATTTTATAAAATATTTTAAAAATTAATTAAAACATTTTAAAAACCAATTTCAAGTCTGCGTTTTAAACCAGAGAAATCAAAGAAACGGGTTCGGGAGTCGGTTACGTGTGGGGAAGGATTAGCACCCCCACAACGCCCGTATAAATTGGTACCTTATTAATCGTGTGGTATCTCAAGTTTCGGTAAAAATTGGTTTTAAATTTAGTATTTCAAGTTAATTCCCAATTTAAAGAAAAATAATTCCATTTTTAATTGAAAATGATCCGGAACTTATAAATTCAAAATTTTCCTATATTCCCCAACAAACGTGGCAAAATATAGAAATTTTTATTAATTTTGGAAAATTTTCCGAATCATTCTCTTTTTAAAGAAGATATTCCGTTATTAATAATAATTGATGATATCCTCCCCAGCAAACCCGGCAGAGAACTCATGAATTATTTTAACTCGGGAATATCTTTATTTTATTGAAAACCATTATCTTTTTTGAAAACATTTAAAAGAAATGAATATGTATATGCATGACATAAATAAAATGACATAGTAAAATCTAAATAACATAATGCAACCTAAATGACATGATATGATTTGAATGACTTAGCATATTCTAAATGAAATGAAATATCCTAAGTTATATGATATATTCTAAATGAAATTAAATGACCTATATAACATAATACATTCTATATGAAATGCAATATCCTAAGTCATATGATATAATCTAAATGAAATAAAATATTCTAGATCACATAATATATCCTAAATGAAATGAAATGACCTAGGTAATATAATATATTCTACATGAAATGCAATATCCTAAGTCATATGATATAATCTAAAAGAAATAAAATATTCTAGATGACTTAATATATCCTAAATGAAATGAAATGATTTATATGACATGACAAATATGAATGATATGGCATATAATTTAAATGACATGGAATAAAATAATGCTATCATATAATATGCATGAAAATAAAACTAATAATGCATGAACATAGTATATGCTAAATCTTTTTTTAAATGGCTTTAATTTCCTAAGTTTAAAAATCCGGACTTGACTACCCTTAACCCGAGACTTGAAAAACAATTTTTAGAGTTTAAAAAGGCTTAGAAACTATCCTAAGTCAGTAGCTAACCCTC
Source organism: Fremontodendron californicum (assembly GCA_030761205.1). Lineage (NCBI taxonomy): Eukaryota > Viridiplantae > Streptophyta > Magnoliopsida > Malvales > Malvaceae > Fremontodendron > Fremontodendron californicum. Next base: position 12,246,242 of record JAULJL010000045.1, read on the forward strand.
CTAATCAGCCCACTCTAAGTAACTTAACCAAAACAGAAAAATGATTTTTCTTTAAATTCAATTCTGACTCCACTGTCCAGTTTTAAGCCACGATTTTTTACCCTATTTTTAAAAATTCAAAACATTCTAAAAATAATACTAGAGACTTAGGATATTCAAAACTACACGGAAACAAATCGGCTTAATTTTCTTATTAAAGATGAATTCCCAGAAAAATCAGAGATGTACGAGTTTTGGCTGAAAAAAAACTGATTTGCCAAAACACATTTTTTCCTTTGATAAAATCATTTAAAAATCAACGTAAAAATATTTGAAACTCCTAAAATGACTTACAAACAGTAGCTAGGACTTTTTGAAAGTTAGACAAAAATTGGCTAAGTAAAAAAAATCACAAAGGTAGAATAATCAACTTGACAAACTTAATTTTCCACAAGTGTGCTCAAGAGAGCATGACTTTGAACCATTAATTGGCTCAAGTCATTATTCAAGTGGTATGAACATGAAATGCATGAAACAAAATAGCAAACATAATGCATGAAATGCATGGATTTAAACCTAAATGTCATGAAAAAATGCATGGCATTCATAAAGTGACCTAGACCTAAATGAACTTGCATGGCATTTAATGCAACCTAGACCTAAAATGCATGAACATGCATGGCAAATAAACCTAACTTAATAACTAAAATATGCATGGCATTTTCACAAACACAAAGCATGCTTAAACCAAAAACTCAACCAAATATCATGCAAATGCTAACTTATCAACTAACATGACAAGAATGCACATAAAATGCAAAAATTCCAAGGGTGGCCGAATAGCATAATGTAACTAGCAAACATGGCATTTTCACAAACACTTGGTATACTAGCATGCAAAACTAAATCAAATGTCATGTAAATGCAAAAACCTACCAACTAACATGGCAAAAAATGCAACACACAATGCAAAATACATGGAGTAGCCAAATGGCCTCAAGCTCCAACAAGCATGGCATTTTCACAAACACTTGGTATACTAACATGCTCAACTAAAATATAACACTTAAATCATGCAAAAACCACACAAGCATTTTCACAAACACTTAATATGCTAAATCTAAAACATGCTCAAATAAGATATAAAACTCAAATCATGCAAAGACCACACAAGCATTTTCACAAACACTTGATATACTGAATCTAAAACATGCTCAAATTTAAACAACATGAAAACAGAAAATTAAAAATGCAAAAACATGATATTTAAAACATAAATGGCAACAAACAAAGCAACCAAATTAAAATATAACTCAAGAATATGAAGTAACATAACATTTAAAACATCAAAATCAAAGAAAATAACATAAACAATATGGTAAAATAAACCCAAAACAGCAACTTAAATAAATAATGTAGGCCATTTGGCCATGGTGAGTTTATTGTAAAAATAAAATGTAAAAAATATACTTAAGAAAGAGATGAAGGAAGAACTTAAGAAGAAGAATAAAAAAACATTTATTTAAAATAGAAACTCACCAAATAATAATCAAAATAGCAAAAACAAGAATGGAAAATCAAGAAAGTGCAAGAGTTGGTGCTCAAGAGCAACCTCAAGAAGCTAATATTTCAAGCTTTTCTTTTTTTGCTTTCAACCAAGGAGAGAAAAAACAAGTAAAAACTCAAAGAACTCAGCCAAAATGAAAATGAAAAATGAATTTTCTGCCTCCCTTACAAGGCTGGCCGAAACCCCCTTTAATTCCTCAAGGTGTTGTTATTTTTTTTCTAACCAATTTCCCATCAAATGGCTAATAATTCAAGGTGAAAAATCATGAAATTACCACCTTTAGATTAGCATCTCAGCTCTCTCAAATTACAGCTGTTCAAGAATAATGTTGACATCTTTCTTAGCCTATGTGGCTTAATCACCATGGCTTGATCAAAGAGAATCTCTAACTAACTCTTGATTTTTAGCCATTTGATTGAAAAATCAGAAGCTTCCTCCTTCCTTTGGGCTTTGGCAGGCCAGCACTTCTCTTTTCCAGCCCAAATCTGATTTTTTGAAAGGCCCAAAGAAGCCCTTTTCGGTTGCTTGGGTGAAATGACCGTTTTGCCCCCCAGATGCAAATAAATATCAAACGGACTCCAAATTCAATTTTTATTTTTTTAATACTTCCAAAATAATAAAATATTCAGTTCTGGAAGTTTTCAAAATTATCCGAGTCCGTTTGCTATTTATTTGGATTTTTTCTTCCAAAAATGCCCTTTTATGCCCCTACATTTTATCATTTTTTAAACGAGCTCCAAATCAAGAATTTTCTTCACCAATATCTTCCAAATAATTTAAAAACGTGATCTGTAAATTTTCATAATTTTTGGAGCTCATTTGGTATTTTTCGGGATTTATCGGCTTGAATTATTGCATAGGAGGCCCGGGATTTGGCCATTTTGCAAACGAACTCCGAATCAAGATTTTCTTTCACCAATCTCTTCCAAATAATTTAAAAATGAGATTTGCAAAATTTCAGAATTTTTGGAGTCCATTTGCTATTTTTTCGAGATTTATCTTTTTGAATTATTGCATAGGAGGCCCTGGATTTGGCCATTTTGCAAACGAACTCCGAATCAAGATTTTCTTTCGCCAATCTCTTTCAAATAATTTAAAAATTATATTTGCAAGATTTCAGAATATTTGGAGCTCATTTGCTATTTTTTCGAGATTTTCCTTTTTGAATTACTACATAAGAAGCCCGGGATTTGGCCATTTTGCAAACGAACTCCGAATCAAGATTTTCTTTCGCCAATATCTTTCAAATGATTTAAGAATGAGATTGACAAATTTTCAGAATTTTCGGAGTCCATTTTCTATTTTTCCCAAATTTTCCAATTTTGCCTTTTTGCCTCCGAAACCCAGTTTTGCTCAAAACAAGTCCGATTTTTAGATTTTCTTCAATTTGAGCCTTGGGCTATCCTTTTTAATCATTCTTCATCCATTGGGGGCTTTGGTCTTACCCAGTCAGGTAATTTCTGTGATTCTTCCCGATTTCACCGAAATCAACTAAAAACCCTAATTCTCGATTTTCTCCCGGATTTACTTTTCTTTCGATTTTTCTTGCAAGTGGCTTCTCCATTACCCATAGTCAGTGCTTATCTTTCATTTGGAATCTTCAATTTCGACCAATTTGATCTTTTAAGCACTTTTCCCCAAATTTCTCGGATTAGGGTTTTCTTTCTACTGAATCTTCAAATCCCAACTTCCGAACTCCATATCTTTCAATGTAGACCTCGGATTATCAAAATTCTTTCGCCATTTTTCAATTGAACTTAAAATCTTGATTTTGAAAGTGGGTTGACTTTTTCAGTAGTTGACTTTTTGGGGTTGACTTTTTTTGGGGTTGACTTTTTTTCAAGTTTGACTTTTTATGCTCGCCCTCTTAAACTAAGTCTCGGAATATGATAACTCATATAATTATATAGTTTTTAGTTATGTTTTATTATTGTTTTGTGTCAAATACGAGTTATTATTGCTTAGTCTAATTGTGTTTATGATCTTTTATATTTTTATGTAATTTGGTGTTTTTCACGAGTTTCTTTGAGTGATTTCAGATTACTAGGTTAAATCAAGAATTAAGGGCAAATCCAGTTCAGTTCCAGTTCCGACACCTTTTGCCATATCAGCTATATCTGGAGTTTCACTGAAGCATTAAGGCTGAAATTTTTACAGTACAAAGTTAAGAGGCATATCTATCTTTTTCATGCTTTACACTTCTTGAAACAGAGTCGTTTTCCCTAGCGAAATGTGGTATCAAGTTGGCTGATGTGCAATGCCGTCTGTTCTGACCAGTTTTGGTATTTTGATCATATCTTCTGATCCACATGAGAAAATGAGCTGATTCCAACGGCTATGGATCAAAAACTGATAGGGGAATATTTTTCTAGAAGACCATTTGATCAGATCAAGCCTCCAACATTGACAAAATCAACCATCAAGTTTTTGGCGCCGTTGCCGGGGAGGCAATACTAAGTATATAAGTTTATAAGTATATTTATTTTTATTGGCTGGTTATACCGCCTAATTTTCTATATATTTATATTTATATTGTAAAGTTTATATTTATATAAATATATTATCTGTATATTAACTTTGTTTTATGCTTGTTTGGCGACGTGATTTTAGATCTCGTCGTTTAGTTAGATTTTATTGTGAAACTTTTTCAGGTAATCTTTCTAATAGAACTCCTACCATGGCTGACAATGAAAGTGTTCATGCTGAAGATGAGAACAGACAAGTACGCACCATGCGTGACTACTTGCAACCAACTCGAAGCTCATCACCCTCTTGTTTTATTTTTCCTCTCAATGCAAACAACTTTCGTTTTAAACCAGGTATGATAGCTTTGCTTCCAAATTTCCATGGGTTAGAATCGGAAAGTGCTTACTCGTTTCTAAAAGACTTCGAGGATGTATGTGTCACCTTTAATGACCAACAATGTACAAATGAAATTGTCAAGCTAAAATTATTTCCTTTTTCTTTAAAAGATAAAGCAAAAATTTGGCTTCATAATTTAAAACCAAGGTCAATTGGCACATGGCAAGAATTACAAACTGAGTTTCTAAAGAAATTTTTCCCAGCACATAAAACTACTGCTTTGAAAAGACAGATTCAAAATTTCAATCAAAATCAAAATGAAGCATTTTTTCAGTGCTGGGAGCGTTTTAAAGATTTGTTAAGTTCTTGTCCACATCATGGTTTTGAAAAATGGTGTCTTATTAGTTTCTTTTATGAAAGTTTAACTCCCGAAACTAAACAATTTGTTGAAACAATGTGTAACGGTGAGTTTCTAGAAAAAGAACCTGAAGAAGCCTTTGACTACCTAGACCATTTGGCAGATAACTCTCAAGCCTGGCACACAGATAATTCCTCTGAAAGTTCTAATAGATCTAATCTTGTTTCTAACAGAGGTAAATATCATTTTAGTCAAGAAGATGAGATAAAAGCTAAAGTAGCTAATTTGGCTAGAAAGATTGAAGCCATGGAACTTAGAGAAGTAAAAGAAGTCAAAACGGTTAAAAATGAAGAAAGTTGTGGAATTTGTGAAATCATGGGACACCCCACTTCTGAATGTCCAAACATTCCCATTATTAAAGAAGCGTTGCATGATCAAGTAAATTCCATAAACACATTTAAAAAGCCTTTTCCTTCTCCTTACTCTGAAACGTATAACCCTGAATGGAGAAATCATCCCAACTTCAGTTGGCGGAATAATAATCATGTTCAGGTACCACAATCTCAAAAGCCGGGCAACACTTTTTCCTATCAACCTTCACGTATACAAACCTTGGAAGAGACATTGCAAGCATTCATGCAAACACAAGCAAATGTGAATAACCAAACTGCACAGGACATCAATGAGATCAAAAACACCTTGTCCACATTGACAGCTTCATTACGCACTCAAGAAAAAGGTAAGTTTCCTGCTCAACCTCAGCCTAACCCTTCTACTCAATGTCTTGTTTCTTACTCCAATGAAACTCAACAGGAAAATGCCACTTCTATCACAACTCTTCGAAGTGGAAAGGCAATTGACAAAAACATTCCATCAAAAGACCAAGATCCTCCTTCCCCTCCGAAAAGTAATGGTAAGGATGATGGTAAGTCTGAACTTCTTGAAAATTTGGACAAAGAAAAAGGTATGCATCCTGCCCCTTTTCCTCAAAGGTTGCAAACAATAAAGAATTTGAATCAAAATGCAGAAATTTATGAACTTTTCAAACAAGTTAAGATTAACATTCCTTTATTGGATGCAATCAAACAAGTTCCATCTTATGCTAAATTTTTGAAGGACATGTGCACAGTTAAAAGGAAACATAATGTACAAAAGAAAGCATTTCTGACGGAAAGTGTGAGCTCAATCATTCAGCACCTTACTCCACCAAAATTCAAAGATCCTGGATGTCCAACAATCTCATGCATCATTGGAAACACTAGAATAGAACGTGCATTGCTTGATCTTGGTGCTAGTGTTAATCTTTTGCCTTTTTCTGTTTATCAACAGTTAGGTTTAGGTGAACTCAAGGAAACACCTGTTACACTTCAACTAGCTGATCGTTCTGTAAAAATTCCTCGAGGGATAGTGGAAGATGTTTTGGTTCAAATTGATAATTTTTACTTCCCTGTTGATTTTATTGTTTTGGACACACATCCTGTTTCAAATCCAAATGTTCAAATTCCTGTATATTAGGCCGTCCATTTCTTGCAACTTCTAATGCTCTGATAAATTGCAGGAATGGTATTTTGAACATTTCTTTTGGAAATATGACTTTAGAATTAAATGTGTTCAACATTTGCAAGCAACCTGGTGATGTTTCAGAAGTACATGAAGTGGATTTCATTGAAGAACTTGTTCATGAACATCTCACTACTACCACATTCCATGATCCTTTAGAAGCTTATTTAATTGAATGTGAGTTTGATAATGCTTCAGAAATTTCACACACTGATTCTTTGTTAAATTCTTTTCAGGATAAACATTGTTGGAAACAAAAGTTTGAGGAACTTCCATCACTCACAAATGTCACTGTACCATCAACTATTGAACCACCCAAGCTGGATTTAAAACTATTGCCATCCGAGCTAAAATATTCCTTTTTGGGTGAGAATGAAACTTTTCCAGTCATAATTTCTTCACATCTTGATGAACTACAAGAAGGTAAGTTGTTACAACTTTTGAAAATGCACAAAAATGCATTAGGATGGACCTTAGCTGACATAAAGGGAATAAGCCCATTAATCTGCACACATAATATTTATTTAGAGGAAAATACTAAACCCTCTAGACAAATGCAACGAAGGCTTAATCCTAATATGAAAGAAGTAGTGAAAAATGAAGTCATTAAACTTCTAGATAATGGAATCATTTATTCTATCTCTGATAGCAAATGGGTAAGTCCTACTCAAGTCGTACCTAAGAAATCTGGAGTTACTGTAGTTAAAAATGAAAACAATGAATTAATTCCAACTAAGACTGTTACTGGTTGGCGCATGTGCATTGACTACAGGAAACTTAACTCAGTGACGAGGAAAGATCATTTCCCTTTGCCTTTCATGGATCAAATCTTAGAAAGAGTTGCAGGGCATGAGTTTTATTGTTTTCTAGATGGATATTCTGGGTATAATCAAATTGCCATTGCACTTGAGGAACTCAGAAATGATGCATATGAGAATTCTAAAATTCATAAAGAAAGAACTAAAGCCTTTCATGACAAGTTAATTTCAAGAAAAACATTTGATGTTGGGCAAAAAGTTCTACTTTATAATTCTAGACTTCACATATTTCCTGGTAAGTTGAGATCAAGATGGACTGGCCCATTTGTGGTTAAGCATGTGTATCATTATGGAGCAGTTGACATTGAGAATCCTAAAAATGGTAACGTATTCAAGGTAAATGGACAAAGACTCAAACTCTTTTTGGAAAATCATGTTACTCAAGAAGAGGTTGTTTTTCTTTCTGATCCTTGTTTTGAAAATAACTAGATGTATATATAATTTTTACTTTTATTTTATTTTATTATTATTTTTTTTAACCCCGGTTAAATGGCGGATAACGGTACTCCGTGATTATTTAAGTCGGTTCCATCAGCTACCCACAAAACTGATATTGTATATAAATTTCTCTTTCAATTTCTCTTTCATTTTTTTTTTTCAGGATGGATGATATTCTCACAAGATTGCAGAAACGATTTCCTCCTTTTCCTCGAAATATTTTACTGAAGCTTTACCAAGTTCGATTTGAAAGATTAAGAATGCTTATGCACAAAGGGATTCCTGAAGACATACGTTGGATAATTGATGCCAAGGTACGTGAAGATGAATATCTTCCTGTTTTGCATTTACCAGGTACAGGTAGAAGCACTTTTGCAAAGAAGCGACGAGCAAAGCGCATGAGTTCAAATTGCCACAAATGTGCACGATGGACGTGTAACGGTAAATGTAGTTCTATTGGGATTCCGTCCTCTAATCGAGATGATAAAATTGAATTCATTAAGGATGGACTGAGTAAGGAGAATTTGGGTAATATCCAACTTTCTATTGAGACGCATCCTAGTGGAGACGTACAAAGAGAAATTCTTGATTTATGGCCGCAATTCCAAAGGGAATGGCAACATCTTGGGAATCTGATGTTAAAAGACCCTGTTTGCCAGCTTGTAAGAAAACTGGATGGGAAGCATATCCTCGACTCATAGAAGGCGTTTAAGCCGTTTCTGGACGTAAAACCAGAGGAAGATGTCAAATACACTTTTCGGCGACATTATTACTCTTGTCTGATTCACTACTCAGTCCTCTATATATTACACCATGTACTCATTCTCTTTCAAGCACTCGAAAAAAAAATGGAAAGTAGTTCGTCCTAGCGCATTGAAAAAATTTGTGTTTTTGGAGGTGCTTATCCAGGGAAAAATAAAATATTCGCTGATGAAGCCATAAGAGTTGGAGTAATACTTGCCCAACAAAAGATCCAGTTGATTTATGGAGGCGGTAGTACGGGTTTAATGGGAGCAGTCGCTACAGCAGCACACGCCGGAGGAAGTCCAGTTCTAGGAACAGTGCCAAAACTATTCACAGGTTTTTGTGGACCTACCTTGGAGGCAAGGAGAACCATAATTTCTGCTACAACCATTGAAGATTTACTCAAAAAGCTCCAAGCTTATGAGCATTTAGCTGCTACGGTTGTTTCGCAAACGCTCGGAAAAAGAAAAAGAGATATGGACAAGCAAGGAGTGGATTGCACTTTGTCTTTGTGACATTATCTAACATTTTGTTTGTTGTGTCTCAGTTATAATAAGTGGTTAGCAACCTCTGCAGGTAATATCTCCTAAATTCTACCTTTAAAATTTGACATTGGGGACAATGTCATATTTTAGTAGGGGGTAAGGGACATATTTTGCTAATTTGTAAAAAAAAAAAAAAAAAAAAAAAATTGTTGTGTTTTATGCCATTTAGAAGTATTCATTCTGAACAAGGTCTGAGTAAGGGAGACTTGAGACATACCTTGTCAGTTTGATTTAATCTTTTCAACAAAAAAAAAAAAAACACTATCTGGTCCGTTTATTATCTGCATGTGTTTTACTACTTTCGTGTATGTATTTTTTTTTTTTGAGTATTAGTATAATCTTGGCAAGCATGTGGATAAAGCAATAGAGTTACAAAGGCTTTGATTAAGTTATCTAGGTTATTTTCAATTTGGTTTTCTGAAAATTGAATATTTTTGATTATCAAATGTCTTTGAGATTGTTTTTAGCAGATCGGTTCGATTTTTGTTGGAATATGAATTCATGGTGAGCCTTTGGAAAGCCACGGAAAACTGGGAAGACATAGTAAGTTTACTTTTTCTCTTCATTCCACATGCAGATTTAGGTCATCACATAGATGCTTGCATCTATACATGATCTGATCTTAGAACAAAGTCACTATCCAGAAAGCCCCTTATCTTTGCCCCCTTACATTAAGAGCCCATAGGTTGTAAACCTTCGGGTTGGATCCCTAGATATGAACTCTAGAAATTATGCCAAAGTGAACGGATACGACTCCGACCCCCATTCCCTCTTTATACTTTTATGATAATATTTGTGATCATTGGGTTTGGGATTGTGTGTTTCCTTCTTGTTTATTTTGTTATCTTTTGAAATCTGGAAAAAAAAATGGGAATAATGCAAAAGAGGGTAGTTAGAATGAGTGACTGTTTTTAGAGTCGTGAACTTCGAACTTATTGATGCCAAAACAATGTTGTGATGAGTTGAGAAAAAGATGCTGAAAAAAAGAGCTGATGAAAATCTGTCTTGTTTGATCAATTGAATGAAAAGAAAGAAAAAGAAAGTATGGAATCCAATGTGATTTCTGAAAGAAAAAAAAAAACAAGAATGATGATTATGAATAGATGTGATTGTGCATAAAAGATGTCCCAATGAGGGCACAAATCAAAAGAAAATCACTTGTGCTTAAAAAAAAAAATCAAAATTCAAGATTCGAGGTTCTTCATTATAGAGAGGTTTTTACTTTTCTATTTTCTTTGGATCGAGTCTTTTCTTGCTTTTTGTTTTCTTTTGAAAATATTAATGTTGAACATAGGACTAAGGATGAGTGAGAATGGAAATATTTTGAGAGGATTGATCACATTATTATTATATTTCTTGAGCCTAACTCGTGATAAACCTCAGATTATGTTTGAACATTCCACCCCTCACTTATCCATAAGCCTCAGATTCATCTCTGTACCGATCAGATTTGTCAAGTTCACTTGTGAACTGCTGTGAAAAGGATCTTAGCATGTGTACTTATGAAGCTATAGTTTGTCTAGTCCTCTATGGCTAGCTAAAGTCTCGCCAAGAAGGAAGTTCCTCAATCGTACGGTAATGCCTTCAATTTTAATCTCATTGACCCTTTATTCGAACTTAATATGCCAATGATACTTAATTAGATGCCTTGCCAATTCTTACGCTTGATCTTGCTTGTTTGTTTGAGATCCCTTTAACTTGTTTTCCTGTTTATTTATTTATTTATTTTTCTAGGATTGAGTCGTTGCTAGGGACTAGCAACAGTCTAAGTGTGGGGGTGTGATAACTCGTATAATTATATAGTTTTTAGTTATGTTTTATTATTGTTTTGTGTCAAATACGAGTTATTATTGCTTAGTCTAATTGTGTTTATGATCTTTTATATTTTTATGTAATTTGGTGTTTTTCACGAGTTTCTTTGAGTGATTTCAGATTACTAGGTTAAATCAAGAATTAAGGGCAAATCCAGTTCAGTTCCGACACCTTTTCCATATCAGCTATATCTGGAGTTTCACTGAAGTATTAAGGCTGAAATTTTTACAGTACAAAGTTAAGAGGCATATCTATCTTTTTCATGCTTTACACTTCTTAAAACGGAGTCGTTTTCCCTAGCGAAATGTGGTATCAAGTTGGCTGATGTGCAATGCCGTCTGTTCTGACCAGTTTTGGTATTTTGATCATATCTTCTGATCCACATGAGAAAATGAGCTGATTCCAACGGCTATGGATCAAAAACTGATAGGAGAATATTTTTCTAGAAGACTATTTGATCAGATCAAGCCTCCAACATTGACAAAATCAACCATCAAGCTGGCTGATCAGAATTGTCATACAATATGACGAAAATTGTTAACCTATTATACCTACCTTTGAAATTTATAAAGCTTGTCTCTTGTCATTTAGCTCTCCAAAATGTGTATAAATAGAGGGCCTTGGATGATTGTAAGAGACATTGTACATTGGTAGGATATTAGCCATTGTAATAAAATTCTCTAAGTTTTCTTTTTCTTTCCTTTCTCTAGTTTTCTTTTTCTTTATTTACTTATGCTTCTTACATTTCTTTTCATTTTATTCATATCTAGTATGTGTTGCTAATTATATTGTTGAGGTGATGAGGTGAAGCTTTTGGTAAATGCTAAGGTTAGTCTCTTAAACATGAGCTAAAATGAATCATCATTTATAAACACTAGTATAGATAATATTTTCTTTTGGTTTAAAATCATACTTGCAAAGTAGGGATCTTGATTCATTATTGACAATGAAAATGGCACAGTAAATGCTTGGTTTCATAACCTTGATTTATTGTAGACATATACCTTGGCATAAGGAATGCTTGGACTCTTTTTATGAGTTTTGAGGACACCAAATGAACATAATATCATATGCTATGGACGTTGGACAATTTGGACTGAATTGCTAAACCTTCCGATTGGAATCTCCCTTATGTGTGAATTTCAATTGTGTAATAAAACAAGATTAATCTTAGCATAACACCAAGAGTGGATTCTCTAACCTCAACATCTTTTCTTATTGTTTTTTTATATCTTGTTTAATTTCTTTTATGTTATTTTGTTTATTTTATTCTCTAATATCTTGTTTATCTTGTTTTGTTGTTGATTCCCTAATATCTTGTTTACTTTCTTTTTCTTATATATTTATAAACTTATACTTACTAATACGCTTCCCTGTGGTTCGACCTCGGACACCCGAGAATTTATTACTTGAACATAACCTGCACTTGGGTTTGCAACTCTTAATTGAGTCTCCATCAGAATACCACCTGCAAGATGAAAAAAATCTTTTTACACTCGAAAACATCAATTTAGGAAGAAAACATACCTATTTTAGTGGTCCGGACAAAATTAGGTGTCTACAGTATCTATGTAATATATCTATGTAATTGTAATATATCTATGTAATTGTAATATATGTAATTGTAATATATATATATATATATGTAATTGTAATATATCTAGGTTTAATATATCAATGTAATTGTAATGTATTTATGTAATGTATCTATGTAATATATCTATGTAATTGTAATATATCTATGTATTATATATATATATATATATATCTATGTAATTGTAAATATATTTATGTAATTATTCTATGTAATTATAATATATCTATGTAATTGTAATATATCTATGTAATTGTAATATATATCTATGTAATTATAATTTCATTTATGTAATTGTAATATATCTATGTAATTGTAATAATATATGTAATTGTACTGTATTTATGTAATATATCTATGTAATATTACATAGATATATTACTTAAATATATTACAATTACATAGATACATTACAGTTACATAGATATATATATATATATTTCAAATACAATTACTTAAATATATTACAATTACATAGATAATATATTACATAGATATATTACATAGATACTCTATTTGTGTAATTGTAATGTATCTATGTAATTCTATGTAATTGTAATATATATCTTTACAATTGTAATATATCTATGTAATTCAAATGTATCTATGTAATTCAAATGTTTTAAAAAATTCTAATGTTTTAAGTAATTGTAATATATCTATGTAATTGTAATATATTTTTGTATTTGTAATATATCTATGTAATATATCTATGTAATTGTAATATATATATGTAATTGTAATATATATGTATTTATAATATATATATATATCTATGTAATTCTAATATATCTAAGTAATTGTAATAATCTATGTAATTATAATATATCTATGTAATTGTAATACATCAATGTAATTGTAATATATCTATGTAATTATAATGTATCTATGTAATTGTAATGTATCTATGTAATTGTATTAGATATATTACTGAAAATATTAGAATTACTGAAAACATTAGATATTACATGAATACATTAGAATTACTGAAAATATTAGATAATGTAATTACAAAGATATATTACATGTATATATTTATCTATGTATTTGTAATATATCTATGTAATATTACATAGATATATTACATAAATATATTTATTACGATTACATAGATATATATATTACAATTACATAGATATATTACAATTACATAGATATACTACAGTTACATAGATATATCTATACAAATAACATAGATAATATATATTACAATTACACAAATATATCACAATAACATAGATATATAATGTTTTAGAATTACTGAAAACATTGAAAAATCGACATTGATACATTACAATTACATATATATATATTACAATTACATAATATACTATAGTTACATAGATATATTACATAGATACGTTACAATTTTAATATCTATCTATGTAATATATCTATATCTATGTAATATTACAATAGATATGGCTATTGCTCGGAACGTCCAGATCGACAGGACCGATTGGACCGACCGGACCGCCTAGACCATCCGTACCGCACGACCGGCTAGGCAAGGCTAGGCTATACTTCACTAGCCTTGGTGCCTCAACTTCGAAAGGTCATAACTTTGCGCTCGGTTGTCCGTTTGAGGTGTTTTTTTTTTTTTATTCCTGTAACTTTTCGAGATCTATGCGCTGGCAAACTACCGAAGGCGGTTTGTCGCCGCTTTTGTCCAAAAAAAATATCGTTTAGGCTATTAATTTTAGTTTTTTCTTCTTCTTCTTTTTTCATGATTTTTAAAACATTGAACTTGTTCATTTTTCTATTTTTTCGAGACTAAATTCAATTGTATTGTACGAGAGCATACTATAATTTATACGGATTTGATCGATATTAGAATATATATATGTAATTGTAATATATCTATGTAACTGTTATATATCTATGTAATTGTAATATATCTATGTAATTGTAATATATTTAAGTAATTGTAATATATCTATGTAATTGCAATATATCTATGTAATTGTAATATATGTATGTAATTGTAATATATCTATGTTATTGTAGTTATAATATATCTATATTATATATATTACAATTACATAGACATATCTAATATCTAATATGTAATTGTAATATATCTATGTAATTATATATTGTAATTGTAATGTATATTTGTGTAATACATTGTAATATATCTATGTAATTGTAATATATTACAATTACATAGATATATTACAATTACATAGATAAATTATTACAATTACATAAATATAATACAATTACATAGATATATTACAATTATATATAGATATATTACAATTACATAGATATATTACATAGATACATTACAATTACATAGATATATGTAATATATTATGTAATATATTACAATTACATAAATATATAGATATATTACATAGATATATTTTTGTAATATAATTGTAATTATAGTATATCTATGTAATATATATCTATGTAATTGTAATATATCTATGTAATATATCTATTGTATGTAATTGTAATATATTTATGTAATTGTAATATTTCTATTTAATATATCTATATAATTGTAATATATCTATTACATCAATGTAATATATCTAAGTCATTGTAATAGATATAATACAATTACATAAATATATTACATAGATGTATTACAATTACGTAGATATATTACAATTACATAGATATATTACAATTACATAAATATATTACAATTACATAGACATATTACAATTACATATATATATATTACAATTAAATAGATATATTACAATTACATAGATATTACAATTACATAGATATATTACATAGATAATATATTACAATTACATAAATATATTACAATTACATAGATATATTACATAGATACATTACAATTACATAGATATATTATAATTACATACATATATTAAAACTGCATAGATATATTATTACAATTATATAGATATATTATATTAAATATTACAATTACATAGATACATTACAATTACACATTAGATATATTAAAATACATGTAATATATATTACAATTACATAGATATATTACAATTACATATATATATATTACAATTACATAGATATATTACATAAATACATTACAATTACATAGATATATAACAATTACATAGATATATTACAATTACATAGATGTATTTCAATTACATAGATATATTACAATTACATAGATATTACAATTATATAGATATATTACATTTATATATATTACATATAATAATATATAGATATATTACAATTACATAGATATAGTTATAGGGAGTTATAGCCTTTCAATTGCAGCACCAATTCAAGATACAGCCCGATTTTTTCAGGCTAAAACAAATGCTAGTTCACTCCTAGCATATGCCAAGACCAAAAAAGAATACAAGAAACTGATGGCAGAAATGCTCAGCTCGATGGACTCTGACTCAGAAGAAGACAAATCCCCAATATCCTCTAACAAGACCATAAATCTGGCAGATGATGAAGTTATTACAGGCAAATCAAAGAAGAAATGATCACACAAATTGTCGGCAAAACAAGACAAAGTGTAAAAAAAAAAAAAAAAAAAAGAGTCTGGAAAGAAAACAGGAATATTTTCAAGAATCTTTTCAAAATTCACAACGGACAAATGTACAAATACTGTCTCAGCTGTAATTCAAATTGTAATAGGACAAAAGACAGGGAATAGATTCTCTTAAAAGTTTCAGTTTGAAAATTCAAAAGTTGTAATGATGCTAAAGCATCCAAATAGGACTAGAGTCAGGGAATATATTCCCTGCACAATAGTGCTAAGGCAAATCATGGAGCCAGCCTCTATATAAGACTTCTAAAATCAATGTAAGAGGAAAGTTTTTCATCTGAAGGAAGAACTTCTCTGAAAAAACTCTTTAAAAAAATCCCAGCAATAAAATTGTCTTTTCAACAATTATCTTTTCTTCTTTTATTTTCATTTTTTCCATTTTATCTCTATTGATCACTGGGCCTCGTTTGAGATTTTGTTTTTAGTTGGTCACTAATTTTTTTGAAGTGAATTTCTTCCTTGAGAAAAGAGATTTGTTTTGTTTATAATTAATTAAATTATTGATTTGTCCTGTATGAATAGACAAAGATTTTAAGAGATTAAGATTTTTATCTTTTGGTTTTTCTATAAAAGGAAATGTTATTTTGGAGTTTAATATTTTAGTGCTGATTTCTTGATTTGTCACTTTGTAAGGTTTGAGTAAATATATAAAAAGTGTGCCTAGTATGACATTTTGCATTATATCTTTCACTATTAAGAAGCATGTTTGATATTTGATTCCTTTATTACATAGATATTTATACATATATCTATGTAATTGTAATATATTACAATTACATAGATGCATTAAAATTACATAAACATATTACAATTACAATTATATAAATATATTACAATTACATAGATATCTAATTACATAGATATATTACAATTACATAGATATATTAGAATTACATAGATATATATTAAAATTACTTAGATATATTAAAATTACAATTACATATTTATATTAAAATTACATAGATACATTACAATTACATAGATATTACAATTATATATATTTATATATATCTATGTAATTGTAATATATTTATGTTTACATTACAACATAGATATATTACATAGATATGTAATTCTAATGTAATTATAAAATATCTATGTAAATATATTACAATTCTATTAATTACAATTATATAGATATATCTATGTAAGTCTAATGTTTTATGTAACTGTAATGTATTTATGTAATCGTAATATATCTATGTAATATATATGTAATTACATGTATTGTTATATATTACAATTACATGTATATATTACAATTAACATTATTATAATTACATAGATATATTACAATTACATAAATATATTACAAGTAATAGATATATTACAATTACATAGATATATTACAATTACTGAAAACATGTATATATTAGATAATTTCAGTAATTGTATCTATGTAATTGTAATTTATTTGTGTAATTGTATTTATGCAATTGTAATATATTTGTAATATATCTATGTAAGTTACATTACTATTTCTGAAAACATTAAATATTACAATTACAAAGATAATATTACAATTACTGTATTAGATATATTACTGAAAACATTAGCTACTACACGTATATATTGCAATTACTGAAATATATTACAATTACATAGATATATAGATTTATTACAATTACATAAATATATTACAATTAAATAGATATATTTTCAGTAGTTCTAAAGTATTAATTATCTATGTAATTTTAATATATTTGTGTAATTTACGTAATTTTAAGTGATAATTTTAAATTACCGAAAACAT
Source organism: Fremontodendron californicum (assembly GCA_030761205.1). Classification (NCBI taxonomy): domain Eukaryota; kingdom Viridiplantae; phylum Streptophyta; class Magnoliopsida; order Malvales; family Malvaceae; genus Fremontodendron; species Fremontodendron californicum. The sequence goes on from JAULJL010000045.1 coordinate 12,263,738, forward strand.
TATCAAATATCTAATGTTTTCAGTAATTGCAATATATCTATATAATTGTAATATATTAATTACATAAATATATTAGATATATAACAATACATGTAATTACATATATATTACATAGATACATTACAATTACATAGATATATTACAATTACATAGATATATTGCAATTACATAGATATATTACTATTACATAGATTACAATTACATAGATATATTATAATTACATAAATACATTACAATTACATAGATATATTATAATTACATAGATAATATATTACAATTACATAAATATTTTACATTAACACAATTACATAGATATAATACAATTACATATATAATAAATAAATTACACCATTATATTACAATTACATAGATATATTAAAATTGCACAAATATATTACAATTACATAGATATATCTATGTAATTGTAATATATCTATGTAATTGTAATATATCTATGTAATTGTAATTGTAATATTTCTATGTAATTGTAATATATCTATGTAATTGTAATAAATATATTTATGTAATATATCTATGTAATATTACATAGATATATTACAATTACATAGATAAATATATACATGTAATATATCTTTGTAATTACATTATCTAATGCTATCAGTAATTCTAATGTATTCATGTAATATATAATGTTTTCAGTAATTCTAATATTTTTAGTAATATATCTAATACAGTAATTGTAATATATTTACAATTACATAGATATATTAAAATTACATAGATAAATATATACATGTAATATATCTTTGTAATTACATTATCTAATGTTTTCAGTAATTCTAATGTATTAATGTAATATCTAATGTTTTCAGTAATTCTAATATTTTCAGTAATATATCTAATACAGTAATTGTAATATATTTACAATTACATAGATATATTACTATTACATAGATAAATATATACATGTAATATATCTTTGTAATTACATTATCTAATGTTTTCAGTAATTCTAATGTATTCATGTAATATCTAATGTTTTCAGTAATTCTAATAATTTCAGTAATATATCTAATACAGTAATTGTAATATATTTACAATTACATAGATATATTACTATTACATAGAAAAATATATACATGTAATATATATTTGTAATTACATTATCTAATGTTTTTAGTAATTCTAATGTATTCATGTAATATCTAATGTTTTCAGTAATTCTAATATTTTCAGTAATATATCTAATACAGTAATTGTAATATATTTACAATTACATATATATATATATATATTACTATTACATAGATAAATATATACATGTAATATGTCTTTGTAATTACATTATCTAATGTTTTCAGTAATTCTAACGTATTCATGTAATATCTAATGTTTTCAGTAATTCTAATATTTTCAGTAATAAATCTAATACAGTAATTGTAATATATTTACGATTACATAGATATGTTACTATTACATAGATAAATATATACATGTAATATATCTTTGTAATTACATTATCTAATGTTTTCAGTAATTATAATGTATTCATGTAATATCTAATTTTTCAGTAATTCTAATATTTTCAGTAATATATCTAATACAGTAATTGTAATATTATCTATATAATTGTAATATATCTATGTAATTGTAATATATCTATGTAATAGTAATATATCTATGTGATTGTAATATATTACAATTACATAGATATATTAAAACTACATAGATATATTATAATTACATAGATAATATATTACATAGATACATTGGATATATATATATATATATTACAATTACATATATATATATATATATATACTACAGTTACATAGATATATTAAATTACATAATTATCTTACATAGATATATTACAATTATATAGATATATATTACATAGAAATATTATAGTTACATAGATGTATTACATAGATATATTACATACATATATTACAATTACATAGATATATTACATAGATATTACAATTACATAGATACATTGGATATATTACAATTATATATTATAATTACATAGATACATTACAATTACATAGATATATAATAATTACATAGATATATTAGAATTACATAGATACATAGATATTACATGTATATAATTACATAGATATATTACAATTACATAAATGTAACACCCTGTCCGGATAATATACCTAAAATCCGGCAGAGTTTCCTTTTCTATCTCAACTATAACCCTCCTGCAAATAACACTCAATTCATATCCTCAACCAGCAATATTTCTCAATACTATTATCACATATATCCATCATATTCAAAAAAAATTATCCATGATCAATTTATGCTCAAATCAAAACATATTGATCTATTGTCTCATATCTTCAAATATATACAATATATCCAGAGATAAACCTATCTCAGCAAGGTTTACTGTAACACCCTGTCCGGATAATCTACCTAAAATCCGGCAGAGTTTCCTTTCTATCTCAACTATAACCCTCCTGCAAATAACACTCAATTTTATATCCTCAACCAACAGTATTTCTCAATACTATTACCACATATATCCATGCATATTCAAAAATTATTCATGATCAATTTATTCTCAAATCAAACATATTGATCTATTGTCTCATATCTTCAAATATATACAATATATCCAGAAATAAACCTATTTCAGCAAGGTTTACTAGATAAAAACATCAAAAGACCAAATCTTCTAGAAATTTAGATATGATGCCCACCACGTCAATATACTCTTGAAGCGGAGAGTAGAGGAAGGCAGCAATCCCGACAACTAAGTGTGTCCTAAAAATGAGAAATAAGAGGAGGTGAGATATATGAATATCTCAATGAGTAGACAACATTTAAAGCGTGTGAAAACCATAATGGAAATCTGTAAAGTATAATTGACATTTTCAAAATAAATAATAATAAAACCATAATAAGTAATTCAAAGACGTAGCAAGCTTTTCAAATGTATAACAATATTAAATCAATGAATAAAATCCGTAAAGTAATTCAAGTTTCGTATAATTGGGCTCCAACTTTCTGTCATGCACAAGAATACATCCATGAAATAACCAGGCAACATCCATGTAGGCATACTAGTAGCCGGCCCCAAAGGCCAATACCACCATAGGACGCCCCAAAGGCATATGTGTCGCTATGATGTGCCCCCAAAAGGCAAATATAACGGGATAGGAACTCTGGAGGTGGCTCCCACCACAAAGGCGTAGCACGCAGCTCCCATACCCCAGTCTAATATCACGGAATTGGGACTCTGGAGGTGGCTCCCGCCACAAAGGCGTAGCACGCAGCTCCCGTATTCCGGTCTAATATCACAGAATGGGGACTCTGGAGGTGGCTCCCGCCACAAAGGCGTAGCACGCAGCTCCCGTATTCCGGTCAAGGAAATAATCTCATACATTAAGTCAGGTGGAGCCAAAACCATGTACGTCAAATTCTATGTAAAATCATATTTCATAAAATTAACCAACTTACTCGATATAATATTTCTTGAAATAAAAGTACTTTAATAACAAATCAATTCATATGATTAAATATCGTATATACCTTTAATAAGTAAAATAAATATTATGTAAAAAAAATATATATATAATTATAATTAAAAATATTTCAAATAACTATAGTTGTTGTCTACTCACAATCCTTTGGATGATCTCACTGTACACCTCGACCTGAAACTTCGGGATCCACAGGTGACGTCGGATCTACGTGGCCTAGAGATTAACAATAATTAGTATCTATACATGCTCAAAGCATTACACAATTTTTGAATGTAACTTAAGTCCCATAAATCTACCCCATATACTAATTTCTCATTCTCAAAACAACATATCCTTAATTTTTAATATCATTTCCATAATCATTTTCTCCATAATTCAACTCCATAATCATGTCCTTATCAAATTCGTTTCTAGTATTCCATGCCTTAGAGATTTTCATAATCCATAACCATCATTTGATACTATATTTCTCTTAGGCAATAAATTCCTTAATATCAAGTTAGATTAGAAAATCATAACTTGAGTTTGGTAAGGAATTTGGAAGTGATCCCAATTGTTTTATTTCAACCAATATATCTAATTTATGAATAAAATAACTAACTTATACAACTAGAACAAAATTTTGATCAAATTTGATAAATCCCGAAACCATGCTGAAACAGAGATCAACACAGAACAGTAAACTTCACCGAATTTTATCTTTTTAACCGCTTATCGGTTTTGAGTGATTCAAAAACCAAAATTCTCATATTGAAGTCTAGTTTCTAGGAAAAATATCAAAAAAATACAAACCCTAATTTACCGAACCCAGAAAATCCGAACAGCAAGCATGCTCAGTTTCCCCTGTTTTGCTTTTTCTTCCCATTTTCTTGTTCATGCTTTCAAATCCTTTTAATTCTTACCAAGAATGAGTAAAATTCATACTTAATAGATGGATTTCAGACCTTAACATGTTTATGGAGCTATGATCTTAGCATGCCCAAGTAGATATCTAAAGAAAATGAAGAATTTATCAAGAAACTAACCTTGGATGTAATTGTTGTTGAGATTTTGGTGGAATTGTTTGAAGAGAATTTTTTTTTTTGAGAGAGAGAGATGATGGAGCCGGCTGCACTTGAAGAAGAGAATGAAAAAATGTGTAGAATTTTCGGGAGAAAGGATGAAGAAAAGAGATATTTTTCTTGTTTTTGGGATAATTGCATATTAGTCCCTCAACTTTTTATAAATAACCATTAAGTCCCTAAACTTTTTTAATATGTTCATTTTGATCCTTTCTTCTTTTATTTCCTTCACTTATAACTTCTTACCAATTTTCAAGTTCGTCCTTAAAATTTTCGGGATTTAACTTTACATGATTATACGTAACCTCGGTTGTTACAACTTACCCCCCATAGAAAAATTTCGTCCTCGAAATTTACTTACCAACTTGGTTGAATAAGTGAGGATATTGAGTCCGCATATCTTCCTCCCTTTCCCATGTAGCTTCTTCGTATAAATGATTCCTCCAAAGAACTTTCACTAATGGAATAGTCTTAGTCCTTAGAACTTGGTCCCTTCTATCCAAAATCTCAACCGGCTGCTCTTCATAAGTTAAGTTTTCCTCAATTTCCATAGGCAAATCCTTCAATATATGTGAAGAATCGAAAATGTACTTTCGAAGCATGGAAACATGGAACACATTATGAATTCGTGACAACTCTTCTGGTAAGGCCAATCTATAAGCAACTGGGCCAATCCGTTCAATGATCTCATACGGCCCTATATATCGAGGGCCCAACTTTCCTCGTCTTCCAAACCGGATTACTCCTTTCCAAGGAGTCACTTTTAAAAACACCATATCACCAACTTCAAACTCTAAATATTTTCTCCGATTATCTGCATAGCTCTTTTGTCGATCTTGAGCTATTTTTATCTTTTCCCGAATTACCTTAACTTTGTCTGCAGTCATCATAACAATTTCTGGACCTAGTAATTTCCTTTCATCTGTATCATCCCAACACACCGGAGTTCTGCACTTCCTTCCATATAAAGCTTCAAACGGAGCCATGTCTATGCTGGACTGATAACTATTGTTATACGCAAATTCTGCTAGAGGCAAGTGTTCATCCCAGTTTCCTTTGAATTCCATAATACAAGATCTGAGCATATCTTCCAAAATTTGAATTGTCCGTTCAGATTGCCCATCTGTCTGAGGATGAAAAGCAGTACTGAACTTGAGTTTAGTGCCCATAGCATTCTGCAAACTTGGCCAAAATCGAGATGTGAATCGGGGGTCTCGATCAGATACAATCGATACTGGGGCACCATGTAACCTAACAATTTCATTCACATAAAGTTTAGCCAATCTTTCCATGGAAAAAGTCTTCTTGACTGGCAAAAAGTGAGCTGATTTTGTCAGACGATCAACAATCACCCAAATGCTGTCATAACCAGACTGTGTTCTTGGCAATCCCGAAACGAAATCCATAGCAATATCTTCCCACTTCCATTGAGGAATAGGTAGGGGGTTCAATTTCCCAGAAGGTTTTTGATGCTCGGCTTTAATTTGTTGGCATACCAAGCATCTAGAAACAAACTCAGCTATGTCTCGTTTCATACCTTGCCACCAATAATGTTCTCTTAAGGTTCGATACATCTTCACGCTACCGGGATGTAACGCATATGGTGCATTATGAGCTTCCTCCAAAATCACCTTCCGGAGTTCTTCATCCTGAGGCACACAAAGCCTATTTCTCATTATCAGTACATCATCATCCTTTAATTGATAGTCAGTCCTCACACCATCCCTTACTTCTTGCTTTAACTTTACCAACATAGGGTCATTATTTTGTGTTTCACGTATCCAATCAATATGAATCGGTTTAACCTTCAAGTGGGCTATCAGGAGATTATTCTCATCAATCATCAATTCTAAAGGTAAAGACTTCAACTCATTTTGTAAGGGTTTCTGAATTGCTCGGATATGAGCAAGAGAACTAGAAGACTTTCTACTAAGAGCATCGGCCACTACATTGGCCTTTCCTGGGTGATAGTCAATTACACAGTCATAATCTTTTATCAATTCCAACCATCTCCTTTGCCTCAAATTTAATTCTTTCTGATCCATCAGATATTTCAGACTCTTATGATCAGTGTAGATTGTACATTTTTCTCCAAATAAATAATGCCTCCAAATTTTCAGTGCAAACACCACTGCCGCTAACTCTAAATCATGAGTGGGATAGTTTTGCTCATGCTGTTTCAGTTGTCGAGAAGCATAAGCTATCACCTTCCCATGTTGCATCAAAACGCAACCCAAACCTCGCCTCGAGGCATCACTGTATACCACAAAGCTTCCATTCCCTGATGGTAGTGTAAGAACTGGTGCTGTGGTCAATCTATGCTTGAGCTCTTCGAAAGCTTGCTCACATTCATCAGTCCACTCAAACTTAGCATGCTTCCTTGTTAATTTTGACAAAGGAGAGGCAATCATGGAAAATCCTTCCACGAATCTTCAATAGTACCCTGCCAATCCGAGAAAGCTCCTAACTTCTGTGACATTAGTGGGTCTTTCCCAAGCAACTACAGCTTCTATCTTTTGTGGATCCACAAAAATCCCTTCCTTAGATACTACATGACCAAGGAATGCTACTTTGTCTAGCCAGAATTCACACTTGGAAAATTTAGCATAAAGTTGCTTTTCATGCATAGTCTGCAACACCGTTCTCAAATGGCTTACATGATCATTCTTATTCCTGGAATAAACTAGGATGTCATCGATGAAAACAATAACAAACTTATCTAAGTAGGGTCGAAACACCCTATTCATCAAATCCATAAAGACTGCAGGTGCATTAGTTAGCCCAAAAGGCATAACTAAGAATTCATAATGACCATATCGAGTTCTAAAAGCAGTCTTTGGAATATCAGATTCTTTAATCTTCAATTGATGATAACCCGATCTTAGGTCTATTTTGGAGAACACACTTGCACCTTGCAACTGATCAAACAAGTCATCAATCCTTGGCAAAGGATACTTATTCTTAATGGTGACCTTGTTCAGTTGCCGGTAGTCGATACACAATCGTAAAGATCCATCCTTTTTCTTTACAAATAAAACCGGTGCTCCCCAAGGTGAAGTACTAGGCCGAATGAAACCTCTGTCAACTAGGTCTTGCAACTGCACTTTCAATTCCTTTAGCTCCGAAGGTGCCATTCTATAGGGTGCCTGAGAAATAGGAGCACTGCCAGGGATTAAGTCAATAGTAAACTCCAATTCCCTGTCAGGAGGTAAACCGACCAATTCTTCAGGAAAGATCTCAGGAAACTCTTTGACCACAGGTATAGTTTCCAACTTTGCCTCATGTATGTCCTTGTTAATCACATAAGCAAGGTAAGCAGAATACCCTTTTTGCAAGTATCTATTGGCTGCCATCTTGGAGATAAGGCAATAAGGTAAAACTTTCCTTTCTCCTTGAAAAGTAAACTCCAAATCTCCTGACTTCTTAAAAGTCACAATTTTGGAAAAACAATCTATCACTGCATTGTTTTTAGACAACCAATCCATTCCCAAAATCACATCGAAATCATACATTCCTAATGGAAACAAATTAACTGGTAATTCATGCTCCTGAACCATAACGGTACAATCCGGATAAACCACATCAATTTTCAAAGTTTCTCCCATTGGGGTACTAACGACCATAGGGATGTCTAACCTCCTAGACTCTCTACCCAAATGCATGACATATGAATTAGCAACAAAAGAATGAGTTGCACCTGGATCTATTAAGATCCTAGCATTTGCCTTAGAAATTGGGAGAGTACCTGTAACCACTTCAGGAGTAGCCTGAGCCTGTTGTTGGGTCATAGCATAAATTCTGGCTGTAGTTCGAGGTCTACCAGGCTGTCCACTCTGTCGAGGGCCAGTAGATGAACCAACTTGAGATTGTACCCCAATTCTATCTCTAACTGCTGTCGGCTGATGTGCAGCAGTAGGTTGGGTCCTTTCTTTTTGACCCACTGACAACTGACTAGTAACTCCCTTGTTCTCCAGCTTGGGACAATCCCGTTTCATGTGTCCCGGTTCTTTGCAGTAAAAACACACACCCTGTAGTCTCCAACATTCACCAGGGTGATTCTTCCCACAATGGGGACACTGAGGATAAGTCAATGTACGAGATCCTCCTGACCTCCCAGGTGGAAATCTAGTCTGCTGTTGAGGTCCAATGATAAATCTACTAGAAGAACCACTAATAGGTTTTCTGTCTAATCCCTCCTGAAATCTCAAGGGTTTGGAACCACTGACACTGCTTTCTACATAACTTTTCTTAGGCCTCATGTCCTCACTGGAGGAGTGCCATTTTCTTTTTCTGAACATCTCTTCTCTATCTTTCATTTCTTTCATATTCTGTTCAGCTTTGATTGCCATGTTGACCCATTTATTAAAGTCATCTGTATCCAGGGTCGTCAACCTATCTCGAATACTAACATGTAGCCCATCTTGGAATTTCTTGCATCTATCAGCATCGTTGGCTACTATTGATGGAGCAAATTCTGATAGTTCACTGAATTTTTGCTCGTACTCTGCTACTGACATACCACCCTATTTTAAATTCATAAACTCAGTCCATTTCTTTTCCCGCAAGGCCCGAGAATAGTATTTTTCTTCAAACTCTCTTCGAAAATCTGCCCAGGTTATGGCAGGACGTCCAACATACCTTTGCACTGTAGTTTTCCACCATGTGTGTGCATGATCCTCCAAAAATTGCACCGCACATGGTAACCTCATAGTCTCGGGAATCTGAAGAGTAATGGAAGTAGTCTCAAATTTTTGTAGCCATGACCAGGCTAAATCTGATTCCAAAGACCCTGTGAAAATCTTGCAACCCATATTCTTCAAATCTTTACAGTAATCAACTATCCCCTTCTCAGCAGGGGCAGTCAAAGCGGGAATTACTCTTGCCAAGGCCGCAACTGCCTCAGCTAAATTACGATCAGCTGCTGGAGGTGCTGTTGAGGGTGCAGCAACAGAAGATGAACCAGCAGCTGAAGCTTGTTCTCCAATTTGCTCATCGACATTCACATTTCTATTCCTATCCCTATTTTGGGGTAGGGGATTGATTCTAGGCCTTCCTCTTCGACGTGGTGGCATCGTGTCTGATTTTCTGCACAGGTGACAATATTTTAATACTTCAACAAACAGTTCCTAAGTCTACAGGACCTATAACCTTGCTCTGATACCAAATTGTAACACCCTGTCCGGATAATCTACCTAAAATCCGGCAGAGTTTCCTTTCTATCTCAACTATAACCCTCCTGCAAATAACACTCAATTTTATATCCTCAACCAACAGTATTTCTCAATACTATTACCACATATATCCATGCATATTCAAAAATTATTCATGATCAATTTATTCTCAAATCAAACATATTGATCTATTGTCTCATATCTTCAAATATATACAATATATCCAGAAATAAACCTATTTCAGCAAGGTTTACTAGATAAAAACATCAAAAGACCAAATCTTCTAGAAATTTAGATATGATGCCCACCACGTCAATATACTCTTGAAGCGGAGAGTAGAGGAAGGCAGCAATCCCGACAACTAAGTGTGTCCTAAAAATGAGAAATAAGAGGAGGTGAGATATATGAATATCTCAATGAGTAGACAACATTTAAAGCGTGTGAAAACCATAATGGAAATCTGTAAAGTATAATTGACATTTTCAAAATAAATAATAATAAAACCATAATAAGTAATTCAAAGACGTAGCAAGCTTTTCAAATGTATAACAATATTAAATCAATGAATAAAATCCGTAAAGTAATTCAAGTTTCGTATAATTGGGCTCCAACTTTCTGTCATGCACAAGAATACATCCATGAAATAACCAGGCAACATCCATGTAGGCATACTAGTAGCCGGCCCCAAAGGCCAATACCACCATAGGACGCCCCAAAGGCATATGTGTCGCTATGATGTGCCCCCAAAAGGCAAATATAACGGGATAGGAACTCTGGAGGTGGCTCCCACCACAAAGGCGTAGCACGCAGCTCCCATACCCCAGTCTAATATCACGGAATTGGGACTCTGGAGGTGGCTCCCGCCACAAAGGCGTAGCACGCAGCTCCCGTATTCCGGTCTAATATCACAGAATGGGGACTCTGGAGGTGGCTCCCGCCACAAAGGCGTAGCACGCAGCTCCCGTATTCCGGTCAAGGAAATAATCTCATACATTAAGTCAGGTGGAGCCAAAACCATGTACGTCAAATTCTATGTAAAATCATATTTCATAAAATTAACCAACTTACTCGATATAATATTTCTTGAAATAAAAGTACTTTAATAACAAATCAATTCATATGATTAAATATCGTATATACCTTTAATAAGTAAAATAAATATTATGTAAAAAAAATATATATATAATTATAATTAAAAATATTTCAAATAACTATAGTTGTTGTCTACTCACAATCCTTTGGATGATCTCACTGTACACCTCGACCTGAAACTTCGGGATCCACAGGTGACGTCGGATCTACGTGGCCTAGAGATTAACAATAATTAGTATCTATACATGCTCAAAGCATTACACAATTTTTGAATGTAACTTAAGTCCCATAAATCTACCCCATATACTAATTTCTCATTCTCAAAACAACATATCCTTAATTTTTAATATCATTTCCATAATCATTTTCTCCATAATTCAACTCCATAATCATGTCCTTATCAAATTCGTTTCTAGTATTCCATGCCTTAGAGATTTTCATAATCCATAACCATCATTTGATACTATATTTCTCTTAGGCAATAAATTCCTTAATATCAAGTTAGATTAGAAAATCATAACTTGAGTTTGGTAAGGAATTTGGAAGTGATCCCAATTGTTTTATTTCAACCAATATATCTAATTTATGAATAAAATAACTAACTTATACAACTAGAACAAAATTTTGATCAAATTTGATAAATCCCGAAACCATGCTGAAACAGAGATCAACACAGAACAGTAAACTTCACCGAATTTTATCTTTTTAACCGCTTATCGGTTTTGAGTGATTCAAAAACCAAAATTCTCATATTGAAGTCTAGTTTCTAGGAAAAATATCAAAAAAATACAAACCCTAATTTACCGAACCCAGAAAATCCGAACAGCAAGCATGCTCAGTTTCCCCTGTTTTGCTTTTTCTTCCCATTTTCTTGTTCATGCTTTCAAATCCTTTTAATTCTTACCAAGAATGAGTAAAATTCATACTTAATAGATGGATTTCAGACCTTAACATGTTTATGGAGCTATGATCTTAGCATGCCCAAGTAGATATCTAAAGAAAATGAAGAATTTATCAAGAAACTAACCTTGGATGTAATTGTTGTTGAGATTTTGGTGGAATTGTTTGAAGAGAATTTTTTTTTTTGAGAGAGAGAGATGATGGAGCCGGCTGCACTTGAAGAAGAGAATGAAAAAATGTGTAGAATTTTCGGGAGAAAGGATGAAGAAAAGAGATATTTTTCTTGTTTTTGGGATAATTGCATATTAGTCCCTCAACTTTTTATAAATAACCATTAAGTCCCTAAACTTTTTTAATATGTTCATTTTGATCCTTTCTTCTTTTATTTCCTTCACTTATAACTTCTTACCAATTTTCAAGTTCGTCCTTAAAATTTTCGGGATTTAACTTTACATGATTATACGTAACCTCGGTTGTTACATTTACTAGATAAAAAATATCAAAAGATCAAGACTTCAATAAATTTTTAATATGATGCTCACCACGACAAAATACTATTTGAAGCAAAGAATAGAGGAAGGTTGCAATCCCGACACCTAACTGTCACCTGAAAATGAGAATATGAAAAGGTGAGATATATGAATATCTCAGTGAGTAGACAACATTTAAAGCATGTGAAAACTATAATGGTAGTCTGTAAAGCATAATTGACATTGTCAAAATAAATAATAGTAAAACCATAATGAGTAATTCAAAGACGTAGCAAAGTTTTCAAATGTATAACAATATTATAATATTAAATCAATGAATAAAATCTGTAAAGTAAATCAAGTTTCGTATAATTGGGCTCCAACTTTCTGTCATGCACAAGAATACATACATGAAATAACTAGGCAATATCCATGTAGGCATACTAGTAGCCGGCCCCAAAGGCCAATACCACCATAGGACGCCCCAAAGGCATATGTGTCATTATGATGTGTCCCCAAAAGGCAAATATAACAGGATAGGGACTCTGGAGGTGGCTCCCACCACAAAGGCGTAGCACGCAGTTCCCATATCCCTGTTTAATATCACGAAATTGGGACTCTGGAGGTGGCTCCCGCCACAAAGGTGTAGCACGCAGCTCCCGTATTCTGGCCAAGGGAATAATCTCATACATTAAGTCAGGTGGAGCCAAAACCATGTACGTCAAATTCTATGTATAATCACATTTCATAAATCAACTAACTTACTCGATATAATATTTCTTGAAATAAATGTACTTTAATAACAAATCAATTCATATGATTATATATCGGATATACCTTTAATACATAAAAAAAATATCATGCTAAAAAAAATATAATTATAATTAAAGAAATTTCCAATAACTATAGTTGTCGTCTACTCAAAATCCTTGAGATGATCTCACTGTACACCTCGATCTGAAACTTCGGGATCCATAGGTGACGTCAGCTCTACGTGGCCTAGAGATTAACTATAATTAGTATCTATACATACTCAAAGCATTACACACTTATGAATGCAACTTAAATCTCATAATCTTCCCTCAAGGTCAATACTAATTTCTCATACTCAAAACAACATATCCTTAATTTTTTTAATCTCATTTTCATAATCATTTTCTCCATAATTCAACTCCATATTCATGTCCTTATCAAATTCCTTTCTAGTACTCCATGCCTTAGAGATTTTCATAATCCATAACCATCAATAGTACTATATTTCTCTTAAGCAATAAATTCCTTAATATCAAGTTAGATTAGAAAATCATAACTTGAGTTTGGTAAGGAATTTTGAAGTGATTCCAATTGGTTTATTTCAACCAATATGTCTAATTTATGAAGAAAATAACTAACTTATACAATTAGAACAAGATTTTGATCAAATTTGATAAAACCCGAAACTATGCTGAAACAGGGGTCAACACTGAACAGCCAACTTCACCGAATTGTATCTTTTTAACCGCTTATCGGTTTTGGGTGATTCAAAAACCAAAATTCTCATATTGAAGTCTAGTTTCTAGGAAAATTATCAAAAAAAATACAAACCTAGATGTGCCAAACCAAGAAAATCCGAACAGCAAGCATGCTCAAATTCCCCTGTTTTGCTTTTTCTTCCCATTTTCTTGTTCATGCTTTCAAATCCTTTTAATTATTACCAAAAATGAGTAAAATTCATACTTAGTAGATGGATTTCAGACCTTAACATGTTTATGGAGCAAAGATCTTAGCATGCTCAAGTAGAATATCTAAAGAAAATGAAGAATTTATCAAGAAACTAACCATGGATGTAATTGTTGTTGAGATTATGGTGGAATACTTGAAGAGAAATGTTGGAGGAAATGAAGAGAATTTGAGAGGGGAGGGTGCCGGCTAGCTCATGTAGGAATGAAGAAAATTTTCTAGAAATTTCAAGATATAAAGATATTTTTCAATTTTTGGTATAATTGCACATTGGTCCCTCAACTTTTTATAAATAACCATTAAGCCCCTAAACTTTTTTAATATGTTCAATTTGATCCTTTCTTCTTTTATTTCCTTCACTTATAACTTCTTATCAATTTCCAAGTTTGTCCTTAAAATTTTCGGAATTTAACTTTACATGATTATACGTAACCTCGGTTGTTACAACTTACCCCCCTTAGAAAAATTTCGTCCTCGAAATTTACTTACCAACTTGATTGAACAAGTGAGGATATTGAGTCCGCATATCTTCCTCCCTTTCCCATGTAGCTTCTTCATTTGAATGATTCCTCCAAAGAGCTTTCACTAATGGAATAGTCTTAGTCCTTAGAACTTGGTCCCTTCTATCCAAAATCTCAACCGGCTGCTCTTCATAAGTTAAGTTTTCCTCAATTTCCATAGGCAAATCCTTCAATATATGTGAAGAATCGAAAATGTACTTTCGGAGCATGGAACACATTATGAATTCGTGACAATTCTTCTGGTAAAGCCAATCTATAAGCAACTGGGCCAATCCGTTCAATGATCTTATACGGCCCTATATATCGAGGGCCCAACTTTCCTCGTCTTCCAAACCGGATTACTCCTTTCCAAGGAGTCACTTTTAAAAACACCATATCACCAACTTCAAACTCTAAATCTTTTCTCCGATTATCTGCATAGCTCTTTTGTCGATCTTGAGCTATTTTTATCTTTTCCCGAATTACCTTAACTTTGTTTGCAGTCATCATAACAATTTCTGGACCTAGTAATTTCCTTTCATCTGTATCATCCCAACACACCGGAGTTCTGCACTTCCTTCCATACAAAGCTTCAAAAGGAGCCATGTCGATGCTGGACTGATAACTATTGTTATACGCAAACTCTGCTAGAGGCAAGTGTTCATCCCAATTTCCTTTGAATCCCATAATACAAGATCTGAGCATATCTTCCGAAATTTGAATTGTCCGTTCAGATTGTCCATCCGTCTGAGGATGAAAAGCAGTACTGAACTTGAGTTTAGTGCCCATAGCATTCTGAAAACTTGGCCAAAATCGAGATGTGAATCGGGGGTCTCGATCAGATACAATCGATACTGGGGCACCATGTAACCTAACAATTTCGTTCACATAAAGTTTAGCCAATCTTTCCATGGAAAAAGTCTTCTTGACTGGCAAAAAGTGAGCTGATTTTTTCAGATGATCAGCAATCACCCAAATGCTGTCATAACCAGACTGTGTTCTTGGCAATCCCGAAACGAAATCCATAGCAATATCTTCCCACTTCCATTGAGGAATAGGTAGGGGGTTCAATTTCCCAGAAGGTTTTTGATGCTCGGCTTTAATTTGTTGGCATACCAAGCATCTAGAAACAAACTCAGCTATGTCCCGTTTCATACCTTGCCACCAATAATGTTCTCTTAAGGTTCGATACATCTTCACACTACCGGGATATAACGCGTATGGTGCATTATGAGCTTCCTCCAAAAATACCTTCCGGAGTTCTTCATCCTGAGGCACACAAAGCCTATTTTTCATTATCAATACATCCTCATCTTTTATTTGATAGTCAATCCTCACACCATCCCTTACTTCTTGCTTTAACTTTACTAGCATAGGGTCATTATTTAGTGCATCACGTATCCAATCAATATGAATCGGTTTAACCTTCAAGTGGGCTATCAGGAGATTATTCTCATCAATCATCAATTCTAAGGGTAAAGACTTCAACTCATTTTGTAAGGGTTTCTGAATTGCTTGGATATGAGCAAGAGAACTAGAAGACTTTCTACTAAGAGCATCGGCCACTACATTGGCCTTTCCTGGGTGATAGTCAATTACACAGTCATAATATTTTATCAATTCCAACCATCTCCTTTGCTTCAAATTTAATTCTTTCTGATCCATCAGATATTTCAGACTCTTATGATCAGTGTAGATTGTACATTTTTCTCCAAATAAATAATGCCTCCAAATTTTTAGTGCAAACACCACTGCCGCCAACTCCAAATCATGAGTGGGATAGTTTTGCTCATGCTGTTTCAGTTGTCGAGAAGCATAAGCTATCACCTTCCCATGTTGCATCAAAACGCAACCCAAACCTCTCCTCGAGGCATCACTGTATACCACAAAGCTTCCAGTCCCTGATGGTAGTGTAAGAACTGGTGCTGTGGTAAATCTACGCTTGAGCTCTTGGAAATCTTGCTCACATTCGTCAGTCCACTCAAACTTAGCATATTTCCTTGTTAATTTTGACAAAGGAGAGGCAATCATGGAAAATCCTTCCACGAATCTTCGATAGTACCCTGCCAATCCGAGAAAGCTCCTAATTTCTGTGACATTAGTGGGTCTTTCCCAAGCAACTACAGCTTCTATCTTTTGTGGATCCACAAAAATCCCTTCCTTAGATACTACGTGACCAAGGAATGCTACTTTGTCTAGCCAGAATTCACACTTGGAAAATTTAGCATAAAGTTGCTTTTCACGCATAGTCTGCAACACCGTTCTCAAATGGCTTACATGATCATCCTTATTCCTGGAATAAACTAGGATGTCATTGATGAAAACAATAACAAACTTATCTAAATAGGGTCGTCAACCTATCTCGAATACTAACATGTAGCCCATCTTGGAATTTCTTGCATCTATCAGCATCGTTGGCTACTATCGATGGAGCAAATTCTGATAGTTCATTGAACTTTTGCTCATACTCTGCTACTGACATACCACCCTGTTTTAAATTCATAAACCCAGTCCATTTTTTTTTCCGCAAGGCTCGAGAATAGTATTTTTCTTCAAACTCTTTTCGAAAGTTTACCCAGGTTATGGTAGGACATCCAGGATACCTTTGCACTGTAGTTTTCCACCATGTGTGTGCATGATCCTCTAAAAATTGCACCGCACATGGTAACCTCATAGGCTCGGGAATCTAAAAAGTAATGGAAGTAGTCTCAAATTTTTTTTTTTTTTTTGTAGCCATGACCAGGCTAAATCTGATTCCAAAGATCCCGTGAAAATCTTGCAACCCATGTTCTTCAGATCTTTATAGTAATCAACTATCCCCTTTTCAGCAAGGGCAGTCAAAGCGGGAATTACTCTTGCCAAGGCCGTAACTGCCTCAGCTAAATTAAGATCAGCTGCTGGAGGTGCTGCTGAGGGTGCAGCAAGAGAAGATGAAACAACAGCTGAAGCTTGTTCTCCAATTTGCTCATCAATATTCATATTTCTATTCCTATCCCTATTTTGGGGTAGGGGATTGATTCTAGGCCTTCCTCTTTGACGTGGTGGCATCGTGTCTGATTTCTTACACAAGTGACAATATTTTAATACTTCAACAAACAATTCCTAAGTCTACAGGACCTATAACCTGGCTCTGATACCAAATTGTAACACCCTGTCCGGATAATATACCTAAAATCCGGCAGAGTTTCCTTTCTATCTCAACTATAACCTTCCTGCAAATAACACTCAATTCATATCCTCAACCAGCAATATTTCTCAATACTATTATCACATATATCCATCATATTCAAAAAAAATTATCCATGATCAATTTATGCTCAAATCAAAACATATTGATCTATTGTCTCATATCTTCAAATATATAAAATATATCCAGAGATAAACCTATCTCAGCAAGGTTTACTAGATAAAAACATCAAAAGATCAAGACTTCAATAAATTTTTAATATGATGCCCACCACGTCAAAATACTATTTGAAGCAAAGAATAGAGGAAGGTTGCAATCCCGACACCTAACTGTCACCTGAAAATGAGAATATGAAAAGGTGAGATATATGAATATCTCAGTGAGTAGACAACATTTAAAGCATGTGAAAACTATAATGGTAGTCTGTAAAGCATAATTGACATTTTCAAAATAAATATTAGTAAAACCATAATGAGTAATTCAAAGACGTAGCAAAGTTTTCAAATGTATAACAATATTATAATATTAAATCAATGAATAAAATCTGTAAAGTAAATCAAGTTTCGTATAATTGGGCTCCAACTTTCTGTCATGCACGAGAATACATCCATGAAATAACCAGGCAATATCCATGTAGGCATACTAGTAGCCGGCCCCAAAGGCCAATACCACTATAGGACGCCCCAAAGGCATATATGTCACTATGATGTGCCCCCAAAAGGCAAATATAACAGGATAGGGACTCTGGAGGTGGCTCCCACCACAAAGGCGTAGCACGCAGTTCCCATATCCCTGTTTAATATCATGGAATTGGGACTCTGGAGGTGGCTCCGGCCACAAAGGCGTAGCACGCAGCTCCCGTATTCCGGTCAAGTGAATAATCTCATACATTAAGTCAGGTGGAGCCAAAACCATGTACGTAAAATTCTATGTATAATCACATTTCATAAATCAACTAACTTACTCGATATAATATTTCTTGAAATAAATGTACTTTAATAACAAATCAATTCATATGATTATATATTGGATATACCTTTAATACATAAAAAAATATCATGCTAAAAAAAATATATTTATAATTAAAGAAATTTCCAATAACTATAGTTGTCGTCTACTCACAATCCTTGAGATGATCTCACTGTACACCTCGATCTGAAACTTCGGGATCCATAGGTGACGTCAGCTCTACGTGGCCTAGAGATTAACTATAATTAGTATCTATACATACTCAAAGCATTACACACTTATGAATGCAACTTAAATCTCATAATCTTCCCTCAAGGTCAATACTAATTTCTCATACTCAAAACAACATATCCTTAATTTTTTTACTCTCATTTTCATAATCATTTTCTCCATAATTCAACTCCATATTCATGTCCTTATCAAATTCCTTTCTAGTACTCCATGCCTTAGAGATTTTTATAATCCATAACCATCAATAGTACTATATTTCTCTTAAGCAATAAATTCCTTAATATCAAGTTAGATTAGAAAATCATAACATGAGTTTGGTAAGGAATTTTGAAGTGATTCCAATTGGTTTATTTCAACCAATATGTCTAATTTATGAAGAAAATAACTAACTTATACAATTAGAACAAGATTTTGATCAAATTTGATAAAACCCGAAACTATGCTGAAACAGGGGTCAACACTGAACAGCCAACTTCACCGAATTGTATCTTTTTAACCGCTTATCGGTTTTGGGTGATTCAAAAACCAAAATTCTCATATTGAAGTCTAGTTTCTAGGAAAATTATCAAAAAAATACAAACCTAGATGTGCCGAACCCAGAAAATCCGAACAGCAAGCATGCTCAAATTCCCCTGTTTTGCTTTTTCTTCCTATTTTCTTGTTCATGCTTTGAAATCCTTTTAATTCTTACCAAAAAATGAGTAAAATTCATACTTAATAGATGGATTTCAGACCTTAACATGTTTATGGAGCAAAGATCTTAGCATGCTCAAGTAGAATATCTAAAGAAAATGAAGAATTTATCAAGAAACTAACCTTGGATGTAATTGTTGTTGAGATTATGGTGGAATACTTGAAGAGAAATGTTGGAGGAAATGAAGAGAATTTGAGAGGGGAGGGTGCCTGCTAGCTCATTTAGGAATGAAGAAAATTTTCTAGAAATTTCAAGATATAAAGATATTTTTCAATTTTTGGTATAATTGCACATTGGTCCCTCAACTTTTTATAAATAACCATTAAGCCCCTAAACTTTTTTAATATGTTCAATTTGATCCTTTCTTCTTTTATTTCCTTCACTTATAACTTCTTACCAATTTCCAAGTTTGTCCTTAAAATTTTCGGAATTTAACTTTACATGATTATACGTAACCTCGGTTGTTACAATAAATATATTACAATTACATAGATACAATTACATAGATATATTACAATTACATAGATACATTACAATTACACATTAATATATCTATGTAATTTTAATATATCTACGTAATTGTAATATATCTATGTAATATATCTATGTAATACAGAGATATATTACAATTACGTAGATATATTAAAATTACATAGATATTTTACAATTACATATTTATATTAAAATTACATAGATACATTACAATTATATAGATATTACACTTATATATATATCTATGTAATTGTATTAAATACATAATTGTAATATATTTATTTATACATTACAACAATGATATATTACATACATATGTAATTCTAATGTAATTGTAAAATATCTATGTAATTGTAATATATCTATGTAAATATATTACAATTCTATTAATTACAATTACATAGATATATCTATGTAAGTCTAAGGTTTTATGTAATTGTAATATATTTATGTAATTATAATATATCTAATATAATATATCTATGTAATTGTAATATTTCATAGATACATTACAATTACATAGATATATTATAATTACATATATATCTATGTATACATAAATATATTACAATTACTTAGAACATTAGAATTACATAGATATATACAATTACATAAATATATGAACTGATGGCAGAAATGCTCAGCTCGATAGACTCTGACTCAGAAGAAGACAAATCTCCAATATCCTCTAACAAGACCATAAACCTGGCAGATGATGAAGTTATTACAGGCAAATCAAAGAAGAAATGATCACACAAATTATCGGCAAAACAAGACAAAGTGTAAAAAACAAAAAAAGAGTCTGGAAAGAAAACGGGAATATTTTCAAGAATATTTTCAAAATTCACAACGAACAAATGTACAAATACTGTCTCAGCTGTAATTCAAATTGTAATAGGACAAAAGACAGGGAATCGATTCCCTTAAAAGTTTCAGTTTGAAAATTCACCTTAAAAAATACATGGAGTCGCCATCAATCTTTTTTAGCTAGGTGTGATCGACCACCTATTAAAACCGGTTATATAAAATATTTTAAAATTAATTAAAACATTTTTAAAACCAATTTCAAGTATGCATTTTAAAGCAGAGAAATCAAAGAAATGGGCTCGGGACTCGGTTACGTATGGGGAAGTATTAGCACCCCCAAAACGCCCGTATAAAACGACACCTTATTAATCATGTGTTATCTCAAATCTCGGTGTAAAGTTGATTTTAAATTTAGTATTTCAAGTTAATTCCCAATTTAAAGAAAAATAATTCCATTTTTAATTAAAAATGATCCGGAATTTATAAATTCAAAATTTTCTTATATTCCCCAACAAACGTGGCAAAATATAGAAATTTTTATTAGTTTTTGTAATATATTTGTGTAATTGTAATAAATGTATGTAATTGTAATATATATACAAATATATTACAATTACATACATATATTACAACTAAATAGATATATTACAATTACATAAATATATACAATTACATAGATATATTACACAAATATATTACAATTATATAAATATTTTACAATTACATAGATATTGCAATTACAGAAAACATTAGATATAGTCATATAATATTTTCAGTAATTCTAATATATCTATGTAAAAGTAAGTTTTCAGTAATTGTAATATATCTCTGTAATTACTGAATACAAATATATTACAATTACAAATATATATTAGATATTACATGTATACATTAGAATTATATAGATATATTACAATTACACAAATATATTACAATTACATAGATATATGACAATTACATAGATATATTACATCAGTAATTCTAATGTATACATGTAATATCTAATGTTTATGTAATGTATCTAATAGTAATTATAATATATACATGTAATATCTAATGTTTTCAGTAATTTTAATATATACATGTAATATCTATGTAATTGTAATATATTTGTGTAATTGCAATAATCTATGTAATTGTAATATATTTGTGTAATTGTATTTATGTAATTGTAATATATTTGTAATATATCTATGTAAATTACATTACTGTTTCGGAAAACATTAGATATTACAATTACATAGATAATATTACTATATATATTACAATTACATAGATATATTACAATTACATAGATATAATACAATTACACAAATATATTACAATTACATAGATATATTACGATTACAATTACATTGATATATTTGTGTAATTGTAATATATTTGTGTAATTGTAATATATCTATGTAATTGTAATGTATCTATGTAATTGTTATATCTATGTAATATATCTATGTAATTGTAATATATTTAACAGTGTTAAGGTAATATATCTATGTAATTGTAATATATAAATATATGTATATATTACAATTACATAAATATAATTACAATTACGTAGATATATTACATAGATAGGGAATTCTAATATATTTGTGTAATTGTAATATATTTGTGTAATTGTAATATATCTATGTAATTATAATATATCTATGTAACTGTAATATATCTATGTAATTGTAATATATTTATGTAATTGTAATATATCTATGTAATTGTAAGATATCTATATAATATATTATCTATATAATTATAATATATCTATGTAGTTTTAATATATCTATGTAATTGTAATATATCTATGTAACTATAATATATCTTTGTAGTTGTAATATATCTATGTAATTGTAATATATTTATGTAATATATCTATGTAATATTACATAGATACATTATTAATCGTAATATATTTATGTAATTGTAATATATTTATGTAATATATTATCTATGTAATTATAATATATCTATGTAGTTTTAATATATCTATGTAATTGTAATATATCTATTTAATTGTAATATATTTATGTAATTGTAATATATCTATGTAATTGTAAATATATTTATGTAATTGTAATATATCTATGTAATTGTAAATATATTACAATTACTCTATTAGATATATTACTGAAAATATTAGAATTACTGAAAACATTAGATATTACAGGAATATATTAGAATTACTGAAAATATTAGATAATGTAATTACAAAGATATATTACATGTATATATTTATCTATGTAATTGTAATATATCTATGTAATTGTAAATATATTTATGTAATTGTAATATATCCATGTAATTGTAAACATATTACAATTACTGTATTAGATATATTACTGAAAATATTAGAAGTACTGAAAACATTAGATATTACATGAATACATTAGAATTACTGAAAATATTAGATAATGTAAGATATATTACATGTATATATTTATCTATGTAATTGTAATATATCTATGTAATATTACATAGATATATTACATAAATATATTTATTACAATTACATAGATATATTACAGTAATTGTAATTGTATATATCAGTGTAATATATCTATTACATTAATATATTATTACAATTATATAGATATATTATATTATATATTACAATTACATAGATACATTACAATTACCCATTAGATATATTAAAATACATGTAATATATAATGTTTTCGAATTACATTGATATATTAGAATTACATAGATACATTGGATATATATATATTACAATTACATAGATATACTACAGCTACATAGATATATTACAATTACATAGATATATTACATAGATACATTACAATTACAAAGATATATTATAATTACATAGATATATTACATAGATACATTACAATTACATAGATATATTACAATTACATAGATAATATATTACATAGATATTATAATTACGTAGATATATTACATAGATATTACAATTACATAGATATATTACAATTACATAAATATATTACAATTACATAGATATATTACATAGATACATTACAATTACATAGATATATTACAATTACATAAATATATTACAATTAATAATGTATCTATATAATATTACATAGATATATTGCATAAATATATTTATGACAGTCACACATTAGATATATTTGTCGCAACCTAAAAAATATCGAGTCTCATCACAAGATTTTGTTATTCGTTAAGCGTGACATTAAAAAAAAATCGAGGAAAAGTCGACTTAATTCATCTAGAAAAATGAAGGTTTTGAAAATGACCTTGAAAAAGACATGGATAATCCATATAACTGGAAACTTAGAATTTTGGTTTTAGAATATTTAATTTGACATATTTTCCTAAGGTAGCCAGATAACTTTTATATATACGGATTTCCTTAATTAAAGGAAAAAATACATTTTCATGCATTGCATTTTCCATATTCATGCATTTTATATAATATGTGATTTTTTCTATGATAATTTCTATGATATTGTTATGATTTTGAGTTATGTTATATTATTTATTATATGATTTGGAATATTTCATGATATCCTATGCTTTTTATTTAGTTATTTTTTTTGTCATATTATTTAGCATATACTATGTTCATGCATTATTATTTTCATTTTTATTTTCATGCATATTATATGATAGCATTATTTTATATTTTTATGTCATTTAGATTATATGCCATATCATCCATATTTGCCATGTCATTTAAATTATGTCATTTCATATAGAATATATCTATGTAATATATTTTTGTATTATATCTATGTAATATATGTAATTGTAATTATCTATATCTATGTAATTGTAATATTGTCTATATATTTACATAGATATTTATGTAATATATTTATGTAATGTATCTATGTATAAAAAAATTTGCTATTTTTCCCAAATTGTCTGAAAAAAATACTGGAGACTCAGGACATGTAAAACTACACGGGAAAAAATCGGCTTAATTTTTTGATTAAAGATGAATTCCCAAAAAAATCGAAAATGTACGAGTACTGGGTGAAAAAACTGTTTGGTCAAAACACATTTTTGCCTTTGATAAAATCATTTAAAAATCAAAGTAAAAATATTTGAAACTCATAAAATAGCTCACAAACAGTAGCTAGGACTTTTTGAAAGTTAGATAAAAATTGGCTAAGTAAAAAAAAAAATCACAAAGGTAGAATAATCAATTTGACAAACTTTAATCTTCCACAAGTGTGCTCAAGAGAGCATGACTTTGAACCATTAATTGGCCTAAGTCATTATTCAAGTGACCTAGACCTAAATGAAATGCATGAAACAATACAGCAAACATAATGCATGAAATGCATGGATTTAAACCTAAATGTCATGAAAAAATGCATGGCATTCATAAAGTGACCTAGACCTAAATGAACTTGCATGGCATTTAATGCAACCTAGACCTAAAATGCATGAATATGCATGGCAAATAAACCAAACTTAATAACTAAAATATGCATGGCATTTTTACAAACACAAAGCATGCTTAAACCAAAAACTCAAACAAATATCATGCAAATGCTAACCTGTCAACTAACATGGCAAGAATGCACATAAAATGCAAAAATTCCAAGGGTGGCTGAATGGAATAATGTAACTAGCAAACATAGCATTTTCACAAACACTTGGTATACTAACATGCTCAACTAAATCAAATGTCATGCAAATGCAAAAACCTACTAACTAACATGGCAAAAATGCAACACACAATGCAAAACACGTGGAGTAGCCAAATGGCCTCAAGCTCCAACAAGCATGGCATTTTCACAAACACTTGGTATACTAACATGCTCAACTAAAATATAACACTCAAATCATGCAAAAACCACACAAGCATTTTCACAAACACTTAATATACTAAATCTAAAACATGCTCAACTAAGATATAAAACTCAAATCATGCAAAAACCACACAAGCATTTTCACAAACACTTGATATACTAAATCTAAAACATGCTCAAATTTAAACATCATGAAAACAGAAAATTAAAAATGCAAGAACATGATATTTAAATCATAAATGACAACAAACAAAGCTACCAAATTAAAATATAACTCAAGAACATGAAGTAAAATAACATTTAAAACACCAAGATCAAAGAAAATAACATAAACAATATGATAAAATAAACCAAAACAGCAACTTAAATAAATAATGTAGGCCATTTGGCCATGGTGAGTATATTGTAAAAAAAAAATGTAAAAAATATATTTAAGAAAGAGATGAAGGAAGAACATAAGAAGAACAATAAAAAAAACATTTATTTAAAATGGAAACTCACCAAATAGTAATCAAAATAGCAAAAACAAGAATGGAAAATCAAGAAAGTGCAAGAGTTGGTGCTCAAGAGCAACCTTAAGAAGCTATGTTTCAAGCTTTATTTCCTCAAACTTTCCTTTCTTTTCTAAACTTTTCTTTTTTTGCTTTCAACCAAGGAGAGAAAAAACTAAGTAAAAATCAAAAGAACTCAGCAAAATGAAATGTAAAAATGAATTTTCTGACTCCCTTTGATATGCTGGCCGAAACCCCTTAAAACACTCCAAGATGTTGTCATTTTTTTTGTAACCAATTTTCCATCAAATGGCTAATAATTCAAGGTGAAAAAATCATGAAATTACCACCTTTAGATTAGCATATCAGCTATCTCAAATTACAGCTATTCAAGAATAATGTTGACATCTCTCTTGGCCTATGTGGCTTAATCACCATGGCTTGATCAAAGAGAATCTCTAACTAACTCTTGATTTTTAGCCATTTGATTAAAAAATCAGAAGCCCTTTGGGTCTGGGCAGGCCAGCACTTCTCTTTTCCAGCCCAAGTCTGATTTTTTGAAAGGCCCAAAGAAGCCCTTTTCGGTTGCTTGGGTGAAATGACTGTTTTGCCCCCCGGATGCAAATAAATATCGAACGAACTCCAAATTCAATTTTTCTTTTTAAATACTTCCAAAATAATAAGATATTGAGTTCTGGAGGTTTTCAATATTATCCGAGTCCGTTTACTATTTATTTGGATTTTTTATTCCAAAAATGCCCTTTTATGCCCCCATATTTTACCATTTTTTAAACGAGCTCCAAATCAAGATTTTTCTTCACCAATCTCTTCCAAATAATTTAAAAGTGTGATCTGGAAGTTTTCATAATTTTTGGAGCTCATTTGGTATTTTTTCGGGATTTATCGACTTGAATTACTGCATAGAAGGTCGGGATTTGGCCATTTTGCAAACGAACTCCGAATCAAGATTTTCTTTTGCCAATCTCTTCCAAATAATTTAAAAATGAGATTTGCAAAATTTCAGAATTTTTGGAGTCCATTTGCTATTTTTCCGGGATTTATCTTCTGGAATTATTGCATAGGAGGCCCGGGATTTGGCAATTTTGCAAACGAACTCCGAATCAAGATTTTATTTCGCCAATCTCTTCCAAATAATTTAAAATGAGATTTGCAAAATTTCAGAAGATTTGGAGCTCATTTGCTATTTTTTTGGGATTTTCCTTTTTGAATTACTACATAAAAAGCCTAGGATTTGGCCATTTTGCAAACGAACTCCGAATCAAGATTTTATTTTGCCAATCTCTTTCAAATGATTTAAGAATGATATTGACAAATTTTCAGAATTTTCGGAGTCCATTTGCTATTTTTCCCAAATTTTCCAATTTTGCCCTTTTGCCACTGAAACCCGGTTTTGCTCAAAACCAGTTCGATTTTCAGATTTTCTTCAAGCTGAGCCTTAGGCTATCCTTTTTAATCATTCCTCATCCATTGGGGGCTTTGGTCTTACCCAGTCGGGCCATTTCTGTGATTCTTCCCGATTTCACCGAAATCCACTAAAAACCCTAATTCTTAGTTCTCTCCCGGATTGACTTTTCTTTCGGTTTTTCTTGCAAGTGACTTCTCCATTACCCGTAGTCAGTGCTTATCTTTCATTTGGAACCTTCAATTTTGACCAATTTGATCGTTTAAGCACTTTTCCCCAAATTTCTCGGATTAGGGTTTCCTTTCTACTAAATCTCCAAATCCCAACTTCCGAACTCCATATCTTTCAATGTAGACCTTGGATTATCAAAATTCTTTCAATTGAACTTAAAATATTGATTTTGAAAGTGGGTTGACTTTTTCAATAGTTTGACTTTCTGGGGTTGACTTTTTCCGGGGTTGACTTTTTTCAAGTTTGATTTTTTATGCTCACCCTCTTAAACTAAGTCTTGGAGTACCACCTGCAGGATGAAAAAGGTCTTTTTACCCTCGGAAACATCAATTTAGGAAGAAAACATACCTGTTTTAGTGGTCCAGACAGAATTAGGTGTCTACAGCTACCCCTCTTTAGCTATTGCTGAGAATCAGGCAAAGATAAACCGACACTAATTTTGTACGATCAGTGAAATCACATGTGAAGGAAAGGGAAAGGGGTTTTGTTTTTCATTCTTCTATCATTTTTTCATTTTTTATTTTTTCATTTTTTTCATTTTTTTCTTTTTTCTTTTTTCCTTTTTTCTTTTTGTTTTTTCAATTTTTTTTTAAACAGTAAATTGAAGATTTTGTCCTTAAATTGAATTCCTTGACTAATCAAGGCTCGACCCGTCTTAAGGAAACGAATTCGATTTGCAAGAAAAGAAATGACCTCGACGATGGTCTCGGGGCCTTAACCTGTCTTGTTTTTAGCTGTGTTTAAAATTCTGGGTATCTCCTCCAAAAGCTTCGGCTATCACCACCAAAGTCTTGCTCATTTTTAAACTGTAAAAATTCTGGGTATCACCTCCAGAAGCTTCAGCTATCACCACCGAAGACTTTTTACCTTTTCAAAGGATTTTAAAACTCTGGATATCTCCACCAGAGGCTTCAGCTATCACCACCGAAGACTTGTTCATAATAATAAAAAAAGTACCTCGACGATGATCTCGGGGCTCGACTCATTTGAGAAGCAAAACGAGTTCGATTATACCTGAAAGCTTTAAGAGATGATGCAAATGCTTCATGATGCAAATGCAAATGTCTTTAGTTGATGCAAACGCTTCTTGATGTAGATGCAAATGACTTAGATTGATGCAAATGTATTTGATGCAAATGTAAATGACTTGATTTGATGCAAACTTTCTTGATGCAGATTCAAATAACTTAGATTGATGCAAATGCTTCTTGATGTAGATGTACATGTTTAATAAAATTCTGGGTAACTCCTTCAGAAGAAGATTTCTCATTTTTCAAAATTATAAAACCCTGGATATCTCCATCAGAGGCTTCAGCTATCACCACCGAAGACTTGTTCATTTTTAAAACTGTAAAATTCTGGATATCCCCACCAGAAGCTTTGGCTATCACCACCAAAGCTTTGCTCATTTGTAAAATTCTGGGTAACTCTTCCAGAAGCTTTGGCTATCACCACCAAAGACTTGCTCATTGTAAAATACTGGGTAACTCCTCCAGAAGAAGATTTCTCATTTTTCAAAATTATAAAACCCTGGATATCTCCACCAGAGGCTTCAGCTATCACCACCGAAGACTTGTTCACTTTTAAAACTGTAAAATTCTGGATATCCCCACCAGAAGCTTTGGCTATCACCACCAAAGGTTTGCTCATTGTAAAATTCTGGGCAACTCCTCCGAAAACTTTGGCTATCACCACGAAAGACTTGCTCATGTAAAATTCTGGGTAACTCCTCTAGAAGAAGATTTCTCATTTTTAAAAATTATAAAACCCTGGATATCTCCACCAGAGGCTTCAGCTATCACCACCGAAGACTTGTTCACTTTTAAAACTGTAAAATTCTGGATATCCCCACCAGAAGCTTTGGCTATCACCACCAAAGGTTTGCTCATTGTAAAATTCTGGGTAACTCCTCCAGAAGCTTTGTCTATCACCACCAAAGACTTGCTCATTGTAAAAATCTGGGTAACTCCTCTAGAAGAAGATTTCTCATTTTTCAAAATTATAAAACCCTGGATATCTCCACCAGAGGCTTCAGCTATCACCACCGAAGACTTGTTCACCTTTAAAACTGTAAAATTCTAGATATTCCCTCCAGAAGCTTTGGCTATCACCACCAAAGGTTTGCTCATTGTAAAATTCTGGGTAACTCCTCCAGAAGCTTTGGCTATCACCACCAAAGACTTGCTCATTCTAAAAATCTGGGTAACTCCTCTAGAAGAAGATTTCTCATTTTTCAAAATTATAAAACCCTGGATATCTCCACCAGAGGCTTCAACTATCACCACCGAAGACTTGTTCTTTTAAAACTGTAAACTTCTGGATACCCCCACCAGAATCTTTGACTATCACCACCAAAGGTTTGCCCATTGTAAAATTCTGGGTAACTCCTCCAGAGGCTTTGAGAAATGATGCAGATGCACATGGCTTTTAACAAGGTGCTCATGCTTCATGGTGCAAATGTAAATGCTTGGATTGATGTAAATGTTTCTTAGTGCAAATGCAAATGGCCTGGATTGATGCCCACGTTTCATGATGCAGATGCCCCTACTAATTATATTCATGTAACTGGTTTATAAATGTTGTAACTACAATTACCACACAATAATGAAAATGCAATGATTCTAGAAATGATGCAATTGCTTGAGATGACACAAATGCGAATTCCATGAAGAATGTAAATGTAAAGGTAAAATGCAGATGCTTATGGAATAATGCCAATGCAAATACCCATGAATGATGCAAATGCTTGCCGACACTGTGCAGATGTAAAAGCTTGATAAAGAGATGAGTGCTCATGAGTGATGCAAATGCCCCCGGTTGTTTTTCTAGATTTTGGCTTAGCCTTTCAAATTCATTTTTCCTCTTCAAATAAGAGTATATCTTCAATTCATTTTGGCTATTCTCTTTGCCCCAACAGTTTTCAAACTTTCATCAACAGAGATCTGAACCGGGTTCTATTTCTTCTTCTCATATCTGGAAGTGAGGACCTATCTTGGCAGTTCTACACCTTTGAGTTAGAAAAATCCTTGTCTCATGTCAACATCAAAAATGGGTATTTCAAAAAATCTCTTTATTTGTTTTCGCATCTTGAAAACTTCTGAACAAAAAATATTAACCCCACAATGTGTGATGTACAAATCTTTTGAAGACTGATGATCATTGTTAGAAATTTCTCTAAGTATCAATCTGGTTTTTTCAACTGGGATTGGCAAGGCTTGGTATAACAAGATTCTGGCTTTTCCAGGAAAACTTCATGAAAAAAATGTATATCTTTTCTAGGCTCACAAATGGAACAGGTTTTATAAATCATGAATTTATTGAGAACCAAACAAATTCAACATTCTTTTAGTTTCCATATCAAGGCATTTTGACAAGCGTCAAGATTGGCTGGGATGTTTAAACTGGAAAGTTTAATCTTGGAGAAAAAAAGTTTCAGTTTTTGAAGATAATCCTCTGAATGAGAATTGACAATTTGGGAGGTTCAGGAATTCCTAGATGTACCTCAATGACCACTTCTTCTATTTCACTCTAGACCGCCCATTTTTGGGTTTTCGCCCTAGAGTCCCTTTTCTCTCCAATTTTCCTTTTTTCATTGTTTTACCATGCACTTGGGAATTCTAAATTCTTCCTTAGTGAAATGAGAATTTGATGAGATGGGATAAAATCTGAGGAAAACCCTTCAAATTAAATATTCATGCTTGATCAAAATGGACTTTTAAAGCATGTAATGTAGGCCATGGCTCAAGGTTCAGAAAGAAAGGATAAATAGGCCCAAAATATGTGTTTGAGGGTAATCAGATCAAGGATCCTTTCTTTGAGGAGGATTCTCTTTGAAGCACTTGTCCCTTCTTGGACATTTCTTTCCTTTTGACTTTTGCGTCTTTTCTTCTCGTTCTTGGCTTTCAATTTGCCATGTCTTTCGCACATTTTTTTTTCATTTTTTTTTGGCTTTCATTTTGCCCCCTTCTTTTTCAACGGAGTGAGCCCGTCTTTATTCGGGGCTCCATTTGCTTTGCATCTGTCTTTGAGCTAGGATTCGTTTCTCAATGATCTTTAAAAAGATCTTTCCTTACATTTGCCCCCTAGTGTAGAGGGTGATCCTTGATCAGGGTTCAAAGAAGAAAGAATTCTTTTGGCTCAAAAGGGGTGACTATGGATAATTTCTTTTTTATGCGAAAAGGATATGAAAGATGGCTATTTCTCATGTCAAGCACAAATATTCATATTGAAAAGCAATCCCCAAGGGAAATAGATATTCAGAATTTCATTTTGTACTTTGGAATCATCTGAATTCTCATATGCATGATATCACAAATTTTTTATTTTTCATTTTCATCGCATGCCCCAATGATTCATGCGTTAGTCCATCCTTATTCACCATGTATCTATCATTTCCACATATGATGCTCAAATTTGATTAACCAATGAGAATTTGTATCAACGAGGAACATAGCAATTCTAGGTCTATACTGAAAGACTGAGTTTCCAATCTGAGTTCTTTGAAGAGACAAGGAAAATATGACGTAAAAATGGGTTTTCTCTGGGATATGGGATAATCTGGTTTGGTCATTGTGCCCCAAGGTATTAATCATGAAGTGATGTTTGGGTAATTGAAGTTTTATGGTCATTGGAAAAGGTCATGAATGGTTTTAGCACAATCTTGACACAGACCAAATTACAATGATATAAATTCTTGAAAGAAAGTCTCATTTGTTTGAATTTCAAGGAGTTCGAAATTTTTTAAAAAAAGTTCATTCCTTTGTTCATAGCCTAGACTAAGATCTATGTCTTTGCTTATTCTGTGATGACAATGGTTTTATGGAGTTCAATCCTTCATATTCCTTGAAGCATTAGGTCTTTCAAGTGTTCTCGATTCAAAGGGTTTAGGCCTGGGAAAACTTAAAAGAAAGGGGAAAAGGTATTGGGTCATTTGTAACACTGATCATCAATCTTCTTGAGACTATCCATTATTAAAAATTCCTTAATGCTTGTTTCTGCAAATTCAAATTATTGTTAAAACACAACAAATACAAAGCATTTAAAATTCAAAATTCAATTAATTCATGTAGATGTTAACATGAGACAAGAGTTTTCATCAAAATTCAAAATTCATTTAATTCATGTAGATGTTAACATGTAATTCTAATATATTTATGTAACATATCTATGTAATATATGTTTTTGAAGTACATTGATATATTAGAATTACATAGATACGTATATATATTTATGTAATTGTAATATATTTATGTAATTGTAATATATCTATTACAATTACAATTACATAGATATAATATATCTATCTATCTATGCAATTGTATCTAAGTATTACAATTATATCTATGTAATTGTAATATATATATCCAATGTATCTATATAAATGTAATATATCTATGTAATTGTAATATATTAGTTATTGTAATATATCTATGTAATTGTAATATATCTAAGTAACTGTAATATATTTATGTAATATATTTTACAATTGCATAGATACATAGATACATTACATAGATATATTATAATTACATAAATATATTACAATTACATATATATATATATATTACAATTATATATATTACAAGTACATATATATACTATTACAATTATACAATTACACAAATATATATTACAATTACATAAATATATCTGTATATATTATAATTACATAGATAATATATTACATAGATATATATTACAATTACATAGATATATTAGATATATTACAATTACATAGATATTACAATTACATAGATATATTACAATTATCTATGTAATATATATCTATGTAATTGTAATATATCTATGTAATTGTAAAGTATCTATGTAATATATCTATGTAATTGTAATATATCTATGTAACTGTAGTATATCTATGTAATATATCCAATGTATCTATGTAATATATCTATGTAATTGTAGTATATCTATGTAATATATCCAATGTATCTATGTAATATATCTATTTAATATATTATAATATAATATATCTATGTAATATATCTATCTAATTGTAATATATTTATGTAATATATCTATGTAATTGTATTATATCTATGTAATAGTGTTAATGTAATATATCTATGTAATTGTAATATATTTGTGTATTGTAATATATCTATGTAATTATAATACATCTATGTAATTGTAATATATTTTTGCAATTATAATATATCTATTTAATATATTTATCTATGTAATTATAATACATCTATGTAGTTTTAATATATATATATATATATGTAATTGTAATATATTATAATTACACATTAGATATATATCTATGTAACTGTAATATATCTATGTAATTGTAATATATCTATGTAATTGTAATATATCTATGTAGTTGTAATGTATCTATGTAATATATCTATGTAATTGTAATATATTTAATAGTGTTAATGTAATATATCAATGTAATTGTAATATATCTATGTAATTGTAATAGTATATCTATGTAATAAATATATTTATGTAACTGTAGTATGTTGTAATACATTTATGTACTTGTAATATATATATCTATGTAATTGTAAATATATTTATGTAATTGTAATATATCTATGTAATTGTAATATATATATATATATATATATATATGTAATTGAAATATATCTATGTAATTCTAATAATGTGATTGTAATATATGTAATATATCTATGTAATTAGATATCTATGTAATTGTAAATATATTTACGTAATTGTAATATATCTATGTAATTGTAAACATTAGATATTACATATATTACAATTACATAGATATATATTACATTGATATATTATAACTACATAGATATATAGATATATTACAATTACATAGATATATTACAATTATATAGATATATTATTACAATTGTATATTATTACAATTACATTAGATATATTACAATTACAAAGATGTATTAGTGCAATATATTATCCATATATATATATGTAATTGTAATGTATCTATGTAATAAATATATATCTATG
The DNA here is from genome assembly GCA_030761205.1 of Fremontodendron californicum. NCBI lineage: Eukaryota > Viridiplantae > Streptophyta > Magnoliopsida > Malvales > Malvaceae > Fremontodendron > Fremontodendron californicum. The sequence goes on from JAULJL010000045.1 coordinate 12,298,384, forward strand.
TAATATATCTATGTAATTGTAATATAATTACATAGATATATTAAAACTACATAGATAATATATTTCATAGATATATTACAATTTCAATATATATTACATAGATATATATTACAATTACATAGATAGTATATTACATAGACATATTACAATCACATAAACATATTTACAATTACATAGATATCTAATTACATAGATATATTAAAACTACATAGATAATATATTTCATAGATATATTTCAATATATATTACATAGATATATATTACAATTACATAGATAGTATATTACATAGATATATTACAATCACATAAACATATTTACAATTACATAGATATCTAATTACATAGATAAATTACATATATTACAATCACTTAATTACAATTACATATATATATTACAATTACATTAATATATTACATTACTATTACATAAATATTTTACAATTACATAGATATAGATAATTACAATTACAATTACATAGATATATTTAATAGATATATTTGAGTAATTGTAATATATTTGTGTAATTGTAATATATCTATGAAATTGATATGAAATTGTAATATATCTATGTAACTGTAATATATCTATGTAATTGTAATAAATTTAAGAAATTGTAATATATTTGTGTAATACATTGTAATATATCAATGTAATTGTAATGTATCTGTGTAACTGTAGTATATCTATGTATTATCTATGTAATTGTAATATATCTATGTAATTGTAATATATTTATGTAGTATATCTATGTAATTGTAATATATATTACATAAATATATTACAATTACATAGATATATTACAACTACATATCTACGTAATTGTATATCTATGTAATTGTAATATATATATTACATAGACATATTACAATTACATAGATATATTACTATTACATAGATATATTACAATTCCATAGATATATTACATATATTACATAGATGTATTACAATTACATAAATATATTTATTACAATTAAATACATTACATAGATATATTACAATTACTATAATATATCTATGTAATTCTTATGTTTTAAGTAATTCTAATATATCTATGTAATTGTAATATATTTTTGTACTTGTAATATATCTATGTAATATATCTATGTAATTGTAATATCTATGTAATTGTAATATATATATCTATGTAATTCTAATATATCTAAGTAATTGTAATATATGTATGTAATTGTAATATATCTATGTAATTGTAATACATCTATGTAATTGTAATATATTTATGTAATTGTAATAATATATGTAATTGTAATATATTTATGTAATTGTAATATATTTATGTCATTATAATATATATATATACATAATTGTAATATATCTATGTAATATATTTATGTATATATGTAATATATCTATATATTTATGTAATTATAATATATCTATCTTATTGTAATATATTTATGTAATTGTAACAATATATCTATGTAATTGTAATATATCTATGTAATTGTGTCATATCTATGTAATTGTAATATATTTATGTAATTGTAATATATTATCTATGTAATTATAATATATCTATGTAATTGTAATGTATTTATGTAATTGTAATATATCTATGTAATTGTAATACATTTACGTAATTGTAATATATATATATATATATATATCTATGTAATTGTAATATATATTACATAGATATATTACAATTACATAGATATATATACTACAATTATAATTACATAGATATATTATACATAGATATATTACAATTACATAAATATATTTATTACAATTACATAGATATATTACAATTACATGATTACAATTACATAGATATTACAATTACATAAATATAATTACATAGATAATATATTACAATTACATAAATATATTACAATTACATAGATATATTACATAGACACATTACAATTACATAGATATATTTATGTAATTGTAATTATGTAATTGTAATATATATCTATGTAATTGTAATATATCTATGTAATTGTAATGTATTTATGTAATATATATATATATATATATGTAATTGTAATATATCTATGTATCTATGTAATTGTAATTGTAATATACCTATGTAATTGTAATATATCCATGTAATATATCTATGTAATTGTAATATATTATAATTACATAAATATATTACAATTATATATATATATATATTACAATTACATAGATATACTACAGTTACATAGATATATTACAATTACATAGATATATTACATAGATACATTACATAAATATATTACAGTTACATAGATATTACAATTACATAGATATATTACAATTATAATTACATAAATATATTACAGTTACATAGATATTACATAAATATATTACAATTACATAGATATATTATAATTACATAAATATATTACAGTTACATAGATATTACAATTACATGGATATATTACAATTACATTGATATAATACAATTACAAAAATATATTACAATTACATAGATATATTACATAGATATATATTACAATTACAATTATATAGATATTTTACTATTACATAGATATATTATAATTAAATAGATATATTATAATTAAATAGATATATTATAATTACATAGATATATATTATAATTAAATAGATATATTATAATTACATAGATATATTACAATTACATAGATATATTACATTAACACAATTACATAGATACAATACAATTACATAGATAACAAATAAATTAAACCATTATATTACAATTATATAGATATATTACAATTACACAAATATATTACAATTACATAGATATATCTATGTTATTGTAATTGTAATATATCTATGTAATATTACATAGATATATTACAATTACATAGATAAATATATACATGTAATATATCTTTGTAATTACATTATCTAATGTTTTCAGTAATTCTAATATTTTCAGTAATATATCTAATACAATTACAATTACATAGATACATTAGAATTACATAGATATATTACAATTACATAGATATACTACAATTACATAGATTTATTACAATTACATAGATATTACAATTACATAGATATACATAAATATATTACAATTACATAGATATATTACAATTAGAATTACATATATATACTACAGTTACATAGATATATTACAATTACATAGATATATTACTTTGATACATTACAATTACATAGATATATTACAATTGCATAGATATATTACAATTACATAGATATATTAAAACTACATAGATAATATATTACATAGATATATTACAATTACATGGATATATTACATAGATATATATTACAATTACAATTATATATTATGTAATATACTATTCCAATTACAATTACATAGATACATAGATATATTACAATATATCTATGTAATATATTATTACAATTACATAGATATACTACATAAATGTATTACATAGATATATTACATATATTACATAGATATATATAATTACATAAATACATAGATAATATATTATATATATCTATGTAATTGTAATATATCTATGTAATATATTTACCTAATTGTAATTGTAATATATTACAATTACATATCTATTACAATTATATATCTATGTAATATCTAATATTACAATTACAAATATATCTATGTAATAGATAACATTAGAATTACATAAATATATTTCTATTACATTGATACATTACAACTACAAAGATATATTAGATATATATCTATGAAATTGTAATATATCTATGTAATAGTAATAGTAATTGTAATATATATATTTTCAGTAATATATCTATGTAATAAAATATATCTATGTAATTACATATCTATTACATAGATATATTACAATTACATATATATTGTAATATATTATAATTACACATTAGATATATTACAATTACATAGATACATTAGAATTACATAGATATTTGTCTAATTGTAATTGTAATATATACATATATTTATGTAATATATGTAATATATCTATGTAATAGTAATATATGTATGTAGTTGTAATATATTACATATCTATGTAATTACAATTGCATAGATATATCAAAGTAATATATTAAAATTAGTGGTTCAAAGTCATGCTCTCTTGAGCACACTTGTGGAAAATTAAAGTTTGTCAAATTGATTATTCTACCTTTTTGATTTTTTTTACTTAGCCAATTTTTATCTAACTTTCAAAAAGTCATAGCTACTGTTTGTGAGTCATTTTGTGAGTCTTAAATATTTTTACTTTTATTTTTAAATGATTTTATCAAAGGCAAAAATGTATTTTGGCAAAACAGTTTTTTCACCCAGAACTCGTACATTTCCGATTTTTCTGGGCATTCATCTTTAATTAGAAAATCAAGAGGATTTTTTTTCGTGTAGTTATACATGTCTTGAGTCTCTAGTATTTGTTTCAGAATTTGTTGAATTTTTAAAAATAGGGTAAAAAATTGTGTCTTAAAACTGGACAGTGGAGTCAGAATTGAATTTAAAGAAAAATCATTTTTCTGTTTTGGTTAAGTTACTTAGAGGGGGTTGATTAGGAAGGTTAGCTACTGAATTAGGGTAGTTTTTAAGCCTTTTTAAACTCTAAAAATGTTTTTTTAAATCTCGGGTTAAGGGTAGTCAAGTCCGGATTTTTAAACTTAGGAAATTAGAGCCATTTAAAAAAAATTAGCCCAGTTTTTATTTTTAATTCAAGCTTTTCAAAGTTGTTTTCAAACAATCACAAAGTATTTTGGTTTTAGAATATTTAATTTGACATATTTTCCTAAGGTAGCCGGATATCTTTTTAGATATACAGATTTCCTTAATTAAAGGAAAAAATAAATTTTCATGCATTGCATTTTTCATATTCATGCATTTTATATAATATGTGACTTTTGCTATGATAATTTCCATGATATTGTTATGATTTTGAGTTATGTTATATTGTTTATTATATGTATTGGAATATTTCATGTTATCCTATGCTTTTTATTTAATTATTTTTTTTGTTGGTATATTATTTAGCATATGCTATGTTCATGCATTATTATTTTCATTTTTAGTTCCATGCATATTATATGATAGCATTATTTTATATTCCATGTCATTTAAATTATATGTCATATCATTCATATTTGCCATGTCATTCAAATTATTTCATCTCATATAGAATATATTATGTTACCTAGGTCATTTCATTTAGGATATATTATGTCATTTAGGATATTTTATTTTATTTCATTTAAAATATATCATATGATTTAGGATATTACATTTCATATAGAATATATCATGTTACCTAGGTCATTTCGGTTCATATAGAATATAATATGTTACCTAGGTCATTTCATTTCATTTAGAATATGTCATATAACTTAGGACATTTCATTTCATTTAGAATATGCTAAGGCATTTAAATTGTATCATATCATTTAGGATGCATTATATTATTTAGATTTTTCTATGTTATTTTATTTATGTCATGCATATACATATTCATATCTTTTAAAATGTTTTCAAAAAGATAATGATTTTTTCAATAAAAAATAAAGATATTCCTGAGTTAAAATAATTCATGAGTTCTCTACCGGGTTTGCTGGAGGGAATATCATCAATTATCATTAATAAAGGAATATCTTTTTTTCAAAAAACGATAATGATTCGGAAAGTTTTCCAAAATTAATAAAAATTTCTATATTTTGCCACGTTTGTTGGGGAATATTGGAAAATTTTGAATTTATAAATTCCGGATCAGTTTCAATTAAAAATGGAATTATTTTTCTTTAAATTGGGAATTAACTTGAAATACTAAATTTAAAACCGATTTTTTACCGAGACTTGAGATAACACACGGTTAATAAGGTACCGATTTATACGGGCGTTGTGGGGGTACTAATCCTTCCCCGCACGTAACCGACTCCCGAACCCGCTTCTTTGATTTCTCTGGTTTAAAACGCAGACTTGAAATTGGTTTTTAAAATGTTTTAATTAATTTTTAAAATATTTTATAAAACCGGTTTTAATAGGAGGCCGATCACACCTAGCTAAAAAAGATTGGTGGCGACTCCATGTCTTTTTCAAGGTCATTTTCAAAACCTTCATTTTTCTAGAGGAATTAAGTCGACTTTTCCTCGGTTTTTTTTAATGTCACGCTTAACGAATAATAAAGTCTTGCGATAAGACTTGTTATTTTTTAGGTTGCGACAGATATATTACAATTACATTGTAATAAATTTGTAATATATCTATGTAATTACAATATATATGTAATTGTAATATATCTATGTAATTATATACATAGATATATTGTAATATATGTAATATATATTTGTGTAATACATTGTAATATATCTATGTAATTGTAATATATTTAAGTAATTGTTATATATTTGTGTATACAATTACAATTACATAGATATATTACATTAACACTATTAAATATATTACAATTACATAGACATATTACACTTATATAGATATATTACAATTACTGAAAATATTAGATATTACATGTATACATTACAGTTATTTAAAACATTAGATATTACATGTATACATTAGAATTACTGAAAATATTAGATAATTGATAATGTATACATCTATGTAATTGAAATATATCTATGTAATTGTAGTATATCTATGTAATTGTAATATATTTATGTAATGTATCTATGTAATATATCTATGTAATTGTAATATATCTATGTAATTGTAATATATCTATGTAATTGTAAATATATTTATGTAATATATCTATGTAATTATAATATATCTATGTAATTGTAATATATCTATGTAATTATACTAGTATATCTATGTAATTGTAATAGTATATCTAATGTAATTGTAATATATTAAAATTACACAAATATATTACATAGAATTACATAGATATAATTATAGGGTTTATGTAATTATATGTATCTATGTAATATATCTATGTAATAGTAATACAATTATAATAAATATATGCAACTGTAATATATCTATATAATTGTAATATATATATTAATAAATATATCTATGTGATTATAATATATCAATGTAATATATTATCTATATAATTTTAATATTATATCTATGTAATTGTAATATATTTATGTAATTATAATATATCTATGTTATTGTAATATATCTATGTAATTGTAATATATATCTATGTAATATATTATAATTACATAGATGTATTACAATTACATATCTATTGTAATATTACATAGATATAGATATATTACATAGATATATTACAATTACATGTATTTTAATATTTCTAATGTGTAATTGTAATGTATCTATGTAATTGCAATGTATTGTAACACCCTGTCCGGATAATATACCTAAAATCCGGCAGAGTTTCCTTTCTATCTCAACTATAACCCTCGTGCAAATAACACTCAATTCATATCCTCAACCAGCAATATTTCTCAATACTATTATCACATATATCCATCATATTCAAAAAAATTATCCATGATCAATTTATGCTCAAATCAAAACATATTGATCTATTGTCTCATATCTTCAAATATATACAATATATCAAGAGATAAACCTATATCAGCAAGGTTTACTAGATAAAAACATCAAAAGATCAAGACTTCAATAAATTTTTAATATGATGCCCACCACGTCAAAATACTATTTGAAGCAAAGAATAGAGGAAGGTTGCAATCCCGACACCTAACTGTCACCTGAAAATGTGAATATGAAAAGGTGAGATATATGAATATCTCAGTGAGTAGACAACATTTAAAGCATGTGAAAACTATAATGGTAGTCTGTAAAGCATAATTGACATTTTCAAAATAAATAATAGTAAAACCATAATGAGTAATTCAAAGACGTAGCAAAGTTTTCAAATGTATAACAATATTATAATATTAAATCAATGAATAAAATCTGTAAAGTAAATCAAGTTTCGTATAATTGGGCTCCAACTTTCTGTCATGCACAAGAATACATCCATGAAATAACCAGGCAATATACATGTAGGCATACTAGTAGCCGGCCCCAAAGGCCAATACCACCATAAGACGCCCCAAAGGCATATGTGTCACTATGATGTGCCCCCAAAAGGCAAATATAACAGGATAGGGACTCTGGAGGTGGCTCCCACCATAAAGGCGTAGCACGCAGTTCCCATATCCCTGTTTAATATCACGGAATTGGGACTCTGGAGGTGGCTCCCGCCACAAAGGCGTAGCACGCAGCTCCCGTATTCCGGTCAAGGGAATAATCTCATACATTAAGTCAGGTGGAGCCAAAACCATGTACGTCAAATTCTATGTATAATCACATTTCATAAATCAACTAACTTACTCGATATAATATTTCTTGAAATAAATGTACTTTAATAACAAATCAATTCATATGATTATATAACGGATATACCTTTAATACATAAAAAAAATATCATGCTAAAAAAATATAATTATAATTAAAGAAATTTCCAATAACTATAGTTGTCGTCTACTCACAATCCTTGAGATGATCTCACTGTACACCTCGATCTGAAACTCCGGGATCCATAGGTGACGTCAGCTCCACGTGGCCTAGAGATTAACTATAATTAGTATCTATACATACTCAAAGCATTACACACTTATGAATGCAACTTAAATCTCATAATCTTCCCTCAAGGTCAATACTAATTTCTCATACTCAAAACAACATATCCTTAATTTTTTTAATCTCATTTTCATAATCATTTTCTCCATAATTCAACTCCATATTCATGTCCTTATCAAATTCCTTTCTAGTACTCCATGCCTTAGAGATTTTCATAATCCATAACCATCAATAGTACTATATTTCTCTTAAGCAATAAATTCCTTAATATCAAGTTAGATTAGAAAATCATAACTTGAGTTTGGTAAGGAATTTTGAAGTGATTCCAATTGGTTTATTTCAACCAATATGTCTAATTTATGAAGAAAATAACTAACTTATACAATTAGAACAAGATTTTGATCAAATTTGATAAAACCCGAAACTATGCTGAAACAGGGGTCAACACTGAACAGCCAACTTCACCGAATTTTATCTTTTTAACCGCTTATCGGTTTTGGGTGATTCAAAAACAAAAATTCTCATATTGAAGTATAGTTTCTAGGAAAAATATCAAAAAAATACAAACCTAGATGTGCCGAACCCAGAAAATCCGAACAGCAAGCATGCTCAAATTCCCCTGTTTTGCTTTTTCTTCCCATTTTGTTGTTCATGCTTTCAAATCCTTTTAATTCTTACCAAAAATGAGTAAAATTCATACTTAATAGATGGATTTCAGACCTTAACATGTTTATGGAGCAAAGATCTTAGCATGCTCAAGTAGAATATCTAAAGAAAATGAAGAATTTATCAAGAAACTAACCTTGGATGTAATTGTTGTTGAGATTATGGTGGAATACTTGAAGAGAAATGTTGGAGGAAATGAAGAGAATTTGAGAGGGGAGGGTGCCGGCTAGCTCATTTAGGAATGAAGAAAATTTTCTAGAAATTTCAAGATATAAAGATATTTTTCAATTTTTGGTATAATTGCACATTGGTCCCTCAACTTTTTATAAATAACCATTAAGCCCCTAAACTTTTTTAATATGTTCAATTTGATCCTTTCTTCTTTTATTTCCTTCACTTATAACTTCTTACCAATTTCCAAGTTTGTCCTTAAAATTTTCGGAATTTAACTTTACATGATTATACGTAACCTCGGTTGTTACAACTTACCCCCCTTAGAAAAATTTCGTCCTCGAAATTTACTTACCAACTTGATTGAACAAGTGAGGATATTGAGTCCGCATATCTTCCTCCCTTTCCCATGTAGCTTCTTCATATGAATGATTCCTCCAAAGAGCTTTCACTAATGGAATAGTCTTAGTCCTTAGAACTTGGTCCCTTCTATCCAAAATCTCAACCGACTGCTCTTCATAAGTTAAGTTTTCCTCAATTTCCATAGGCAAATCCTTCAATATATGTGAAGAATCGAAAATGTACTTTCGGAGCATGGAACACATTATGAATTCGTGACAATTCTTCTGGTAAGGCCAATCTATAAGCAACTGGGCCAATCCGTTCAATGATCTCATACGGCCCTATATATCGAGGGCCCAACTTTCCTCGTCTTCCAAACCGGATTACTCCTTTCCAAGGAGTCACTTTTAAAAACACCATATCACAAACTTCAAACTCTAAATCTTTTCTCCGATTATCTGCATAGCTCTTTTGTCGATCTTGAGCTATTTTTATCTTTTCCTGAATTACCTTAACTTTGTCTGCAGTCATCATAACAATTTTTGGACCTAGTAATTTCCTTTCATCTGTATCATCCCAACACACCGCAGTTCTGCACTTCCTTCCATACAAAGCTTCAAAAGGAGCCATATCGATACTGGACTGATAACTATTGTTATACGCAAACTCTGCTAGAGGCAAGTGTTCATCCCAATTTCCTTTGAATTCCATAATACAAGATCTGAGCATATCTTCCAAAATTTGAATTGTCCGTTCAGATTGTCCATCCGTCTGAGGATGAAAAGCAGTATTGAACTTGAGTTTAGTGCCCATAGCATTCTGCAAACTTGGCCAAAATCGAGATGTGAATCGGGGGTCTCGATCAGATACAATCGATACTGGGGCACCATGTAACCTAACAATTTCGTTCACATAAAGTTTAGCCAATCTTTCCATGGAAAAAGTCTTCTTGACTGGCAAAAAGTGAGCTGATTTTTTCAGACGATCAACAATCACCCAAATGCTGTCATAACCAGACTGTGTTCTTGGCAATCCCGAAACGAAATCCATAGCAATATCTTCCCACTTCCATTGAGGAATAGGTAGGGGGTTCAATTTCCCAGAAGGTTTTTGATGCTCGGCTTTAATTTGTTGGCATACCAAGCATCTAGAAACAAACTCAGCTATGTCCCATTTCATACCTTGCCACCAATAATGTTCTCTTAAGGTTTGATACATCTTCACACTACCGGGATGTAACGCGTATGGTGCATTATGAGCTTCCTCCAAAAATACCTTCCGGAGTTCTTCATCCTGAGGCACACAAAGCCTATTTTTCATTATCAATACATCATCATCTTTTATTTGATAGTCAATCCTCACACCATCCCTTACTTCTTGCTTTAACTTTACTAGCATAGGGTCATTATTTTGTACTTCACGTATCCAATCAACATGAATCGGTTTAACCTTCAAGTGGGCTATCAGGAGATTATTCTCATCAATCATCAATTCTAAGGGTAAAGACTTCAACTCATTTTGTAAGGGTTTCTGAATTGCTCAGATATGAGCAAGAGAACTAGAAGACTTTCTACTAAGAGCATCGGCCACTACATTGGCCTTTCCTGGGTGATAGTCAATTACACAGTCATAATCTTTTATCAATTCCAACCATCTCCTTTGCCTCAAATTTAATTCTTTCTGATCCATCAGATATTTCAGACTCTTATGATCAGTGTAGATTGTACATTTTTCTCCAAATAAATAATGCCTCCAAATTTTTAGTGCAAACACCACTGCCGCCAACTCCAAATCATGAGTGGGATAGTTTTGCTCATGCTGTTTCAATTGTCGAGAAGCATAAGCTATCACCTTCCCATGTTGCATCAAAACGCAACCCAAACCTCTCTTCAAGGCATCACTGTATACCACAAAGCTTCCAGTCCCTGATGGTAGTGTAAGAACTGGTGCTGTGGTCAATCTACGCTTGAGCTCTTGGAAAGCTTGCTCACATTCGTCAGTCCACTCAAACTTAGCATACTTCCTTGTTAATTTTGACAAAGGAGAGGCAATCATGGAAAATCCTTCCACGAATCTTCGATAGTACCCTGCCAATCCGAGAAAGCTCCTAATTTCTGTGACATTTGTGGGTCTTTCCCAAGCAACTACAGCTTCTATCTTTTGTGGATCCACAAAAATCCCTTCCTTAGATACTACGTGACCAAGGAATGCTACTTTGTCTAGCCAGAATTCACACTTGGAAAATTTAGCATAAAGTTGCTTTTCACGCATAGTCTGCAACACCGTTCTCAAATGGCTTACATGATCATCCTTATTCCTGGAATAAACTAGGATGTCATTGATGAAAACAATAACAAACTTATCTAAATAGGGTCGTCAACCTATCTCGAATACTAACATGTAGCCCATCTTGGAATTTCTTGCATCTATCAGCATCGTTGGCTACTATCGATGGAGCAAATTCTGATAGTTCATTGAACTTTTGCTCATACTCTGCTACTGACATACCACCCTGTTTTAAATTCATAAACTCAGTCCATTTCTTTTCTCTGCAAGGCTCGAGAATAGTATTTTTCTTCAAACTCTTCTCGAAAGTTTACCCAGGTTATGGTAGGACATCCAGGATACCTTTGCACTGTAGTTTTCCACCATGTGTGTGCATGATCCTCTAAAAATTGCACCGCACATGGTAACCTCATAGGCTCGGGAATCTAAAAAGTAATGGAAGTAGTCTCAAAATTTTTTTTTTTTTGTAGCCATGACCAGGCTAAATCTGATTCCAAAGATCCCGTGAAAATCTTGCAACCTATGTTCTTCAGATCTTTACAGTAATCAACTATCCCCTTTTCAGCAAGGGCAGTCAAAGCGAGAATTACTCTTGCCAAGGCCGTAACTGCCTCAGCTAAAGTAATATCAGCTACTGGAGGTGCTGCTGAGGGTGCAGCAAGAGAAGATGAAACAGCAGCTGAAGCTTGTTCTCCAATTTGCTCATCAATATTCATATTTCTATTCCTATTTTGGGGTAGGGGATTGATTCTAGGCCTTCCTCTTTGACGTGGTGGCATCGTGTCTGATTTCTTACACAAGTGACAATATTTTAATACTTCAACAAACAATTCCTAAGTCTACAGGACCTATAACCTGGCTCTGATACCAAATTGTAACACCCTGTCCGGATAATATACCTAAAATCCGGCAGAGTTTCCTTTCTATCTCAACTATAATCCTCCTACAAATAACACTCAATTCATATCCTCAACCAGCAATATTTCTCAATAATATTATCACATATATCCATCATATTCAAAAAAATTATCCATGATCAATTTATGCTCAAATCAAAACATATTGATCTATTGTCTCATATCTTCAAATATATACAATATATCCAGAGATAAACCTATCTCAGCAAGGTTTACTAGATAAAAACATCAAAAGATCAAGACTTCAATAAATTTTTAATATGATGCCCACCACGTCAAAATACTATTTGAAGCAAAGAATAGAGGAAGGTTGCAATCCCGACACCTAACTGTCACCTGAAAATGAGAATATGAAAAGGTGAGATATATGAATATCTCAGTGAGTAGACAACATTTAAAGCATGTGAAAACTATAATGGTAGTCTGTAAAGCATAATTGACATTTTCAAAATAAATAATAGTAAAACCATAATGAGTAATTCAAAGACGTAGCAAAGTTTTCAAATGTATAACAATATTATAATATTAAATCAATGAATAAAATCTGTAAAGTAAATCAAGTTTCGTATAATTGGGCTCCAACTTTCTGTCATGCACAAGAATACATCCATGAAATAACCAGGCAATATCCATGTAGGCATACTAGTAGCCGGCCCCAAAGGCCAATACCACCATAGGACGCCCCAAAGGCATATGTGTCACTATGATGTGCCCCCAAAAGGCAAATATAACAGGATAGGGACTCTGGAGGTGGCTCCCACCACAAAGGCGTAGCACGCAGTTCCCATATCCCTGTTTAATATCACGGAATTGGGACTCTGGAGGTGGCTCCCGCCACAAAAGCGTAGCACGCAGCTCCCGTATTCCGGTCAAGGGAATAATCTCATACATTAAGTCAGGTGGAGCCAAAACCATGTACGTCAAATTCTATGTATAATCACATTTCATAAATCAACTAACTTACTCGATATAATATTTCTTGAAATAAATATACTTTAATAACAAATCAATTCATTTTGATTATATATCGGATATACCTTTAATACATAAAAAAAATATCATGCTAAAAAAATATAATTATAATTAAAGAAATTTCCAATAACTATAGTTGTCGTCTACTCACAATCCTTGAGATGATCTCACTGTACACCTCGATCTGAAACTTCGGGATCCATAGGTGACGTCAGCTCTACGTGGCTTAGAGATTAACTATAATTAGTATCTATACATACTCAAAGCATTACACACTTATGAATGCAATTTAAATCTCATAATCTTCCCTCAAGGTCAATACTAATTTCTCATACTCAAAACAACATATCCTTAATTTTTTTAATCTCATTTTCATAATCATTTTCTCCATAATTCAACTCCATATTCATGTCCTTATCAAATTCCTTTCTAGTACTCCATGCCTTAGAGATTTTCATAATCCATAACCATCAATAGTACTATATTTCTCTTAAGCAATAAATTCCTTAATATCAAGTTAGATTAGAAAATCATAACTTGAGTTTGGTAAGGAATTTTGAAGTGATTGATAACTCGTATAATTATATAGTTTTTAGTTATGTTTTATTATTGTTTTGTGTCAAATACGAGTTATTATTGCATAGTCTAATTGTGTTTATGATCTTTTATATTTTTATGTAATTTGGTGTTTTTCACGAGTTTGTTTGAGTGATTTCAGATTACTAGGTTAAGTCAAGAATTAAGGGCAAATCCAGTTCAGTTCCAGTTCCGACACCTTTTGCCATATCAGCTATATCTGGAGTTTTACTGAAGCATTAAGGCTGAAAATTTTACAATGAAAAGTTAAGAGGCATATCTATCTTTCTTATGCTTTGCACTTCTTGAAACGGAGTCGTTTTCCCTAGCAAAATATGGTATTAAGTTGGCTGACGTGCAATGCCGTCTATTCTGACCAGTTTTGGTATTTTGATCATATCTTCTGATCCACATGAGAAAATGAGCTGATTCCAACGGCTATGGATCACAAACTGATAGGGGAATATTTTTCTAGAAGATCATTTGATCAGATCAAGCCTCTAACATTGACAAAATCAACCATCAAGCTGGCTGATCAGAATTGTCATACAATATGACGAAAATTGTTAGAAAAATGCACCCACCTATTATACCTACCTTTGAAATTTATAAAGCTTGTCTCTTGTCATTTAGCTCTCCAAAATGTGTATAAATAGAGGGCCTTGGATGATTGTAAGAGGGGATTGTACATTGGTAGGATATTAGCCATTGTAATAAAATTCTCTAAGTTTTCTTCTTCTTTCCTTTCTCTAGTTTTCTTTTTCTTTATTTACTTATGCTTCTTACATTTCTTTTCATTTTATTCATATCTAGTATGTATTGCTAATCATATTGTTGAGGTGATGAGGTGAAGCTTTTGGTAAATGCTAAGGTTAGTCTCTTAAACATGAGCTAAAATGAATCATCATTTATAAACACTAGTATAGATAATATTTTCTTTTGGTTTAAAATCATACTTGCAAAGTAGGGATCTTGATTCATTATTGACAATGAAAATGGCACAGTAAATGCTTGGTTTCATAACCTTGATTTGTTGTAGACATATACCTTGGCATAAGGAATGCTTGGACTCTTTTTATGAGTTTTGAGGACACCAAATGAACATAATATCATATGCTATGGACGTTGGACAATTTGGACTGAATTGCTAAACCTTCCGATTGGAACCTCCCTTATGTGTGAATTTCAATTGTGTAATAAAACAAGATTAATCTTAGCATAACACAAAGAGTGGATTCTCTAACCTCAACATCTTTTCTTATTGTTTTTTTTATCTTGTTTAATTTCTTTTATGTTATTTTGTTTATTTTGTTCTCTAATATCTTGTTTATCTTGCTTTGTTGTTGATTCCCTAATATCTTGTTTACTTTCTTTTTCTTATATATTTATAAACTTATACTTACTAATACGCTTCCTTGTGGTTCGACCTCGGACACCCGAGAATTTATTACTTGAACATAACCTGCACTTGGGTTTACAACTCTTAATTGAGTCTCCATCAAGTTTTTGGCGCCGTTGCCGGGGAAGCAATACTAAGTATATAAGTTTATAAGTATATTTATTTTTATTTTTATTGGCTGGTTATACCGCCTAATTTTCTATATATTTATATTTATATTGTAAAGTTTATATTTATATAAATATATTATCTGTATATTAACTTTGTTTTATGCTTGTTTGGCGACGTGATTTTAGATCTCGTCGTTTAGTTAGATTTTATTGTGAAACTTTTTTAGGTAATCTTTCTAATACAACTCCTACCATGGCTGAAAATGAAAGTGTTCATGCTGAAGATGAGAACAGACAAGTACGCACCATGCGTGACTACTTGCAACCAACTCGAAGCTCATCACCCTCTTGTTTTATTTTTCCTCTCAACGCAAACAACTTTCGTTTTAAACCAGGTATGATAGATTTGCTTCCAAATTTCCATGGGTTAGAATCGGAAAGTGCTTACTCGTTTCTAAAAGACTTCGAAGATGTATGTGTCACCTTTAATGACCAACAATGTACAAATGAAATTGTCAAGCTAAAATTATTTCCTTTTTCTTTAAAAGATAAAGCAAAAATTTGGCTTCATAATTTAAAACCAAGGTCAATTGGCACATGGCAAGAATTACAAACTGAGTTTCTGAAGAAATTTTTCCCAGCACATAAAACTACTGCTTTGAAAAGACAGATTCAAAATTTCAATCAAAATCAAAATGAAGCATTTTTTTAGTGCTGGGAGCGTTTTAAAGATTTGTTAAGTTCTTGTCCACATCATGGTTTTGAAAAATGGCGTCTTATTAGTTTTTTTATGAAAGTTTAACTCCCGAAACTAAACAATTTGTTGAAACAATGTGTAACGGTGAGTTTCTAGAAAAAGAACCTGAAGAAGCCTTTGACTACCTAGACCATTTGGCAGATAACTCTCAAGCCTGGCACACAGATAATTCCTCTGAAAGTTCCAATAGATCTAATCTTGTTTCTAACAGAGGTAAATATCATTTTAGTCAAGAAGATGAGATAAAAGCTAAAGTAGCTAATTTGGCTAGAAAGATTGAAGCCATGGAACTTAGAGAAGTAAAAGAAGTCAAAACGGTTAAAAATGAAGAAAGTTGTGGAATTTGTGAAATCATGGGACACTCCACTTCTGAATGTCCAAACATTCCCATTCTTAAAGAAGCGTTGCATGATCAAGTAAATTCCATAAACACATTTAAAAAGTCTTTTCCTTCTCCTTACTCTGAAACATATAACCCTGAATGGAGGAATCATCCCAACTTCAGTTGGCGGAATAATAATCATGTTCAGGTACCACAATCTCAAAAGCCGGGCAACACTTTTTCCTATCAACCTTCACGTGTACAAACCTTGGAAGAGACATTGCAAGCATTCATGCAAACACAAGCAAATGTGAATAACCAAACTTCACAGGACATCAATGAGATCAAAAACACCTTGTCCACATTGACATCTTCATTACGCACTCAAGAAAAAGGTAAGTTTCCTGCTCAACCTCAGCCTAACCCTTCTACTCAATGTCTTGTTTCTTGCTCCAATGAAACTCAACAGGAAAATGCCAGTTCTATCACAACTCTTCGAAGTGGAAAGGCAATTGACAAAAACATTCCATCAAAAGACCAAGATCCTCCTTCCCCTCCGAAAAGTAATGGTAAGGATGATGGTAAGTCTGAACTTCTTGAAAATTTGGACAAAGAAAAAGGTATGCATCCTGCTCCTTTTCCTCAAAGGTTGCAAACAATAAAGAATTTGAATCAAAATGCAGAAATTTATGAACTTTTCAAACAAGTTAAGATTAACATTCCTTTATTGGATGCAATCAAACAAGTTCCATCTTATGCTAAATTTTTGAAGGACATGTGCACAGTTAAAAGGAAACATAATGTACAAAAGAAAGCATTTCTGACGGAAAGTGTGAGCTCAATCATTCAGCACCTTACTCCACCAAAATTCAAAGATCCTGGATGTCCAACAATCTCATGCATCATTGGAAACACTAGAATAGAACGTGCATTGCTTGATCTTGGTGCTTAGTTAATCTTTTGCCTTTTTCTGTTTATCAACAGTTAGGTTTAGGTGAACTCAAGGAAACACCTGTTACACTTCAACTAGCTGATTGTTCTGTAAAAATTCCTCGAGGGATAGTTGAAGATGTTTTGGTTCAAATTGATAATTTTTACTTCCCTGTTGATTTTATTGTTTTGGACACACATCTTGTTTCAAATCCAAATGTTCAAATTCCTGTTATATTAGGCCGTCCATTTCTTGCAACTTCTAATGCTCTGATAAATTGCAGGAATGGTATTTTGAACATTTCTTTTGGAAATATGACTTTAGAATTAAATGTGTTCAATATTTGCAAGCAACCTGGTGATGATTCAGAAGTACATGAAGTGGATTTCATTGAAGAACTTGTTCATGAACATCTCACCACTACCACATTCCATGATCCTTTAGAAGCTTATTTAATTGAATGTGAGTTTGATAATGCTTCAGAGATTTCACACACTGATTCTTTGTTAAATTCTTTTCAGGATAAGCATTGTTGGAAACAAAAGTTTGAGGAACTTCCATCACTCACAAATGTCACTGTACCATCAACTATTGAACCACCCAAGCTGGATTTAAAACCATTGCCATCCGAGCTAAAATATTCCTTTTTGGGTGAGAATGAAACTTTTCCAGTCATAATTTCTTCACATCTTGATGAACTACAAGAAGGTAAGTTGTTACAACTTTTGAAAATGCACAAAAATGCATTAGGATGGACCTTAGCTGACATAAAGGGAATAAGCCCATTAATCTGCACACATAATATTTATTTAGAGGAAAATTCTAAACCCTCTGGACAAATGCAACGAAGGCTTAATCCTAATATCAAAGAAGTAGTGAGAAATGAAGTCATTAAACTTCTAGATAATGGAATCATTTATCCTATCTCTGATAGCAAATGGGTAAGTCCTACTCAAGTCGTACCTAAGAAATCTGGAGTTACTGTAGTTAAAAATGAAAACAATGAATTAATTCCAACTAGGACTGTTACTGGTTGGCGCATGTGCATTGACTACAGGAAACTTAACTCAGTGACAAGGAAAGATCATTTCCCTTTGCCTTTCATGGATCAAATCTTAGAAAGAGTTGCAGGGCATGAGTTTTATTGTTTTCTAGATGGATATTCTGGGTATAATCAAATTGCCATTGCACTTGAGGACCAAGAGAAAACCACTTTTACATGTCCTTTTGGTACTTTTGCATATCGTAGAATGCCATTTGGATTATGTAACGCCCCTGCCACATTTCAAAGATGCATGCTTAGTATTTTTAGTGACATGATTGAACGTAATCTTGAGATTTTCATGGATGATTTTTCTGTTTCTGGTGATTCATTTGATGATTGCTTAGCCAATTTGAAAAATGTATTGATTAGGTGTGAAGAAAAAAATCTTGTTCTTAATTGGGAAAAATGTCATTTCATGGTCACTAAAGGTATTGTACTAGGTCACATTGTTTCTGCAAAAGGGATTGAGGTAGACAAGTCAAAAATTGAATTGATTGCTAATCTACCCACACCAAAGACAGTAAAGGACATTAGGTCATTCTTGGGACATGCAGGTTTTTATAGAAGATTCATAAAAGATTTTAGCACGATATCTAAACCTCTATGTAATCTTTTAATGAAAGACACTGCATTTGAATGGACCAAAGATTGTGAAGATGCTTTTGAAAAACTCAAAAATATGCTCATTACTGCTCCTATTATGAGATCTCCTGATTGGTCTTTACCATTTGAAATAATGTGTGATGCTAGTGACTATGCTGTTGGTGCTGTGTTAAGACAAAAGAAAGATAATAAACCACATGTAATTTACTATGAAAGTAAAACTTTAAATAGAGCCCAAATGAATTATTCCACTACAGAAAAGGAATTACTTGCAGTTGTTTTTGCATTGGATAAATTCAGATCTTACCTTGTTGGATCATCAATTGTTGTCTTTAGTGATCATGCAGCTTTAAAATATCTTCTCTCTAAGAAGGATGCAAAACCTAGGTTGCTGAGGTGGATCCTTTTGCTGCAAGAATTTGACATCACCATTCGAGATAAAAAAGGAGTAGAAAATGTGGTGGCTGATCATTTATCAAGACTTGTTTGTGATGAATCTTTTGGAACCTCACCAATAAATGATACTTTTCCTGATGAACAACTTCTAATTGTCTCCACGACACCTTGGTTTGCTGACATTGCTAATTTTCTTGCTACAGGAAAAATTCCTTCTCAATGGAGCCCCCAAGATAAAAGGAAGTTTCTGAATGAGGTAAAGAAGTTCTACTGGGATGACCCTTACTTGTTCAAATATTGTCCTGATCAGATTTTTCGAAGATGCATTCCCGACAATGAGGTAAGTAGTGTAATTAAGTTTTGTCATTCCGAGGCATGTGGTGGTCATTTTTCATCAAAGAAAACTGCTGCAAAAATTTTACAGTGTGGATTTTACTGGCCAACTTTATTCAAAGATGCATATAATTTTTGCAAGTCATGTGAAAGTTGTCAAAAATTAGGTTCCATTTCGAAAAGAAATATGATGCCTTTGAACCCAATTCTTGTAATTGAAATTTTTTACTGTTGGGGTATTGATTTCATGGGACCATTTCTACCATCTTTTGGTTTCTTATACATTTTAGTTGCAATAGATTATGTTTCAAAGTGGATAGAGGCAATTCCATGTCGAAATAATGATCACAAAACAGTGATTAAATTTTTAAAAGAAAATATTTTGAGTCGATTTGGAATTCCTCGATCTATCATAAGTGATGGGGGAACACATTTTTGCAACAAGGTTTTTGAAACATTAATGAAGAAATATGCCATTACACACAAAGTTGCAACCCCTTATCACCCGCAGGCAAATGGACAGGTAGAATTAGCAAATAGGGAGATTAAACAAATTTTGGAAAAGACGGTTAATCCAAATCGCAAAGATTGGTCTCTTAGACTTAACGATGCATTATGGGCCTATCGAACAACTTTTAAAACAGCATTGGGCATGTCTCCTTATAGGCTAGTTTATGGAAAACCTTGTCATTTACCTGTGGAACTTGAGCATAAAGCATATTGGACCATTAAAATGTTCAACTCAAACCTTGATGACGCTTCTAATTTACGGAAATTACAAATAAATGAACTTGAGGAACTCATAAATGATGCATATGAGAATTCTAAAATTCATAAAGAAAGAACTAAAGCCTTTCATGACAAGTTAATTTCAAGAAAAACATTTGATGTTGGGCAAAAAGTTCTACTTTATAATTCTAGACTTCACATATTTCCTGGTAAGTTGAGATCAAGATGGACTGGCCCATTTGTGGTTAAGCATGTGTATCATTATGGAGCAGTTGACATTGAGAATCCTCAAAATGGTAACGTATTCAAGGTAAATGGACAAAGACTCAAACTCTTTTTGGAAAATCATGTTACTCAAGAAGAGGTTGTTTTTCTTTCAGATCCTTGTTTTGAAAATAACTAGATGTAAATATAATTTTTACTAATTTCCAAAAAAAAAAAAAAAATAATAATAATACATTTTTTTAACCCCGGTTAAATGGCGGATAACGGTACTCCGTGATTATTTAAGTTGGTTCCATCAGCTACCCACAAAACTGATATTGTATATAAATTTCTCTTTCAATTTCTTTTTCATTTTATATATATATATATATTTTTTTTTTTTTAAGGATGGATGATATTCTCACAAGATTGTAGAAACGATTTCCTCCTTTTCCTCGAAATATTCTACTGAAGCTTTACCAAGTTCGATTTGAAAGATTAAGAATGCTTATGCACAAAGGGATTCCTGAAGACATACGTTGGATAATTGAAGCAAAGGTATGTGAAGATGAATATCTTCATGTTTTGCATTTACCAGGTACAGGTAGAAGCACTTTTGCAAAGAAGCGACGAGCAAAACGCATGAGTTCAAATTGCCACAAATGTGCACGATGGACGTGTAACGGTAAATGTCGTTCTATTGGGATTCCGTCCTCTAATCGAGATGATAAAATTGAATTCATTAAGGATGGACTGAGTAAGGAGAATTTGGGTAATATCCAACTTTCTCTTGAGACGCATCCTAGTGGAGACGTACAAAGAGAAATTCTTGATTTATGGCCGCAATTCCAAAGGGAATGGCAACATCTTGGGAATCTGATGTTAAAAGACCCTGTTTGCCAGCTTGTAAGAAAACTGGATGGGAAGCATATCCTCGACTCATAGAAGGCGTTTAAGCCGTTTCCGGACGTAAAACCAGAGGAAGATGTGAGCCACAATCACAACTACAATAAATGACTTCTCAGCTTTTGGTTTGATTTGCAATAACTTCATTTCGGTTTAATTTACGTGTTGTTCGATTTGTGTAATTATTCTCATTTTTTTTTTGCATTGGTCTTTTACGGTTGATTTTTCTTCTCTTTTTGATTTTCTTCCTGAAATCACGCAAAAATCTTTTATTAGGTTAACATTTTCTTCTGACAGGTCAAATACACTTTCGGCGACATTATTACTCTTGTCTGATTCACTACTCAGTCCTCTATATATTACACCATGTACTCATTCTCTTTCAGGCACTCGAAAAAAAAATGGAAAGTACTTCGTCCCAGCGCATTGAAAAAATTTGTGTCTTTGGAGGTGCTTATCTAGGGAAAAATAAAATATTAGCTGATGAAGCCATAAGAGTTGGAGTAATACTTGCCCAACAAAAGATCCAGTTGATTTATGGAGGCGGTAGTACGGGTTTAATGGGAGCAGTCGCTACAGCAGCACACGCCGGAGGAAGTCCAGTTCTAGGAATCGTGCCAAACTATTCACAGGTTTTTGTGGACCTACCGTGGGTAAGGAAATACAAGTCTGGAGTATCCCTGAACGGATGACAATCATGTACCATTCTGCCGATGCATTCATTGCTTTACCAGGAGGTCTGGGTACATTGGAAGAAATAGCTTGCGTGGCTTCTTGGTCATCTTTGGTCACAAATAAGAAACCCATTGGTTTGCTTAATATTAATGGTTATTTTAGTAATTTGCTTTCATATTTAGATAATGCTGTGGAAAATGGATTCATGTTTTCAGAGGCAAGGAGAACCATAATTTTTGCTACAACCATTGAAGATTTACTCAAAAAGCTCCAAGCTTATGAGTATTTACCAGCTACGGTTGTTTCGCAAACGCTCGGAAAAAGAAAAAGAGATATAGACAAGCAAGGAGTGGATTGCACTTTGTCTTTGTGACATTATCTAACATTTTGTTTGTTGTGTCTCAGTTATAATAAGTGGTTAGCAACCTCTGCAGGTAATATCTCCTAAAATTTACCTTTAAAATTTGACATTGGGGACAATGTCATATTTTAGTAGGGGGTAAGGGACATATTTTGCTAATTTGTAAAAAAAAAAAAAGAAAAAAAAAATTTTGTTGTGTTTTAAGCCATTTAGAAGTATTCATTCTGAACAAGGTCTGAGTAAGGGAGACTTGAGACATACCTTGTCAGTTTGATTTAATCTTTTCAAAAAAAAAAAAAACACTATCTGGTCCGTTTATTATCTGCATGTGTTTTACTACTTTCGTGTATGTAATTTTTTTTTTGAGTATTAGTATAATCTTGGAAAGCATGTGGATAAAGCAATAGAGTTACAAAGGCTTTGATTAAGTTATCTAGGTTATTTTCAATTTGGTTTTCTGAAAATTGAATATTTTTGATGATCAAATGTCTTTGAGATTGTTTTTGGCAGATCGGTTCGATTTTTGTTGGAATGTGAATTCATGGTGAGCCTTTGGAAAGCCACGGAAAACTGGGAAGACATAGTAAGTTTACTTTTTCTCTTCATTCCACATGCAGATTTAGGTCATCACATAGATGCTTGCATCTATACATAATATGATCTTAGAACAAAGTCACTATCCAGAAAGCCCCTTATCTTTGCCCCCTTACATTAGGAGCCCATAGGTTGTAAACTTTCGGGTTGGATCCCTAGATATGAACTCCAAAAATTATGCCAAAGTGAACGGATACGATTCCGACCCCCATCCCCTCTTTATACTTTTATGATAATATTTGTGATCATTGGGTTTGGGATTGTGTGTTTCCTTCTTGTTTATTTTGTTATCTTTTGAAATCTGAAAAAAAAAATGGGAATAATGCAAAAGAGGGTAGTTAGAATGAGTGACTGTTTTTAGAGTCGTGAACTTCGAACTTATTGATGCCAAAACAATGTTGTGCTGAGTTGAGAAAAAGATGCTGAAAAAAAAAGAGCTGATGAAAATCTGTCTTGGTTGATCAATTGAATGAAAAGAAAGAAAAAGAAAGTATGGAATCCAATGTGATTTCTGAAAAAAAAAAAAAAAAAAAACAAGAATGATGATTATGAATAGATGTGATTGTGCATAAAAAATGTCCCAATGAGGGCACAAATCAAAAGAAAATCACTTGTGCTTAAAAAAAATCAGAATTCAAGATTCGAGGTTCTTCATTATAGAGAGGTTTTTACTTTTCTATTTTCTTTGGATCGAGTCTTTTCTTGCTTTTTGTTTTCTTTTCAAAATATTAATGTTGAACATAGGACTAAGGATGAGTGAGAATGGAAATATTTTGAGAGGATTGATCACATTATTATTAT
The DNA here is from genome assembly GCA_030761205.1 of Fremontodendron californicum. Classification (NCBI taxonomy): domain Eukaryota; kingdom Viridiplantae; phylum Streptophyta; class Magnoliopsida; order Malvales; family Malvaceae; genus Fremontodendron; species Fremontodendron californicum. The sequence goes on from JAULJL010000045.1 coordinate 12,322,954, forward strand.
ATTTCTTGAGCCTAACTTGTGATAAACCTCAGATTATGTTTGAACATTCCACCCCTCACTTGTCCATAAGCCTCAGATTCATCTCTGTACCGATCAGATTTGTCAAGTTCACTTGTGAACTACGGTGACAAGGATCTTAGCATGTGTACTTATGAAGCTATAGTTTGCCTAGTCCTCCATGGCTAGCTAAAGTCTCGCCAAGAAGGAAGTTCCTCAATCGTACGGTAATGCGTTCAATTTTAATCTCATTGACCCTTTACTCGAACTTAATATGCCAATGATACTTAATTAGATGCCTTGCCAATTCTTACGCTTGATCTTGCTTGTTTGTTTGAGATCCCTTTAACTTGTTTTCCTGTTTATTTTTTTTTTCTAGGATTGAGTCGTTGCTAGGGACTAGCAACAATCTAAGTGTGGGGGTGTGATAACTCGTATAATTATATAGTTTTTAGTTATGTTTTATTATTGTTTTGTGTCAAATACGAGTTATTATTGCTTAGTCTAATTGTGTTTATGATCTTTTATATTTTTATGTAATTTGGTGTTTTTCACGAGTTTCTTTGAGTGATTTCATATTACTAGGTTAAATCAAGAATTAAAGGCAAATCCACTTCAGTTCCAGTTCCGACACCTTTTGCCATATCAGCTATATCTGGAGTTTCACTGAAGCACTAAGGCTGCAATTTTTACAGTGCAAAGTTAAGAGGCATATCTATCTTTTTCATGCTTTACACTTCTTGAAATGGAGTCGTTTTCCCTAGCAAAATATGGTATCAAGTTGGCTGACGTGCAATGCCGTCTATTCTGACCAGTTTTGGTATTTTGATCATATCTTCTGATCCACATGAGAAAATGAGCTGATTCCAACGGCTATGGATCACAAACTGATAGGGGAATATTTTTCTAGAAGATCATTTGATCAGATCAAGCCTCCAACATTGAAAAAATCAACCATCAAGCTGGCTGATCAGAATTGTCATACAATATGACGAAAATTGTCAGAAAAATGCACCCACCTATTATACCTACCTTTGAAATTTATAAAGCTTGTCTCTTGTCATTTAGCTCTCCAAAATGTGTATAAATAGAGGGCCTTGGATGATTGTAAGAGGGGATTGTACATTGGTAGGATATTAGCCATTGTAATAAAATTCTCTAAGTTTTCTTCCTCTTTCCTTTCTCTAGTTTTCTTTTTCTTTATTTACTTATGCTTCTTACATTTCTTTTCATTTTATTCATATCTAGTATGTATTGCTAATCATATTGTTGAGGTGATGAGGTGAAGCTTTTGGTAAATGCTAAGGTTAGTCTCTTAAACATGAGCTAAAATGAATCATCATTTATAAACACTAGTATAGATAATATTTTCTTTTGGTTTAAAATCATACTTGCAAAGTAGGGATCTTGATTCATTATTGACAATGAAAATGGCACAGTAAATGCTTGGTTTCATAACCTTGATTTGTTGTAGACATATACCTTGGCATAAGGAATGCTTGGACTCTTTTTATGAGTTTTGAGGACACCAAATGAACATAATATCATATGCTATGGACGTTGGACAATTTGGACTGAATTGCTAAACCTTCCGATTGGAACCTCCCTTATGTGTGAATTTCAATTGTGTAATAAAACAAGATTAATCTTAGCATAACACCAAGAGTGGGTTCTCTAACCTCAACATCTTTTCTTATTGTTTTTTTTATCTTGTTTAATTTCTTTTATGTTATTTTGTTTATTTTGTTCTCTAATATCTTGTTTATCTTGCTTTGTTGTTGATTCCCTAATATCTTGTTTACTTTCTTTTTCTTATATATTTATAAACTTATACTTACTAATACGCTTCCCTGTGGTTCGACCTCGGACACCCGAGAATTTATTACTTGAACATAACCTGCACTTGGGTTTACAACTCTTAATTGAGTCTCCATCAGTGATTCCAATTGGTTTATTTCAACCAATATGTCTAATTTATGAAGAAAATAACTAACTTATACAATTAGAACAAGATTTTGATCAAATTTGATAAAACCCGAAACTATGCTGAAACAGGGGTCAACACTGAACAGCCAACTTCACCGAATTTTATCTTTTTAACTGCTTATCGGTTTTGGGTGATTCAAAAACCAAAATTCTCATATTGAAGTCTAGTTTCTAGGAAAAATATCAAAAGAAATACAAACCTAGATGTACCAAACCCAAAAAATCCGAACAGCAAGCATGCTCAAATTCCCCTGTTTTGCTTTTTCTTCCCATTTTCTTGTTCATGCTTTCAAATCCTTTTAATTCTTACCAAAAATGAGTAAAATTCATACTTAATAGATGGATTTCAGACCTTAACATGTTTATGGAGCAAAGATCTTAGCATGCTCAAGTAGAATATCTAAAGAAAATGAAGAATTTATCAAGAAACTAACCTTGGATGTAATTGTTGTTGAGATTATGGTGGAATACTTGAAGAGAAATGTTGGAGGAAATGAAGAGAATTTGAGAGGGGAGGGTGCCGGCTAGCTCATTTAGGAATGAAGAAAATTTTCTAGAAATTTCAAGATATAAAGATATTTTTCAATTTTTGGTATAATTGCACATTGGTCCCTCAACTTTTTATAAATAACCATTAAGCCCCTAAACTTTTTTAATATGTTCAATTTGATCCTTTCTTCTTTTATTTCCTTCACTTATAACTTCTTACCAATTTCCAAGTTTGTCCTTAAAATTTTCGGAATTTAACTTTACATGATTATACGTAACCTCGGTTGTTACAATGTATATAACTGTAATATATCTATGTAATTACAAAAATATGTAATTGTAATATATCTATGTAATTGTAATACATCTATGTATTTATAATATATCTATGTAATTGTATTTTAATTATGTAATATATCTATGTAATATTACATAGATATATTACATAAATATATTACAATTACAATTACTTAAATATATTACAATTACATAGATAATATATTACATAGATATATTACATAGATAATATATTTATGTAATTGTAATGTATCTATGTAATTGTAATATATCTATATAATTCTATGTAATTGAAATATATATCTATGCAATTGTAATATATCGATGTAATTGTAATATATTTATGTAATTGTAATATATTATCTATGTAATTATAATATATCTATGTAATTGTAATGTATTTATGTAATTGTAATATATCTATGTAATTGTAATGTATTTATGTAATTGTAATATATCTATGTAATAGACACATTGATATACATTGGATATATATATATATATTACAATTACATAGATATACTACAGTTACATATAAATATTACAATTACATAGATATATTACATAGATACATTACAATTACATAGATACATTACAATTGCGTAGATATATTACATTTACATAGATATATTATAATTACATAGATACATTATAATTACTTAGATATATTAAAATTACATAGATGTAATACAATTACATAGATATATTACAATTAATAATGTATCTAAGTAATATTACATAGACATATTTCATAAATATATTACAATTACATAGATATATTACAACTACAAAGATATATTATAGTTATATAGATATATTACAATTACATAGATATATTACAATTACATAGATATATTACAATTGCATTGATATATTTTACAATTACATATATATCTATATAATTGTAATAATTTATGAATGTAATAGATATATTACAGTTACATAGATATATTACAATTACATAGATATACTACAGTTACTTAAATATATTACAATTACACAAATATATTACAATTACCTAAATATATTACAATAACATAGATATATTATAATTACATAAATATATTACAATTACATAGATATATTACAATTACATATATTATTACAATTACATAGATATATTACATTAACACAATTACATAGATATATTACAATTACATAGATATATTATTACAATTACATAAATATATTACATAGATATATTACAATTACATAGATATATTTATGTAGTACAATTATATTACATAGATATCTATGTAATATATCTATGTAATTGTAATGTATCTATGTAATTGTAATATGTCTATGTAATTGTAATATATATCTATGCAATTGTAATTATAATATATCTAATGTGTAACTGTAATAAATATATTGAAGTAATATATCTATGTAATATTACATAGATACATTATTAATTGTAGTATATTTATGTAATTGTAATATATCTATGTAATTATAATATCTATGTAATATATCTATGTAATTGTATATTACAATTACATATCTATGTAATTGTAAATATATCTATGTAATTGTTATATATCTATGTAATATATCTATGTAATTGTAATATATTTGTGTAATACATTGTAATATATCTATGTAATTGTAATGTATCTATTTAACTGTAGTATATCTACACTACAAACAAATTGCCATATAGTGACAGTCCAAAAAGCATTGGTAAAACTCCGAAATCCGTCGCTAAAAGTCTTAAAACCCTATACTGACGTTCAAAATGACTATTCCGACAAAAAATTAAGCCATGGTAAAACCCTCGTCGGTATAAACCTATACCGACGGAAAAGGTGACCGTCGGAATAGGATTTATAACCTATACCGACGGTTTTAAGCGTCACTAATGTTACTACCGTCGGTATAGCCTATGTTGGGGTAGCCCCTTTTTCTTTTACCTATACCGACGGAAATTGTAATATTACATAGATATATAGATTTATTACAATATGTCATGTCGCAACCTAAAAAATAACGAGTCTCATCGCAAGACTTTATTATTTGTTAAGCGTGACATTAAAAAAACCGAGGAAAAGTCGACTTAATTCCTCTAGAAAAATGAAGGTTTTGAAAATGACCTTAAAAAAGATATGGAGTCGCCACCAATCTTTTTTAGCTAGGTGTGATCGCCACCTATTAAAACCGGTTTTATAAAATATTTTAAAAATTAATTAAAACATTTTAAAAACCAATTTCAAGTCTGCGTTTTAAAACCAGAGAAATCAAAGAAGCGGGTTCGGGAGTCGGTTACGTGCGGGGAAGGATTAGCACCCCCACAACGCCCGTATAAATCGGTACCTTATTAATCGTGTGTTATCTCAAGTCTCGGTAAAAATTGGTTTTAAATTTAGTATTTTAAGTTAATTCCCAATTTAAAGAAAAAATAATTCCTTGTTTTTTATTGAAAATGATCCGGAATTTATAAATTCAAAATTTTACTATATTCCCCAACAAACGTGGCAAAATATAGAAATTTTTATTAGTTTTGGAAAACTTTCCGAATCATTCTCTTTTTGAAAGAAAGATATTCCTTTATTAACAATAATTGATGATATTCCCTCCAGCAAACCCGGTAGAGAACTCATGAATTATTTTAACTCGGGAATATCTTTATTTTTTATTGAAAAATCATTATCCTTTTGAAAACATTTTAAAAGATATGAATATGTATATGCATGACATAAATAAAATGACATAGCAAAATCTAAATAATATAATGCAACCTAAATGACATGACATGATTTGAATGCCTTAACATATTCTAAATGAAATGAAATATCCTAAGTTATATGATATATTCTAAATGAAATTAAATGACCTATGTAACATAATACATTCTATATGAGATGCAATATCCTAAGTCATATGATATATTCTAAATGAAATAAAATAACCTAAATAACATAACTTATTCTATATGAAATGAAATAACCTAAGTAACATGATATTTTCTAAATGAAATAAAATAACCTAAGTAACATAACATATTCTATATGAAATGAAATAATTTAAATGACATGGCAAACATGAATGGTATGGCATATAAATTAAATGAGATGGAATATGAAATAATGCTATCATATAATATGCATAAAAATAAAAATGAAAATAATAATGCATGAACATAGTATATGCTAAATAATATGACCAAAAAAAAACTAAATAAAAAGCATAGGATACCATGAAATATTCCAAATCATATAACAAACCATATAACATCAAAAAAATATATATCAAAATAATAACAATATCATAGAAATTATTATAACAAGAATCACATATTATATAAAAGGCATGAATATGAAAAATGCAATGCATGAAATGTCCATTTGCTAATCACTTTCAAGATTATATATATATAGTATATATAAAATGCAATGCATGCAATGCATGAAATGCCCGGGATTTGACCATTTTGCAAACGAACTCCGAATCAAGATTTTCTTTCGCCAATCACTTTCAAATGATTTAAGAATGAGATTGACAAATTTTCAGAATTTTCGGAGTCCATTTGCTATTTTCCCAAATTTTCCAATTTTGCCCTTTTGCCTCTGAAACCCGATTTTGCTCAAAACAAGTCCGATTTTTAGATTTTCTTCAATCTGAGCCTTGGGCTATCCTTTTTAATCATTCTTCATCCATTGGGGGCTTTGGTCTTACCAAGTCGGGCCATTTCTGTGATTCTTCCCGATTTCATCGAAATCCACTAAAAACCCTAATTCTTGGTTTTCTCCCGGATTGACTTTTATTTCAGTTTTTCTTGCAAGTGACTTCTCCATTACCCGTAGTCAGTGCTTATCTTTCATTTGGAACCTTCAATTTCGACCAATTTGATCGTTTAAGCACTTTTCCCCAAATTTCTCGGATTAGGGTTTCCTTTCTACTGAATCTACAAATCCCAACTTCCGAACTCCATATCTTTCAATGTAGAACTCGGATTATCAAAATTATTTTGCCATTTTTTAATTGAACTTAAAATCTTGATTTTGAAAGTGGGTTGACTTTTTCAGTAGTTGACTTTCTAGGGTTGACTTTTTTGGAGTTAACTTTTTTAAAGTTTGACTTTTTGTGCTCGCCGTCTTAAACTAAGTCTCGGAGTACCACCTGCAGGATTAAAACAGTCTTTTTACACTCGAAAACATCAATATAGGAAGAAAACATACCTGTTTAGTGGTCCGGACAAAATTAGGTGTCTACATGTCAATTACATAGATATATTACAATTACATTGAAATATTACATAAATATATTACAATTACATAGAAATTACATAAATATATTACAATTACATAGATATATTACAATTATATAAATATATTACAATTACATAGATATATTATATAGATATATTACAATTACATAGATATATTACATTAACACTGTTAAATATATTACAATTACATAGATATATTACATAGATACATTACAATTACATAGATATATTACAATTACATAGATATATTACAATTACACAAATATATTACAATTACATAGATACATTACAATTACATAGATATATTACAATTACATAGATATATTAGACAAATATATTTGTAATTTTAAAATTTTCAGTAATATATCTATGTAGTTGTAATGTATATATGAATGTAATTGTATATTACATGTGATATATCTATGTAATTCTAATGTGTCTATGCAATTGTGTTATATCTAAGTAATTTTAATATATCTATGTAATTGTAATATATTGTAATGTATACATGTAATATCTATGTAATTGTAATATATTACAATTATATAGATATATTACAATTACATAGATACAATTACAATTACTGTAATATATATATATATATATATATGTAATTGTAATAAATATATTTATGTAATATATCTATGTAATATTACATAGATATATTACAATTACATAGATAAATATATACATATAATATATCTTTGTAATTACATTATCTAATGTTTTCCGTAATTCTAACGTATTCATGTAATATCTAATGTTTTCAGTAATTTTAATATTTTCAGTAATATATCTAATACAGTAATTGTAATATATTTACAATTACATAGATACATTACAATTAAATAGATATATTACAATTATATACATATATTTCAATTACATAGATGTATTACAATTACATAGATGTATTTCAATTACATAGATGTATTTCAAAGTTTAGACACCAAGGTTAGTCAAGTTTAGCCAAGCCAAGCCTAGCCTTGGTGTCTCTGGTCGGTCCGATAGGTCCGGTCCGTCCGGGTGTTCAGATATTACAATTACATAGATATATTACATAGATACATTACAATTACACATTAGATATATTAAAATACATGTAATATATAATGTTTTCGAATTACTGATGCACCCAAAAGAGTGTATCTTATTTAACCTTGCACTAAAAAGATCAATTGTAAGTATAGTAGTTAGCAAGGGTCGAGTCCTCAGGGATTGGGTTTTAGTTTATAAGTTGATAGTTTAAAACTTAAATTCAAGAACAATAAAAGAAAAGGGGTTTTTGAAGCCAGATTTAAACTAAAGTAAATAATAAGAATAAGATGCAAGGCGGTATAACCAGCCAATAAAAATATATATACTAAGCAAGGCGGTATAACCAGCCAATAAAAATATATATACTAAATTAGGCGGTATAACCAGCCAATAAAAATAAAACAAAATTAATATACAAATTAGGCGGTATAACCAGCCAATAAAAATAAATATACTTTTAAAAATAAGCAAACTAGAAAAGTAAGAAAACAAGTAAGAAGAATCAAAAATGAAAAATATGGTTAAGGTTTCATTCTCCACCACTAGACATCATTAAGAATCAATTTCAGATCTATCAATATCAACCAACTATCAAAGTTAACAACCGTAGATAACAACAAGCTCTGTTATCCCAATCTTTCCTTAGTTTGTCGTTAAATAGAACAAGCTCTCTATTTAATCTCTAACCATCAAACAACCTAGAATAAGCTCTCTAGATTCAATTTAATGGCAGCTTTATGATGAGAAAGATAGGTTGATCTAAGCAACAAACACATAAGCTCGGATTGTTCAACTTAGGTTATGTTCCACTTTGCAATTATTGAAAACTTGACCATAATCATTAATCACAAATTGCCACTTATGAATAGGAAATCAAGACAATTACACGGATCAAGACTCCTAAACTAGCAATAGATAATTATCAAGATCTATCTAGTTGTACACCTAAACAAATCAAGACAACATCATGAACAATTCTTGTAGAAGAACATAAGCAACTTTGATAGAAAATTAATGATAGATAGAATCTGAAAATCAATCACAAAACATGTCTAGGGCTTTGAAATCACCCTTAACCAAATAGAAGTTTAGCCTAGCATAGGCATTATAAACATAAAATTAAATAGAATCTAAGAAGAAAATAAAAGAAAGAAAGAAGAAGAAGAAGAAGAATATTAATTATCCAACCTCTTGCTCTTTCTAAAGAAAAAGAAAACTAGAGAAAAGAAAGAAGAAGAAAACTTAGAGAATTTTGTTAAAATGGCTAATATCCTACCAATCTCCAATATGATCCCTTACAATCACCCAAGGCCCTCTATTTATATACATTTTGGAGGGCTAAATGACAAGAGACAAGCTTTACAAATTTCAAAGGTAGGTCTAATAGGTGGGTGCATTTTCTAACAATTTTCGTCATACATGACGATTTTGATCAGCCAACTTGATGGTCGATTTTGTCAATTTTGCAGGCCTTATCTGATCACATGGTCTTCTAGAAAAATGTTACCCTATCAGTTACGGATCCATAGCCGTTGGAATCAGCTCATTTGCTGATGTGGATAAGCAGATATGGGCAAAATACGAAAACAGGTCAGCACAGACGTCATTGCACATCAGCCAACTTGATGGTCAATTTCGCTAGGGAAAACCACTCCGTTTCAAGAAGTGTAAAACATGAAAAAGATAGATATGCCTCTTAGCTTTGCACAGCTACAAATTTCAGCCTTATTGCTTCAGTGAAACTCGAGATATAGCTGATATGGCAAAATGTGTCGGAACTGGAACTGAACTGGATTTGCCCTTAATTCTAGTAATCTGAAATCACTCAAAGAAACTTGTGAAAAACACCAAATTACATAAAAATATAAAGATCATAAACACAATTAGACTAAACAATAATAACTCGTATTTGACACAAAACAATAATAAAACATAACTAAAAACTATATAATTATACGAGTTATCACACCCCCACACTTAGATTGTTGCTAGTCCCTAGCAACGACTCAATAAAAATAAAATAAGAAAATCTAATCTAATCCACTTTCGTAGGAAATCACGGTGGCACTTAGCATGTGACACAAGCCTTTAAACCCCTAGGTGTCCCTAGTGGACGAGTTTAGTCTCGTGAGGGTTTACTAGAACGATACCCACAAACATTGAAAAACTAAAATATAAATAAACTACATATACTAAAAATATTTATTCCTAATCCTTTCAATACAAATTAGAGACAATCTTTGAACAAGTCTTATAAACTAATCAATAGCTTAAAGAATTTCACAAAAATTCATGCTTGAATGTAAATTGTTTGAGTTAAGCCAATATTAACATAACATATCTCAATCAAAATAGTGCATGTTCAAATTTAATCTCAACTTCTCACATGATATACCCTCATGATTTTCACTCTTTAAAGTAGTGGTGAAGTGTTTACACTCAATCAA